>OW804097.1:7335845-8535845 GCA_942159475.1 Sthenelais limicola
ATTAGATTCATTTATTTATCAATCCTCTAAAACATAATGGGAGGAATTTCCTCCCGGTATGTAGCGCTACATTTGAGATTCATCTACTTACTACATAAATCATTATGCTATCTGGAGTCGTTGACAAGTTGCTGTGTCCAAAGGCTAATAAGGAAGTAATCGTTTGAAAAGTATTCTAAGACGTGCCACTTAGGCAAAACAAAATAGGTGTGTTTCCAATTTACCCCCCACCCCCACCCCCCTCTACCTAGAAAAACATTACCCTACCTAAAAAAAAATGTTAGCATACCTGATTTTTTCCCCCATCATATCTTACCTTTATTGGATTTTTTGACAAAAAATCTTATAATAGCAGGAAAACTGGTTTTCCTAACCCGAAACTGTCAAAAAGCACATTTCCCATGCTTAAAACAACTATTGTTATGAAATAGACATTTTTTTCAGTTCCTGGGAGGTGGTTTCCCCCCAAAAAAAAGAAATGTTACCACCCCCTACCTAGTTCTTCAACCAGATAAATCGGAAACAGACCTAGGTTTTTTTGCTTTACCAGATATCTAATTTATTAACACTGTCAATACATTATAATCATCATTTAATTTAAATCATCATTCGTTTATATGTTTTACTACGTTGTTTTGCCATTCAACTACTTTAAGATTGTTTCAGGACAATACAGGTCTATTATCAATACATTTGTTCCAAGTCTTTACGATTATATCATACACTCGATCATATCAAGATACCATGATTATGGTGTATATTCTTTGACTATAATTATGTAACCGTCATCCACTTCACAGAGGCTAAGATTGAACATCCTCAGGCAGATGTGTGCCACTAACAGAGGTCCTTTTATCACCGGTTGTAAATTAATTTCCGATATCTTGTTGAAGTCACGTGCTGCGGATATTGCCCGGCAGGCTTCATTGGCAGATAAGTCTCTTCATGCGAGGAATTCATGGAAATGTCCGAAATCTATTTTTACCTCGCTACACAGTTTACAGGAGAATACTCTGATTTTGTACGCTCTGGAAATATTCTGTTCGATGTAAGTTATGTTTTTTGCATGATTCGTCTTTCATCTCTATTTAATCAGCTTTGCATGTCAAGTGCTATTCAAACAAGGCTTGCAGAGCTTAACTTAAAATGTTAAACACCGCATGGCAAGGCAAGGCAGAAGTCGGATGTGAAATGATAACTATAGCTTGATATCTTTTGGAGCGAAAAGTGATAGATAGCTGCAAAGTAGCTCCAAAACAGAATGTAATAATGAGTGTACCGATAACAACGCATTGTAGGGAGATATATACGTGAACTTAGCACAAGCACAGGCGATTCTAGAAGGTGAAAGGTAATGTCACATGTCTTTCTCCTCATTAGTGGCTTTAGCTCACAGTCGTACATAGACCCTGCGCGCTTCTTAAGGCAAGTGTTTGAACAGCTTTCTCTCTGCCTTTGTGAATGAATCATTCTCAAAACCAATTGAAACCGTCTATTATTGCCTTATCAAATGTGTTCATATAACCATGTAGAGGATAATGTGTGAATTAATGATCTATTGATGAAAACATTGGTCAAGTCTCAAAATAAAATTCAGAGATTAAATTTGGGATTGATTTGTCTTGCAGGCCCATTGTCAACTCGGCTTATTAAGCATTTGTGCTCAAAGAATTATGACTAAGGGAAAAGAAATCCCCCCAAAATCTTATTATTCAAGGGTGAATCCAAGGATCATCCTGTCCATACGAGACGATGCTCGTAGAGTTGCGGGATCTCTCGCCCTATGGTTATTATTTCGGGTAGTCACGCATGCCCCAAATGCAATTAGGATATTTATCGCGTGTGTGAAAAGGTGTGCTCAACTTGAAACATTTGCCTTCATTGCAATAATAATGGATAATATGTGTCAGTTCTCGCTTATTTCCCTTTGTCACGTAGTTTTATTGTCCATGCCTTGCCTGCTCCTTTAAAAATGCATCGTTGGGTAGGTAGCTTTCGGCAGAGGAAAAGTATTGTTGTCTTATGGAGCCTTCAGGCTGCCGCGTTTTATTTGCAGAAAACCCACCGCCGTTTACATATAACATATATATATATATATATTATGGTAAGGAAAAGAAACCTTTAAGAAGTTGTTAATGAAAATTACATATAAATTATAGAATGGACTTCCATTATCATTAAGACAGTAGCATCTGAAAAGTTAACACCAGATTCCTAAACATATGTTGCCGTTTCGATTTGTACAATAATACACTCCCGGTCCCAATAAGGATTCCTTTTTTTTGTAAATAAGATAAGAAATGGTATGTGTAAAAAGAAAAATAGGAAGCAGTGACTAGAGAAAGAAGAGCGAGTATATAGGTAATAGAGGAAATGTATATATGTTGATGTATATATAAGTATGTGAAAATGGTACATTTCACAGTTTCGCTGTTTGTATTATGACTAATTTTAACGTATGTTAAGTTGAACATTCTGGATTTGGGTGACTGGACTTTGTATAGTTTCAAATACCTCTATCCCTGAATAGCAAGGAAACACTTAAGTTTCTATTGGATCTAAAATTGTAACGTAAGTGAAAGAAACACATTTTACTCGCCGAATGGTTACTTCTCTTTTCCAACATAAGTAATGTTGACATTTGTATTAGAACATTTTATACACAATTTTTGACACAAAGTTTGTCTCTGTAAATGGTCATCTATAATAGACAAATCAAGGCGTATAATGTGTACGCTTCTTTCATGCTATGTCAACCCTGTTGTGTGATATATATGTATTACATGTTGATTTAACTATTGGGAAATGCAAAAGTAAAAACTATTATTTCAATTGCAGAATCTGCTCTCTAGTATCAGTAATCATGAAAAGATTCGGGTAATATATTTTTACATTACTGCCTTTGAAAAGATAGTGTAGTACGTTAGTTTAAATGAACACTATTTGTTATGGTACAGCTATTTATGATATAAGTCCACAATCATTAAGATACCTTTTCATTCCAAGATGAACAGAATCTTTTAAATATACATAATTCTCACAGAATGCGGTCACCCCCCCCCCCCCATCCCTTTACAATTCAATGATTAAGAGAACATTGTTTTGTATACTATTAATCCATGAAGCAATTGATCTCTATACAATCTTTGGTTTGGGCGGATGTTGGCTCTCCATCTCTCTCTTTTTTTCTCTCTCTCTCTCTCTTTCTTTTTCTCTCTTTCTTTATCTCTCTCACCGCTCCCGCTCTCTCTCTCTCTATCTCCCTCTCCCTCTCTCCGGTTCCTCCCTCACTCCCCCCCCCCCTTCTCTCACTAAACCCCTCTCTCACACATTCTTCCATTCATCCTTTTTTCTCACCTCTCCCCCTTCCTCTCTTTCATCTCTCTCCCTTTCTCCCCTGTCTCTTCTCTCACTTGTATCTCTGTCTGTCACCATTCCCTGACCAGTCCTTATTGCCCCCTCTCTCCTACTCTCTCTCTCTTTTCTCCCCCTCTCTTCCATCATCTCTCTCCCCCTACTCTCTCTGCTTCTCTCTTTCTCCACCCCTCTCTTTCTCCACCCCTCTCTTTCTCCACCCCTTTCTCCACGCCTCCCGTCCTCTCACTCTCCCTCCTCTCTCTCTACACTCACCTGTCTCCTTTTCCATCTGACTCCAACACTCCCTGTCTCGCCTGTCTCATCTGTCTCCTCGCTCCTTCCTCTCTCGCCCTATCTCATCCTCCCTCTTCTCTCTCCTTTATTTCCCTTTCTAACCCCCTTTTCTCTCTCCCCTCTATATCTTGGGGAGAGAGAGCCATATGGGAGAAAAGAGAGTGGTAGGAAGTTAAAGCGGTAGAGAAAGGGGGTGGGGAGAGAGGGAGAGAGCGGCAGTTGAAAGCCTTGAGAGAGAACCTTGGAAGAGAGGAGAGAAATAGGGATAGAGAGACGGAGAGAGGGAAACGGGGAAACAGGGACAGACGAAAGAAAGGGAGGACGATATCCATAGAGAGGGGACAGTTGAGAGAAAAAAGGGCCGGGGAGAGAGGGGAAGAGATAAAGATAGGAGAGGAGAGGAGACAGACAAAGAATAGGGAGACAGAGGGAGGGGAGAGAAGAGATAGAGAGAGGGGGAAACAAAGGGGGAGAAACAGAGGAAAGAACAGGGAGAGTAAGGAAGGAAGAGGTAGATATAGAGGGGAGAGGGAGAGAATTTTGTGAGAATCAGTCATATATGATTTAAAAGATTCCTTTGTTTGCACACTATTGCTATCTGAGAGAACATTTTGCGTCATTCAGATTATTATTATCATTATTATAGATGCTTCGCAACACAAACGGAAGACGTCTCAATTCAAGTGGACCTGCCTAAAATACCTGAAATACCTGACAAAAAGGAAGGACTTGGAATTGTTTGTGTCAGTATCTAATACACAAGACTTTTAGAGCTGCCAATAATATCCTATGGCAGACAATTGACGACAATATAATTGACATAACTAATACTTCCAATCACTGTGTTATATATGGGTCAAATTTTTTTAGAATGTACAATTGCGATTTTGTGAGTTTTAGGAAGATTGGAAAAAAAAGTAATAAGTATGTACTCATATTCCTTCTGACTGTTATCATACATGTCCCCACCGCCTAAAAACACCAATTATGCTCACCAATTCTCAATATGTCAGTTTTTATTGAAGTTGAAACAAGGTGAACTTTTTTAAGGATATGCCCGGTATCAAATCAAGTGGCAGCTCCTTAAATCCTCAATAACTCAGGACATAATGATTCAATTTCTAAATAAAAAATAACCCTTATAAGCATTAAATGTTCCTTTACAAGTATACCAAAACATAACTATATATCATAAAAGGTTATCATGTGAGACATGAAAGCAAATGGATTACGTTTCCCCAAAACAGAAGTGTTTTGATGAGTAACATATATGGTTCAACTATAAATTCAATAATGCTGCAGTTGTTGCCATAAACTGGGCAAAAACCTGTTTTATAGTAACATATACATATAGTCCACCAATATAGCAACTTATTACCAATTGATTATGTTTAGTATCCCTCGGAAAATTGGTAATAGAAGGCAATCTTTGATACCGGGCATCCCTTTACATATAATACCGGGCATCCCCCAGTAAAGTACTTTATATCTGACCTCTCACTGTGGCTACAAAAGTGGACAAAACCACTTCAAACCTAGCAAATACATGAACAGCATATATTCGGTACATAATTGACCTAAATTCAAGTCACTCCTTGACTAAATATCACCTCACTTGGCCTGAGACAAATACCTTCTCATATATACCGGGCATCCCTCTATATACCGGGCATCCCCCAGAAGAGTACATATTATCTAACATCTCACTGTGGCTATTTAGATGGGCACAATCACCTGAAACTTAGTAATTACATAGGAAACATGTGTTGCAATTGATACAGGCTCTAAAATCAATGATAAAATCTCAATGTGATGGATCATAATATTTTTTGATAAAATTATATGGTGGTTGATAACATGAAAAAATCAAACTTTTCATATCTCATTTCTAATGTTGTCACATTTTAGGGGAGTGAACAGGCAACGTAACAGCAAAAAATACAGAAGATAAAGGTGCATGGGTAGCAGTTATGCTAAAAATTCTACCTTTCAGGGGATGCCCAGGGATGCCCGGTATCATGATTCTACATCAAGTTCAAATAAATTGCAGGGAAATAAGGCATAAAGCCACATCCATATATACAATAAGACATAATATGTTGGCATATTAAGTTTTATGGTGATTTTAGGTTCTCCAGTGACTTAGTCCAGGGTACACAGATTGAAGTGGGGATGCCCGGTATCAGGGGATGCCCGGTATCATCCATTCTTTTAATATACTTTAAAAAGGTCTCTACTGTATGTATGTACAAATTTCTCAGTTGAACTTCGAATGAGACATTGCAAGGAACATTGAGACAGTATATGAGGGCCCTATGTACAGTAGTTATGCTACCTTTCTATCATTTATCAACAGAAAATGATTTGTTGGGCATGCCCGGTATCAATTAAAAACCCATTTGTCTCAACATGCCTGCCTCCAGATTCCTAAATGTTTGTTGAATTATGCATATGATACGTTTGATTAAAAAAACTTAACTTGACATGACCCATATTGAGAAACAATTCTTAAATGTGCCTAGAAATCAAGTTCAGAGTTGATGATACCGGGTATCCCCTCTTGGATTCTTGTTAATTTTAAGGCTGACCTACTCCTTCCCTTAACATTATGACAGAAACATGATTCACTAAGAATTGTTGAAAACAACTGTTTAGACATATTAATAATAATTAAACAGCTGAATATCACACAGATGGCTGAGTCCTAAATATCCTAACAATATTTCCACTCCATACAGGTGCATGTATAATCATCAGTGACTCTCGTTCTAGGTGACAATGTCCAAGAAACCCCAGAAATACCTACCCAATAACTATATGGGGTGGTTGTCTTGGTTTCCAAAAGAGAAAACAGAGGCTTGGTCATACAAAAACTGTTTGAATGTGTGTCGTAGCTGTTCCTTTCTCTCCATACCGGGCATCCCTCAATATACCGGGTATACCCCCGACATCATTTGCATTCATATCTCAAATAAAAATTAATTTGGAAGGTTGTCATTTTGTGTGCATATTAGGATAGGTACTGGGATGACATATATAGGATCTTAGTTCCCCAGCTGCAGTAGAACTGGATCTACTTTATGATGTATACATGGGGATACCCGGTACCAAATTGTATAAAATCTCTGGTCTGGTATACATTGAAACATGGCCCTGCTAATGTCGGCATTACTGTCCTAATTGTACCAGGATTGCATAGATAATATGTTAAAGTGTATTTTAGATATTTTAAATCATATATGACGGATAAATATTTACCCAGTATACAACAATCTATGTTTGATACCGGGCATCCCCTAGTGACCAGAAAAGATTGGACATTTGAGTATAGAACTAACATACATTGATGAGGGCTTAGTAGAAGGCTTAAACTTTCCCAAGTTGTCATAGATATGTATAAGAAATAAAACCAGGCGAAATGTAACACCTAGAACATTTAGTTTTTTTCAGAATGGCAGTATAATCTGAAAAAGTAGTGAATTCTGAGGTATTTTTATACGGATATAAACATTTAGACCGACTTATTACATACAAAACATCGAATATGTATACTAATGTATACATTTTCGTAAAGCTTAGGATGTCTGCTTTCCAATGATACCAGGATCATAAGGATTGATTAATTTATCTGCAATACCCATTCAGTATAATGTGCAAAGGTTGCAAATTTCGCAATTGTACATTCTAAAAAAATTTGACCCATATATTTTGTTGGTTGTGAATAGAAATCGACCTATTTTTATTGACAACCAATGTACTTTAGGTAATATGCAAGTATCGAAATGCTTTCACAAATACTAAACTTTGAATTAATATTTATTTCAGGATTTGCAAAAATACAATCCTGATTTTGTGATTGGACAAATAGAGAAATCTGGGTTCCGCGATTCCAGTAGGGAGGGTTTCATAACCGCTTACATAGATGTCCATATCGCGAATAGCATGCTCAAAGAGGTATTCCAGCAGTCCTATGATGAGGCCCAACATCATGATCTGGAGCCCCTGAAAACCCGGCTTGACACATTGGATAGGCTATTTAATGATGGGGTACAAGCCCTACAGGATTTCTTAAGGATGCAGATGCAGGCTGCGACGACGAAAGCATCACAAGCCTTGACTGGATACTATGGAAAATACAATACGGTTCTGCATGAAAGCAACACTGGCATCCCTGGCAGTTATAACACATTGAAAATTACAACAAATGCACTAATTACTCAACACGTAGGGAAATTAAATTTATCTTAGTCTTAGTCTCTTCAATCTTGCTTTATACTTTCAGCAATAGAATTTAATATTCTTCACAGTATATTACGTATGTTGAGTGATTTGATACAGGGTGAAATAAGAGTACTATTTCTATTACTGTTTTTCCACAAACCTGTTGTTATTTTACGCTTTCAGATTTTTAATCCACATGAATATAAAGTTTTGAGTTATGAGGAGTGGCTGTCTGATAGATCGGGAGGTGGTATGGACAATCTCCGCGAACGAGATAAAAAATTACACGAGCGATGCAAACAGATGCAGACAAAATATATGTCTGGCAATTTCAAAGGCCCTGAAATCAAACTACCAGATAAATTGGGCATCGTTATGGTCGGAAATACTGGTTCGGGAAAAAGTCAAACTGGAAATCTCCTCCTGAATTCCGAGTTATTCAAAGTTGTTCATGGAATGCATGTGGGTACATTGCGAATTGAGAAGGGTTATGCAAAGCATAAGCATGATATTGTCATATTTGACACACCAGTTTTCCCAACATGTGAGACGGCCAGGCCCAGGGTTATCTTTGAGTTAACGAAGGCAAGTTATTTTTGCATCAGTTGATGATAACAATTACTTCAAGCCTATATTTCTAAATGAAAGGTTATCAATCAAAGTGATTATATATAAAACTTACACCAACAAATACATTCATACATAACAGATGCAGATATCTAAGCCTTCACACCATAAATTAAGAATAGTGGATCACTATTGTATACTAGTTGACATATTGCTTGATACGTAGTGTTGTAAGGTTTGTCCCACACAACTTGTTACTTAATCATATGAAACATACATTAGTGGCATATTCACAGCAGAGAGGTTAGCGATTGGAAAGTCCTTTATAACAAAGATCTGGAAACGCAATTTGAAGATCATAATTGTTTTAATTACAGATTATCAATGCCTGTTCAGGTAGGATGCCTGCATTCCTCTGTGTTGTTAAAGACAGCCTGACTGCTGAAAGTGACTTTGGACAGCTGAAACTCATAAAGGTAACCAAATTGATAACCGAATTGTTCCTAGATAATTATTTGTCAAGGTATTCAAAAGGAAATGTCAGAGATGGCAATTCGAAGTAAAAATCAATTAAACTGTTTAAAATCCATTATATAGACCTATAATTCATACCATTCACAATGGTCTTGTTCATATAAAGGTGTACATTGGGTCGTGAAAACATTATTTTGTGTATCATGATTACGATATTTGGAATCCATGAAACATTCAGTTGTTCATTTGTCTTTGGAAGGATATCTTGGGGACTGCAGCGCAAGAGCGGGCCATCATTTGCTTCACTAATGTGAACGAATTAGAGGCACAGAAGTCCATGAAACAATACCTGGAAGAGTTCCAAAATAGCGAAAACCAACGTCAAGATTCTGTCAAGAACATTGTTTTCACAGACCTTGGGGGACGCGTCGTGAGAGTTGATGGAAACTTAAAATATGCAAAGGTGAAGGAGTGCGCCCGAGATATTATTTTGTCTGCAGTGACAGACCTGCCCTCAAGAGAGTGTAAAGTAGCCCCGGAGCAAGATTATATCTCTAGTGTAGAATCACGTTTGAAGGATGATATCCAAAGGGTTGCAAGTGATGAGAAAGAGTCTGGTATGTTCCAAATTGGGGGGAATAATCTGGGTGACTTGAAAAAGATGCTTGAAGAGATTGAGAAGCATTCGCAATCATTAGCACCCTTGCCTATGGATCGTCTCCAGGAAGTCAACCGCGTTGCACGTGATGCCCTGCTAAGGGCGATGAAGAATGACAAAAATTTGCGTTCTGCCTGTATTGATCAAGTGTTGAAAAATAAAATTGGTGAAATGTTTCATAAACTCGGCCAAGAAGGGCGAGCGGTTATCATTGCAAACAATGAGAAAATCGTAGAACATGTGATGAAGACCTTAGATCATTATCAGAAATTATATGAAAACATCGTTTCAGAGCTTAACAAAACAGAAATAAAAGTATGCTCTGAACAATTGTTTGAGGAAGGAAGGGAAAACTATTATTCGCAGTCTGATATAGAGAATGAGATTGTGAAATCATTTACAAGGAAACGCGAACAGTTGTCTGAAAGAGTGACTGATGAAGGTGATAAAATGTTCATAGCTGAAGTAGCAAAAGGAAAAGAATGTTGTTTGACTGACCTCTTTGGTCAGTATGTCACTGCCAGTACATAAATGTAGCAAGTCTCATAGTCTTACAGTATCCAAAAGCCTAAATACAAGTGTTAGAGGTAAAGATTGTGTTTGATTTGTTTGATAATTGTTCAAAGTATTCCTGAAATAATAAAACAAATACAATTGCAAAACTATGTTGGTGTCCCTCTTTTGTTGTGTGGCCTATTATCCGTTCCTGACCATTAGTCCCTAACCCAAACGAGTCCACCCACACTCTTGCATTGGATGCAGGCAGACGCCAGATGAAAAGTAAACCTAGTGTATACAAAGATATACTAGTCAACTTGCGAAAATCAACTAGTTTGATTTATAACGTAACTAGTCATGTTTACATTTACAATACTCATGTATACTCTGTTATGTCATCTTAGCCTGTAGTTATACATAGTTTTAAAATGTAACTGATTAAGACAAACTTAAGGCACAATCCTTATTCTAGTCAGATGTTCCAATCCCATTTGTACTTATAATTTGGACAAACAGAAGAAGAATATTTCAAATTCAAGATCGCTTAAGCCGACAGCCCACAATCTAGACAAAGTATTTTTTCATGACAGACACAGACTCCTCCACATGTCTAAACTACAAGATTTATTCCCTAACACTTCCCCATTGCATCATTATTTTGTATTTCTCTTTTCAAAATAAACAATCAATTGTCCGCAGAGGTAAAAAAAGAACTGTTAATGCAAACGTTGCTCTTCCCAGGTGAAATCATCAGTTGATAAATATTGCTTTTTCATGTGTTCCTTCACATTAATGTCTCCATTAAATACAAGTATAGTAAACGCATCAAAAGTACCGATTAACACTTACATTTAGGGACAAGAGATGATTAATCGCCGGCAAGTAATATTTGAAGTACTCAGTGATATTGAAAGTACGAATCCCATCGTGATATCAGGCATATTACAAAAAATCAGATAACGGCTGAGGAGCGTGGCCACTTGATATTGATCTATGATACCGTGTGTTGAAGACAGTGGTACGGCCACTATCAAGAGCAAATGAAAAGGCCTATCAATCGGAAGCCAACCTTTCCCCTATAAGCACGCAACAGCCATTCTTCTATCGTCCTGTGAATTGAAGATGAGTTGGGTAGGTGTTTTGGCATATTCAAAGAACTAGTATAATGTTCCCAATTCTGTTTCACTGTGAGCTTTTCTTTAAATTGCTTTCTTTGCAAAATAATCTTAACTGTTCCAATTGCTCAAACACCTACGTCATAATAATATTTCATTAAAGGAGTACCGTGCATATAGATCATTTTCTGAGAAAGAAACACTTCTTTTCTTTGTAGTTTAGAAAAGTGTTCGGGGTAAGTGTTGATGGTGTTTCTTAATTTTCAAATACCACCAGGTCATTAGAAATAGAGATCAACAAAGTGTGATGTTAGAACAAGGCATAAAGCAACTGATTCTCCAACCCCACCGCCTCAGCAAATAGGTTATAGTTAAGATTATTCTTCCTTCAAACATACATGGATACATGTGGTATACTTTACTTAAGGGTTTTCGAGCCTATTTGAAAAAATATATAGATTTTTTCTAAACTTGAATCATTTGTACATATGATCATCCCAAGGCCACATATGATTTTTAAAATTGATTCACCGTCTAGTTTTTGAAATATGGGTTGGCAAATATTTGGACCCTTTACTATTGGTTCCTATGGAAAATGATGACTTTTCAAAACCTATTCGTATTTCTCACCAAGAACGTGTACATATATACAGGTTCTTGGTGAGAAATATATAGATGTAGTGTCTCGCTATTTCCCCGTACCCTAGTGGCTATGGAACTAGTGCAAATAACAACACAACCAGGTTCTAACGGTCCTCGCCAGCCAAGTCCTTTATTATACCAAACACACCTGCCGCGGTTGGAGCTCGGAGAGCCTATGCCAACCCTTACAACTTGTGGCAGTAAGATATATGAATGACAAGCATCTCAATAGTAAAAGGTGTTTATAAGGACATACAGAACAGCATAAGAGCAAATCATAAAAATAAGTTATAAATGCGTATCAATAAGTAATTACGACCTCTGTCGGAACATACTAGAACTACAGCCCCTGGCCTCTCGTCCGGAGCCTAACGGGAGAGCATCCGGAACCCCGGAACATGGTACCGGACAGAGTCAGAACCAGCCTGACTCTCGCCGGCACCACAATGCCCCCCTCCCTCTTTATTTTTGGAGGTTGGCAACCGTACCAGACCCAAAGCGACTGGACCATAAGGTTGCCTAAAACATATTGGTTTCAGCAACAAAAGTTGGAATAATGAAGGAAAAAGTAGGAACAATGGAAATACATGTTCAATGCAAATAATGATCAAATAATACAACTTATCTGATCAGCATCAATACCTGTAGAAATGTTCTTGGTTTCAACTAGTAAATATTCTTGGTCCGGAACACACAGTTCGATACTGGCACTATCACAGACTAGAGGTATGATCCCAAGTGTCCAATATTAGTCCAGGCACTAGTTATATTGTTCACCAAGTCATTTTGTTCCTATTAAAACCAAATCTTGGAATGTATTGTTTGTGAAAAACATAGTATAACAAGCTTACTTCTTACAGTGGTAAATCCAGTTTTTGAAGATATTAGTCCCACTTTTTGAAGAGGTAAGTCCAACTTTTTGAAGAGGTAAGTCCAACTTTTTGAAGAGGTAAGTCCAACTTTTTGAAGAGGTAAGTCCAACTTTTTGAAGAGGTAAGTCCAACTTTTTGAAGAGGTAAGTCCAACTTTTTGAAGAGGTAAGTCCAACTTTTTGAAGAGGTAAGTCCAACTTTTTGAAGAGGTAACAAAAATCATAATAGCCGCACCAAACAGCATATTCTTGTACATAAAACATAAGGAAGAAGGAACTTCCTCCTTTCCCACGGCTGGCGAGGCTTCTCCAGATCTGCCTCCGTCCGGGTCGTCAATCGGCGTAGTCAGTCGCTGGGATACTGACGCTCCCACGCTGCAGTCACACAAAACTGGTTTCATTCAAACCAGTCGTATACTTCCATTGCACTATCAGTTTTTATTTACTTCTCTTACCGGGCACTCCGCCTAGAAGTCTCCCACCTCATCATCGCTCAAGTTTCCTGTTTTCAACAACCGGTCTTCCTCTGCCTTTGAAATGGATGGCACCATTACATTCGCGGGGTCCGGTGGGTCCTCTGCGTCTGCGTCTGTGTTCGTTAAGTCCACAAACGCAAAATCCAGGTCGATGTCCCCGTTGTCTGGCAACGGGACATCCTTTGCCTCTTCCAACAAATCCTTCTGTTCATCCAACCGGGCACCCAGGTCCACAGAGCACGGAACCACTCCAAGAGCCGCCAGAGGGGAGTTCTCCCACCTCTGCCTGAGCTCCACTGTCCTTTTGGCGGCCGTTCTCGGTGTTACTGGTGTCACACCCACCACCCCGGCTGCCACCGGACGCCTAGGCACCGGACTCCTCAGCACTAGAGTCCTCATGTGCTGCTCCGGGGTTGGGCTACCCGGTAGGGAGACGGGTTCATAAACCGGCCTCACCGCTGCCGTATCCATTTGCTCCACAGGAGCTACCTTTTCCTCCTGTTTTGCTCCCCTTTCCCTAACACGTACCGGGGTCAACGGTTTTGTTGGCATCACAGGCCCTGGTTGCATCTCCAGACCACTATCATCCAGGTAACTTCTCCTCGGTCGGGGGGGGTTCCGGTCTACCCCCTGTCCTCCCAGTGGCGAGAGCAATCCTGGAGGCCCTTCCATAAGAGATGGCCCCCAGGCCTCCGCAGTAGGTGTCCGGCCCGGAGTGGGGTATATCCCCGGCGGCATCACCAGCTGCTGCCTGGGCACTATTGCCGTCTCAAATGCAGCCTTAATCGTTTGGCAGATCTCCTCCTTCATACAGTCCAGATTCGCTCTCTGTCTCTCCACCTCCTTTCTCCTGGTGTCCGACTCCTCCTCCTCCCTCTGGTCAGACCGCTTCCTTTTCGGCGACGGAGCCCCGTTCCTGGCCTGGTGTAACTTAAACTCCAAGCCCAGGATTAGGTCCCGATTCGCCCTATCCTTTTGCTGGAAGAACTCTAGTTGGTTTTCCAGTTCATTGACCCGGGCCTCCAGTCCGGGCACCCGAGCCGCTGTATCTCGTACATACCCGAGATCACCGAACAACATGAGAGCTGCACCCACGTTGTTCCGTACAGCGTCCATTGCCACAATCACTGCTTGTTCCGTATTCTGTATTCCCTGTTTCATAGCGCCATCGATCATATCCAGTGCACGGGTTACTTCCTGCTCCGGGGGTAACCCATGTGCACCCTGGCCTATGTTTGCCTCCGGATCATTTTCCGCCGGGTCGGCCACTGGCTCCTGCTCCTGCAGAGGCTCCACCGTTGCCGCGACTACCTCCCGCGGGGCCACAGCAGCTGACAGTTTAGCAGCTGTCTCCATCTGCTGTGCACTACCAAAGGCAGCAGCGGCCGGAATCCTCCGTGGTGCTGGTATAGGTGCGAGGGGAGGGGGTGGGGCAAGCACAGGTCCTGCCCTCCCCCATGCATTCCTCTCTGGGGCCGGAGCTGGCGGACACCGCACCATCCTTTTGAAGCGGGGTTGCGCTGCTCCGGACTCCAAAGCCACTATCTGTTCCCATTCATTTTGCCCCATCCGGGTGAACCGCTGGTACCCATAGTTGGGTATTTCCTTAGTCAAACACTTAAATCCGGCCACCAGTGACTTTGCCAACGGTTCCCCATTCCTATGAGCCACCTTTAGATGCCGAATCATGTCAGACTTGCGATCCAGTTTTACCAGGCACGAGATCGGGTGCGGGCACGTATACACCTGCACCGATGGACAGTGTTCCTCACACATGTGCCTGAAAAACCTCTCCCTCGTTGCAAAGCACCTAATGCCTCCCGGGTTCCAGTCATCACTAATCAACCGGCAGTATGTAAAAGGGCACCGATTTCCCTCCTGCCAGATCTTAGGAGCACCATCCAGTTTCTTTTTTAGGTTCACGGGCAGCACCATATGCGGATTAGCTTCCCTGCCCGTCCTGCCTTTCAAAAAATGAAACAACCGTTCATACTGAGCCATAAGGGGTCGTTCCGCCGTGAACTCTCCCAAAGCCTCATCTTCATCCTCCGATTCCTCAGCCTTCGTAATCCCGTCACCGGCTTTTGGTTCCATGGGGGCCAACATGTTTATTTTCAGCCGGACACCCTCCACTATGTCCTTGTCCCGCCACCGGGTGGTGCTCCGGATTCCAATGTTGGGGTCCTCAAACACTTTTTGCTTCCCATGATACCGAGTCCGTTTGTGTTGCTCATGCACATCAGCCAGTGTCTCCGCTGTGGCACTAGAACTAGTGCTCCGGTCGTATCTCCGGCGAGGGTTTGTTTCACGGCCCCACGACCGGGAGCGGTCTACCCCAACCGATGACCCACTTCCAACACCAAGCTTAGGCCTCGCTCCGGCTGAGGATTTAACCACCTTGGCCGGACTTCCTTGGTCCTCCGCCTGTTCGTATTCCATGTCTTCCTCCTTGTCCTTAGCCTTAGTGGTACTCCGTTTCTTTCTCTTCTTCAATACCAGTTTCAACTCAGGTGGGGCTTTTGCCTCGCCCACGGCTCCCTCCTGGTCTCCACCGGTTTCCTCCTTGTTCGGTTCAGGGGCTACTGCCCCATCCCCAGTCTCCATCTTCTCCTCCTTACTCATAGGCTCACGCACAATGAGTAAGTCAATCCAGTTAGTGTCTACAGGTCAACGCCAATCTCCAACTCTCACAACTCAAGGCTTCTCTCAAAAAAGTTTCGCTCAAAGTCTAGCTCGGCAGGACACACAACCGCGTGGTGTGAGTTCTGAGATGCTTCTGCCACACATCCGCTCCTCCCCTGGTCACGTGACCCTGCCCTCGCGCCTTAGCCAATCACCAGTCTCCACCAATCTATTTTTAGCTGTCTCCGAGCGGTTTCACGCCCCGTCGCGTCACCTCAATACCTAGGTCCCCAATTGCTCAATTAGGGTATACCCTACCTGCCTACGTGACACTAGTAACGTCCAAGAGCTGGGCGTTTTCCTCCTTCTTCCATGTGACCAGCTGAGCCACCCGGACTTGGGATTATTCCTTAGTTTCCACCCTTTTGGCTCCACCATCCAGGAATATATGTTTCTTCGGCCAACTCCCTCCCCGGATCACCTCTCAGCCTGGTCTTTCCTCGCACAGTGGTAGGTTATCCATTTCAACCCTTATCGAGCCGTTCCCTACTCCCTTTTGGAGCCCGTGCCCGGAACGTCCGATTCTTAGTACTTCTCGTTGTGTCATTTTTTTTTTTTTTCCTGTCCTCCTCACTCATAGCCATATCTATCCGGGGGTTGTACCTGCCGACGTGGGCGCCCCGCCAGGTATCCGGATTTCGATATTCTATCCATTACCGTGTCCATCCGCAAGTCACCACCCTGTTCTGCAGCGTCCGGGGTACACTCAGAATCACTGTCCGATGGCAGGCTCCCCGCTGATTCATCAGGATCTGCTAGCGGTTGGGCAAGATCCTTCTTGACCGATTTCGGGGGCCTTCCGCGCCTCTTTGTATGTTTTACTATTACAGGGCCGGGCTTCACCATAGGGGCATCTTTCCCTGGGACAGTTTTACCCCTTCCGTCCTCCCTCAATATTTCGTGCCCGGCCATCTGCTGCTTTTGATACTCCTCCGCACGGTGCAGATTTACCACCTGCAGCGGCTGCCCTTTTGCATCAAATGCTAGCTTTAACAGGTTCCCATTCCATCTGAGTATACCAGCCATTGTCCTTAGCTCATAAGTGGATCCCTGCACCCTTCTTAGCACTTCGAAAGGCCCGTCCCATTTGGGACCGTACTTCTTCTGTGCCAGAGGAGTGGAATATCTCCATACCACATCTCCTTCCTTAAAAACCTTCGGGCGAGCCCTCCGGTCAAAGTACCATTTCTGATACACGGCTGCACACCCCAGCCTTTCCCTTACAAAGCGATGTCCTTTAGACAAGAGACTACGGATCTCTTCCACGAATACCGTAGGGCATGGAAAATCCACTTCCCCATCCATCGTTCCGTAGATGATGTCCGCCGGAACAGTCACTTCCGTTCCAAACACTACCATATTGGGCGTACAATGAGTACTCTTGTGCACGGCCCCCCGGTATGCATGCGCGATACATGGCACCAGTAGATCCCAGTTAATATCTTCGTACTCCGTCAGACATGAGAGTTGCTCCACCAAAACCCTGTTAAACCGTTCTACCTGCCCGTTTGACTGCGGTCTGTACGGCAAGGTCATTAGTTTCTCGATTTCTAACATTTCTAAAAGATTCTTTAACAGCGCCGACCGGAACTCAGGGGCACCGTCCGTTTGCAAAGAGATCGGTGGCCCATAACGCAGGATCCACTCCGTGAAGAGCGCCATTGCACAAGTAACCGCTGTATGGTCCGGGAGTGGATAGGCCTCGGCCCATTTTGAAAAATAGTCCGTCACTACCATTACGCAAACATTCCCTCTCGGAGTCTTTCTGAATGGTCCAATTATATCCAGCGCTACACGGCTCCAACGCACGCCATGTATTTCCTTCTTTAATGGAGCAATGCCCCTCCCCTCTCGGCTTTTGCACGAGGCACACACATCACAGCCCCGTACCCAGTCGGAGATATCGCCGCGCATCCGGGGCCATATAAACTTCTGTAACGCAGCTTGATACGTTTTGAATTCCCCGAAGTGGGCCGCGAGTTTCGTTCCATGCAAAGTCAGGAACAGCTCATGACGCAAACCAGCAGGGACTGCCACTCGTTCGTATATCACTCCATTCTCGCTTTCCCAGTCCATACTTAGTAACCCATCCGTCACCTTCAGAGAAGAGAGTAATTTCATGTAAAAACAGAACTCATTCCCCTCCGCTCGCAGAGCCACGGCGTCCGGGCAAGGGTCTCCCCTCTGGACTATCCCTATGACTCTTGTAAGCACATCGTCCGCCTCCTGGGCCACCCGTAGCCGATCCCCTGTTAGACTGGAGAACAGCTGATACTCCATTGTCAACTCAGCCATGACAGCATCGTGGACTCCGCAGTCCGGGCAGTCCTCCCTAGGGCATTTCCTTACAGGTAAACGTGACAACGCATCCGCGTTGATATGTCGTTTCCCTGGCCGGTGCACCACCTGCGATTCCTGGATCCCATAATGCTGCAAGGTGGTCAACCACCGAGCCAGCATGTTAGTGGGATCCTTAAAATGCATTAGCCACCTGAGGGACGCATGGTCCGTCCGCAACGTAAAGTCCGCTTGTCCGATTATATAATGCTGAAACTTGCATAAATAGGTCAGCACCGCCAACAATTCCCTTTTGGTTGCGCAGTAGTTCCGTTGCGGCCGGGTTAGAGTGTTGCTAGCGTAACTCAGAACCACCTCCTTACCGCTTTGTAGTTGAGATAATACCCCAGCCATACCGAATCCACTGGCATCCGTGTCTAAAATAATGGTGCCGACCGGTTGAGGGTATCCCAGAACTGGTGCCCTAGTCAACAAGTCTTTCAACCGATCAAACGCGGCCCTGCACACCTCATCAAAGACAACTGTCCGGCTGCTCCTCTGATCCCCTCCGACCACTAAATTCTGGATCGGTTCCGCTACCTCCGCAAAGTCCGGCATGAATTCGCGGTAATATGATGCAAACCCTAAAAACTGCCGCACCTCCTTGACCGTCCGCGGTGTCGGCCAAGACTGTACTTTTCTTATCTTTTCCGGCTCCGGACGCACCCCGGCCTCGGACACAATCCGGCCCAGGTATTGAACCTGTGACTTAAACAACTCGCATTTCTTAGGCTTCAACTTCAAACCGTAATCCCGGAGGCGGCTTAGAACCAATTCCAAATTTCCCATGGTCTTCTCAAACGTTGGTCCGAAGATAATTACGTCGTCCAGGTAAACCAAGCAACACTTCCAACGCAGCCCCTGGAGCATCTGCTCCATCATTCTTTCGAACGTGGCCGGAGCGTTGCACAACCCGAAAGGCATAACGCGATACTGGAACAACCCCAGGGTAGAGACAAAAGCTGTCTTTTCCTTGCTTTGCTCATCCAGGGCTATTTGCCAGTACCCACTCTCCAAGTCCAACGCAATAAACCATTTATTTCCTCCCAACGCTTCCAAACATTCATCGATCCGGGGAAGCGGAAAGGAATCCTTTTTCGTGACTGAATTCAGCGGACGGTAATCAGAACAAAACCGATCCGTTCCATCTTTCTTTCCTACAATCACTATTCCCGCTCCCCAGGGGCTAATGCTGGGCTCTATTACTCCCTTCTCAAGCATCTCCTTAATCTGTCTTTCAGCCGATTCCCGCTTCGCATGAGGCAGACGCCTATACCCCGTTTTAATCGGAACCGCATCACCAGTGTCGATGCTATGTAGGACCTTGGTTGTCTGTCCCAACATCTCGCCTGGCAACCGGAAGCACTCCTTATAATTCCGTAATAGCTGCAGGAGATCAGAACGCTGGACCGCTACTTCCAGGTCTGATTCCCTTACCAATCTTTCCAATGGGCAAACTTCGCTCGGGGGCATCGGCACCTCCGGCTCTAGTAAGTCCATGTCCACGATTGGAGAACTATTCTCCTCCCAGGTTTGCCCGGCAGTCAGACATAAAATGAGAGGAGATCCAGTAGGGTTGTACAGGGACACAGCCCCACCCGGTCGGTCGGCAATCAACAGGTGGTCCCCAACCACGTACTTCCCTAATTCCAACTCGCCCGGTTCGAAGAATAGATCTTCTGCTGCCGTCACCAGGTCTATGCCGCTACAGACATGAGCAAATGCATCCACAAAGATGCCCTCACTCCTATTGCTTGTAAGAGACCCGCTTTGCAGTGTCCGGCACCATACCGTCTGCTCACCATCCTCTAGGGTGAACTTCCCGGACCAATCGGAATTACACCGGTGTATATGGATAAAATCCATCCCCAGTATACCTGCTTCCTCTCCCTTTAACCCGCTTACTACCAGACAATTTATGGCGTACCAAACGCCTCCCATTCCCAGAGCGATTCGTACACACCCATGTGTCTGCAAATGATGACCGGTGCCTGCGAAACACGTCACACGGCACGGTGTTAAAAACGGTTTTACAGTCAAGCTCTCATAGACCCATTTTTTGAGCAGCGTACACTGCGCCCCCCAGTCTACCAAGAACTGTCCGGTCACGTTTACCAGTCGTACATCCGCGTACATCCGATCTGCCAGAAGCGGACCGTTCCGGTCGGATACCCTTATGTCAAAATTCCGGAGATCACAGACCATTATCTTGCTCACTTTGGAGGTATAACCCCGATACTCTACCTTCAGTATCTGTCCGCCGGAGCAAGCGTGTTCCGGTGCTCCCATGCGCACTGTCATCACGGAGCACGTGGCTTTCACCGAACCAGTACTTGGACGATCTGTGTCGTTCCTCCTCCCCTTGCTACTTCCACGGGCGTCCCCTAGCCAAGCAGAGGACACCTCCTGCCCTTCCCGATCCGGCTGGACCCTAGTCCTTCGACATTCCGCGGTGTGTGTCTTTTCCTCCGGGCTCCTCCTATCACCGTCTAAGAGGGCCCTGGGCTGTTTCCCCTTTTCTGCTGCCGACGTTCACTTTCCCGGACATATTCATCTAACGCCTTCAGGTGTTTAACCTTCCGTTGGCAATCGGCCACCATATGGCCTTCCTCTAAACAATAATAACAACGTATTGTTCGTGGAGGGCCTCTCCGGAAGTTGGATTTGTCTTCTCCCTTCCCCCCAGTAGTTGTCTTATCCATTTTCCTATCTTCCCCTGTTCGTGGCTTTCCCTGCCATGCCCGGAACGCCTGCAGCTCAGCCGAGTCACCTCCTAGCGATCCACACGGTTTGCCAGCACCATGCTCTTCATTCCGTTCGTTTCCATGGGAGAGGGGGATGTCTGCGGTGCCGATGGACATAACCTTCGCGGCCATCCCAACTCCCCCACATACATCCCGGTATCGTGTCGCACAAGCCCCTGCAGTTACCACATTCTTTGGCTCCTGTAAGGCCACATATCGGGTCATTTCCGGATCTATTAACCCTGTCAGAAATACCCGCACTGCCAACACATGCAGCGTTGTATCCCATTTCCCAAACGCATGGAGCGCTTTCTCAGAGACCAATGTTGCGAAGCTAGCGGGGCTCTGACCCGGCGTCTGTTTTAGTGCAAACAACGAGTCCCGGCGGGTATTCACCGATTTCTCCGACCGGTAATCATTTTCCATAATTTTCAATAACTCCCGTACCGTATAGTTGCTTGCTTTTAGACCCGATGCGAACAGCATATGGCTACCCACCGCCGCCAGCAACTGGACCTTATAAGTCTCCGGATCCCAATTCATTGCGGCTGATACCGACGCGGTCCGTTTTTGATATTCCCTCCAATCCTGCTTCCCATCCCACTCAGGGAAGGTTAGCGGCTTCGGGTTCCGCATTGGTTTGGCTTCACTGTGTTCTGGCACCACAAAGCCCTCCGGTTCATCATCCGGTTCATAGTCTGCGGCCGGATCCATCGAACGCCGGTTCATTCGAATGGGCGTGTCCGCGACTATCGTGACCCGTTTCTCTTGTTTCGCCGGTTGATGGTCCTCCTCGCCACCGCACATAAGCCTAGCCGTATTAATGGCTTCTTGGAGTTCCGGGTCCCGTGACCTTTCCCGGGCTTGAGGCGGAGATCGAATTACTACATTCCGGGTTCCCCCCCTCCTGGCTTGGCCAAACTCCGGCAGCTCATGCATCAGCCTAACGTAGGAGGCGTCCGACAGGGCATCTGGCTTCGGTCGCATAGGTGTGCTCTGCACATACTCAGGAGCAGTCTCCGCTCTTGCCTTTCCGAATTGCCTCAGGAGATCGGTCCTCACCGTATCTTCCCTAGCTTGAGCGTCACTGCGTTCTCTCTCCCTTTTTGTCCGCTCCGCATCCAACTCCTTATGCAGCCTAGTCATCTCATCCTCCTGTACTAACAACCCGTTCCGCAAAAATTCCTCTTCGTCTCTTGCCCTTGCTAGGTCCTCAGCTGTGGCCGCCGCCGCGCGCAGGGCTTCACGCCCGCGCCTGGCAGTGGCGCTGATATCTACATCCATACGCGCAGCTTGACGCCGCTGTAATCCCAGCAGAGCGTCCATTTTCTCGACGGTCATCCGCCTATTATTCCCTCTTGTCAGATCCATCTCCCATTCTTCACTTAATTTCGTCTGCATCCTATTCTCTTGTGCCACATCTCCCTGTTCCGGTAAGTAACGGTTACGTTTTCGTACGCCCACCCGCCGCATCGGGCTATTACCTGGGGTCATCGGTTCCCATGGTTCAGAGGCCACGGATTCGTTCAACGCCCTTCCGGCCGGAGCTGGCACCAGCGGGGAGTGACCCTCCAACCTGGCTCGAGCCGGAATCACTGGAGAGTCCCATGCATTTCCTTCCCTCCCCTCCTTCCTTCTTTCTTGAGGTCTTTCCACCCTTCTCGGGGGCGGCGGCAAAGGTGGGGCTGGTTCCAGAATGGGAAACTGTCCGACTTGTTGCACCTTCCGTTTCTGTTCTGGTTGTGGCTGGAATAAATCCGGTGGCGCTTCGGGACGATACGCCCGACCACCTTCAGACATGCTCCAGTCACTTCCCGTCCCTAAATCTACCATTTCCGGCAGTCGTCTGCCTATCCTCTCCTCCGGGCGCCGTGGCGCGGTCCGTTGATCCTTTCCCTTAAACTCACCAACCTCGCTTCCAGGCGCATTATTCTCCGGATCCACCCTAGTAGGCGACAATTCTCGTTCCGGTTCAACCCTGAAATCGTCCCCGAATTGTAATAGCTGAACATGTTCAGCTAACCAGTCCGGTCTTGCGGCAACTGCGGCCACCCTATCGGCCATTGGGGGGTCCCAGCGCTAGGATCCCCCTCCGATAGGCGCGTCTCTTTCCTCCTGGCCAACTAGCGGACCGCTTGGTCACGGCACCAAATTGTAGTGTCTCGCTATTTCCCCGTACCCTAGTGGCTATGGAACTAGTGCAAATAACAACACAACCAGGTTCTAACGGTCCTCGCCAGCCAAGTCCTTTATTATACCAAACACACCTGCCGCGGTTGGAGCTCGGAGAGCCTATGCCAACCCTTACAACTTGTGGCAGTAAGATATATGAATGACAAGCATCTCAATAGTAAAAGGTGTTTATAAGGACATACAGAACAGCATAAGAGCAAATCATAAAAATAAGTTATAAATGCGTATCAATAAGTAATTACGACCTCTGTCGGAACATACTAGAACTACAGCCCCTGGCCTCTCGTCCGGAGCCTAACGGGAGAGCATCCGGAACCCCGGAACATGGTACCGGACAGAGTCAGAACCAGCCTGACTCTCGCCGGCACCACATAGATTTTTTTAAACTGTAATATATGATGCCTGGGAGTGTCATTGTTGTTATGAAAGAAAAAAAATAGTTTTCACCGTCTAGTTTTTTTGAGAGGGCGTTCTGAAATATATTAAATTGCAAAAATATGGATTTGTTTCAGTTAAATATAGTCAAAATTGTAATTAAATCGCAAAATTAGTTCCAAATTCAATGTACAATGCATGTGGAGCTCAGTGATTCAAAAATTGTTAATGATTATTGTGTCCAGAAAGACACCAAATATTTTTAATTGGTATTATCACCTCCATATATTTCAAATATGCATATATAATGATATTAGTGAACGGGAAAGAGAAAATCTTTAATTATCCATATTAGGTATTAGTTCCAGAAATCACCACTGCTGAATAGCGCTCAAATAGGCTGGAGAACCCTTAAAGTATATGATTACAATGGGGTAGTACTAGAGGCCGCATTTTACCGCATTTGCGCGCATTTCAAACTGCAAAAGCCGCATTTTAGACTTATCGGCTGTTATACGACTGGTATAAAGTCAAGAACCCCACACGTCTTCATTATTATAACCTACAGGTATCATAGCTGTGAGTGTCATTAGTAGGCGTGAAGGCATGAAGGCCAGTGAGCCGTCGCGGTCCACCGCGCACAACAAGCTTGTCGTAACTTGGGCTTGTGGCACTCCCGCGGAGCTCGAAGTGCCCTACGCTGATCGTAAAATACGCTACTACAATGAAATAGTAATATTTATACGCTGGAAAACTGCTTATAAGCGATCATTTATTTGAGTGTACATCAATACATTGTATATTTACTGAAACCCTGTTAATTCAATAGGCCCACCGTCAACTATTATTTGAATACACAATGATCTGGACGAATCGTGGCCTGAAAACCATCTTCGCCGAAAATATACACAAGCTTACAACCGCTACCCATGCCTCTATAACAGAGAACCTATATATGACGAAACCCTATCCAACGGACTTTTCTCCCTTAATTTGGTCTTAGACTGTTTAATTACTTCACCAATCGAAAGGGAATTGTACCAATAACTATATGTGTGAGTTATGAGTGAGAAATCCGAGACCCAGAGGGGAAGATAAAAGTGAAATTAAAAAATAAAAATGACTCGAAAATGAGACAAAAGTAAAATGGCTAGCTCCTCTGGGACTTCTCAATATCCAGTTTGGAAGTCCAATGCTTTAGCCACTTGGCCATATGGGGAATATAGTGGGACACATGCATATAAATAGTTATATTGATTCACACAGTTTAGGTTTACTTTAGTCCCCCATTGTCCTCATGAGGATTGAGGGGAATGGGGGAAATAATTTTAATTACAGTCTCTGCAATTTACAGTTGTATTGTCCTGTCAGCGAAGACTGGAAATCCCAGATACTGTCACATAGTATGTCTGGGCGACCAATTACTAGTAAAGTACACTGTAAGGTCAAACGTCTTACTGTGATATACAAAATAAGACGTTTTTCTTGTCCCCACTTTTGATACGTTTTTCTGTTAAACGTTAAGCGTCCTACACCTTTTTCCCTCTTCCAAAGATGCTAAACGTCACATGTCTAACATTTGCCATGTGACATTTAGGGTCTTGGAATGTACTACATTTAGCATTATGAAAAATTTACCCTGCCCAGATTCGAACTCCAGATCTTATGCTTATGAATTGAAAGCTCTAACCATTATGCTACAGACTGATGTGACGACTTGGGTACAATTAATGAAACATACTTATTGCTTATTGGTAGCACCACATGTTCTGGCATCTATTTATTGGCCTATCAGGAAAAACTATAATGTTACACTTAGTCTTGAAGAAATCTGAGATAATTATACAAAGATTATTCAAGTGTTGGTCATACAAAAGGTTTATCCCAAATGCTCTAAGACTCCTTATTCCTAAAATATTCAGTATCTCCCTTCGAAATGATTTAAATATGAAGTGTTCAATGTCAAAATAAAGCTCTGATTTTTCGCTCGGCCATAGCAGTCAGGCATGACTTTATTTGTTTTGAAAATATTTCATTCAGGATCTAATACATTTCCACAATACAATACATATAGCATGAATGTTCTCAATGTAGTCTGACTTTCTAAGAATTGAACTACAGTAATATAACATTATACTAAAAAAAATAGCATATTACATCTGCTGACATAATATGTTATAAATAGACAAGAATGATCTAGGAGGATCACAGAGATGCATCTTTCCCGAGGGCGTAGCAATTTCAGTGAGTCTGCATGAGCGCACGAGCTGAAATCACATAGCCCAACGTTATACTTGTACCCACATATCATATTTATGATTATGGCCTTTGAAGATAGGTTCCGAAGCGGAGGATAAAGCTGCAGATCAGCCCAGACAGACTAGTCGGGTAAGTAATTGGTAAAGATATTTATATAACCCATGATGATGTGGACTTCTGTCTTACTTTTGTATGTTTAGGTATCATGTGTAGTGAACAGAAATATTCATGCAGAAGGAAGATGTGTAGTGTAATTTTTAATGAACAATGTCTCATTTCATTACATTTTCATACTCATCTTTTCAGTCTCTGTTTCGTGATCTTACTTTAAATTTTCTGGTAGGGCATAATAACTACATACTAATCATCAGAATATATTCAACTATTATGGTTAAGAAAGTAAGTAAACCACCGCTTTGTAAAATATACATTCTTTGAAACGTGTTTGGACAAAAACGCTTTTAATAGATGGGAGTGTTTAATATGTAATAACTCAACCAGAATATATACCTGTCAATACTTCTTTAACTATAAAGATCTAAATGTACACTTCTTTTTACACTTGTCTTTCATGGTCAGGGTGCACAAGGAAAGGTTAAGAAAAAGAGTGGGGTAAGTTTGTCATTGTAATATTCATTATAGCAAGACCTGCTATTATATGATCTGATCACAATTACATTTAATTATATCCAAAGTACATATTTAGGCTGTCCTATTTAGTATGTAAATCATATCCTGACTGAAACTATTTGATGTTTCAGAAAAGATATTCTCTGTTTCCACTCACTTACAACTGTGTGTATCTCTAGGCAAAACAAAACATGTCAGTAGAAGTCTTTGTATGATAGCACGATTCAATTCAAATTATCCTCCATGTGTACCTAAACATGATGTACAAATAGGAGCCATACACCAGAAAGGAATTCCTGGTTATCCTGCATTACTGAGAAGGATAATTTAGTTGTAATTAAAGTTTGACAGTTATGAATTACTATAAGGACAAGCTTGCATAGTTGGGTGTGTGTGATTGTATGCTCCATCGTTAATACATTACCATAGACTTTTGATTCCCCTGTCAGCAATCTTTCCAATATACCAGAACCGGTATTTGTATTTGTCTATTCTGTTGTATTGTATCATATAAACATACTATTCTCAGCCGAACTACTCAGAATTACATAAAGTATATTTATATTCCTTTAATTTAATCCGGCTATTAATCATATACAAAAAATAATACGTGGGTCAGATTTTCAGAAATTGTACAGTAAATGTACAATTTAGTAATTTCTGCTAAATTAGGCTCTAACTTGGTCAATACTAAGTAAATTCGAGTATATTCGGCATTGCATTGATTCTAGTAATGTGTTTGGTTATGTTGAACTGTATTTTGAACTTTATTTTCGTCTGAAATGTGGGTTATTTTAAGAGGATTGGTAAAGGTGAATTGTACATTTTCTGAAAACCTGACCCACATAGAATATAATCTGGGCAAAGTAATCTAATATTCCACAATGAGTGGATAATACAGAAGTTATGTCACAAGACATGATTCCACCTCTCTATAAATGAACAAAAGAAATACTTGCACATGATCAGATCAATATTTAGTAATGACATTAGGTTGTTTCTATGACCAAGTCACATATCTTTGGAATTCATTTGGCAGTATCAATGCTGCGATATTATACACATAGAAAAACATTTTTTTGTATTTGTAGGTTTAACTTAAATCAGTAGGTTACTAACCTGGCTCCTATATTTCTCTCAAACTGCTTCTACTCTTCTAAACTCAGTCCAGAATTTTAAAGAGTTCTTTAGGCTTTTCTGGTCAAAATTATTCCTAAATTCTAGGGGTAAACTGTTTCAAGCTCTGTCAGACTTTGACAGGGAGGGTTTTGAAGTATGTTCGTTCTTTATTTGGTAAATAATCACGTGTTATGTATGAAACATTTTCAAAGACTTTTAGAATTCTTTGTATTTGATTGCTTATTTAAGACACCAATGAAAGGTGAGAATAGCAATGATAGTCAGCAGTGAACTTCATACAAAATCGTAATGGCATACTAATGAGTTCTCTTTGCCTATTTCTTTTCACCAGGGTAAATCTACGCAGGAGTCTGGTTTGGTTGCAACGAGCGTACCACCGCCTTCTCAAGCACTGACCAATGTAAGACCACTCAGACCTTGTAGCTGCTACTTTCCTGATTTCTTAATATTATAAATAGTTTGTCTCTGTAAGCATTCATATAGATAGAACTTAATGAGAATGTGCATGGCACGGCGGACACTATTGCACTGTCTGAGATGGGATTTTTTTGTGGCCCACGAGCCGATAGGCCAGTGCAATAGTGTCTTGAGTACCACATTCGAATTTAAGTTCTATATTTTACTCCCACGTTGTTATATATATATTTATATATAAGTATCCTATCTCAGGGATTCCTTCAAAAACATATGAGGTTATTAGGAGATAAAATGAGTATGCATTATACCCCCACTCCTGACCGTACATTGATATTCAATATTTGATTGCATTTTCAGGAACACAAATTAAACAAGCAAGATTTAGCTCAATCAGATGTCTTTTCTACTCCACCAACAGAACGGAAGGAGAAATTCGATAACAAGGTGGTGCCCAATGTGTTTCGTATCAATTTTTCTTTTCTAAATTCATATAATAATAGACGAATTAGTAAAAGATTATGAATAGAGAAAACCACATCAAGCATGTTTCTCGCCTGTGAATTCATGAAATGTTTATGGCAGAAATAAAAAACAATTCTATATAATATTCACATTGACAGTAAAACTTGCACAAAAGCAAAACCCAAGTTTTCATGTATATTTTCTGAAATATATTGAGGATATTTGGGATAGAATATCTTTTAAAATTTTAAATGACAAAAGCAAAGTTTTACTTTATATTTCCAATCTCGACCGCATTTTAGATTAGAAATATTGCAGTAACCATTGTGTTAATCCCACATGTGTAACAAGTGTAACCCCACTTATACATTTAAATGTAGTTCTATTAATGTCACATTGTTTTCACTGTTCCCACTTGAAATATATAAAGAAAAATGATAATCGTAATATTTATCTAGAACTGCAGGCGATATTTTCCCATAATGTCAATTTCCTTTTCTACAAATGCCAGTCATCCCAATGGACTGAGTACAGAGAACATGTTGATGACTTTGACAATGGCCTCCCTAAATCACGAACAAAACAACAGGGACAGGCAATTGTAAGTACGCCCCTGCATTGATCATAATGGATCATTTCCCCCTCGGTTAAGTACATGAATATACAATAGTGAATGAAATCCCCAT
Source organism: Sthenelais limicola (assembly GCA_942159475.1). NCBI lineage: Eukaryota > Metazoa > Annelida > Polychaeta > Phyllodocida > Sigalionidae > Sthenelais > Sthenelais limicola. Next base: position 7,364,944 of record OW804097.1, read on the forward strand.
CTTCAATAGAACATCTTCAATGACAAAGTTGATTTGCCGAAGCTACAAGGATAATTTTATATAAGATTTGTATTTATGCACAAATAAGAATGGGCAGTAAAATGAGAAATACATCCGGTAGCTGTATAGAAAGCAATAAGTTTAAATTAAGCCATATAAACTGGTTACCATATAGTTGAACGTTCAGATAATATTAATACTGTTGAATCCGACATGAAGTGTTCTGAAAGTAACGCATACACTATTGTGAAAGTGTAAAATTGTAGTTCAGAAGTCAGAGGTTACATGTTGAGCTTGGTAAATGAAATGGCAAGTAATATCCCGTCTCTTTTCCTTGGAGCTGACAAGTATTTTGGTAGTCGGCAATTATCTAATTGAAACTGATTACATTGAATTGAGTTGAAAAAGACTTTATTCACAACAGTCTTACTTAGTAATAAATGCTTGTTTATTATTGCTAGAAAATATCTAACATTCAAACACAGGTCTTTTACTGCAACCTTTGCAGTAGCTATCCGCGAACAAAAGTGTGAAGCAATGCATCATATCGTTAACCTTCTACAATACCAGCTTGAAATGAAACTTTTGAAATATGAAATAAGTTATTACCACAAAACTGTAAGGTTCCCGCATTTCTCTTTTTCAACAGGGAAGACTGTCCGGAAATGAAGCTACCAATCAGCTGGAACGAACTTCACCGCCGATTCACAAAGGCAATACTGAGGTAAACCAGACGTGAGAATCCTCTCAACTATACTCAATACAATATTGATATAGACAGTATTTACATTTCTTCATTATACAAGTGGAATGCAGGCTTTCTTTTATGTTGTTATTGTCTGTGTTATGTATGTGATTACAGATTAATGGTATTCAACCTTTAGGGAATCCTTAAATGCATTCTATTCTCTCACTAACCCCTCAGTCCTGCTATTAATTGTGAATGTTTTTATCTTATATCTTAAGTTCAAATGTATACCTGATGTAACTTCTCTAAAAGGACTGATTTATTCACTATGCACTCTGAGCACCAACCACCAGGCTTGATCATGGCAATACGGATCATATTAGTTGCATTCGTTTACATTAATCTCTCCTTTTCATCCGCGAATTCTACAAAGTATCATGATTCAGTGAGGGATCATGAGAAACATCCTGGACCGTCGACAGGGCTGCAACTTCAACAATATCAGACAGAGCCTACGGTATGCATCTCTTCTATGTATTCACTTTCCCATCTATTGAAATTATATCTTAGTTGGCTATTGTCATGAATGTGTATATGCCATGCCCGACCTGCACTAGAAGACCGGAACATTATTCATACCCTCAATATCTATTTGATGCATTAAATACCCCCATAATAATAGAAAATAACCAATTCTTATTACGTCCTACATGTATGTTTTAAATAATTCAGAAGCTTGTATGAAAGGCACATCATACTATTTTAGGTTAAACGGTCGGGAAAGAAAAGCTTCTCTCAGCAGACATCAACAAAGTCAATTCCCGGAAATACGGAACATGGCCAACAGGTAGCACTTGTAGGAAATATTCCACAAACATATTTCAATTTCGGTTTCGCCCTTCCCTAGTCATATAAATCTGTATCACAAGTGACAAAATCGCCCTCACAATACAATTTCTTCTGACAGGAAACCTCGTCCAGCCAACAGATTTCTCCAGTTCATATTCCCAAACCAGCTCTTACTGGAATCCAACAGGTAGTTATTATGAGGATAATGCGGGTAGTAATAGTATTCATAACACAATAATAATATAAACCCTTAGTGTTATGTTCGATTCTGATAGATCTCTTCTCTTTAGAATAGGTGGAGTTTGTCATTTAAATACATTTAAGTTCATGACAATAAAGACATATTTCGCTTCCACAGAAATGCCTGTTTTGGTGTTAATCCATTGTGACTCTATATCTTATTATAGAGGCCGCATGTGAGCAGAAAGCTGAAGATAAAAGAACCAAAACCGGAGGTAATAAGTATCTGTCAACATGTGTGATGTGTATGTTTCTATGATGCGTATGCATGTAGTGTTATCCCTCCAAGTATTTTTTTGTTAAGGAATTAACATGGCCAATGATTCTTTTTCTTAAATGTGATTCACAAATTATTTTTGAAATGGAAAACGGTTTTGCTTTTTAGAAATAATAACAAGATGTGACCTTTCATCGCATGATCACTCTCTTCTTCCATATAATACTCACCAAATGTGTGTGTGCATTGTGACGATCGTATAGCTGTAAATCTCATGTATGCATGAGTATGTATACATTTATATATGTGCTTGTATGTGTGTATGTTTATTGTATATTCGTTCAACAAACTCAGTTCAAAAAAATCTATTTCAGGAAAGGGAGGAAATCCTTCCTGTTGAAATCGCGGAAACTCTCAAAATGAATCGTGTGAAAATCGTTGATCATATGACAGTGGATGAGTCGTTACTGGATAGATTAGTGACAGTTGACTTCATCAATGTGTTTGACTTTGACAAATGGGTAATTGTATGCTTCTACTCCACCTAGTAAGTCAATGGCAATGGGCTTTTGCGTATGAGAAAATAGTAAATATCAAATGTTAACGGGACTACATGTTTCATTGAAACTAATAAAATATATGCTTTGAAAAGTTAATTTTAGTAAGTTAGTGAAGTGGCATACTTTGTATTGTCCCTTGCACTATGTTCTACTTAATCTGAAGACCAGGGGAAAACAGAAAATTCAGATTAACCCAAAATTCAGCTAAAGAGGACAGATACATTAACTTGTAAGTCTCAGATGTGGCGCCCTCTGAAGGAAAGTGGCAAAACCAAGACTTGTATATTAGGCCATATACAAGACGTTCATCTTTAGGCGTTATACCTTTCGTTTGTGTTTATACTCTAACATTGTAGAAGCCCAGTCGGCAGGAACCTGAATAAATGACAAAAAAAAAAGAAATTGGAAAAGGTTCAGGTTAACCGAAAATCCAGGAGGTCAGGTCAAGCAGAACATAGTGTATCTTTCTTATATCTGGAGTCCCTGCAGGTTACAACTATATAAATGATAACAGTGAAGAAGGGATGGCCTTGACCACCAGATAATGGTAGTTTATTTCACCGTTTCTGAAAATAGATCTGTGGATACTTAACTTGGACCCCAAATCCCAATTGACGTATGCACATGTTATGTTATAATTTCATAATCATTTACGATATCATAATAGGATATTCAATCGATTCATTGTAGAAACCTATGTCAAACGCTTCAAGGGCTAGGGACTTACTTACTAAACTGCATACGGTATCATATGGGCAATATTATGATGTGCTGAACTGTATATTGGCGAGTGGGCAACCACAAATAGTCGCCTTGATGCAACGTGAGTAATGCCTCCTACAAACACTAGCACTACCGTTAGGGATATTTTGTCTTGATAATTGCATTTATACTGGCCAGACCAAGTCCCCACGTCAGAAATATTTACCAGTCTTCAGTTATTTAAAAATAAATAATTTGATGAATATATACATTGAAGTAGTGTCTTCAGAGTCACAGAATTATTTTAGCGTAATCATGATGCATTGAAATTAAAACGTGGAACTATGTAGTCATGTTCAGTTCACGTCATCTGCCCAAAGATACTAGCATACTAGTGACTTTTTCTTGAGTCTTTCACACATGTTTGATAGCGCCTCCAAAGGAGATAATAAGTGTACCCATTAGATGAGACGACAATAAATATGTACTTGTATGTATGTTTCAGCACGCGACACCGGGCTGGAGGTAAATATTGGTACAGATTTTTCTTGGTAATCTTGGTTAATGTTTCAGCATGACTTTTAATAGAGACAGTCACATTTGCATTCATTAACGGTAAACATTTTATTTAAATTAATATTCATATCAGTTTCTTACTGGGGAACATCCACCTTATGCTGAATTCATCACACAATACTGGGCAAAAACTACGCCTCAACGGGAAGCCCTCAACTATCTAAAACTCAAAACTTTGAAGTCCATGGGTGAGATATATGAGATCGACGATGTCATAGACCAAAGGCCATCAATAAAAGACCAACTTGAAATTTTGACCAGGATCATTGCATGTTAGTGATTTCATTCTTTATTGTAAAATATGCGCACACTGCTTTCAGTAGTGCTGCCCTTCTTTTCTATTGATTTGCTATCTTTACCACAACCGAGACTATTTAAAATTACATCATATTTTCCAAAATGAACACCACTCTTCATACATACCCCCATGATTCCAAATTTATTATCTTCACATGCGTTTGAAAAGTCCTTAAAAGTATTAACCATAATATTATGTATATATACGCAACTTCAAATTGCATATTACTCAGTATATTCTGCAATTATGTACTTATAGATAAAGCCTTGGGATGTGTACGAGTCATTCTACCAAGCGTGAATACTGCACTTAAACCGTTACCTGATTGTGAGTCTTTGTTATGAATTCAACATATCCAATTTTGGAAATAGTCAATGTAATATCAATATAATGTCAATTCCTTTACTTGGCAACCAGTGGGGTAATAATGCACATGATGTAACAAAAGTACTTTACTGTTATTTGTTAAAAGAATATGTTTCATAAATCTTGGGGAATAGTTGGATGGTAGACAATGAATAAACTTCTTCAGTCTATGTTTGGAACGACCTTAGGCCAGAAATTTTGCCCGCTAGTTCGATGCAGGATATTATTTGATTTTCTGTTTTTGTTCTTATAGTCATCGTTTTTCTCTTTTTCAATGACAATGCCTACCACCTGCCCTGGTCCTACCTTAAAATCGTGACTGCCTTGCCTCGCCACAAAGGTGAGAGGCAGGGCGCTAATGCTATCCATTTCAAACATATCCCTTTGCCAACTACGTTGTGCCAAACACCACTTCTGGGTAAGGGACAGAATAAGGGATTCAACAGGATGGTCATGCAATAATGAATGTTTTCAAATCAGGGGCTGTCTACCATAAACGATATACTTCCTCCCACAAAGACACACCTAACTAAGTGAAGTTTCCATTCAGTCAAGTAGAGTTCGCAAATTACATGGCAAAACATAGAAACCACAGCCATAAGTGAGGGTCTCTCTTGGAGGGGAGTTGATGTTGATGGGTTGGGCGACATAAGGAATTTCGGAACTGGGCTTATCTGCCTCTTCACAGAGTCGCTTCTCATCTAGCACCTCAATGTTGCTTTTGTGTTAAAAGGTGTTTCAATAGATAATATAGATAAACAACGGTTGCTGGAAATGACGTTATTGGTGTTTCAAATATGAAATAACTTTGATGAAACTTTGCCACCATAGATGCTGCGGTGGATAAGAATGTCATGTCAGACGCACTTATTGCGCCTTGTACTGAAGACTTTGAGCGGAAGGTTGGAATCATGTTGAACTTTGTGCAGATACACGACTGGTCGGATCTACTAGATGCACTTGGTTTATCTATTGAGGTGGTCATGGATGCCTTGATAAAAGAGGTTGAAATAGAAGAGTTGAAAATACTAAGGACAAGATTTGAAAAGGAGAAGAATTATACTCTTGTGACATTAATTGAGACTAAGGTAAGAAGTTTCCTTTGTTTGTATGCCCTCAAATATTAGACCTAATGCATGAACAAAAAGGAGTAACAATATCTTTTTCAAGCGATGTCTTGAGAACGAGCATAAGACAAAATAAGGATGTTATCATTATTATTCTTTATTTTAGGGACCACAGAAGTGTACTCCCTTTCACTATGGACATCAATGGGGGAAAAGCATATTTTCTCAGTTTTTACATGATTTCAGACAGATAAATGCTATCATGTTTTTGTCAATCTCTCCAAATATAGCAGACATACATTTGTCCTCACAAATTAAAAAAAACGGGTGTAAATATACTTAATAAAAAAGCTTTCAGCTTTGAAGATGACATATGCACCCACCTTTTAAATCATTATGATGCAAATTCAGTTAAATATTTTTTGTTCTGAATCATTATTTCTGCGGGTATCGCAATATGTCAGCTATGCCTACAGATATATTAGATGATCATGCATGATTCAACATCCGATATGCTGGAGAAATGGAGAAAATACCCGTTTTTCCAATAAATGTCAATAGTAAACAGTAGTAAATCCCCACGGTCCTTGAAATAAAAGTAATAGTAATAAACAACTTTTCTGGCCGCCTTCCCCCACTCCCACCCCCACCCCCGCTGGGTTATATAGATAATAAAGTAAACAATAATTAGCAATTGAGACTCTGTTCACTTTTTTTCAGCGAATCAAACAAGCGTCTACGAGTGGTGATTGCACACATACCATTAAAGCAGTAATTGAGGGAGTGAAGGCATTCTACATGTTAGAAACTCCCATGAATGAAGTATTGTATGTATATATTGCTTTTTGACCGTCTCTAACAATGTGTAAAATAATATATTTCATGCAATAACGTTGAATGTCTTATTCCACACATTATCTTGGGTGTGCAGTTCGATTGGTTCATGGTTCAATGGATACACACATTGCTTAATCGAGTCATTTCAGCCTCCTCGAGTTCTTTGTTGTTCAATAAGATCGGGATAAAGGTTTCACTAATAATTGTGCTGTGTCTACTATTCAATATACTATTCACACTATTCAGAAACGTATAAGATCAGCCATTTGTGTGGTAATGGCAGCATGGATATGAAGTTTCTTTGTTTATTGATTATAGGAAGGATGTCGAGGAATATAGATACCTGGGACTTCTTTTGTACCATGGCTTTTAATTCACATAATGATGACAGAAACAAAGACAGCCGAAAGACAAAATTACTTTATACTTTCCATTTAAAATTACTATTTTCCCTCTGCTTGAACTAGTTGACTTTACTATTCAGCCCGCAAAACAAAATTACAAAATCTCTAATCACTTCAAAATTCAGCTCTAAAATATTCTCTCAAGAGCATGTGTATATAGGGTATAATTATGTGTTTATCAAACTGCTAATTCCCAGTCAAGAGCTTATTATGAAGACACATGAGATATGTTTGACAATAATTATTATAACTACAAATGTATAATACCATATTCTAAGAAGCATTTGGAGCGGCCCTATGACTATTGAGTTGGAGGGATTGATATAGTCTAGTTATATCACTATCAGCTAATACTGATATAACTCGCTGCCGCCTGGTTCACTCTTTTGTTTATGTCACTTACATGCTTTCAAGTGTGTAATTATATTATTTGTTTGTATGCTCTAATAATGATTATCCAGAGTGAAAGGTTCGCAAACAGCTTTCATACGATCATGGGCCAACAAAGATGCATATAAAGTGATACCCTCATCTAAATCTGTGCGAATAATCTACCCCACCAGAGAGAAAAGTACCAATTTTCTCAAATATATCGAAGAGAAAACAACAGCTAAACCTGCCAGGCTAATTGAGGCAAGTTGAATATATTTGCTCAATCTCAATCTTTACAATTTAGTAGATGTTTAATGTTACCAAATTTATGACGATATATTCTCATCAGATTTAATATCTGGTGGTCTAAATATTCATGAAGGGTGTTGCTCCTGTCCTTGTTGTGCTAACAACGGTTTGTATTTGTATAAATCAGACGGAACAAAGATTATGGTTAACTGGTTGTTATTGAATCTTTAGACATAACAAGTTCATCAAATCAAGCATCATATATCTGTAGATGTTGAATTGTTCAGGAATTAAATCGTGGATTTTTGTAGGGTTTCCACCGCCGGAGGTGGCACAAGCGCCAAAGGCGCTCATACTGGAAAACCTTACATAGGTTCCAACAAACAGGTTCCATTTTGTTGCCTGCTGTAGCAACGTTGGCGTTCAGGGTATACATAGAAAACACAACTTGATTAAGATATGGAGATTCGTTTTACAACTCACCCCTGGAACTTCTGTAAATACTTTGGGCTATTATACATATAAATGAGGGGGAATATATTAAAGCTTGGCTTATTAATTCTTAGTAGATTTAGATCACCAACGAATCAACTAGGCGAGGTTTAATAACATTGAAGTGTTTATTTTCTCTCAAATATAGATTATTCTCTCACCACGAAAAAAGATTGAAATTAAACAGGAGGGAGCAGGCGAGACAGACGCAAAACTTTGTCAGTTCACCAGGAACTATTTGACAATCTGTACCTATGATAAGGAGATCGATCTTTTCAAGCAAACGCCCCTTTTCAAAGGACCTAGGGGCACAGAACCTCTTCACTGGCCAGAGTTAGAGACACAACACACCAAAGTCAAATCTCAGTTGAGCAAGTTTGATGAGCATATCAAGAAAGGAACACTGAGATCGAGAAGACAAATGTTGAAGCTATTGGAAAGTAGTTCAGTAGCTGACGACCTGTTGGAGTCTTTATATCGACAATTAGTGAGTATGATATATGCTATGGTACTATTCCCACTTGTTTGTTATCTAAAATCTAAATCATGAATAGTAGTGAAGGCACAACGTATTACCCACATTTTTATCTACTTTGGTGATGTCTAAACTAAGATTTTGACGACAAAGTAGAAAAACATTCTTACATATGTAAGGGATAGTAACAAACATATATGTAAGAAATACAATGTCAGCACAGAAAGAACACGTTACTGTAACATGGTCTCTGGCCACTATAGCGTAGTAGTTGATAGAGGCTCCCCTCAGTGATTGAGATATGTGTGAATATGAAACGGGATAGTCACTCAATATCTAATCACGTGTTTCTTCCTCATCATTAGCCACCTGCGTGCATTGAACGACTTGTATTTGATAAAAGTACAATTCCATCAACACTCAATCTGCCGGGTGAGCCGATCAACGTTGTCCTTGTTGGAAAAACGGGAGTGGGCAAAAGTGCAACAGGGAATTCTCTTTTGGATCGAAATGAGTTTGAGTCCGCTACTGGCAGGCAGTCCCAGACAAAATATACACTGGTTGGTACGATTGACTACCATGGGACAACAATCAAGATCATGGACACACCTGGCGTGTTTGATACAGATGAAGACAAAGAGGAACTAGTGTTGTCTAATATCATCTTTGGGGTGAGATATTAATCAGTGTAGTTCTGTTATCTGATGGATCAAAGTGAGAAATTGTCAAGAAATACACAATACAAGTGATTAAATGGTTAATGATTAATAGGAATGCAGTGTTGATTTATTTGTAGACGTGAAGCACATTGCCACGGTATTCATAGAATCATTTTTAATTATAGATTCTCCGCCAATACAAAAAGGGAGTACATGTGTTTATTCATGTGCAGTCTGGGGCCAACAGGTTCACACAGGAGGAATATGATGCAATGCAATTTATTGAGGTAGGTTCACTCAAAAGGGAATAGCAATTTACCTTTAGCTTCATCCCCACAAAGCAACATAATCCCACAGTGACATCCTTAAAACAAATAATTTGAGACATAATCTAAAGAAATAATTGATTGATATTGTGCACACGATTAACAAAGCTTTTTTTATACAGGTATGGTATGGTGAATATCAGAATAAACGAGTAAAATATGTTGAGGTTTTAATGGTAAATATGTATTCTTTTCTTATAATATGATATGATACGTTTTCACTTTTAAAGGGGGAGATAGGGCCACGTTGCTTTGACTACTGCGTTTTCCTAGGAACTCATGGAGACAAGATACTTGAAGATGCAAACATCGGTGACTACTTAAGCAATGGTTCCTCAACCTCAGGATCTCCCGGTGTAGCCAACAGTTTAACAAATAAGAAATTCCAATATTTTGATGAATGTGTGAAGGATAAAGCGGGAGGACGATTCCTTGTCATTGATAACAACACTGACTCACAGATTCAGGCAGAGATCCAGCGACAATGCATCATTTTGGCAAGCATCGGTGTCTATCTACAACATGGAACAACCCCATACACAAATAAGCTGCTGGAGAAGGCAACGAAAAAACGAGACGAACTGAAGATGAAAATTGCCAAAGACCCTATCTTCCTTGACAAACTTAAGTGCACACTTAGAAAACTTCTATTTGGAACAAAATTCCTAGCAGGCTCAGTTGACAAATCTGATATTGGCCAGGTTTGCACAAATATTGAAAAGCACTTGAAGAAAAAACTATCGCAGGGAGCGGCAAGTGGTTTAACAGATCCTGATCGTCTTTTCTATGAATACATTACCGGAGACCACAAGATGTTCACTGAGATTGTTGAAGGTATTCTGCATGAAAAAGAGGAACCACTTTCTCCAACTAAAAATTATGCGGGGCTACTACCACATGAAATAGAGAAACTTCAAGTTGAAGAACGGCTTTCTGCTAATATTGGAGACAGATTCCAAAAATGGATATTTAATGCAAGAAGAATAGGAACACCTGATGAAATGAAAAGGCGCTTGAATGAGCTTACTGTCGAATTAAAAGAAGAAATTCTACGAAATGAAGAATTCACAAATAACCTTACTGAAGCAAGGATTGATGGAATTCTTCGGGAAAAGGTAGATGAAATGACTTCCATCCTTGACTTAGTTGGAGCATGTTTTTCTGGAGAAGGGAAGGTGGTCACCAAGACTGGAGAGAAGACCATGTTCCAGCTCTGTGTTGATGATGAAGTGTTAACGTGTGATAACTCTGGCTCCCTGCTGTATTCCCCTGTCATCATGTTCAGTCATGGCAATGCCAACATCAACATGTGTTGTGTTGGTGTTCAACTGGAGACTGGTGGAGAGATATTTCTGTCTGGAAGTCATCTCCTCCATGTTGGTACACTTGGTAACCTTGTTCCAGCAAAGCACATCAAACCTGGGGACATTGTGTTTACATCTTTCACAGAGACTGAACTGAAGCCCACCAGAGTGAAGAGTGTGAGCATGGAGTGGAAGCAGGGCATGTACTGCCCCCACACCATATCTGGTAACATCATTGTTGATAGTGTGGCTGCCTCCTGCTACACAACAGCCCTCTCACCCACCGTAGCTCACCTCCTCCTGTCACCGGTCAGGCTGCTCTACCATCTGCTGCCCTCCTCCATCTACCAGGGACTGGCAGCTTATAATGAAGAGTCTGGTTCTCCTGCCTTACTCCACAAGTACAGGTCCTGGCTTGTTGGTGCGGCTAAAGCATGGGGACTTACTCCTCACTGAGTGAAGGGTTCTCCTGCCTTACTCCACAAGTACAGGGTGCCGTTGTACTAACGTTGTAAGACAGGAATTTAAGCTCAGAAATCGTAAGATCGTCTCACGTAAGATGGGAGTGTTGTACTAACGGTAAAATAAGCTAAGATAGGGTAAGACGACGTAAGAATTCTAAGACAGCTTCATAGGTGTCTTAGCAGCGTCTTAGATATGGTGATGACCTAGGAACATGTAGAAATTCATTCGAGATGGAGCCTAAGGCAGACTTGCATAAATGTATACACATGTATGGTCTCAGTTATGCAAAATTCGCCATTAATCATTTTTTTCAGGTGGCGATGCAGACAATAATTTAGCCAAGGTGAAGGTCAGTAAGAGGTGTCGCCTGAAATATTCTCCCCTGCAATGTCTTAAATGTTGTAAGATCGTCTTAGGATAGTGTAAGTCAACTTACATATGAGATTCCCTAAGATCACTTTAGTACAACAGAATTTAAGATCATCTTATATTGTGGCAACCATCTTAAATGTAAGATCATCTTACAGTAAGATCATCTTATATTAGTACAACGATACCCAGGCGCTGGCTTATTGGTGTGGCTAATTCATGGGGACTTACTCCTAGCTAAACTGCCTCAACCTTGACATAAATGGCCAACCAAAAAAAGGCCAGTGAATGTTAGGAAAAAATTCAGGATTGTTATGATTAAACTGTATTATACAAAGTTACAACAAAGGACGATTCTTATGATTATATCACAAACTGAGTTACATATTCATCTGGCAATGCCACGTCATCATGCTGGTGGATGGTTGTGACGGCCAATATTGATTATCAACATGCCTGTACATGAATCTGTTGAATGAAAGCTGTTACATTCCCAACTGAAGAAAGGTCATGATCATATGTTATGAAAACCATGATTATAAAATTACTAACAGTGAAAGGTTTTATCCAAAGTCAACAAACTTTAGTGTAAGTTGGAGTAATCGGCAGAAATATCCTTACAATATGAGAAAGTTTATCTCCTACAGTTAACACATGAAAGACGGGTCTGGCCCTGATATCAAGGACTGATTGCGCATTAATGTCAATCAAGACAGACTCTTCATCGTTAATGTGTGGATAGTCCAGCTGAACTATTATTAAAACCAAATTGATAGGAATGATATGAAGCAGTAGGATCACGATTTCTATAGCGATCGTACATGTATATATACTGAACTGAATATTTTAATCCAGGAAATTTGCTTCAGCAGGACATGAATTGTGTCACTTGAAAACGAAGTACAAAACTAGTGTTACTGTTGCTTCATCATATACATGTTATCTTTGTTTTTGCTTTTTGTATGAAATGAATTTGAGTCAAGAAATCTGTATATATGTGTTTATATATTGTTACAGAATCGCTTAAGGGGGGAATCGTCTTTATACAAATCACATGTTAACTTTTCTTGATGCCTGATGAATGTTACGTTTCGTTCAGATTCGGCTAGATTCGCTACCAGAATCGCCCTGATGTGTTATGTCTTGTATGTCTTATAATATGTTCTTCAGAATCGCTTAACGATTCGCCAAGTCTGGCCTGCTTTAGGTCTGCGTTTTGTGTATAAATAGAGAGCAAACTGATAATGTCATGATTAATAAACCTGGCGTTATTCAAACACCTTGTTTGTTGCACTCCTTCATCACTTAAGAGCACTCATAGTCGAATAAGCCAAGATATAGTCGATTAAGGAAATACTAGCTAAGACGAGAAGGCGATTCAGATCTACTATAGACCTCCAATTCAGACCTACAAGATCACCAGACTCTGAAGAGTAATCCATCCGATCAATAACTATGAGTTATAACGCTTCTGCATCCTGTGGGATGAGGATGAGCCGCTCCCCTATATTCCTCATGACCCCTTTTACAGCCGCAATAATTGTTCCCTCAACAATATATAACAAGTTCTTAAGGTTATCTCTGTACTGAGGTTTCCAAATCTCCTTTTTTTTAAATACCGTATTTCTCCGTTAATAAACTGGGACCCGTTTATAAGCCTGCCCCGTTTTTAAGCCGGGGGTAAACACATTCTTATCATAACATAAGCACGATGATCTTTACCCCGAATATAAGCCTGCCCCGAATATAAGCCTGGTCTCTCACCATTTGGAACTAATATAAGCCCGGGCTTATACACGGGGAAATACGGTATTTGCATAAACATAAAAGGTAAACGGTGTACAATCCTCAGTCGCAATTTATTCCTGATTTCCATCTGACGTTCATCCCTGCAAGAAATACTAATTGGAGGGAAAAGATGCAGAACATACTGAAATAAACTACTAAAAGTACCTCACTAATTCTCACTCATGAACCAGAAAAATTGAGGACAGGCTTTTTGGGCTTATACATTCGTACCAATTATATTCATAAAAGATATTGTTTGTTTAAATAGTTTATACTATCAAAGCATTATGCCCGGAAGGGCACTTTTTCGGAAGGGACATTGTGTTTACAGAGAGTGAACTGAAGCCCACCTTTCTAATATATGATGGAATGATGGTCTCACGACTATAGATAACACATTTACATAGTATTACTTATTATATAACAACATTATTCAATTTTGACCACACCTGCTGACCTCCCTCCGTCAGGTTACTTGGGTTGACCCAATTAATATAATGGGATCGGTCGCCTTAATGAGGCGCCAATAGGTGATTGGCCAATGCATGTCTTATCTCGATTGGAGGAATGTAGATTTAATGTGCATGCACAATAGACCTTATGGTCACATGATTATTGGTATAAATATAGTGAAAAAATGCGGAACAAACCTCATTACTCTACCTGACCTACAGTGTATTGATCTTATCAATGGGTTTTATCACACAATCTGTGTATAATAGGTCTTGAATTTTGAAACTAAAGATATGGAGCGTGAGCTGTCTACATTGCTTTAATTGAAGAATCAAAACGCGCTGCTAACCATGTAAATCGTTGGTCAATTAATTCTTAGAAATCAGGGAAGCAAATAGCAGTCATAACCAGGTTTGGACCGGGCATGTCTCTGAGCAGTGTCAGCGCCTGTATCCCCAAAGTCGACCTTTATCTATTAAGATTGGACGTAATTGCTGTATCAACGTCAACGATTTGCCTTTTCCTCGGAGCCTGCTTAAACCTTGATCGGAAGTATCTCCAGTTTGGGACAATTTGTCTAAAGCTATAAGTCATGCTCGCTAAGTTAGGGACTGAAACGTAAAGTTGCCTCAACTTATTATAAAAGATTCATGATAAGTTTAAGTTCTTATGATACAATAATATATGTCAAATAAAATCTAGGATTCAGGCTATCTGCGTTTTTAAATTGTTTCATGCACAATTACAAGAATTAATTTTCATATTAAAGGTCAATACCAGCCTTCAACGAAAAGAGAAGGAATCATGGAATACTTTTTAAACTGTGAGTAGAGAAAGAACATGATTTCTTGATTGGTATTAATTTCGAGGTCCTTTATTTACGATTGTTCAAGTGAAAAACGGCTATTTCCTCCATGTTTTCAGTATATCGGACGATTGAAACATGTATTATCCCTTAAAATCTTGGCATGTATAGCGGACCTAATGCACTCACAGCAATAGTAAGAACAGGGGGTTGCTGAACTTTGAAAAAAAATTATTCAGTTGGAGTATCATGAAGAACTAAAAAACGGACATATGTGTCATCTTGAAAGCTGATTATGTTTACACCCTGATTTGTTTTTATAATTGTGAGCACCAAACAGTATCTCAATTATGTTCGGAGAAATTGACAAGAAACAGTCTCAGCGAAAAGCTGCAGTTGTAGGGATTAACATGACACCTCTTAGAATCACATAGACTACTATAGGATGCCTCATACAACACCCCATTCCTATATACTACTTGCCTCGATCACCAATTTATATACTACTAGCCTCAATATCCCATGGGAGCGGGAGACTGATAGTGGGCTCCTCGTATCACCGGGACTCCTGCGGGTCTACTCCGCCCGCGCGTGTTGGCCACAGCTGGTCTCCCGCTCCGAGCCCGCAACGACCAAACTAAAAGGCCAACCTTTTTCTCTGAGGCGGGAAGTGACGCGCTAGTGCTGCCATCGCGCGGCAATTAAGAACATCTTAAGCATGGCCGTTACACGTTTTCTCTAAAGAGGGCAGCACTTGACCACAGCAACACCTTGTCAAGAAGATTTCACTGCAATAAGTCTTTAGGCGGAGATAGTTTCTATGAGAGGAGAAATTCGGATTTCTCTCAGATATTACGTTGAAGTTTTAAAGGGAAGAAACAAAATTGTTCAAACATTCCAAATTCGTATTTGCTGTTCTGTATTTCCAAAATTAGCTGATATCAATTTGAATTCTTCCAATGCGGAGACAATGTTTATAATTGATTCTATCCTGGGTAAATTCATGCACAGACGAATAAACTGAAGGGTAAAGCTATGTAGATATAATGAAAACAGTCATTCAAATTGCAGGCTGACACTCAGTCGCTACATTTTGTATAGCAGTGGAGTAGACACTTTAATCTTATTCAACATTTCATACATTATTTTCAATATCAAAAATACAGACCCTATGAATTATCCTACATGTCCCCCTCTGAATGAGAACATTAGCCTGGTAATAATTAATGATCCCTCCCTTATGCTGGTCAATCTGACAGGTAGGCCTATGGGCAGCTTGTTGTGTATATGAATAGGGGATTAAGTCCCAGGCTTATGGCCTACCAGCTGGTCTGGTTATTTACTTATTTATGTCCTTTCCCCTTGTTTTTGCTCGGTTTTGCTGTATTTAGATAAATTACTTCCCCCCTTATCCCGTCTGTTGTAGTTCTACCATAAAACCTTATCGCCTTGGTCTACATTTAATTACTCAGATCATTGTAGGTGCACTAATTACAAAGGTAGGTTGTATTGTTAGTTGGTATTTTCCCACGGCACTGTAGCCTTCCATTAATTAGATAATTCCGCCTGGTTAAAATATCACTAGGAAACTCTGGTTGGGGGGCGCCATTTTAGATAACTTAAACTTTTGAAAACATTGATAATTTTACAATAGTACAATGTCGAAATTGTATTTGTTTATTAATCCTTTAGTACTGTTAACCTCTGAAAATATGTCATCATTATTATTCAAAACACAACGCGGTACAGCGTTGGAACATATAGCCTATATTTTCATTTTTCTTTATTATTGTCATTATTATTTACCCTCTCGATCTATGCAAAAGCTCAACCTGTTGATGCACCACGTAAAGTGTAAGAAGTATATCTTCTGCTACTTTGAAACAGCTAGTCGACTGCACTATTATTAACTTTAATTAAATCTCATGTGAGCATAAGAGGTACATCTCATGATATAGTGTCATTAAATATCTGTGTAACCGTAGGATCCCTCTGATCTATTTACCATCTCTTTCCCTTACCTGGTTCTATTTCATCATATATTCTCGGCTCAGTCCAGTACAAGACTTACTTACCATTCTTCATGTTAAAGGTAACTGTCGGCAGGAATGGAATATTACTTTTCATACAGACATGTAAACGTATTTGTCTTTTTCCAGATTATGTAACCACGAGCAGTTAGACAAATAACATATTTTCTTATGTTATCCCATCTTATCTTAATACTGACACTCCCATATGAGATCGAAAATGTACAATCGGCAGCTCTACACATTTAGTAAAGTCTCTTAAGTTAGTCTCAAAATGGGTACATCTGAGTATGTGATGTGTTTCAGGAAAATAAGTCACTAGTCGCAAAATTAATATTTTTCAAAGTGTTTTTTTCACAAGATCGGGACATTGTATTGAATATATCTAGCGTTCGGAAGGCATTCGTATGGAGTATACCTAGTTACTTTAGTGGTAATTACCCATCCAGAAACATTGCAAACATTTTTTTTTTCAAAAATAAAAATATCAAACTTAAAGTATAGAAATAGTTATTAGACGTCCCAGTGTTTACTATCATGGGGATGTTCTATTTCCCTAAAACGGATCACATAATTATTTGGTATTGCGTTGAATCAAACGATGTGTTCGGCTATGTTGAACAGTATTGTGAACCTTAGTTCAATTCAATTCAAAGCATTTTTTATTCATACAAAAGCTGTACAGAAAAGGTCAGACCCATCCGAAAAATATTTCAGATGTCGTTTACTTGGGTTGCCAATTGGCATTGGACATTGATGCATTTCATTGAATACCAGAAAAGTGACATATCAATTGGCCAACATAATGACAGTAATTCGGTATTTATCAAGCTTCAAGCAAAAGAAAAATAATAGCATGTGCCATGGCGAGTCATGTCTCCAAACCTTTCTATATTTTAAGGATTTAATTATTATAATTATAACATATTGAGGAGCCTAAGTATAGTAGCGTAGTAATGCTCCACTCCAACTCCAATACATTGCAGTAGCAAATGGGTGAAGTCACTAGAAAATGTACAATTGACCTTCCCCAATTCTCTCAAATAACCCAAACTTAAGACAAATATGAAGTGGAATATCTAATGGATTATAACCAAACAGATTCTTTGAATCAACGCAATACCACATATTTAAATAATAGGTAGACAGAGCATATAATACATAACCTGTACGAATTTTGTTTGTGAAATTTGTTTTTCCTCTACCTGTTGCAATACCTTTTAATAAAAATAAATTAAAAAGTAGCAATGCCAAATATACTCAGATATACCTAGTATTTGTAATTTTCCAGCTTAATTTAGTAGAAGTAATTGTAGAAGGAGTTTTCTAAATGTGTAAAACTGCCGATTGTACATTTTTCAGATAGCATGACCCACTGTAAATGTATGAGATCTGGACTGAATATGTCTACACTGGCGCCTGTATAGTACTGTGCGAGACTGGATACGTTGGTACATTGCCATTTTTTAATTTTTTTTTATTTATTTTTTATTTAGAATTTTATACAATCGCCCATCTTTGGTAAAATAACAGTTGCACATGAACGGGCATGCACAGTGTACAAACACATGTTATGAACAATGGATGTCTGGCTGCCATCTATAGTCTTGCTCTACAGCTGTTTGCCCACGACAAATACTGTATATCCAGGAGTTATCCACGAGGATACCAGTAGTAATAACTATTTCTGTTAGGGGTCTCTGGTCCAGTTTTGTCCCTAAATTGCCCTTGGAACGGAACATCCTACCAGCGGATAGAGTCTGTGGTCGACCCCTAAAGGACTTGGCAGGTTGTGGTTTGAAGCGAATAGCCTTATGGACATGGGATAGAGAACTCGCTATCGCCCGTCCTCTATCCCATGCCATAAGACTCTTCGCTCCAAACCACAACCTTCTAAGTCCATAATAATGTCCCTTACTGATATTACAAAATCACTTTCTCTTCATTTAAATTTACCACCGTAATCCCTGTAAGTCAATAATGATTATGACTTGTTGTTGATTGTAATTCGGTCTAAGCCTATGGTTCTAGTTTAATAGTGATGGACTATAGAGTGCAGAAGTTTCACAGAATGACGGGGGAGGGCGCAGAGGTAGGATGTGTCTGAACTTGTCTATGGATCCTCGCACGATAGCAGTGACGTCAGTAGCATAAAGGTGGTATCCCAGGTTTATATATAAAGCAGGAGGTTCCCTTCATCAGGCATCAGTCAATGGCTAAAACAACAGCAGAGAAGTAGCAACATCCATCATACTACAGCACTGGTTGAGCACAGTCAGAATACATATCAGAACCCATGCTGAACATAGACTTAAATATCGCTGAAAGGAAGGCCACTAGTTGCAGAGGAAAACCAAACCATTACAATCCCTCCCCCAAGTGAAGGTATGCCCTATATCATATATAATTATATATGTGTGCATTTTGCCCCTCGTTCACAACAATGCAATCCATCTCAATAAATATTACTAAACAAACTATACTTCGATGCATATCACTTTCTCTCTGTTGCCGGCCAATCATATTGCTCTCAACACATTGTCACACATCTGGTGGTATATAAACCTTAACAAACTCTGCTGTTGTCATGCATACTCCTGATGAAGGCCCGAGTTGGGCCGAAACGCGTTGGGTTAAAGAATAAACAAAGTACTTCAAAAAACGTGATGGAGTGATATTTACTGGGGTTTCTATACCTTATATCATTTCCTCTTCAATATACTATGAATGTGAGTGTTTAATGGTGGAAATAAAAACAACTGTATGTACATAATAGAGTTTACAAATACCCACATTTGGACCTTTCATATTCCTAGACCTTTGACCTTTCTGAAAATTAGATGAAAATGAGAAATGAGAAAAAATGAGAACCAGGCAATTTCTTGTTTATTTCATTTTGGTTGCAAATAATTCTATTTTGTATATAATATACTATATTGTATTTTCTTAGCCTCATCCAACCGACTTGTAATAATTGATCTAATGAAAATGTGTATCAAATTTGTATTTATTCCTTCTTTCAGATACATCCACAGTGGCACCACTAGTGACAGTAAAGAGATGGAGTATACTTGTCTCAACAGACACAGATAATGAAGCCTCCCTGGACAAGGCTCTCAGTATGTTGTATAACAACACACGCTCCCGTGCTTGCTCCCTCTCCATACACTCCTCCTCTGACTCCGACTCCTCATCTGACTCTGGCTCTGACTCTGGCTCTGACTCTGGCTCTGACTCAGTGATGTCTGATTCCTGTAGTTCCGGATCCAGGAGCCCAGTGCATTCTGGAAGAGCTGGTAGGAACAGTGGTATAGTTTATGGCAGGGTAATTATGGAGCGGGGATTTCTCTCTGATGTAGAGGTGTGGAAGAAGGCATATTCCATTAGTTCCTCTTAAACAGTTCACATTTCCATAAAAAACAGCTGGGCCCGCCTCCCTCGACCCAATTTGGGGGGTTATTACACATGTGAGCAGTTAGAAAGGTGCAGTTTGGGGATGCAGTTTGGTCGATCCGAATCGTTTACGTGTTCAGTTCGGCCAAAGACGCAATTTCATTGGTGCAGCATAGGCCAGATGACATCGTCCCGACCGGTCATTCTTAAGTTCTTATTTTCAAGCACATGCCAGGAAACTATATTAATGTTGAGTCTTATATATTCTCTTCATCACGAAGAAGAATTGAATTCATAACTTGAAAATTCTTCCTTTGAGAATAGTTTAATTTCTATAACCCCATTTTCCAACTTTTTGGCTATACTTACGTCACCATTATAAAATCAACTACACAGAATAGGCATTAAAATATTAAGAATTAAATTACCAATTTCCTGGTCGCATGTGAGGACATTTTTTCTTTCAAATATACTCAATTAATGCATTCTAAGGGCCACAAATCTTCAAAATGCCTATTTGTATATCCCCCTAAATTATTAGACAATACAGTTTCCAAAGGTCTAGCGGATGGGGTTCAGTCTATATTTTTTACTTGGATGCAAACTTTGTCAATTCCTGTATCATGTGGACTGCATACACTCTCATATAAATCTCCCATAATAAAATTATTTTCAGCCCGATATCAGAATCTGATATCAGATCTGATATCAGATAGGCATGTCATTCTGATATCAGGCTGATATAAGGGTGATATCAGATTCGAATGAGCAAGAAATATTTACATACTAAAAAATATGCTTTCAAAAAGGGGGTTTCAAGCTCTTCTGTTCAAAGTTGGCTGAAATAGGAATTTTTAAAGATCTTAGATTTTTTTTAATATCAGATTCTGATATCAGACTGATATCAGACTGATATCAATTACTGATATAAAAAAAATTATCTGCAGATGCTTTTATTATCCTCTTATGTACCTAATTCAAGCTCTCCTTAAATATATTTCCCCAAATTCTTGCTGAAATAGGAATTTTTAAAGATTTTAGAATTTTTACCATATCACATCTGATATCAGATGGATATCATTCTGATATCAATTTCTGATGAAAATGAAAGTATAGTATATAGCCCTTTGGCCATGATATCTGACCCTTTTGCCATGCCTAATTCATTGGGATAATGTTATCAACTGAATATTGTATATTGAATAATCTATATTGTGGGCTGGAAGTAGTTTTTATTTTGAAAGGAAATAATTTGTCATGCCATTTCTGTTAACAGGGTGGAATTTTGTATGAATTTTGATCAATAACCACTTTAAAAGGTGACTCATTGTGACCCAAAATGTTTTTTCAACTGGGTTTTCTGCCTAGAATCTGTTCAGCTAAGGGTTGTTAATCTACTTAAATTATACAAAGTGAAATAAGACTATTTTAATATAGTGATTATTGATTTCACTTCATGTAAAGTATTGTGTCTTTAGTGTGTGACGTAAGTATAGCCCTTGCTGGCCATAGAATCTGTCCCTTTTTTCATATGTAAATCGTTCTAAAAATGATTCCTAGTGGATATGGGACTTTGGATAGTATATAGGGTGGGCCCTATTGTTGTTATTTCAAGATAAAATAATTATTCATCTGATGTGAAGGAATGCAGAATGCTTTTTTTTCTTGTGACGTAAGTATAGACCTTGCTGGACATTGGATCTGACCCTTTTGTTATGTATAAAGAGTTGAGAGAATCGTTTCAACTCTATATGGGATGTCAAATGGTGTATGTATAGCATATATACATTCTAATTAGGCTATTGCAATGTAAAGATTATTGTTTCACCTTGTGTGAAGTATTTTGTCTTTAATGTGTGACGTAAGTATAGCCCTTGCTGGCCATGAGATATAGCAGTTTTGTTATGTGTAAGCATTTTTGATAACAAGTGAAAATGAATATAAGATATTCAATGGTGTATAGGCTGTGACCCATGTTGTTTTTATATAAAATTTAATAACTATTCATGCAAATCTGCATAAAAATTCAAGTTTTGTTGGAATTTTGATTGGTTTCGTAGCTAAAAATGGCCCTATAATGCAAATAATTATTTTTTCAACTGTTCTTTTGAGTGGAATCCATTATTCAAATGGTTGCTAATTGATTTGAAATAGTAAAAAGTATAGTTAGGCTCTAACAATTATTGTTTTCATGTATTTTGAATGTAATTGTCTGACAGTATATCTCTTACTGGCCACAGGATCTCACCTATTTATTATGTCTAAATAATTGAAATAATAGTTTCAAGTGGATATTTGGAATTGAATAATGTATAGGGTGTGTCCCAAATATTATTTTTCGAAGGGAAATAATTATTCATATCAAAGAAATCAATTTTATAGAAGTTCTGATTAATTTCTAGGTTAATTAGAGTGAATTAATTAGGTCACTAATCATTGTGACCCAATGTGATATTTCCACTGACTTTCTGAGCGGAATTAATTTTTGAAACAGTTGTTAAACCAGTAGAAAGTATATATCAGGATATAATATTAATAATGATTATTGTTTTCCCCTAATGTGAGGTATTGGGCCCATTGTATAACAAAACGCTCGTAAGTAGCTCGCATCTCCTCGTTTCCTGTCGCATCTTTTTGAGTTACGAGAGACTTACGAGATATGACAGACATACGAGGGGTGGTTTGCATAACAACCCTCGCAGCAATTTTCGTAACTTGCATTATTCAACACATCACATCTCCTCGTATCTGAAGTTTTAATTGAATCGAAGAGTTTATTACGGTATTTGAACTTGGAATGGTGTGGCAAGATTAGTATTAATGATCTGGCACGTTTATATCTCAACATAATATATATATTCTTATATGTAATCACACTGTTCTTGTATTGTCATGATAAGTTATGAATGGTTATTGGCGTCATAAACATTCATAAGTGATGTAATTGGTTAATGGTATTACTCAATGTAATTGTATTTGTATGCCGCCTCACCCAATGTTTGCATCCCTTAAATCTCCCTGATTGATTATTCTTACTAGATAATTCTGAACAACGACTGTTGGGTGTTGAGTAGTTCGTGTCATTCAAATTACAACGCAAATTATAAACTAAATGATAAGAAGTTATTTGTTTTTGTCACTATACTTAGGTGTAGTGGCTATCAGTAGTGTTAATGGCAAATTATGTATGGGGAGCGGATTGGGGTTGAAACGACCAGGGGTTGAAAGGAGGAGGAATTGGAGGAGGAGGTTCTGGAGGAGGTTAATGGAGGAATTGGTACTGGAGGAGGAGAGACTGGAGAAGAAGGTATTGGAGGATGTTAATGGAGGAGGTGGTACTGGAGAAGGTGGAGGAGGTGGTACTGGAGGAGCAGGTACTGGAGGAGGAATTTGAGGAGGAGGTTCTGGAGGAGGTTCTGGAGGAGGTACTGGAGGTGGAGGTACTGGAGGTGGAGGTACTGGAGGGGGTACTGGAGGAAGGACTCCATTAGTACTTCCTCCAGTACCCCCTCCAGTACCTCCTCCAATAACCGTCCAGTATCTCCTCTAGTACCTCTCCAGTACCTCCTCCAGTACCTTCTCCAGTACACCCTCCAGTACACCCTCCAGTACCCCCTCCAGTACCTCCTCCAGTACCTCCTCCAGTACCTCCTCCAGTACGCATCCAGTACCTCCTCCAGTACCTCCTCCAGTACCTCCTCCAGTACGCATCCAGTACCCCTACAGTACTTCCTCCAGTACGCATCCAGTACCTCCTCCAGTACTTCCTCCAGTACCTCCTTCAGTACTTCCTCCAGTATGCATCCAGTACGCATCCAGTACCTCCTCCAGTACCTCCTCCAGTACCCCTCCAGTACCTCTTCCAATACCCCTCCAGTACCTCCTCCAGTACACCCTCCAGTACCCCTCCAGTACCTCCTCCAGTACCTCCTCCAGTACTTCTCCTCCAGCACCCCATCCAGTATACCTCCTGTAGTGCCTCCTCCAGTACCCCTCCTGTACCCCTTCCATTGCTTTCTCTTGTACCTCCTGCTGTAACACCTCCAGTACCACCTACTGTACCTCCTCCAGTGTGTCTACCTGTACCCCATCCTGTGCCTTCTCCAGTACCCCTTTCAGTAGTCCTTCAGTACCTCTTCCTGTACCCCTTCCAATGCTTTTCTATAGTAGAAGAAATCTAGAAATTAATCCTATAATCCTTTAGCAAGGCCAATCCACAGTTAGCAAGTTAATCCTCAGAAGGTATTTTATATTAATATGAACATGAACTATCAACCTTAGCCCAATAAGTATTACTCTGAATGTCCTTAAGACATTTAATCAAAAGTTAGAAATGCATTATTGTACACATAAGGAGCTCTCCTCCCTCCCTCCTCTCTTTCCCCCTCTATTTTTCGGCACTCAAAACCAGGTTACGAGGAGATGCGAAAAGATGCGCAGCCTTAAAAATGCTCGTAGACATTTGCGAAATATTTACGAGAAAAAAGTCCTTATACACAGCTAGAGGGAGATGCGAGGGTGCATTTACGAGGGGATACGAATTTCGGCAGCTTATACACATGCTTTCAACTTACGAGGGACTTATGACTGACATACGAGGGCATACGAGGTTCTCGCAACCTTATGCAATGGGCCCATTGTGTCTTTAGTGTGTGATGTAAGTATATCCCTTGCTAGCCTGGAGATCTGGCCTTTTTGTCTTGGTTAATAGTTGAACAATTAGTTTAGAACTAATATATATGGCAATGAATGATAGACGGGATATATTCTATATTGTTTTTACTGTGGAATAAAAAAATTAGTCATGCATCTAGATTACAGTTGGAAGTTTGGTAGAATTTTGATGAATTTCCAGGTTTAAATGGGCAGCGATGTGACTCAAGTTCATTTGTCACGGAGATTTTTAGGATCTGATGGTGCTACTTGACGATGAGAATTTATTCCTAATGTTACAAAGTTATCTTTATTCATTTCTATTTCATAGATTGGTAAATTGGAATTTTAAAGCATATCTGTGACGTAAGTATAGCCCATTTAGAGGTTTTTAGAACAAGCCCTAAATAAATGGGATATGCCTGTTGCCAACATTGGGAACGTGGACTATATGAAAAGATATGTGAAGAAACAATTCATAGAAGAACTAAATAGTCAGCCGTTTACTTGAAGAGTAGGACAAATTGGAATGAAAATTATTTTAGATATAAGAACATACCCCCGAAAAAACAAGATAAAGTGATATAAATCAGTTGGAAGCCACTTTGTACATATTGGTCATCATAGATTGGGACTAAAAGGAACTTATCATAACTGATAAAAGGATTCTTCAAACAAAATATGGTTGTCATCTGGAAATTTCCTTCAATTGAAAGTCAGAGTTTTCAATAAATTCCAACAATTAGGGATATACTTACGTCACAGTATTTGAGCACAAATATTCAAAAGGCCCAAAAAGAAGGAATTACTGGTCCGAATTTGTTGGAATAAAGTTTTCTTGAAAGCGCAAGCTCCATATCATACAGTCGAAAAACAATTTGATATATTTTCAAATTTCGCCCCTCTCTCACACCCCCATATGGCAAAACAGCACACTTGAAAAAACTGACCCTAAAAATATGAATACAGTAAAATATAAAACAGTTCAGAAAAAGCATGCTCAGAAACATGAAGGAAATATTGCATTTATTTTAATTTTCATTATGATGTAGCCAAGACTTTGTTAAAAAGAACATTACACTTGATAGCCCAATGCACACACACACTGCGATATGTTACACATAAACAGCGCTTTCAGAGCGTTTTAACACTCTGCCCGCGATATACGCTCTTCTAGCGCTATCACACCTTGCCTTGCTACCCGCTCGGGACATGTGCGGCCGCTATATATAGGGTCGCTCTGCGATATAACATGCAAAAAACAGGGAGACATGACGCGCACCAAAACAGCGCTGTCTTACTGCGCTGAGCGCACATCAGCATCGGTAGACTGTACTCACATGTACATGTATATATAATAGCCTATATAGTTTAAATTAAGATGGGCCTACATTTAAATAATAAAAAACAGGGTGGGAATTAGGAATGTATTTAAAAATGATAATTCATTATAGTGCATAATTCTTTATTCATATAATTTTGAGCTTATTTCATTAGCTCGTTTCAATTTAGAATGTCAGTTCTTGTTATCACACCTTGGGGTGAGTTTGAGCTATGAGTCCAAAGAAGCTACACTTTGGACACAATGGTTTCTGTTACTTATAAGGCTATGGGCTTCAGGGATACCTTAAAAAGAATCCCACACAATCTGAATGCTAGTATAAGGGGCTAGTCATAGGCTACTAGCATCGGACAATGGTTTATAAATGAGACCAAAACAAAATACCAAATGTTTGGTTTTAAAAATAGAACAGACAGCAATTATTGTGTAGGCTATTCAAATGTAGGCCTAACGCCCGGGTAGGCCTACAAGTAATAGAAGTAGGCCTACATGATAAGTAGGGTCAAGGTTACAAGGTCTAATTACTGGAACACTGTTGAAAATCCCCATGAAAATCACTTTAAATATTCTTATGGCTTAATACACCTAAACATAATTTCGAAATATATCTAAAGTTACTTAGGGCTTATAGGAAATCATTATATTCACAAAGTTACATAAAATAATGAAACATCATTTAGGTTACCGGTATCAAATGTTTAGCTTTAATGTGATGTTTTAAATCACTTTGAATAAAACATATTTATATTTGAAATTGATGTGTTACCTGATTACTGTGGTGGTTAAGAAATAGGCCTATGTATTTTCATACCAAGTCAAAACATCGAATAGAAATATCTCAAGGCATTAATCAGTAGGCGTAGGCCTATCTCATCCAAAGCATTAGAGGTGATTATATATACTTAACTAATTATCTGAAATGAAGCTATCAAACTGACAAAAGAAATAAACAGTCAAACTATAGTATTGAAATCAAATGTCAGCCAAACACATAATTGGCGTCAGAGTGCCTCCCCACACCAAAAGAAAATATAGGGACATTCAATACAAAGTCAAATATTGAGAGTGACACCGGTCGAACTTAGCGTCACAAATTTTGACATCTAGCTACCGTATTTCCTTGAAATATTGCCGGGCCTTGAATAGGCGCCGGGCCTTGAATAAGCGCCGGGGGCAGAGCATGATTTACTAATAAGTGCCGGGCCTTAAATAGGTGCCGGGGCTAAGCTACCATAATTATGTATCACTATCAAAACAAATGATGCAATACGATTTGGATGTGTCACTATAATCAGCTGTAGTGGTAATGATTTATCACTGGTTTGGCTTGTCATTTCTGTTGTGGATATTAAGTCTCTTGAGGTTATTATTAAACAAACAATATTAATTAGGATGCCCGCCATCAGACCTAAGTATCCAGTTTCATGCTAGTGGTTAGCTTGAGTTTAGGCTACTCTTAAGATTAATTCCTTCCCTTCCCCACTTTAATATTTAGGCCTTTGAGTGAGTTGTTTTTTGCGTACATTTCCGGCAATTTCCGTCAACGCATCTTCGCATTGTTTACTTCGTTGAGCCTCGCCCATGACGTCACATCATGCCTCGCTGCACCCGCAACCTGGGATTTATCTTCAACACAGTACGATAGTGATGTGCAGCAACGATCCTCATACCAATCTCCACCATCAGAGTGTAATTACCCGCCCACACATAAATTTACCCGCCCACAAATTACACTTTAATGACAGAAGTCGGAGGTGATTTCAATCACACAAGTAAATAATAAAATACCATTCTTTCTTTGTACCAAAATAATATAGTAACAGATTTCGATACAATGTCACATAACTCATCAAAAAAAGTTGAATCCGAAGGTTTAAAAAAAAGGCAAACTTTAAACAACAAAAACTTATATATGAGTAATTCTCCCAAGAGGCAGCATTTTATTTTAGGAGGCCATTCTTTCTAGAAGTAATATATTTTCTAAATACACAAATTATTTAGCCAAGCAAATTATTTAGCCAAGCTCAAATGCTATAACTTTTGAAATAATAGTCCGATTTGAACATAGTTGGTGTCATAGGCTTTGAAATGAAGAGACAAAACCAGAAAAGTTCACATTGTGTAGCTAGGGGGACCGGAGGCCCTTAATTTGGGGGAGAGACTTATTGAACCTCACCAGCTAAGGTGGAAACATTGAAACTAGAATAATTAATATTGAAGCTACTAGAATACACTGTGGTGGGGGAGCGGGGGGGGGGGGGTGGTGCAAGTTCTTTTCAAAATTATTTGAAATCAAAATATTGAATTGAATTGAAAAGTACTTAATTTGTCAAAGATTTTACATGTAAGAAGATTGAATTTAATGTGGGCTCAAGTGGCGAAGCCGCTTGCTTGTTCAAGGAAATACGGTATGTCTGTGTCATGAGGAAGGCAGCATAACGCTATATCGAGATGCGCCCTCTAGTGGCATAGTTCTAGGAGCACCTTGTGGCAACTGTGGTAACTAAACAAGCGTCACCTGTCGCCATTTTGTCACTACCAAACACGTCTCTCCAAACACAACCTAATTCCTGAAACTTGACATATCCAACATGTTTCTGACATCGCAGTTCACCATTATATTAATCGGAAGATGCAAGAGAAGTTGTGTAAGTATTTTTGCTCATAAATAGCATATATAGCCTTTAGAAATGTAGGCCTAGTGCAAGGAAGAGTACGGCCGGGTGGGCGATAATAATAGTAACGTTATAGTCTAGGTGCAGTTGCACTAGTAGTAGGCCTAGTCCCGGGAGGGGCAGATGCTAGTATAGGCACCTTGCGAATGTATTTTAGATATTTTTAGGCCGTTTTTCTTGGCACACAGTGAAACATTATTATGGATATTTTGTTTTTCAAAATCGCCAGCCCTCCCTGACCCCCGGCCCGACCTTATAAGCCTACCGGTAGGCCTACCCAGTGCAAACGCACCCCTGCCGTCCCGTCAACAAATCTGGTGCAACGGGCCTCTGGTACCCGGCCCCCGCACTCAGATACAAAAATGACACACACGCTCGTTCCTATTTCCGCGGAGATAGGGGCTCTTTTAGGGAAAGTTCGCATGTCCTTGTAAACCTAAAAGAGGGATATATAACTGTTGTTAAAACAAGAAACTAGCAGATGCCATAACTGGATGCAATGGATTTATCCAGTCTTAATGATAATGTGAGTTGGGCACTTCTGTTTGAAGGATTATATATGCCTGGGTTAGTTCTGCGAGTTCTACTATTAGTAGGGTAAGGACCTGTGTTTTATACATGTTCTAGCTGTATTTCTGTGACATTTTGACAGGAAGATTATGCAAATATTCCATACCTCAAATATCCATTTTATATTTATTCAGATTTAAAAATGTCAGCGTTTTTCAGAGAAAAGGGGTGTTTTTCAGGGCTGAAAAGTCAGCGTTTTCATGGAAAAAAGGGTACTTTTTCAGCTCAAAATCTGCGGAAAAGGGTATGTTTTCTGATAGATGGAACGAGCCTACGTCCTACTTTTTGTATCTGAGTGCGGGGGCCGGGCTCTGGTATTTTGAAGGATTCAACACTCTGTCATTTTCTGAAACAAAATGAAATGTTTAAATATCCAACTGGCTTGCAGCTTTCATTTTTAATCAAGTTGACAGAAGCACCAGGCGTTACTAAACGATGGAGGCTTCTGCCTGGTGAGGTCAAAGTCGCTCAGTGATCGCCAAAGTGGCACTGATATTTCTGTCAGAAAATGTCTGTTGTCGTCGTCAATGATTACTAAACTTCTATTCACTACTTTTTAAAAATTATTTTAGATTCTGAAAGGGAAGAGTTGAATCTATAATTCGTGCAAATTTCGTAATTATGTTACGGTCGGTTCCTTTTTATTTATTAGTTGATCTAAAACGACAAAAGTTACAGCGAAGTTAGGGGAACGCCCCAAAGGCACTCCTGGGCGAGGTTCAAACTCCCAACCCTCACGTCCAGAGGTGAGAGGCTTGCCACTGAGCTAGGCCTTTGTGTTTTTGTTTGGCGACAGACACAATACTTTGCTAGTGATACTAGCAGGGCCGATGCTTGCATAACGGTGAAAAGTGGCCGAAATTGTTTATTCTGCAGCTGTCTGGACAGCGGCCTTATACGAGCAGTAGGGTAATAGTCAGGGTATGCTGATTGGGGAAGTGTGGAGATCGGTGCGGTCAGGCCTTGAGTGGGGAGTGGCAATGTACCTTGTAATCAAGGTGTTCAGATCTCCGACGTGATGGTCTTCTTACTTTTCATGATAGTTTCTTCTAGTAGGCTTCTCAGTAGATCTAGGATATATGCCTCTCTCAGCCGTCTGATAGTGTCTCTGTCTGACTGGTGAGCATGAGACAACTTGAGAGCCCTGGTTCAGTATGACCTAGAATTTAACCGAACTTGAGTCACATGAACACATTTGACCCTCCCTGTAGATGTGATCGTACTAGGGTTAGTGCAAAGACAAAGGGTAGCTTCATTTGGGTGTTAATAATAGGAATGATATAATAATAATAATAATTATATAAAAATAATTCGGTCTATGGGTAACAAGAGGGGGAACAAATGAGGGGGTGTGGGGGCTTTCCCCATGTATAAAACAAGAGGGAAAACATGGGGATGCGGCGGGGGTGTGGGGACAAAAGAGGAATCTTTTGGGAATTAAAAGAAATTTGATTGTAGATGAGCATCCACCCCCTCTGGAATTTTCTTGAAAACTAATTGTTTTTTCAGCATGAATGGACAAAATGGTTATGTCCCCTTTAGTATGAGCAATGCATACATGAAAAAGTACTTTTATTATTTGAGATGAATAATCACCAGTAAACTGAACTTATGTGTATAATTTGTTTCCAGAATGGCGGACAAAATGTACCTGAATGGAAAGAGAATTATAAGTGACTGTGTGTTAAGCGAAGGGTGCCAACAAATTGGGTAGTCCTGACTGAGGCAAACAATGGCTACTACATGGGTTGGCCCAACAAAGTTGAAAGACATCATCAACTGCACTGAACCATCACTGACTTGGTGCTCGGTTCATCTGAAACAGCCCTTGGTCTATCATGGTGAGTATGAAAGAACAGAAGAATACACCATTTCTCTCCTAGGTTGTGGGGGCAACATCCCCCAATGGAGTGTCCTGTTAAAGTCCTTAATTTTTATCATGACTGATGTGTAAGAACACTGCCATGTGGTCTCAGATGTTAGGGTGATTATGTCAAAATAAGGAATACAAATAAAATCATGATTTTTCAGGAGGAGCATTCCCCTGAAACCCTCTTTATATAGATTTGTGCCCCTCTGACTACCTTTCAGGGTTGGACGGTTTTGCCCTTTTAATCTTTGACCCCCACATTCCAAGCCCCAATCTTTAAGCCTAGATATTGAAATACAATATATTATATGTACATTGAAAATATGAATGTGATAATGATGATGGAAAATATACAAAATACTAATGTGATACTTTGTTTTTCAGTGGACCTAAGTCATAGGGATTGATGCCAAAAGCCTCACCAACATCATGAACTGGCTCAGGGACTGCATGGCTGTAAATCATTGAACATTTATGGAACGGACAGGAACGTTTCCTTCAAGGTGTACCACCTCTATATGGGATAGTTTTCTGTAAGTTGTCACTATAATAATGCACTTGTCAATTGCAACCCCACACCCCAACCCCTGGGGGTAATGGGGAATAGTAGGGAATATCCGAGAAAACATGCCCCAACCCAAGCAGGTTTACAGCAGTATCAAGATCTGGCCCAGGGTAATATTAACCAAAGGATGGACTCAATTTGACTCAACCCCAACATTATAATGAAGTTAGGATGCAAACAATGATTTATGTATTCTTGTATGCAGACCACAAGTACTTCTATTATGTAACCCTGGGATGTTGGATACCCTGGTAAAATAAATATTGACTCATATTTTTACATATAAATGCTGTAAACTATAAATTCTAGTCATAACACCAAGGGGCAGCAGGGTAGGATGGGAGGGACGGTTAGAGGGAGAGAGAAGTCACGATTTCCACACTTGGGTAGCACCATTTTAAAGTAAAACCAATCTTGATAAAGAGCACATGTAGCCCAAAACGTTGGACCTACAATAAAACAGCACCACACAAAATCTCCTTTTCTGTCTCCATTGTTTTGGGCTTTTCACAACATCATCATTATATTAAGAAAAACTACAATAAATCGGTTTCCATGGTGACATATATCATGCTATGGTATATACTTGTTGATGGTTGAAACACACTGTGGCTAATTTCTTGTGTCTTGTCTTTAACAACAAATTGTATTACTATAAAAATTCGTATTATATAACTTTAAAACTAATTTTCATATTCTTATCTTTAATTCCCATGAAGTGCCTCCTTTTTCATGGATTATAGAATTGACTGAATATGTCAGTGTTATAAATAAAAGTAGTAAGAATGCTCTGAGAGTAAAATCGTATATAGTGCAATGCAACTTTTGCTAAGAGTGAGGTACAAGACCTCTAAGAGTGGTCACAGAATTGTATATAGTGCAATGCCCCTTAGTGTTTTAAATATTATATTTCTCTCAATTTGAAGGATTGAGCTTGTTTTCCTCAATATTCATTTGGACTGAAGTCTGCATAGGCCTAGTGATCTGGGAATATGATTGCCATGTGTAGAATATCTAATCAGAAATTTCCTTATATTTACAGGATCTACATCAATATCAATTGATTCAACAAGTGGAATGTAGTCCAGCAAAAGATCCCATGCTTCATCCCAAGATTTCTTCATTCTACCAGCAGTCTGGAACATTCCTATTGAGGGGCCACAGTTCCAATGATTCGTTCTGCTGCATAACATATGTGACACCTGTGTGCTGATTTATCTTGAAATGATATTTGTAATGACACATTGGGGCTACTATAAAACGACCTTCACTTTGTGGTGCGATAATGCTCAGGATCTATGGACGTTATAATCCATCTGGAGGACCCAACCTCATTCATTCAAGTGAAGACTTCAGTTATTATCTCTCAATGGTGGCCGTTTTGCTTGGCCAATTCAGCTTCAAATATATGTATAAACATATAGGCCTAACAGCAGTAGAATATTGATAAGTTGAGTCTTATATTTAAGTATTATATGTTTTGTTGTAATACCTGAGAATGCATGAAGTGAGAACCTATTTTCTCAGCAGTATTTATGTATGTGTGTGAGTTTAGAGTTATGTATGTGCGGGAGTTTAGAGTTGAAGGTATGGCTGACATCGTTGGCGACTTCCAAGATGGCCGCCTCGGCGAGATTTGTCAAATCTGGAATTCTCCGCGCTGAATAACGCTTAAACTTCAACGATTTAAAAAATTCTTTCACTGGTCATGTAGTCTAGGGGACTTCTCCCAACAAATGGATGAAAAGGTTTTAGAAATATTTCAATATTTAGCGTTTTTACAGTCAAAATAGAGAAATCCTATACTAAGTCTCTGGGCGCGAGATTTAGGATTTATCCGGAATTTCGGCAAAAGATTTTTAGGTCTGTACAAGCAAAGGGTGTTCATATATCTTTCAAAATGGCTTCCTTACGATGAACCAAGGTCATAATTAAATGGATTATTGCATGAATTTCATTTTAGTTTACCGTAGTTTTTTTTAATAGATTTTGGAGATTTTATGATTGCATTTAGATCGAAAATTTTCTCTATGGAGATTCATGTTTGAGACCAAGGACGAAAATCCACATAACTCCATTCAATTAAGGCATTTAGTAATGACCTTTTGAACATTGACAGGGAAGGTATTGAACTAATTATATCTACAATATGAAGTATTTGTGGTGAGATTAAAGGCAATCCGAAAGAGGGTGTATTAATTCAAAATAATTAAAATATTGTTGGATTTTTACTATTGTATTTTGCTGTATAACAGTCATGGTTGGGTGGATTTTTACTATTTTTATTAATGGTCTCCCTGTACAATCAGCTGAGCAGAGGGAATAACCATAAGCTTTATTAATGTTTAATAAGGTTAGAGTACTTCTCAAAGTTTAAGTGTTTATATGACGCAAAGAGAGAAATACATTGTGTATTGATTACTATTCACTCAGGTTGGATGATGGTTCCCATGGACATGGCCAACGCCATTTAGAAATTGTATGTTGACTATTGAAGTCATTCTAATGGTAATTTGTTACAGTTACTTAACATGATTTGTATGTCTAAGTCCTAGGATAACAATTGTCCTGAGTTTTGTGTCGTTTGCCTTAGGTCTATGAGCAGGGATGCCGTTTCTCAGATTATAGACTGAATTCAGATAAACAGAAAATTTGGCAAACGTCCCATGAAATACACCAATAAATCTAAAAATGTTTTCAAAATTCCATTTGCCAATATTGCCATTGTATTCTTGTTTAAAACCAAACAAATTAGGCAGTCTGAGAAGAGGAATGACAGGTCGTACACACTTCATAGGTGAGTGATGTATATCACACTGTATATATTGATTTAGAGGAAATCTCTTTTATTCCAGTCATTATAT
Organism: Sthenelais limicola; assembly: GCA_942159475.1. NCBI lineage: Eukaryota > Metazoa > Annelida > Polychaeta > Phyllodocida > Sigalionidae > Sthenelais > Sthenelais limicola. Next base: position 7,399,467 of record OW804097.1, read on the forward strand.
GTGCTTTGTTGTGTGTGTATTTTTACTATTTTTATTTAATGGTCTCTATGGACGATCTGCTGTGTAAACATAAAAGAAGTATTTTGCTCAATGTTATCGAGTTCATATTGCACAGAGAAAGAAAGGAGGGTTTGGAAATATTTGGTTTCAATGCATTCAGGCTGCCATGTTGCCGACCAACGATTGGCGGAAATTGTCAACTTTGGTTTTCGTCGTGCCGAATAACTCTAAAACTTTACTCATTTTCAAAATTCTTTTGGTGATTATGTTATAAGAACACTCCCCCCATCCTATAGACGAAAAGATTTTTGAAAAATTCAAATATTTAGTTGTTTTAGGGACGTCATAACAATTTTCTATAGTAATCCATTTTTAAAATTTCTACGGCGGAAATCATCAATTCTGGTTTTCGTTGTGCTAAATAACTCCTAAACTCCAACGATTTTCGAAAATCTTTCCCTATTTTTTGTCTGGTGGACTCCCCCTAAATTTCATGAAGTATACAATTATATATATATACTAAGGTTTAGGTCTTTTGCTCAATGTTATCGTGTTTATATTATTATATCTATTACCAACGGTTGTGTTCTGGTACAACAGATTAATAGGAATAATTGTTATATGTTAGTTTCATTTTCATTTACAAAATAGTTTTCATCAGTTTTCCCTTAGGTTTGGGATGTATAATCTTTGGGTTGTACAATGTTGTGATACTGTGTTTCCAATCGTTCCTTAAGAAAGATTGATCTAAAATTAATTCCAATATTACTCTTAATTTCCAGTGAATCAGGGTGTTTCCTTTTGCAGAAATACAAATGGAACTGTTGTATCATAATTTGTGATTGGTGTTTGAAATGAACAATAAATAGGTAAAATGAAAAAATTTTCTCCAACCTTACACCTTTGTACCAACCCTATGTCAATCAACTATTTATTCTGTATAAATTGTCATTTATCAAGAGGCCTATAATTGTATCATATGCAAAAATTACACACACACACATACACACTCAAACACACCCATGCGCACACACATCTCTACCCGAAGCAGCACCATCCTACCCCGAGCCAGGTGTAGGAGCATCCTACCCCAACAACACTATATAAAGGTCACACCATGTTTTTCAATTTCATTCTCCTGATGAAGGTACACTGTACCGAAACGTTGAGAGACATGAAATAAAACAAGAAAGCAACTCACCGCGAGCTGGTCGTTTTGTCGGTTTTTCACCATCAATTTCAACAACAACTCACCGACTACGAATCCTCCCTGGGATCATCCATCTCGCGGTACCAGATCACCGGACAGTGTTGAACGAGCCATCTTACTCCAAGACTAACACGTCAATCTTCTCGTTCAGTATCCTACCAGTGGGATCCCTGTCCACGAGGGCACCCTAGCTCCGTAGTATCAAACATACAAAGCATAACCACGTTAAAACACACCAAGTTACACTAAATATGTCAGCAACGAAGCTGGATGCGGACAAAAGCAACACGGTAGCCACGCCACAACCTTCCGGAAGTGGAACTGGTAACCAAGCAACCACCCCTAGCGACACCATGCGGATCCCTGACTCCGCTCTGGCTCACTTCAGAATCGCGCGCAAATTAATCCAAGGTAGAGTACGCGCAGAACACCACGCATCATTTCTCACCCAGTGCATAGACAGAAACACATCACCCCGGGGCCTACAAGCCAGGGTGAATCCTCAAATCCCCGAACAAGACATAAACTTCATTATAAATTGGGAAAACGAGCATGTGAGATTCGCTGCTGCGTTGACCAGACAACTACTAAGTTACTACCAAGCTAGAGCTATCAAACTCAAAGCAGAGACCGAAAAGATGCTGGAATGCATCAAAAAATCATGCAACGAAACAACAAAGACCTACATCCTCTCCATCCTCCAGAAAACGGAGGAGGATCTAGCTCGAACACTCCAGGACAGACAAAACTCCAAAATAAACAAAATCGGAGGTTCAAAAAGTACCACGAACCAAAGACGACCACCACCCAAATTATAAATCTATCCGACAAAATCATAACACCTACCCATGCCTCACTACTCTCCAAAGGCCTAAACTACGTTCCTACTCCAAAATACTCCAACCCCGTACACACTTTGAAAGATACACTTATGTATACTAGAAGAGTGAGACTAGCACATTTCTTTCAACACTCTTCTGATCAGGGCAAAAATCCTATTTTTCCAACATCTTCCTCCGGATGGGTCCCCCCTCCATTTTTAGATAGAGACATCGACGCTTTCTGCAACTACATGACTAATGAAGTACCTAAGGTCCCACATACTCGAGGTCGTCCCAACCTTACCCAAGAAGAAATTACAGCTCTCCACGACCTAACATCTGACCCCACAATCGTGATCAAACCAGCAGACAAGGGGGGCGCCATAGTAATATGGGGCTCAGACAAATATGAAACAGAGGCATATAGACAACTAAACAATCCCATTCACTACAAGCGCACAACTACAGACTTGACTAAATCACACCACTCAAGCATCAGACTCAGACTAAAAGACCTTAGTCTCAGTGGAAAACTACCAGAAAACGCAGAAAACACCTTACTCCCGAAAGAACCCCGTACCTCACCCGTCTACTTCTTACCAAAGGTGCATAAACCGGGTAACCCGGGTCGCCCAATTGTATCAGGGATTGACTGCCCCACGGATAAGATATCCTACTGCCTCGACCAAATACTGCGCCCATACGTAGTAAAATTACCCTCTTACATAAAAGACACCCGAGATTTTGTCAGAACCATCACTGAATATCAATCACTCCATGAGGACGAGATAATGCTGACAATAGATGTCAGCGCTCTCTATACATCAATACCCCACCAAGAGGGATTAGATGCCATACGCAGAACACTTCTAGACAGCCCCTCTCCATATCTCGACACCAACACGATCTTAGAAATGACAGAAATGGTATTAAAATTGAACACCATGGTCTTCAACAGGAGGTTTTACCACCAACAACAGGGCACAGCTATGGGGACCCGAATGGCCCCCAGCTATGCCAATATATTTATGGGGGAGTTAGAGAAAAAACTACTCCAGGACAGTCCAATCACCCCAAACATTTGGCGACGCTACATCGATGATATTTTTGTAATATTTCGTGCATCAGAGGACGAGGTTACTGAATTTATGAACTACATCAACAATTTCCACACCACCATCAAATTTACGTCTGAATCAAGCAGAGACTCCATAAATTACCTAGATGTCACAGTCTTCAGAGACCAAAACAACAGACTACAAACACGCCTGTACAAAAAGCCTACCGATTCGCCCCAATATCTTCATGCATTGTCTTATCACCCCACCCACCAAATTAATAGCATTGCATACTCACAAGCGGTCAGATTTAGACTAATATGCTCTCAAATGGACGACTTCGAGAAAGCCTGCAAAGACCTTCTCCGACTTCTCACGCTACGTGGACATCCTCACTCCAAAGTCAAAGACTCACTCAAACGAGCCAAGGACCTAGACAGGAGAAAGCTCATTTACCCTGATCAGAGGAACAAAAGCAAATTAATTCCCTTTGTTCTCACATTCTCACCTACCAACAAAAAAATACAACCCACACTCAGGGACGCCACATCATTCCTTCGAAACACTCCAGCCAATAGAAAATTCATGGAATATCGCCACTTGATGGCCTACCGCCGTCCTACAAATCTACGTGATATTTTAGTGAAATCAGAATATCCTCGCCATAGCCCAGGAAATGGATGCTGGCCTTGCATGTCATTTACCTGTTCTTGCTGTGAACATGTCATCACCACCAAGAAAATCACCTCGACTTCCAATGGAAAAAGCTTCAAATTAGTTGGACACAACACCTGCAAATCCATTAGCGTCATATATGCCTTAACCTGCCCTGTCTGCAGGAAGCAGTATATTGGACAAACTGGACAAGCCGTCTCAACCAGACTTAGGGAACATAAATACAACATCACACGAAGGGAGAAACAATACCCAGCTGCCAGACATTTCCTGGACCACGATGTCCAGGGAAAAGATCTGCTCTTGACCATACTAGACAACAGCGCCAGAGACACCAATTCCCGTCTCAGACTAGAAGAAGCATACATCAGACTTCTAGATACCCAGATACCCCGAGGCATGAACCTCAAACTATAACTCAACTGTAGGACACACCGCCACCAACACGGCGGGAAAACCCAGAGCGGATAACTCCCACTAACTCTCGCGCTCTCCCGTGACCTCACGCGACCGATGACGTCACCGTTAGCAACCGACCCAGTTTCGAACGGGGTCGTCCTGGCCCAGTTTTGAACGCAAAGCCACTCCAGATAAGCCACCCGCCGCCACTCTCATGATGGGGAAAGACCGATTCCGTCGCTGCGACTACTGTAACGACTGGATTATAGACAATCCAAAAGCACTCCTACAACATCTTTCAACAGTACACAAACAAGAAGGGCAGGGTAAGTACCCCTGCTTCATCTGCCATGATAAGACCTTTCGCCGTAGACAGGGCCTGGTCCGACACTACACCAACATACACCGAGACCCGAACCTCTCTATAACTACTCCAGTTCTTGTCAAACATTCAACACCAAATACTCCGACCCATGCAGTCTCCTGTTGTAATAATTTAAACACACTTGAAAATCCTCTCCCTCTGATCAAATTTCAGGGCCCCGCCCACCCCGACGCTCGGGAGAAGGAGCAGCACCAGCCGCCAACAACTTCAGGAGACCACACCCCTACTCGGAGCCCAAACACCGAAGTAAACAGTGGAGGAATATTGACACCGCTGGTAAGAGCCCTGTTCGAAAGCCCTTCAGATCTTCCTATGGATACAACAACCACTCCTCCAAACTCCACAGATTGTCACACTACAACACCAACAAAATCCGGTCCCCCATTCCAAGAACTAAACACTCCCCCTCCACCGACGGGGGTATTAACCCCAGTGCTAAGCTTATCGCCATTGCTGACCCTCGACCAGGAGACACTTCGACTCCTAGACTTAATAGCACCTTAATGGAGATTAAGGCGAGCAAGAAATTGATATCCACCATAGGATCCTACTCCAAACCAACCTATATAGTTGAGGAAAATGAACTGGTCATGCCCGAGTCTTTCAATATCACTGACTTGGTCGACATCAACGACACCACACCATCGACCACTCCACCTACACCCACACCTAGCAGCAAACAACTTATCCAACTCCCAGAGGATTTTATCATCCCACACCCACGAGACCTAACATCACCAGGCAACTCCCTCGCACATAAGAAGCACATCATCCTTTTCCAGCTCTCCGAAACGATGAAGGAGGTAGACCATGACATCGGGATCAAAATACAGAATCTACTAGCCAAAGAAGGCATCATCAAACCTAAAGCCTAAATCTAGAATACTATCTTAATAATCGTATTGTATACCCCTAAAAAAAATTTTCTCCAACCTTACACCTTTGTACCAACCCTATGTCAATCAACTATTTATTCTGTATAAATTGTCATTTATCAAGAGGCCTATAATTGTATCATATGCAAAAATTACACACACACACACATACACACTCAAACACACCCATGCGCACACACATCTCTACCCGAAGCAGCACCATCCTACCCCGAGCCAGGTGTAGGAGCATCCTACCCCAACAACACTATATAAAGGTCACACCATGTTTTTCAATTTCATTCTCCTGATGAAGGTACACTGTACCGAAACGTTGAGACACATGAAATAAAACAAGAAAGCAACTCACCGCGAGCTGGTCGTTTTGTCGGTTTTTCACCATCAAATAGGTAAAATGTATAATGTAACCATTGTCTTGTCTTCTCCTGCTTCAATTCCGCCGATAATACTGCATCTTTTTTCATACAGCATGGTACAGTACAGTACATATATATATGCAATATAATATCGGATATAAACCATAATTAAAACCAATATTTTCCGTTTTCACCCCGCCGCCCCCCTAAAATTATGAACCATAGTAACACCATCCCCGTCCCCCCCTTGAACAGGACCCTACCACCGCGAAATAACCTGCAATAACGATCGCGCATAATGCGCATCAGTGCACCGCGTCATGCGCGGTGCAATTTCGCACTCCATGGAGTAACATCTGACGCTGTTCTGGCGCGCAAAAATCGCGGCCGATTTTCGCGCAATTTATTAAAGAAAAAACTGCAACAGTGTTCACTGGGAGTATTTTCTGTTAGACCATGCATGTCTAACAAATGTTTCCATGTGTAGTTTTATACACTAGCCGCAAGAAGCCGCGCAATAAGCTTTTCAACTGGGCTTCACAATAGGCCTGGCTATTGCAGAAGCCAATCGCAAAGCCTATTGTAAATGTCACGCACCTTCACACAACTTTGCAATAGACTTTGCCATCAATCCTGAAGCCATGGTGACATCTGGCATGCTATATGGGTCAGATTTTCAGAAAATGTACAAGTCACGTTCACCAATCCTCTCAAATAACCCACATTTCAGACGAAAATAAAGTTCAAAACACAGTTCAACCTAACCAAACAGATTGCTAGAATCAATGCAATGCCAAATATACTCGAATGTACCTAGTATTGACCAAATTGCAGCCTAATTTAGCAGAATCTATTAAATGTGTACAGCTGCCAATTGTGCATTTAGTGAAAACCTGACCCCTATGCTTATCACCAACAAATATCAAACATGTCTTGTATTTCTGCGATAAATGGAAATGCATTTCTTATCATGAGGCACACCATAAAGGCTATTGCAGAGCCTATCGCAAGGGGCCTACAAAGTTGCGGTAATCAGCCAGCCATTTTGTCATTTCTATCACAGATGCCTATCGCAAAGCCTATTGCGAGGCTTATTTTGGCTAGGAAACAAATCTGCCCTTATATACAGTGTTTCTAAGACATTTTTGCAGATGAATCTAAGACACTGGTGCAGATGAATCTTTGATAAGGCTGCAACTCTCTAGAATTAATGCCCATAAAAGACCTATCCTCGTAGGACTCTGTTCCAAACTGTGCTAAACACCTTAACAAAAGATATCAGAAACGATTACAACTAGACAGTCACCAATAAATGGCATAGTATGCAAATGTTTGAATACAAACATAATTGGGGTTAAGTACACAATGATTTCCCCCTGGGTGGGACTTGGAAGCAAAAGGAATGAATGTAAACATTACGTGGTGATATTGATTCCACCTGTGATGCTGCTAAACAGTTTGGTACTTCTTGCTTCATGCTGCAGATGTATTGAAGAGTAGATACTCACCTAGAGAGGCTTTACACAACTTTGAGAAGAGACCCTAAAGTCAATTATATTTAGTTCAGTGAATAGTTGCACAGGATAAAAATGAGTTGGATGAGCACAACAAGAAATATCATGACAAATGAATATGGATATGATGGTACTACAGAGAGTGTAACGTTTCCATATGATGGCAGGTTTGATGGATTGAATGGATCTGTAACTCTGAATGACACTGTAATGGCAGGGACAAATGGTTTTGACATAGCAGATATCAACAAAATAGTTGCCCCAATAATAACAGCTTTTGGAACTATTGGAAATACACTTGTTCTCTTTGTTCTCAGCAGGAAGAAATTCTCTAACATGAGTGTTTCCGTTTATATAAGAACACTTGCTGTGGTTGATACACTTTTCTTGTGGATAAATTATAACATCATGGAAGTTTTTGAGGAGCTGACAGTTTCTAGGTCTTCAACCAAAGACTGGGCCTGCAAGATCCACATGTGGCTCATACTTAGCCTCCCTTCTATTAGTTCATGGCTTCTCATTGCATTGAGTATTGAACGATGTATCGCCATTTGTGTTCCACACAAAGCCAAGGTGTGGTGCACCAAGAAAAAGGCTATAATTGTCTCTTCGTCAATATGTTTGCTTTTCCCCATCTTAAACCTCCATGTTATGATCATGTATAACACCAGGGACATACCAGGTATGTATGGATTGTCTCTTCATCAATGTGTTTGTTTTTCTTAATTTCTAACCTCCATGTTATGATTATATATAAGTTATGATCATGTATAACACCAGAGACATACCAGGTATGTGTTCAACAAATCAGTTGCTTTATGATAGCATTCTTGCTATCATTGTAGTATCAATGTATTCAGTCATACCAGCCGTGGCAATCTTTATTTGTAACTTTGTCATTATCTGTACTATAGTCAGAGCTTCTAGAAACAGGAAAGTTTTCACAGGAAGGTCAAGTGATAGTACCACGATAAGCATTACCATTATGCTGGTTGTGAATGGCTTTTCCTTCATTATCTTCACTCTTCCTTCTGACCTATTATTATATATTGAGTTGTACTGGGACCTTGGGGATAGTGTCTACCTCATCCTTGATGTTGCATCACTTGTTATGGTTTCTAATCATGCCATAAACTTTCTGCTGTACTCCATCAGTGGTTCTCAGTTCAGGGCAGAATTGGTTGCAATGCTTTCATGTTGTAGAAAGCCTTCAAGATCTCCCACTGTATCACATGCCACATCAAGGTGTCAACTCAGCCAGATAAGTGGCAGTTGTCAGTAGTTAAACACTAGTTCATGTTTGGGGTGATTTTTCTGGTTACAATTGCCCATTGAAATGTTGCATGGTTTGACAATGTATGTTCTCATTATGTGTCAATAACATTTCCAGGATAACTGCCAAAGCCTAAAGTTTCTGCCCTTCCCCCTGACCATCCCACTATTTATATTGTCATATCATGGTATTATATGATATGATAGGACAGGTGTCTAACATGAGGATTGGGGTTTAAAAACACTTTGAGAATATTTTCTTTAAATAATAAGTGTCATATGTACATAATTAAATTGATGTTATCAATTATTGGTAATATTTCTCCATAATGACTAGAATTTGGTCTTCAAAAATAAGAAAAAATGGGACCATATGGTGGCAAATTTGCTCCCAATTCACTTTCCAGCAATTATGTATGTTAGTTATGACATCACCATTATTGTCTCCATGATAACATACCTGTAAAAATATTACTAATGTAAATATTACTAATGTAATTACAGTATGCCCCCTTCTAACAACATATAACATGAATGCCTTGAGGCATTCACCCACTGCCAATGGGTTAGTTCCACTCTATAGCTGGTTTTCAACTAACTCTTATAGAATTCGGCTACCAACTATTGATGAGAGGAAACAGGCTAATGGGTGTTACACTCTACTCTCAGCTAACACCTTGGTACTCCCTCATTGATCCCTCCTTCTAATGCACCATTAGCTGAACAGGACATGTATTGTTTTGTTTGCCAAGTTTCATGTTCCATGTACTCACTTGCATCAGAGGCAAAACTGTTATCAATAGCGAAGCGTGCCACAGACGTCACTCAATCCTAATGTGCAAATAATGAGCATGGGAGAGGCAAAGGTTGGACAAGCTCAGTCATGTAGTGTGCATCCCCCATTGACATTTCTTGTACATGCATCAGTGAAACCCATGTAGTATCACCAAGTTTATACAAGGCAAAACATCTGGGTCTATGTGCATACTAAACTTGTGGCAACTGGAAAAAGGTATATGGATTTCACAACGACAATATACAATGACTGGCATAGTATGCAAATGTTTGCATGACAACCTAGCTGGCATAATCACCATTTTTAACCATTTTTTCATTAAAGGTTTTATTTTCCCGCGATTTCCCAATTGTGATACTTTTCATGTAGAGAGGATTCAATATTTAATTTTATACATTATCATAATATCACTATCTAACCAAAAGCCTACATGGGCGATTACATAACCATTTTTTGTAATTTTTTGGCCAAATTAAAACAAGGTACAGAAATTGATTGCATAATCACTACTCAATTAAAAAAATCAGTGTCCTAGGTGGACTTTGACTAACATAGATTCGTAATGCAAAACTTAGTCAGCCAGTCTACATTGACTTTCAAGAATTTCTTTAAATAGACCATTCCTCAAGTTGCTCATGTGCAGGGATTTTATTCCACATTATGGGTCCCTGAACAAAGGCAGATCGTCTAAACCTGTCAGAACTAGGTGCAGAAACCACCATAGTACAACCATCTCTGAGACATGTCTGGGTCAAATATCAGCATATTTAGACAAATGTGATGTGTTTCAGGAAAATGAGTCATAAGTCGCAAAAAATGAATTTTGAGATATCATCATATTGGAAAAAAGGAGATCAAGCCGATTCCAATGATAGTAAACAGTCTAATAATCTTATAGGTATTTCAAGATTTTAAGTTTGATATTTTCGTTTTTAAAAAAAAGTTTCCAATATTTCTGGGGGTCAATAAACACTAAAGTAACTAAATGTAGTCCATATGAGGACCTTTAAAACGAAAGGATATATTACATACATTGTACTGAAATTTGATACATCGATTGATATAACTATACGTGATAAACCCCCCAAGAATCAGAACATTCCAATAATGTGATCTTGTGAAAAAAATACTTTGAAAAATATCAATTTTGCGACTTATGATTCATTTTCCTGGAACACATCACAAATGTACCAGGTTGTACATGAGTTCCACAAAGGATATCCTAGCCCTGACAGAAATGATATTAATATCAAGTATTTCATCCAATGATTTCAAAGGGTTATTGATAGTACGTTTTAGGCCTCTATTCACAACGCTTTGTAGTTTATTAATAGTGGCAGTATTTGCTGAATTATAGAAAATTATTCCCTACGCAGCAAGTAATAAAACATGTGATTTTATTATCACATTAATTAATGTGGCATTTTTTATTCAGAAGCCACCTTGCCCTTGACAATTGATTCAGTTTGTGTTGTAAACTGTTCTTCATCATTTCAAAGTGTCTTTCAAATTTTATAATAACTGTCAAAAGTAAAGCCAAGATCTTTGGTTTGCAGAGTGCAATTTTCATAATCCTCCCTGAGTCTCAGATAAAAGATTATTTATGTTATTCAGTGTCATTGATTTACTACTTTGGTTGGGCTTGGAAGCAAAAGGTATGAATGTAAACATGACCTTCTGACATTGATTCTACCTGTAAATCTACTGCCTATTCATTGTAGAGGAAACATATCTATGTTGGGCTTGATGTATGTATGCTGTCGGAGGAAGGTGGAAACATATTGAAATACCAAAGGGGCCAAAGTTAATGACTAGATTATTCCTGCTCCAGAAACCAAAACATTCAGGAAGTTGATTATGTATTCAGGGCCCAAAAACGTGAATAAATTGTCTCCCCAGATCAGAAAATATGACAGGGATAAATTTTGTTTACTTCTCAAGAGAAATACCGAATTATTAACTGCTTAATGATGTATAGCATATAATTAGTAACATGACTGATCAATGTCAACGGAGAAAATTATCTTCTCTAGAAATATGTATACTGAATAAAACTGGACATTTGTTTGTAATATGTTTTGGTGTGTAGCTAGCTGTAATTTTCTTTTTATAAATGGACATATCTATATATAATATTGTTTTTATTCTGATGCAACTTTCTTTCATATGAGCTAATCTATTTGTGGGAGCTGATATATGTATTTGAAAACTGTATTTTCTGAGTAGAATAGTTTTGAAAATGTATATGCTAAAATAGATTAGATTATTTCTTTCTCGTAATGAAAAGTATCACCATTGTGAAATTGTCAGAAATAAAAACCTTTTAAAAAAACATTTGTTTTCTTTGTTCTCAGCAGGAATTAATTCCACTGATTGGTCGTCATTTGGCCATCAAGGGACGAAAATTCTTAATTTATTGAAATTGCTTCTATTGAATTCTTTTTTTCGTGCATAAACTAGACATAATATCAATATCAGGAACAAGTCAAGCAGGTAGATTGTAATTATTTATTGGCTCGAACTTTAGAAGTGTGATGTCCGCCCTTAGACGTTTCAAAAAATAAAAAAAAAAAATCTCAAGCAGGAAACACACAACTGCCCACTGCGTTGGTCAGCATTAAGGCTGGGTTCCACTGGCCGGCTTCTCTTCCCGCTACTCTTTCCGTTTCTTTGCTCCCGCTTCTAAAGAAGCGGGAGCAAGAAGCTGAAGGTATACCGGAATGGGTGCTATTGCCCCGCTACTTCCACCGCTACTTCTAATGCTACTCAGAAATCTAAGCAGATGACATTTTATTTTCACATAGAAATGGACGCATCAAGTAGCGCGAGGGGTAGCGTAGAGTGGTGCCATTGCCCCGCTTCAGCTCCCGCTACTTCCCGCTACCTCCCGCTACAAAGTAGCGGCGCTTCAAATCAAACATGTTTGATCGAAGCGGGAGCACTCTACGCTTCGAAAACGCTCCAAAAGAAGCGGGAAGTAACGTGGCTTTGTAGCGGGAGCCAATAGCACCCATCCCCGTTACTCTCCCGCTTCTGCTCCCGCTTCTTTCATCAAGAAGCGGGAGCAGTAGCGGGAGAAGTAGCCGGCCAGTGGAACCCACCCTTTAGAGTGAGTGTTCAAATCACTGGCGCGAGTAACTCTTGGTAACCAGTGTTCGTTAGTCCATTCAGGTGTCCAGCTGTAGAATGTGAGTCCATCATAATATAACCATATATACTCATATATATTAATCATATTAGTGCTAATATAGATGAAATTGTAAAAATTATTGAATATTGTAGACAGGGCAGCTTAATAGAGACTGCGACTTGTACTCTGATGATAAGGGCATAGGAGAATCATACTTATTTCTTCAAAAATGAGGATTTAAATCAGAAATGAATAAAATAATATTCATATAATGTTTCCGAACTATTGTGTACTTGATAGGGCTCGATGAAAATATTCCAACAAGAAAAGTTATTATGGGATTAATTTCCCGAGATTTGGTGTCTCAGGCTGAGGGGTTAAAGTGATTAATTCCCTCGATTTGGTCTTTGGCATTTGGTTACTATTTTACATCTTACACGGAAAGGACTGAGTCAAAACACCGCCTTTATAACGTACAAATCAGCATGTTTTACACAGTTCAAACCATCACATTCTAATATTTAGTTTATTTTACCTCTGTCAAACCAATATCACATATGTACACATAATTATAACTTCAGAATGTCGGTTATGTCAGCCGCACTCTCCGTTCCAGAAACAAACGAAGCTTCCACTTTTTGCAAACAACCAACGGAGCCCGGACACTAGCGCCCCGAAATCAGACGGTACGGCCCACACTACAAGTAGCTCCTGCTGCTTGGGTATTACGGTCCAAAGGCCCAAGTGTCCGGGGCTCTAATGTCGCGTGCCCAAAGCATCTTCCGGTCCGGACTTCCGGTTTACGAATGCCGTGTTCCGTGTGTCTAGGGACTTGAATAAAAAATCTGAAATGGTAGAAATGTTTTAAATATTGTTTCACCCCGATAGCAAAGTTTTCCTCCATGGAAATCAAGTAATCAATGAATGGCGATTTCAGAAGCGAGCGAGCGAGCAAGGTGGAAGCAGTGTGGATACTTTCAGCATAGCCACTCTGTGCACGGTGCACTTGGCGTTGCATTGTGTACTGTAGTACAATGATATTTGGAACATTATCGGTGATTTTGGAACTAGTGGTAGTGATATTTAGGCAGTTGTACAGAGCCATGCCTGTTTTGCCTGGTTCTCACTGGGAGGCAGCCATTGTATCCCATCACTTGCATGATGTCTACTGTCGTCACGTTATGGTGAGCACTAGGCCCTAAATAATCGAAAAATGGCTAATATTTCCATCAGAAACAGTGGAGAAAAGACTTTTGCGTGACCAGAACTTTATACACGTTCCAAACTGAACGCAGAATCGACAACAAACAACTAGTTGATGAGGTAAGTGAATGAGCGGAAATGCGGGAACCACGGGTGGCACTGCCAGGTATTTAAATTTACTACATCCGAAAAATAATATTCTACATCAGAAAAATAATTTACTACATCCACTATCCTAAGTGACTACATCCGGTCAAAACAGTAATTATCACTATCCAAAACCCCAGCAGAATCCAAAGATCGGCTATTAAAACCCATTATAGTTATTTAGAATAATATTATACAAAAATATTGATTTCCCTCTTATTTTCATTTTACGTTGACTTGAATAGGCTACTCATAATGGTTTTTCAGGAAGGTAAATTAATGTGCGTTCTGTTTAAGTAATTTAGAGGCAACATTTCTCAGGATAAAAGTTCTCTTATGTCCCAACCACACATCAGTGTCAGTGTCAGTGTCAGTGTCAGTGTCACATGTTGAATGTACATAGGACACTAACACATTTCCTTCCCTACCTTCCTATCAAGAGGATTCTGAGTGGATTAATGGTTTTTGAAATAAAGTATGTGCAACATCTTATTTAGATGCATATTACTAATTCCTAATATTTATGAAATACGGTAGAGTAATAATGCTCATGTGACGCTGACAGTAGAACTGCCCAACCTTTACTTTGGTACCAGTTATTCCAAAGCGTGAACATATATCCAGACAGATTTATTTTTAATATTTCAAGTCCATGTAGAATTAACAAAATTAGTTCATATATTGTCTACCCCTGGCTCTTATTTCTTTTCCAATTCTAGATTTTATATTCCACACGTGATACTGGCATTTAGAGTTCCCAACATATTCATTCATTCTTACTATGCCAAAGACCCACACTAAACAAATAAAGACAATTTTATTGGGCCTCCTTTAATTTTTAAGGACCTAAAATTCAGTTTGTATACTGCAATGCCGAAGTTCTGAGGAAAAACCTATTAGTTGGTGGGCTTAGCGACTTTATACTTCAAGTCATGATGCAAAGGTCCCCTTTGGTATGGTAGCACCTTAGGGCAATAGAAAAAGATTTATCCTAAGACACATGTGATATCAACCCCCGTTTTCGAAAAAATGACGTTTTTACAAAATGGCCGCCAAAAATTCAACCAACATCCTAACTTCACTTCTATTTGACATAGAAAGACAAGATTACTGTCAAAACATAGGTTTTCAGGGTCAAAGAATGTGATAGAAAGGGTTTAAAGTCTCAAAGAATGATAGTTCTCATTTTAAAAAGAATATTAGAGGTAAAATCTGAAAAAAAATCAAATAAAACTCACTAAAAAATGTTTTACTAATTTATTAAGCAAACTCCTTCCTTGTAGGGTAAACACACTCTTTAGTGATTATAACTGACTGCAAAACATATTTACAGCTGAAAAAAGTGGTTGAAAAGATCGTGTTTAGCTGAATGATGCACAACGGCAAGAGCATGATCCCAGGCATCCACATAGAGATTAGCAGGGCTGTTTCTGCTTGCAGAATTTACATGAAGGTCTACAATCTGTCTTACAGTGGCAAAGAGCTAGTTCAGGCAAATCCTGAGAAAATGTGTTGCATTATGATAGAACAACATAAGGGAATGGTATGAACATAGGGGTGAGAAAAGTCTGCCTTCGAAACACAAGTGATAGCAAGTATGTTGAAATCTTTTTCAAGCACCCATGAGACAAACATGTTCATATACCACCTCAGAATTGTGATTCTACATTTACTACACAACTGCTACCAAAGTAAAGGAATAATGATAAAAAAGATGAAAGATTTTCTTGCAAATAAACAGTAATGTATGCCTACTGTCAGCAGGCAGGTCAGAAACTCTGTAAATTCGCTGTAACTTTTGGCCATGTTTGACTAGCTAAATTGAAAGGAATTAATCTTAACAGAACTAAAAACTGTACATGACTCATAGATTCAATTCCACTAACAGAATCTAAAGTTATTTCATAAATTAAGTCAGAAGAAGCTGAATAATGACTGAAAATGATCAGGAATATTTTGATGAAATAAACCAGAAGTAAATGACTGTCAGATTCCATTTTTAAATCTCCTACATAAGAATGCATGGCAACTGCTACATTGCTGCCCACACAAAGGGAATACATATTTCATCATGTGGAAAAGAGAGCTCTTGGAGGTGAATCTGTTGAATCATGTTGCCAATACCATAGAGAAGATGACACAATAGCTGGGTTCCTGACAAGCATGTTGCCCCATATGTGTCCTCTTTGAAGAGAAATGCACCACAAGTTGTTTCAAGTACATATCGTAAAATAATCACCAAATAGAATTATATTCTATGCATTTAGCCCAAGCTATTATACCTGATATGCTGTTCATGAGATTTGTAGTTGCTGTGTATCAGAACTTGGTGGCATTAAAGCTGCCTTGCCAGGAATTAAGATTGAGTGGTTCTTCTGGAATTACATTCATATTAGTTCCCAAACTCAATAATAATATTTGCTAATATAATAATATTATAATGTATAGTTAATCTGATTTTATCACAAAGACCGATTCACATGATAGAAATAGAAATATCTGGTTGGTACCCACCAAGAAAGCTGATATCAGCCCGATATCAGAATCTGATATCAGATCTGATATCAGATAGGCATGTCATTCTGATATCAGGCTGATATCAGGCTGATATCAGATTCCAATGAGCAAGAAATTTTTACATACTAAAATATATGCATGCAAAAAGGGGGTTTCAAGCTCTTCTGTTCAAAGTTTGCTGAAATAGGAATTTTTAAAGATTTTAGATTTTTTTTAATATCAGATTCTGATATCAGACTGATATCAGGCTGATATCAATTTCTGATATAAAAAAAAATATCTGCAGATGCTTTGATTATCCTCTTATGTACCTAATTCAAGCTCTCCTTAAATATATTTCCCGAAATTCTTGCTGAAATAGGTATTTTTAAAGACTTTAGAATTTTTACCATATCAGATCTGATATCAGATGGATATAATTCTGATATCAATTTCTGATGAAAATGAAAGTATTTGCGGATGCTTTGATTGTCCTCTTATGTACCTAATTCAAGCTCTCCTTAAATATATTTCCCGAAATTCTTGCTGAAATAGGAATTTTTAAAGACTTTAGAATTTTTACCATATCAGATCTGATATCAGATGGATATCATTCTGATATCAATTTCTGATGAAAATGAAAGTATTTGCGGATGCTTTGATTGTCCTCTTATGTGCCTAATTCAAGCTCTCCTTAAATATATTTCCCAAAATTCTTGCTGAAATAGGAATTTTTAAAGATTTTAGACTTTTTACCATATCAGATCTGATATCAGATGGATATCATTCTGATATCAATTTCTGATGAAAATGAAAATATTTTCGGATGCTTTGATTGTCCTCTTATGTACCTAATTCAAGCTCTCCTTAAATATATTTCCCAAAATTCTTTGAATTTTCGATCGGCCCTATATCAGTTCTGATATTGAGCCGATATCGGACCGCTACTATTTCTGATATCAGTTTCTGATATTGAGCCGATATCGTACCGATACTATTTCTGATATCAGTTTCTGATATTGAGCCGATATCGTACCGATACTATTCCGGATATCAGTTTCTGATATTGAGCCGATATCGTACCGATACTATTTCTGATATCAGTTTCATACCAATACTATTTCTGATTTCGATCGTTAAGTCAAAATAGTCTATCGTAAAGTAAAAAATAGTCAATCGTAGTCAGAATAATCTATTGTAAAGTCAGAAAAGTCAATTGTAAAGTAAAAAATAGTCAATTGTTAAGTCGAAATAGTCAATCGGAAAGTCAGAAATGTTTATCGTAAAGTTGAAATAGTCAATTGTTAAGTCAAAATAGTCAATCGTAAAGTCACAAAAGTTGATCGTAAAGTCAAAATAGTCGATCGTAAAGTCAAAATAGTCGATCGTGAAGTCAAAATATTGTACCTAATTCATACAATTTATTTGTGTAAATAAAATTGCTAACTATAACTTAATGTCTTCAGTCTTGGTTTCTTGGACCATGGATTTCAATTACTTAATCAAACAATCCCACATACAACAACTCATGCTCTCCTTTAAAGAAAATCAAGAAAATGCTATTACAAAAGGTTTTCGGCTGTACATCAGAACCCAAATTTTCGATCGGCCCTATATCAGTTCTGATATTGAGCCGATATCATACCGATATTATTTCTGATATCAGTTTCTGATATTGAGCCAATATTGTACCAATACTATTTCTGATATCAGTTTCTGATATTGAGCCGATATCATACCGATACTATTTCTGATATCAGTTTCTGATATTGAGCCGATATCGTACAAATACTATTTCTGATATCAGTTTCTGATATTGAGCCGATATCATAGCAATACTATTTCTGATTTCGATCGTTAAGTCAAAATAGTCTATCGTAAAGTAAAAAATAGTCAATCGTAGTCAGAATAATCTATTGTAAAGTCAGAAAAGTCGATCGTAAAGTTGAAATAGTCAATTGTTAAGTCAAAATAGTCAATCGTAAAGTCACAAAAGTTGATTGTAAAGTCAAAATAGTCGATCGTGAAGTCAAAATATTGTACCTAATTCATACAATTTATTTGCGTAAATAAAATAGCTAACTCTAACTTAATGTCTTCAGTCTTGGTTTCTTGGACCATGGATTTCAATTACTTAATCAAACAATCCCACATACAACAAGTCATGCTCTCCTTTAAAGAAAATAAAAAAATGCTATTACAAAAGTTTGTCGGCTCAACATCAGAAGCTGAATTTTCGATCGGCCCTATATCAGTTCTGATATTGAGCCGATATCATACCGATACTATTTCTGATATCAGTATCTGATATTGAGCCGATATCATATCAATACTATTTCTGAAATCAGTTCCTGATATCAAACCAATATCAATTTGTGAAACCAATGCAACATGGAAGCAGAAGCATTGCAGCCGTCATCATGTCCATAAATTATGTCATCGATATGTCACACCTGAAAAGGCGAGGACTACCCAAGGCTGTTATTGTAGTATAAATGTAAGTGACACTTGCGATTTTAACTTTATTTACCTATGTGCATAATTAATGTTATTCATTAATCAGAGAGAAAAATTCATAATTGAATGAATACACTGCATAGAGCGGGAAACAAAGGAAACTAATTTAAAGTGGCTAGCTCTGCTCATTTTGAACCCCAACGTACACCATGGTGCCTGGTGCCGCGCCCGGGGCCTTCCATGCGGTAGGGGTGGGGGTAGGTTCACTGGCCAGGCCAGCAGGACTAATCACTAAATATTAAATGATTCAATATGCTTCAAAATGTTCATAATGTGGAATTCCTTTATGATATGACGTTTTTATTGATATATTGGGACTCACTTATGTTTTCTATTCATAGTGTAATTTAATTTTATGATTAATTAATAATTACCTAATTATTATGAAATATGATATTATGAAATTATCATTCTATCATTTTGATCAGCCTAAAAAATCTATTAATCCATAGAGCATGGGGACGTTATTATCCGTTCAAAATTTGATGTTAATATCTTAAATAGTTCGAGAGTTAGGGCCAAATATATGTGTCAATGCATGGTGTGACACAAGGTCAATTTCGTGATTTACAGTAATTTACACACCTTGCCATACTTATAACTTTACTAGGATAATTCTGGAAAGAAATAAGCATGTTCCATGCAATGCATTGAACAAGTTTACTTAATTTCAAGCTGGTTGCTTTAGTCGATTCTGAGATAATTTGAGTCAAAAATCGCTCAAAATTAGATTTATTGGGCTCTATATATATATATATGGATTATTTTCCAATTTTCCCATTTTTACAGGGCACATTTGTGAAATGTTCTTGAATACCAGTACATACAAGTTTTATATCTTGTTGGTTTAGGCCTAGGCCTACTCTCATAATTAGCCTAGGCCTACCCATTATCAGATAATACAGGATTGAAGTTCTCTGTTGAGTATTTAGGCTATTTAATTATTTGTTTCGTTAAACCCCCTATAATAGTGATTTAATCGATGATGAAAATGGTGTAAAAAAAATGGCAAATTTTTAATTTTGAAAAAATCATAGAAAAAAAACTTACCAACCGATTTTAAAAAGAAAAGAACCAATCATTTAAGGGCTTCATCATGGTATCGATGCATTTCACTTATTTCCAATCTTTAAAAAGTCTCCGGGATACTACTACTAGGCTAGGCTAATGGCTATGACCTATGTACCATTCTCGTCCACCGTAGTACATAGGTTAACAGTAGAGGGCGTCACCGGCAGCTCTGTTTACATCCGGGTCCCATCAATCTTTAAACGGTGGAAGATTCGAAGCTTAATTTGGAAATTATGGACGGAAATCATCATAAAAACAACTGGAAATTAGCTGCTACTTGCGTGTATAGCTGCAGTTAGCAGGTAAGGAAAGTTTTTATTCTAAAATTGTAAACAATGCCGTATATGTGAAGAGTTAGAACCATCTTTGAGATAGACAGGTGAAGATACAGCTCGGCTCCCGTCTACAGATAGGCCTACGATCTGTGGCTCATTTACACACAAATGAAACGTAGCCCTAGGCCTATGTAAAAAATATCTAAAGATGAATATCTAACCTGATGAACATGAGTGTAAGGATAGAATATAGATACCCTATTTTTATAGTTAACAGCCTTTGCTCTTGCCCTCCATGTTACCGATTCAATTCTGTTGACACAAGTGTTTGTTCAGGGTAAAGAAATCAGGTATCAAAACACCAAAGCGTTGATAATTCCAAAGGTCTATACAATTAGTTGTAACATAAGATGAAAAAAATTGACAGTACTCCCAACGCATTGAAATGTAAGTAGACATACAAACAAAGGGTTGGGAACAAGTTTGAAATTTCGAAAATTACAAATCATGAATTTCCCATGATATACATTGGTCACTTTGAAACGGTCCCCGGTGTGTGCTTTGGAAAAGTGGGCCACCAGTCTTGGTCTGAAATCGCCGTATTCACTGTGGATATACTGAA
The DNA here is from genome assembly GCA_942159475.1 of Sthenelais limicola. Classification (NCBI taxonomy): domain Eukaryota; kingdom Metazoa; phylum Annelida; class Polychaeta; order Phyllodocida; family Sigalionidae; genus Sthenelais; species Sthenelais limicola. Next base: position 7,420,307 of record OW804097.1, read on the forward strand.
TGTCTTACATGGATATATCAAGTATTGTTCATACATTGCAATCGTTTGTTCCGTTTTGCCGACAATTGTGTATAATTTAAGACATCGAGGGGGAAAGTTGGAGATTTTAAGCTGGGTTGCTATGGTCGTCAAGGGCAGCATTCCCCTACGGCCCGGCCCACTGCTCGCCAGTGGGGCAAAAGTAAACAATGGGTTAAATCTAAGTATTACTGTTGTTTTTAGGCAATAAATGTTGCGGAAATGTTTCTAATATCCATGATATATATGGGCCTTTATCAGGTATTAGGAAATTTTGGTGGGAGAAATAAATCTTACTCGAATTACTTAATTTCTATTGGTAGACCATAAGAACAGCTTAAAGATTCGAATTATATAAAGGAAAAGATAACATTTGCCTAGAGTCCTGAAATATTTAGCTTTTAAATAATTTTACCAAAATGTGATGCCGATCACTTTTGACAATTGATTTTCCCTTATTTGGTTAATCTACTGGCCAGTTATTGCAACCAAAGCTATATTTCCAGGAAGTTAAACAGTTTTATCTGAAAATGAAATAAGAATTTCATCCTTAAACATGTTGCAAGTCTTTTCTTTTGCCAATGTAAAAAAAGTGACGGAGATAACGGAAATAAAATTGACAAGTCAAAAGTGATTGGCGTCACATATGTCAAACTTTATCTCCGACCAAAAAACATACCCAAAATGATAGTAAATAGCTGACTAGGATTATGTTTAGGTATTATAACATCACGCTTTGACTTCCCTAGCATCAGAAAGCCATTGCTAAGCTTATAACATTACTAAGTAGCAAGAAATGAAAAAAAGTGACGGAGAAACGTGACGGAGATAACGCATCTAAAGTGTTTGACCGACAATGAACATGAGTCTGTGCTGCCTTCCAATCAACATAAGACGTTAAACTGACGACGTAGGCCAATTCAGATGGTGACGTTGTTCATTTCTATCCAATTAACAACCTTCCCAATCTATTCTTCTGGCATGGGGAGGCCAGGTGACGGAGATTATGTATTTGACCGACATCTGACATCAAAAGTTTGATAGTGAATATCTTTTAATTGCTTGGCCAGAGAAACAAATAACTCTTTCTATGCTTTTAAGGAGATTCGTCTACAGTTAATTAATGCCTTGAGATATAAAATAGCCTTTTTATTGTATGTTTTAACTTAGTATGAAATTACAGGTTTTTTTGACCGACACAGTAATCTCCGAAAGCATAATTTCAAATGTAAATATTTCATATCTAAATGAGAGGAAAACTTGTTACATGAAAGCCACAACATTACTTTATACTGATATCACATTTTCTTCCTTGTAGAAGAATTTGTAATAACGATTTAACAACTCTCAGTGAAGGCATGATTGGTCGTTGTCAAAATGGCAGCCATATTTTGTTGACATTTGCTTTTAAAATTTAGATTACAGAAAAACTTTTGTGGCCGATGTACGTGCAGCATGCTACTTTTCAAACAGGTTTGGAAAGATACACACTCAGTTGGGGTATCAGCGGATACTGCCCCATTCCCCTAGACCCCCTAAAAAGGGCCCATGTTGCCCTCGATCATTTCCAACATGTTGACAAATTTGGCTCTTGGCAGGACAATATCCCAGCCCATCAGGCATGGGGCCTGGGGTCCTAGAGGCGTACCCCAGAAGCCAGAGGGTTCTCCTTGCTCTCTGGTGCATTTTAAGCATTTTGGGGCGTCAAATATTGTCTAAATAACACCATAAACTTCTTATAGTTTGATTCCCATCACACATAGGGGGAAAAAACTTATCTGTGAGTACATTGGGTTTTAAAGTGAGTACATTGCTTTTAAAGTTTTGAGTTAGCTAGTACAGGGTCCATTTCTTGGAGATAAGGGGAAAATTAGGTGCAACATGCTAACATGTTGTTGCAAGTAATTAATAGAATTTCCTTTGATGTAATAATTTTTACCATCTTTTCTTTCTTGTGACATACATCTTATTTGGGCAACGAAAATCTTTAATTCTAACAAGCAAACTTTTGCTGAATTATTCCTTTATAATGAAGAGCACTTGTGTATATCTTAAAGACATTTTGACCTGCTAACGACTTCATTTTATCAGTAAATTTGAGCTAATTAGTCTTAAATGTTAGTAGTTTTGATGTTGGTCTGCAGGGTTCACAAAACGTGGTCATTATGCACATTAACAAAATGAAGAGCTCTCGTGTATTCTTAAGATCTTTTGGGGGACCTGCTAACGACTTTATTTTGTCAGTAAAAATTGAGCCAATTAGTCAGTACTTTTGATGTTGGTTTGGCTGCAGGAACCATGTGTATCTCATCAATTTTTGTCTATTTATATAGTAATCGTTTGGTACTCATTTGTACTCACTAAAAAGACAAATAAAAAACATCTTATCTTATCTGGAGACACATCAGCTCGAAAATTCAGCAACATGTAAGTTATTAAAGGAACAGTTGTATATTCAAAATTTAAACTAAAATAAGTTAGTTTGTAATTTTAACCAAAGAATGGGCTTTGACCCTGACGTTATATTGAAGTTAAGATGCAAACAGTGATTTATGTAAAATTGTATTCTTGTGGCACACAACATCTGATGACATGGTACTGTACATTACTTTACTGTGATGGAAGAAAATTAAAAATTCTAACTGTTTGCAGGTTCAAATGCACAGGGCTAGCTAGAGACTGGCCAAGATAACTATGGTTTCACCGCCTGGAGCCCTTACCCATGAAGAGCAATTGACTGGTATGTTTATTGGTGACGTTTCATATTAAAGTAAGAAGAAATGATTTTCATATAAATAGAATGTCGCCCATATTCATTTGTATACACCATATTATTAACAGTTCACATAGAGCCTGCTGTTCTGTAATATAAATATACAATTTGACTCCACCCAATGATTTATACTGTAATTGTAGAGTATGATGCATCTATACATGTGCTGATCAGTGGTGTGGGAGTTGCCCCAAAACTCACTTGCCCAGGGCAAGTGAACAAAGAAAAGTCACTTGCCCGCCTTAAAAAGTCACTTGCCCACATATCTGCAGCATAATTTACCATAAAAAATAGACACAGTTCTGATATGAACATGATTTGAGGGTGTCAATTTAAGAGATGGTAAACTATACCAGCTCAGAGCAAATATGGCATTCATGACAGTGAAGCCTGGTGCCATGCAAAACGGTCAGTGGACACAATTCCGATATGAACATGATTTAACTGTGTCAATTTAAGAGATGGTAATGCCAGTATTCAAATAGGCACCTTCTGATATTTCCCCCCAAGTTAATTCATCAATCTCGCCAACATGTCGCAATACTTTAACTTCAGAAAAAATAATAAGAATATGACAAACAGGGTTCTAACCATGATTTTTTTTTAGAGTGGCGCAAGTTGGTGATCCCAGCCCTTTTGCTGAGGGTATGGGGGGGTTCTCTCCCCCCCCCCCCCCCCCCCCCCCCAGACAATTTTGGACTCATACCCTTTAAATGGTGCATTCTGGTGTATTTGCGACTAATACATATACTTTTTAACACTTGTATTTGAAGGCTATTTTACAGAATTGAATTGAATTCTTTTGGGTTGGTTTTAAAATTGCCATTGATAATTCACAATATATTGGTAAAAAATGAAAAAAAAAGAAGAATTTCATTGAAGTTCCGGGTGATAGTGAATGACCATATAAATATGTAACATAAACATGCTTGTGTTAATATTTCATTAACTTTATTTAACTTATAACCTAAGATTGACAAATACGATTACCATATTAGTTATACAAAAATCATAACTTATAAAATATTGACGATTGTTTGACATTTACACAAAATCTTCCCCAACATTTGTGGGTTAACATCTGGCTTACATGCCTGATTAATAGAGTTGCGACATTATGGTGTATACATAGACAGAACTATCTGGGATTAGGCAAGAGTGGATATTTACAGATGTCGGTCAAGGGCCAGTAGGCCTGCAACTGACACCGGTGAATATTCACAACGCCGAGAATCCAAGGGTTGTTCTGGGTTTATTTGACCTCTCCCACATAACTTAAGTTAGATTAACATGATCTACAGCGATTTTGAGAAATAAATAGTTAAATAATCATGTCTTTAGCTTGATTCACTCCGAAAACATAGCCCCAGTATTAATCACCGTGACCATACTGAATGTCCGTGCCGCGCTGCACGTACATCCTTTTTGAATAGGCCAATCAATGCTTCTGAAACATTTCCTTAGATATCTCCTTTTCTACACCACCCATTACAGTGCACGATCCCACACACCTTTAGCACCCCAATATATCGTCTTGATTACAAAATTATATAGTCATAGCTGTGTGTCAACTTAGAGAAAACTCCTAAATAAATTTGTAGTGGGATGTACGTCCAGGTTTTAGAGGATGTCCGTGCTACAAAAATTGTAGCACGGACATCTATGATTTTTGTTTTGGAAGGCATTGTGACAAAGTAACGTAGATTTGCAGCATATGCTATACACCAATACTAAGCTTAGGCCATTCAATATGTCTCCTAGAGTTGGGAAAGACTACCATGTTCGAAATCTGGAGAAACAAAGTAAAATAAGTTACCAATGAAACTTAGCATCTGTAATCGTTGTGATGTACGCGCAGCACGGAACGGACATTCAGTGTGGTGACAGTGATTAATGAAGAGCTAGAACTATGGAAGATCAGAAAGCATATGCACAGTGAACTAAAAGCTGGGTCAGCCGTGTATTGCCTGCAAGCAATATTGCTTCAGGTACTGACCAGCTAAACAATATATAGAGCCTATGTTATCTCTAAGGGCTGAGCATATCAAGAAATAAATATGTGTATTCCCTTCTTGCTGAAAAAATATCTACTTTTATGAACTGGAAAATATAGTGATCTGTTTGACTGATAAATACATTGTTTTCTTTCAGATATTAGTAGACAGTATGCCCAACCGTTTCTTGCTAGCTGTGGACAGGTGGATGCTGTGTAGTGAACTCCCAAGTCCTGCCCCCAGGCCTTGCTACAATGGATTTGTTCCAAAGGTATGTTATAGATTAAATTATCTACAGGAGTTTGATACCATTTAAACTGTAAGTGACATGGGGTGGGTGCATAATTACCTGCTCAGTAATTAATTGTAAGCATCAAATATGAGGGTGTGTATACCAATTCAAATATACCAAAAAACTAATTTTTGTAATTCTTGCAACTAACTCTATTCCAACTCTTATTTCCAAGATATTTGCAAATCCAGCCTGAAGAAAATTAAGTACTGTAAATCAACATCCCAATGATATGATATGACATGTACTTTTGATTAGACATGCAGTGTGAGAAATTAATTTTCCCACCAATTTGGCTGCTGAATACAGACATTTACCAGCCTGCACAGAAATTTACTGTCCTTCTCAAATGGTTATTTTCTTTTTTCTATTCCATGATTTGCAAATAGTTTCCATCTGTAATATTAGGCATATAAACTTAACAAACCAACCTGAGATGTACAAATGTTGTATACCTCATACAATGGTTTCTGATTTTATTACAAACACTGGTTAGATAATGTCAAATATTCAAGTGATAACTATGTCCCTTGTTAATGATGTTTAATACATGACCTGGCCTTATTTATAGGATGCTTTCCAGAGCTGCTGGAAACAAATCAACTAATCATGGAGGAGCTGCAGGCATCCAAGAACACTTGTTTGTACTTGGTCAGAGTTTGATCAGCGATGGCAATATACTCAGGAATATACTCATATGAACCTACTTGGCATGGCCATTTGAGTAGACAAACTGGACTATCAGGACTTACCAGCCTTAAATCCTGAGGACGTATGACAACTATTTCATCAGAAAGACCTGTTACGTAATCCCACTGCCCAATGGCACAGGATCCCAACTTCACCAGCTCAGGATCAGACAGCACCAATACACCAGGGAGCTGTACAGTAGTTGTCTCATCCATGAGCAGAAGCTCACCTAATCAAGGCCTCAACCTAAGATGACCAACACCTAAATATGTGAAACTTAAAGCAAAAGTACTAAAACATGACAATCACCTGGAGAAATTGTATATACGGATCCCAGACAACTACGATGTTCCCAGAAAATACACCTTAAATAGGAAAATCTTGCTATAGACTGGATATTCAAGAAATTAACTCTGAACCATGCATTATTATACTATTGTTTTCTTATGGTGGCGTCTCAACAGGTTTTTGTATGAGAAATTGACGATCCTAAGAGGGATTTTAGTTAAATGTTAAATGATATTACTGTATGTATCTGGTACAAGCTTTAAAAATGATGTTATCCATAGGTTAACCTCAATTTTCTGTTCAGTCATAGATGGAAGATATTGCATTATATTTTTGTTCAATCATATATGGACAGGTGAGGGATTCTATATAAAGCTGTAATGATATATAGTTTTACAGTCAGTATCTTAAGCATTTTTGGCGTCAGGTTTGTAAACGCCTATATAAGAAGGATAAGGTGAAACAATTTACCTCATATGAAGGATATTCATATGGTATTCAACGCCAGGTATATATGAACATTTTATGTCATTATGGGCGTCAATTCAGGCCGTTTTTGTGACACCTTTTTAACACCAGAAAACGGTTGAGACTTTTCTAATTAATTTTTGGTGTTTTTACACACATGATTAGACATGTTTTCTGGGATTGGTCGGACAAAATTTATGCATCATATTTGGGAAAAAATAGGTTAACACCACACAGTTTTTAGGACTATAGGACAAATTTTGGGTGTGTCCAATCGGGTATTATGCCAAGTATTTTTACACTCAAAATTGGTATTTTAAGGGATGTCTAGGAAATGACATTTTTTAGATTGAAGTTTTAAGAGATTTTGGGATCAGATTTCATGATCTGGGTGACCAAATATAGGTTATTATAGTGTTTTGATGACTCAAAGACAGAAATATGCTATCTTCTAGGTATTGGCAGTCAGGTTCAAATATATCCAGCTAACATTTATTTTTTAGGGCAGGTTATATCAATGTTTATCAAAATTTCGTAACACAAAGTTCTTTCAAATATTTCTGGTGAACTGCAGTGGACCATTAGCTGATAATGTGTCATTATTTGTAACCACAATGTGTCATTATTTGAAACCATATTTCCTTGTCTCTTGTAGACTTTCATGTAATCACAGGAAATAAAGAACCTAATAACCAAATGAAAGACATTCATGTGCATTTCCTAGTAAGGATGGAGTTATTATGTAATAAAAACTGTAAGATTATCAGTCTAATATCTCCATTATTTAGTTGTCTTATATTGGTTGAGGAAATCAGAAGTGTGATATTGGTTGACATCAGCTGGATATCAGAGATCCCCGGACAGCAGCTGGATATCAGAGATCCCCAGATATTAGAGATCTACCAGAATCTGATGTTCTTGATATCAGGAACAATACTCCTATGACATCAGTTTGATTTCAGTTCCTGATATCAGAAATGATATTGGTATGATATCGGCTCACTATCAGAACTGATATCAGAAATGGTATCGGTCTGATATTGGCTCGATATCAGAAATAGTATTGGTGTGATATTGGCTCAATATCAGAACTGGTATCAGAAATAATATCGGTCTGATATCGGCTCAATATCAGAACTGATATCAGAAATAATATTGGTCTGATATCGGCTCAATATCAGATCTGATATCAGAAATAATATCGGTCTTATATTGGCTCAATATCAGAACTGATATCAGAAATAATATCGGTCTGATATCGGCTCAATATCAGATCTGATATCAGAAATAATATCGGTCTTATATTGGCTCAATATCAGAACTGATATCAGAAATAATATCGGTCTGATATCGGCTCAATATCAGAACTGATATCAGAAATAATATCGGTCTGATATCGGCTCCATATCAGATCTGATATCAGAAATAATATTGGTATGATATCGGCTCAATATCAGAACTGATATCAGAAATAATATCGGTCTGATATCGGCTCAATATCAGAACTGATATCAGAAATAATATCGGTCTGATATCGGCTCAATATCATAACTGATATAAGAAATAATATCGGTATGATATCGGCTCGATATCAGATCTGATATCAGAAATAATATCGGTCTGATATCGGCTCAATATCAGATCTGATATCAGAAATGATATCGGTCTTATATCGGCTCAATATCAGAAACTGATATCAGAAATAGTATCGGTATGATATCGGCTCAATATCAGAAACTGATATCAGAAATAGTATTGGTCTGATATCGGCCCGATATCAGATCTGATATCAGATCTGATATCGGGCCGACCGAATTTGAGGGTGCAGTCTGATATCGATCGATATCAGATCTGATATCGGGCCGATGGAGTGTCTGATATCGGGCCGATATCAAGGTGATATCGGGTTTCTTGGTGGGTAATGGGAAAAGCTGTCTTAGTAATGTACTTGATATGCTTAGTATCTGCTCAAAAAGAGAAAAAGTCTGTATTATTACATATATTGTACAGATTACCACTATAGGATGCAACAAGCAGTTAGTAATAATCAATGAAGAGTGCATTTGCCCTACAAGGCAAGAGTTTGTTTGATAAACTGGTAGAAAAACCTTTTATATTTTATTTATTTATTTTTTTCTGATTTTTTCTCAAATATTCTTTATAAGAGGATAATTATTGTCCTTTCAGACTTTAAACCCTTTCTATCAGATTCCCTGACCCTGAAAACCTATGTTTAGACACCAACTTTGTGTTTCTATGTCAAATAGAAGTGAAGTTAGGATGTTGGTTGAATTTTTGGTGGCCATTTTGTAAAAACGTCATTTTTTCGAAAACGGGGGGGTGATATCACTTGTGTCTTAGGATAAATCTTTTTCTATTGCCCTAAGGTGCTACCATACCAAAGGGGACCTTTGCATCATGACTTGAAGTAAATGGCCTGTTTGGAGCGCTAAGCCCACCAACTATATATAATAGGGAGTTTTTCTGATGTATTTGAGGGCGGCAGACTCGATAAAACTATTGAAAAATGTCTCCCATCATTTTTTCCCATCAAATAAGCAGAAGACGATTTTAGGGTCAAATGACAACGAAATGGTGGATTCTCTCATATGATCATTTCCATTTATATGAAAGCACTTGCTGTTGTGGACACAGTTTTCTTGTGGATTAATAATAACATAGTAACTGTTTTGGAGGAGCTTGTAGCTCACAGGTCTTCCACTAACGACTGGGCCTGCCAGATTATTGGCAGTTCTCAGTCTGTTAAACACTAGTTGGCAGGTTCAACAATGTGTTTCCACTTTGTGTAAGTGACTCTTAGAACTAGCAGTACTGCCAACACCTAAAGTTTCTGCTCTTATCCTTCATCATTCCACTAATCATATTCTTGTATTGAATGTGATATTCAAACATGTTGTTTAGTTTTGCTCCATAGCTGGTTTTCAACTTACTCTTAGGGAATTCTATTACCATCTATTGGTGAGAGGAAACAGGCTAATGGGTGTTACTCCCTAGGCTAATGGGTGTTACTCCCTACTCTATCACCTTGGTACTCGGTCATCGTGTCCTTACCAGAAGGTGTCCCTTACTACTAATGCACTATTAGCCAAACATGATATGAGATGTGTTGTTTGTAAAGTTTCATGTTCCATGTACTTGCATCAGATGCAAAACTGACATCAATAGCAAAGCGTGCTGTACAAGATACTCAATCCTAATGTGCAAATAATGAGCAAGGAAAATGCAAAGCTTGGACAAGCTCAATTATGTGGTGTGTATTGATTTCTCATGTAAATGCATCACTGAAACCCATGTAGTTTCAGCATAAAAAACTCCCAGCAACTGTAGTAGTGTATGGGGGTACTGCACTGACATTACACAATAACTCACCCAGAGAGGGTCCTTTGAGAAGAGACCCTACAAGCTATATTTACCATATTTGACTTCAGTGAACAGTTAAATACAGTCAATATGAATTGGATGAATACAACGAGAAATATCAGGACAAATGAATATGGATATCATCAACCTACAGAGAATGTGACTTTTCCCTATCAGGGCCAGTTTGATGGATTGAACAGTTCTGTAACTCTGAATGACACTGTAATGCAAGGAACAAATGGTTTTGACTATTTGCTTATGAACAGAATACTTGCCCCGATAATAACAGCTTTTGGAACTACACTGAAAGACCCAACCTCGGTGAGTGACCGATTTTTCTCAGGAATTGGCTGGCATCCAATTGCCAGGCACTGACCGAGAAAAAAACGGTCAGATTTTCAGTGACCGAAAAAAACCGGTCAGATTTTGGTGACCGAAAAAAAAAAACGGTTATCACTTTTGGTGACCGAGAAAAAAAACGGTCATCACTTTTGGTGACCGAGAAAAAAAACGGTCAGTGACCGATAAATCCCAGTCATCTCAATGCTGACTGTTTTTTGCAGGGTGTTTATTTTACCAATATTTGACCGTTTTTTTTGTGGTAACCAAGGTTTGACCGTTTTTTTTCAGTGGCCCTTTAACTTGACCGTTTTTTGTTAGATTGACGGTTTTTCATTAATTCAAATTATAGGGGTTATGAAAATAGGAATTATCAGGTTTTATAGTACTATTATCCCCTGTGACACACCGGGAAGCTGCAATTCCTGGGGTGTCACAGGCTAGTAGTATACCCCTGATGAAAACCTAAAACAATTTCAATATGACTAACTAGAAAGGAAATGGTAACAAACACTGGAAATCATATAAAGCAACACTTTATTTACATTCATCACATACACATTTATTACTTTATTTACACTTGTGTGTCCTTGGCACAGCCAGGCATTGGGGAGGACTAGCCTCTCATTGCAGATTATTATTGGGCTTAAAATTGTAGTTGACTGAAGCCTCATAATGAATCAAAGTCAATATGAAACTATCATAATTTATGAACTGAGACATCAAGACAGAATGTATTTTCATATTTTAACCAATGCACCTGACGAGAGACTTTCCTAACCTGACGATAGACTTTCCTAGAAATCACAACAGGGGTTTGAAATCGGGGCCGTAGACTAGAGATTTCCACTTGCCCACTCGATAGACTTTTCTGACCGGACGATTCTGACCTGACGATCAGACAATTCTGACCTGACGACCTGACAATAGACTTTTCTGACCTGACAATAGACTTTTCTGACCTGACGATATACATTTCTGACCTGACGATATAGTTTTCTGACCTGACGATATACATTTCTGACCTGACGATATACTTTTCTGACCTGACGATATACTTTTCTGACCTGACGATAGACTTTTCTGACCTGACGATTCTTTCCTGACCTGACAATACACTTTTCTGACCTGATGATTCTGACCTGACGATAAACTTTTTTGACCTGACAATTTTTCTGACCTGGCAATATACATTTCTGACCTGACGATATACTTTTCTGACCTGACGATAGTCTTTTCTGACCTGATGATTCTGACCTGACGATAGACTTTTCTGACCTGACTTTCTGACCTGACGATAGTCTTTTCTGACCTGACGATAGACTTTTATGACCTGATGATATACTTTTCTGACCTGACGATAGACTTTTATGACCTGACGATAGACTTTTCGATGGACTTTTCTGACTTTTCAATGGACTTTTGGTTCAAAATGTAGTAACTAAGGCAAAATCCAATATAGCAACACCTGGATACTGATGAAAACACATTATAGAGAACAAAACATGGCCAGCATTTATAAAAAGTTTTTGGGAACACAGAATTTTTACTTTAAGGTAATTCTTCTGTTTTGATATCACATCTCTGGAAGAATCGTGCCACCTTGTTGTGAGTATCAGGTGTCCCTTTCTTCAGCTTAGACTTGTATCCTTTCTTTTGATTGACTTCAATTCACATCCTGAAATGAAAAATAGTTAATTAATTCACGTAAAATCAGATTTTGAGTGTGACACTTGCATCACCAAACTGTATTAGTCAGTGACATAGTCCTACGAATACAAGTTTCTGATGAATACACAGTATAATACTTGATTCACCCAGGTATAGTTATACCTTTCAGGGCTCGATGTTTACTTGCCTGGGGCAAGTAAAAAATGGCTCTGGGCAAGTAAAGTTTAATGTTACTTGCCCAAGTGGGCAAGTGGAAATCTCTAGTCTACGGCCCCGATTACAAACCCCTGTTGTGATGTCTACTTACAATGAAACAGATACATGTATACAGATCAGTGTGATTTCGTTTATAATTCTGCAAATAAATTTGGGCAAGTAAAACAGGATGATGGGCAAGTAAATCTGCCACTTGCCAAATTTATTGTATTTTTATTCTGATCATGTTCAATTTACAATTACATCCGCCAGAATTGGAATCGCTGCCTCTGCCTTAGCAAGTCTACCTGGTGCAACCCAATTAGTTCATTACAAGTTATGAATGCACCTGAATGTAGGATTATGATAAGTGCATTGCAACCCCAAATTGTTAGAAGCAAGTGGTGAGAGGGAGAGGGAGGGAGGAGAGAGAATGAGAGGAAATATGAGGGGAAGAGAAAGAGGGAGAGAAGGGAGGGGGAGAAGGGGAGAGAGACAGGAATGATCAAGATGCATATGTCTCCCTTACTCCCTGGATGTAGGGGTTGTCTCACTTCACTGATGTCACAATGAAGTCTATTTAAGAGGGAAGGTGAAGACACAACAGATGGAGTGAGTGGAGGAAAGGCGAGAGAGAGCATTCAATGTCATTTACGACAAATAATTAGTGTGGATGGCAACATTATAGAATGAATATCAATTGTAACTAACCTCTTTTCCACACACAGAAAGTACAGACCGGCACCCATTGCTGTTTATGGAATTGTTCTCTTTCCAGACTTTCAGCACCAGCTCATTCTTAGGTGTACAGTTGAGACTAAAAAAATACAATGTTAAAGGTTCAGATACATGACTGGTTCCATGACTGATATATGATATGTAACACAATAAACAATCACATAAATGAACAAGGAGCAGGGTGGGGAGCAAGGAGAAATGAGACATTTAAGGGAGAGGGATAGATTGAAATATAGGATGTTACAGATGGTCGTGTGGATGACAAAATCAATATAGCACTTTTCCGTTGGTCCAGTGGTATTAGTGGTTAATGATACAGGAGGAGGTACAGGGGTGATACAGGAGGTGGTACAGGGGGACATACAGGAGGAGGTAAAGGGGTGATACAGGAGGAGGTACAGGGGAAAGTACAGGAGGTGGTACAGGGAGATCTCCAGGAGGAGGTACAGGGGGACATACAGGAGGAGGTACAGGAGTGATACAGTAGGAGGTACAGGGGGATACAGGAGGAGGTACAGGGGGACATACAGGAGGAGGTACAGGGGGACGTACAGGAGGATGTACAGGGGTATACAGGAGGAGGTACAGGGGGATGTACAGGAGGATGTACAGGGGGACATACAGGAGGAGGTACAGGGGGATGTACAGGAGGATGTACAGGGGGATACAGGAGGAAGTACAGGGGGACGTACAGGAGGAGGTACAGGGGGATGTAAAGGAGGAGGTACAGGAGGAAGTACAGGAGGAGGTACAGGAGGAGGTACAAGAGGATGTACAGGGGTGATACAGGAGGAGGTACAGGGGGATGTACAGGAAGAGGTACAGGAGGAAGTACAGGGGGACGTACAGGGGGATGTACAGGTGTGATACAGGAGGAGATACAGGGGGATATAGGAGGAAGTACAGGAGGAGGTACAGGGGGATGTACAGGGGAGGTACAGGGGGATACAGGAGGAAGTACAGGGGGATACAGGAGGAGGTACAGGAGGAAGTACATGGGGACGTACAGGAGGAGGTACAGTGGAATGTATATAAGTATAATACCATAAAAAAGAGGGTCACACAGTGGAAGATTCTACAGACACTTGTACTCTGACAATAAATATCATGTTTGATAATAATCATGTTTAAAGGAAAAACAATCTATTGAACCCCGTACCCGATCTGGACAGCAGTGGCACACTTTTTTTCCTGGTTGTTTGTCATTGATCGGGTCACTCACAGGTTATTGGAGATGCATGTGTGGATAACTGAATCAGTATTGCTCTTTTCCTTTGGCCTGGTGGACTTGACAGCCTCTGTAATAAGACAAACAGGAAACATTAATCTTGCCACTCATATTACATTATATGTTACATTACATCTAACATCATACATTACATTACATACAGGAGGAGGTACAGGAGGAGGTACAGGGGGATGTACAGGAGGAAATACAGGGGGACGTACAGGAGGAAATACAGGGGGACGTACAGGAGGAGGTACAGGGGGACATACAGGAGGAGATACAGGGAGCCGTACAGCACTGGGTACAGTCGGATACAGGGGGTACAGGGGGTACAGGGGGACACAGGAGGCGGTATACCACATTCATATATAATATGCGTGTGCAGGGTCTATTTTTATAAGTGGTATTTACCACTTAGAGTTGTACTACTGTGATGTCATTGCCCTGATCAGAGTGAGTGAGTGAGATTGGTTGCTTTACGCCCTTATCAACACTTATCAAGTGTTATATCAAGGGCGGGAGAACTGAGAGGGAGGCAGTTTAAGATCATACCCAGGAAATAGAGATAGAGGAGAAAGGAGAGAGAGACCCTGATCAGAGACAAGTACAGAGTTATTAATAATAGCTGAGTGGATTGCTGTATATGTCAGGGGTTCAGACTAACTCAAAATCTTGTAAAAGCTTGTAGGGTTGCTTACCCGACTAGGGGTAGCAACCAGAGCTATAATCCTTGGTGGAAGAAACATGATCTGAACATGTTTCTATTAGATTTAGCTATATCTTGTTCGTTTATATGTACATGTACCAATTTTATATACCAAATGTACTGTAACCATGTTGTAGCCATGGGTCATCGGGACAGGGCTGGTCAGGGATATAAGACAGGTATTTGGTGAAGGTTAAAGGCAGAACTGCTCTAACACATTAAATCCAAAGAATGGAACAGGGGAATGGATGGAAGAACTGGGAATCTCCCAAAAGTCTGTCGACCTGCTTGTCCTTCTCTATGTAACAGTAATTTTATAATTTTGACAAATAAAAGATTGTTCAAGTATCTCTTCAATATTCGTAATGGAGGAATACAAATAGGATTTCGAAATTTAATCCAAGAATACCTGGAAAAATTTATTATGAAATAAAACAGTTAAAAGAGTTAAATTTCCTAGGGCACATCAGTATCAATTTAAATTTTGACAATCAAGCCACAAAGTTACATGCCTCTCCATGGCGGTTGGAGAGGGAAGAGAGGGAGGGAGAAGGGAAAATGGTTTAGACGGGGAATTCCAGTAGCTTATACTGCAGGGTCTGTGTGGAACATTGATAGCCTTGAAGTTGAGAAAATAAATGAATTCAATTCAAATTAAACACTTTACTCTACTAATAGGAAACGGTACACTAAAGTTTGTCTAAAAATCTACCCATCCTAAAGACATGTAGATTAAAAATCTACCTGCCCCTACTGCAATGGCTATGCAACACCCACCATTTACCTGTGACTTTCTTCAATGAAATACTCTATTATTCTCGGCAGTTTACTTTATAAAACTATATGATTAAAGTTCAACATGTTTTCTCGACAACCTGTGAAAATCAAAGCAAAATTCTGAAAAGATAGTGTGTAAAAGGAGGTTTTGTGTGACTATGTTTTGTGTTGGTTGCAATGCCTATATATATAAGCATAGGGACGCGCACCCACGTGGGTCTGTTTGGCTGTCCCTAGCGCGGACCGCTAGCTCATGAATATTAAGTAGCTGCCTGTGACGTTTGCTTGGCGGAGCGCTAATAGCGCGACCAGGGCAGTCATGGAGGGGCGGTCATTCGACCAGTGCACCCCTGGCCGTAGACTAGCCTAGTAGGCGTAGAACATAATATACACAGTTGCATCCTTCTGCTCATAAAAATACATGCACTCTACTCGGGACATATTTAGGGGTACATCTTTAGTTAAGGCCCTGACATGTATGGAATTACTAAACAGAAATGATATAATGTGATGTCCGTGTTAGCCGATATGGCAGCACAAACGTAATAATAATCACCCATGCCAATGGGTCATGCTCACTATGAAGTAGTCCTATAGGCTATACTGCCTCCCGTACAACCTAAAGTTATCGCCGACTCGACTTGGCCTAAAGTTAGCTACCGGCAGAACAAACTAAATACTAACTTGGTTCTAATGTATTGGATGATTTAACTTACCTGACATTCTCTGTTACATGGTTAGCAACTCCATGGCCCGTTTGTAGTGGTAGGAACGTGAAAATCGGGTAGAAATATGAACAGTCGCTGCACAAAAACACTTTAAACCATCCGCCATTTTGTCCAGTGGCTCTGCGCATGCTCATTTTCGAACACCTGATCGGCGGCTGGTTGATGTAACATTATGTAACATTGTAAACAAGTGGGTGTGTATAGTACTAGTAGAGTGCCAGGAGCGGCAGTCACTTTAAATTGCAATCGTTTCGTTCTTGGTATCAAATGAAAGCTTAGGGTCTAACTAATATTTTTGGACCTTTTTGGAAGTGTTTGGCCGTCATTCTACTAGGGGGGGCCGTGAGGGGCCTTTTAATACAGGGGCCGGATCCCCCTTTCCCTGGTTAAGTAAAATCATTATAACTTTTGAGATAATAGTCTGATTTGAATATAACTAGTGTCATTAAATGGGTAATAAAGAGAAATCATTTTGGGAAGTATTTGTCAACTAGGGGGTCGCGGACCCCCTAAATCTGGTGGGAGGGGGCTAAACACACCTTGCAAATGTTAAAACTGCCATAACTTTTGCAATAATACTCTGATTTGAACGTGGCTGGGGTGAATACATTTGTAATGCAGAGATGATATTATTTATGGGAATGTATTAAATCTCTAGTGGGGCCCAAACACCCCCTCCCCCTCCCTCCTTCCTGAGGGAGGGGGCACTAGGTAAGACTAATCTTTAAACGGCCATTACGGTACCTTCGAAACTAGAAGAGCACACTATTCAGATGTTTGAGGTACTGATCTTGAGACGTACTGGGGGACCCCTTCCCCTATTTTAGGTAGTGGGTGGGCTCATTTAACCATGATAGAGTAAATATTTTCATGTAAGTATTTTTTTAATATGATGATCCAATGTATACATAATAGATACGATAAAGTGTGATAACATTTGTACTGAGGAGATAATATCATATGTGAATGTACTCTTAAGCTTGACGGTCATTGATCCCTGATCTCTGAATTCTATATACAATAAAATTATGGGTAGAAAGTAGGTGTAGAAGTATTATTTCTATAAAGACATGTCAAATATATGCATTTCTGTTATTTTTTAAATGAGTTAAATTTAAGATGGTATCAATATGCAGAAACTTTGAAGGACAGATAGAATTCGCACAAATGAATATATATGTATTCATTTAAGTTGCAAAATCTCTTGAAGGCATAAGTTAAATGTCAAAGGATTATTAAAAAGGATAGTTTGCATTTGTGCTATAAAGGAAAGTTTTGTTCATAGCGTTTAAATTCTATGACAGGTTCATGCCAAACATTAACTTGATACCTCTCTCCTCTCTCCTTTCTGTCTTACCCCCTTCATATTCTATAATCGAATTTAGATTTTCACTTTGAAGTAAAGGGATCGAGGCCTCACAATATTATTAGAAACAGTCATGAATAGAAAAATCCCTTTGACCCATTCGGACAAAGGGCCAATAATTATAATAAGGGCATTATAATGCCTCATTAGACATTATAATGCCTCACTAACATTTAATGATTTAATCTTGACATAATATAGTAGCCATTTTTCTCTGCGAAATTTCAGGCCTCTGTGAATCCACAAAGTCATGCAGTATAGCAGGTATAGCAGCAATGTCGCACATGACACTAGCTTTAACACCTAGATTTCGCCCACTATACAACAGGGAGTGTGGACTCATTGTAACAGCTTTACAAGCTAATGCGAATCCCAAAATAAAATGGAGGTTAGTAGTTTCAAAGAAGTTGGTGAATGTTTCAAGGTGGGTCTTATTTAGAAAAGTGAGGGATAGAAAAATACAGTCACTGACTGATATTCCCATCGGCGCTACGGAAAATCAGTCACTGACTGAGATTTCCATGAAGGCACTGAGAAAAACCAGTCATGGCTGTTTTTTACCGAGGTGACTGATAATTATCAGTCGCGCCCATTTGCGGCTGAAAATAATCAGTCATTGCTGGGGAAATATTTATATCTGACTGATAAAACGGGCGCGGGTTTTTCAGTGTATTGGAAATGTACTTGTTCTCCTTGTTCTCAGCAGGAAGAAACTCTCTCATATGAGTGTATTCATTTATATGAGAACATTGGCCGTGGTGGACACAATCTATTTGTGGATGAATCAGAACATCATGACAGTTTATGGGGTAATGGCAGTGACAAGGATTGACACCAACAACTGGCCCTGCAAGATCTATGTATGGCTGAATCTTAGCCTCCCCTGGATAAGTTCATGGCTTCTTGTTGCATTAAGTGTTGAAAGATGTATCGCCATTTGTGTCCCACATAAAGCCAAGGTTTGGTGCACCAAGAAAAAGGCCATTATTGTGTCCTCATCAATTTGTTTGTTTTTCTTAATCTCTAACCTGCATGTTATGATTATGTATAACACCACAGAGATAGGTTTATGCTCCACACCTCGGGGGCTTTATGATAGCATTCTTGGAATCATTGCATTCTTGGTGTATTCTATCGTACCAGCCGTGGTAATCATCATTTGTAACCTTTCTATTATCTGGACCCTAGTCAGAGCTTCTAGGAACAGCAATGCTATCTTGGCAAGGTCACATGGGTCAAGAGATAATAGCATTACTATTATGCTTGTGATGAATGGCTTTTTCTTCATTATACTCACTCTTCCTTATAATTTATTTGTGTATATGAAGTCATACATAATGGACTTTGGATATTCTGCTTACACCATCCTAAATGTATTATCCCTTGTTATGGTCTCCAACCATGCCATCAACTTTCCCTTTTTATGGTCTCCAATCATGCCATCAACTTTCTGCTGTACTCCGTCAGTGGTTCTCAGTTCAGGGCAGAATTGGTTGCAATGCTTTCATGTTGTAGAAAGCCAGCAAAATCTCCCACACATGCCACACCAATGATTCAACTCAGTCAGATAAGTGGCAGTTCCACGTCTATTAAATACTAGTTGCATGGTTTGACAATGTGTGTTTCCACTATGTGTTATTGACTCTTCTTGGATGACTGACAAAACCTAGAGTTTCTGCCTTTATCCTTGACCATCCCACTAATCGTATTATCGTGTGGTATTGTATGCTATTCAACCAGATTGTTTAGTTCTACTCCATAACTGGTTTTCAGCTCATGGCCTCTTCATCAGAAGGTCATCACACCTACTAAAGGACAATAATCTGAACAGGACATGTATTGTGTTGCTTGCCAAGTTTCATGTTCCATGTACTTGCATCAGAGACAAAACCGTTATCAATAGCAAAGCATGCCACAGACGTCACTCAATCATAATGTACAAATAATGGGCATGGGAGAGGGAGGCAGAGGTCGGACATGCTCAGTCATGTGGTGTGTATCCCCCGTTGACATTTCTAGTTGATGCATCACTGAAACCCATGTACTATTGGCATCTTTATACAAGGTACAGATATCTGTCTATGTACATGATGAATTTGAGAACACTAGTAAAATATGGGGTTTGCACATTGGCAAATATACAATGAGTGGCATAGTATGCAGATGTTTGCATGAAGACATAGCTGGCATAATTAGCATTTAGTGTCATTGATTTACCACTTCTGTGGAGCTTGGAAGCAAGAAGAATGTAAACATGTAAACATTACTTTGTGACATTGTTCCTACCTGTATTGCTGCAAGACAGTTTGGATTTCCTCACTTTGTGCTGCAGCTGTATTGAAGAGAAGAGTCTGGGGATAGATGCTCAACAAGAGAGGTTTTACATAACTTTGAGAGTAGATCCTATAGAGTAGGTCTATATATACTGTATTTGGCCTTGGCGAACAGTTATGTACAGTCAATATGTGGATGAACACAAAAAGAAATATCAGGATAAATGAATATGGATATGATGGTACTACAGCTAATGTGGCTTTTCCATATGGAGGCAGGTTTGATGGATTGAACAGTTCTGTAACTTGGAATGACACTGTAATGGAAGGAACAAATGGTTTTGACATTTCACACATCAACAAAATAGTTGCCCCAATAATAACAGCTTTTGGAACAATTGGAAATGTACTTGTTCTCTTTGTTCTCAGCAGGAAGAAATTCTCTAACATGAGTGTTTCTATTTATATGAGAACACTTGCTGTGGTTGATACACTTTTCTTGTGGATAAATTATCACATCATGGAAGTTTTTGAGGAGCTGACAGTTTCTAGGTCTTCTAGGACCATGGACTGGGCCTGCAAGATCCATATGTGGCTCATACTTAGCCTCCCTTCTATTAGTTCATGGCTTATCATTGCAATGAGTATGGAACGATGTATCGCCATTTGTGTTCCACATAAAGCCAAGGTTTGGTGCACCAAGAAAAAGGCTATTGTTGTCTCTTCATCAATATGTTTGCTTTTCTTAATTTCTAACCTCCATGTTATGATTATATATAACACAACAGACATACCAGGTATGTGTTCAACAAATCAGTTGCTTTATGATAGCATTCTTGCAATCATTGTAGTATCAATGTATTCAGTCATACCAGCCGTGGCAATCTTTATTTGTAACTTTGTCATTATCTGTACTATAGTCAAAGCTTCTAGAAACAGGAAAGTTTTCACAGGAAGGACAAGTGATAGTACCACAATAAGCATTACCATTATGCTGGTTGTGAATGGCTTTTCCTTCATTATCTTCACTCTTCCTTCTGACCTATTATTATATATTGAGTTGTACTGGGACCTTGGGGATAGTGTCTACCTCATCCTTGATGTTGCATCACTTGTTATGGTTTCTAATCATGCCATAAACTTTCTGCTGTACTCCATCAGTGGTTCTCAGTTCAGGGCAGAATTGGTTGCAATGCTTTCATGTTGTAGACAGCCTTCAAGATCTCCCACTGTATCCCATGCCACACCAATGAGTCAACTCAGCCAGATAAGTGGCAGTTCCCTGTCTGTTAACTACTAGTTCATCTTTGGGGTGATTTGTTTTGGTTATAATTGCCCATTGAAATGTTGCATGGTTTGACAATGTATGTTCTCATTATGTGTCAATAACCTTTCCGGGATAACTGTCAAAGCCTAAGGTTTCTGCCCTTACCCTTTACCATCCCACTATTTATATTGTCATATCATGATATCATATGATATGATAGGACAGGTGTCTAACATGAGGATTGGGGTTTAAAAACACTTAAACACTTGGTAATATTTCTCCATAATGACTAGAATTTGGTCTTCAAAAATAAGAAAAAATGGGACCATATGGTGGCAAATTTGCTCCCAACTCACTTTCCAGCAATTATGTATGTTAGTTATGACATCACCTTTATTGTCTCCATGATAACATACCTGTAAAAATATTACTAATGTAAATATTACTAATGTAATTACAGTATGCCACCTTCTAACAATATATAACATGAATGCCTTGAGGCATTCACCCACTGCCAATGGGTTAGTTCCACTCTATAGCTGGTTTTCAACTAACTCTTATAGAATTCAACTACCAACTATTGATGAGAGGAAATAGGCTAATGGGTGTTACACTCTACTCTCAGCTAACACCTTGGTACTCCCTCATTGATCCCTCCTTCTAATGCACCATTAGCTGAACAGGACATGTATTGTTTAGTTTGCCAAGTTTCATGTTCCATGTACTCACTTGCATCAGAGGCAAAACTGTTATCAATAGCGAAGCGTGCCACAGACGTCACTCAATCCTAATGTGCAAATAATGAGCATGGGAGAGGCAGAGGTTGGACAAGCTCAGTCATGTGGTGTGCATCCCCCATTACATGCATCAGTGAAACCCATGTAGTATTGACATGTTTATACAAGGCACAATCATCTGGGTTTATGTGCATACTAAACTTGTGGCAACTGTTATAAAGTATATGGGTTTCACATTGACAATAGACAATGACTGGCAGAGTATGCAGATGTTTGCATGACAACCTATTTTCATTTTCATTTTCATTTTCATTGAAGGTTTTATTTTCCCGCGATTTCCCAATTGTGATACTTTTCATGTAGAGAGGATTCAATACTTAATTTTACACATTATCATAATATCACTCTCTAACCAAAAGCCTACATGGGCGATTACATAACCATTTTTTGTAATTTTTTGGCCAAATTAAAACAAGGTACAGAAATTGATTGCATAATCACTACTCAATTAAAAGAAATCAGTGTCCTAGGTGGACTTTGACTAACATAGATTCGTAATGCAAAACTTAGTCAGCCAGTATACATTGACTTTCAAGAATTTCTTTAAATAGACCATACATCAAGTTACTCATGTGCAGGGATTTTATTCCACATTATGGGTCCCTGAACAAAGGCAGATCTTCTAAACTTTTCAGAACTAGGTGCAGAAACCACCATAGTACAACCATGTCTAAGACATGTGTGGGTCAAATATCAGCATATTTAGACAAATTTAGCAGGTTGTACATGAGCCCCACAAAGGATATCCTAGCCCTGACAGAAATGATATTAATATCAAGGTCTAATCATATTTGTCCAATGATTTCAAAGGGTAATTGATAGTACGTTTTAGGCCTCTATTCACAACGCTTTGTAGTTTATTAATAGTGGCAGTATTTGCTGAATTATAGAAAATTATTCCCTACTCAGCAAGTAATAAAACATGTGATTTTAGAATTAATGTGGCATTTTTTATTCAGAAGCCACCTTGCCCTTGACAATTGATTCACTTTGTGTAATAAACTGTTCTTCATCATTTCAAAGTGTCTTTCAAATTTTAAATAACTGTCAATAGTAAAGCCAAGATCTTGCGTTTGCAGAGTGCAATTTTCATAATCCTCCCTGAGTCTCAGATAAAGGGTTATTTATGTTATTCAGTGTCATTGATTTACTACTTTGGTGGGGCTTGGAAACAAAAGGTATGAATGTAAACATGACCTTCTGACATTGATTCTACCTGTAAATCTACTGCCTATTCAATGTAGAGGAAACATATCTATGTTGAGCTTGATGTATATATGCTGTTGGAGGAAGGTGGAAGAATACATATTAAAATACCAAAGGGGCCAAAGTTAATGACTAGATTATTCCTGCTCCAGAAACAAAAACATTCAGGAAGTCGATTATGTATTCAGGGCCCCAAAACTGGAATAAATTGTCTCCCCAGATCAGAAAATATGACAGGGATAAACCTTGTTTACTTCTCAAGAGAAATACCGAATTATTAACTGCTTAATGATGTATAGCATTTAATGAGTAACATGACTGATTAATGTTGACGGAGAAAATTATGTTCTCTAGAAATATGTATACTGAATAAAACTGGACATGATTTGTAATATGTTTTGGTGTGTAGCTAGCTGTAATTTTTTTTTATAAATGGATATATTTATATATATTGTTTTTTTTATAATATTCTGATGCAAATTTCTTTCATATGAGCTAATCTATTCGTGGGAGCTGATATATGTATGTGAAAACTGTATTTTCTGAGTAGAATAGTTTTGAAAATGCATATGCCAAAATAGACTAGATTAAAACTGTAAAGAATTTATGTACTATATTACCGGATATATATGATTTTGTTTTATATTCCTTTCTCGTAATGAAAAGTATCACCATTGTGAAATTGTCAGGAATAAAAACCTTTTAAAAAAGCAGCATTTGTACTCTTTGTTCTCAGCAGGAATCAATTCCACTGATTGGTCATTATTTGGCCATCCAGGGACGACAATTCTTAATCTATTGAAATTGCTTCTATTGAATTCTTTTTTTCGTGCATAAACTAGACATAATATTAGTGCTAATATAGATGAAATTGGGAAAGTTATTGAATATTGTAGACAGGGCAGCTTAATAGAGACTGCGACTTGTACTCTGATGATAAGGGCATATGAGAATCATACTTATTTCTTCAGAAATGAGGATTTAAATCAGAAATGAATAAAATAATGTTCATATAATGTTTCAGAACTATTGTGCATTTGATAGGGCTCGATGAAAATATTCCAACAAGAAAAGTTATAGCCAAATAACCATTGCAGTGATGGTAATGATAATGGCAGCGGCAAGGGTGACAGGTCATTGACCTTCTCCCCATATACATATATAACCTATTGTAGTGAATACAGGTTTTTAATAGCTCCGAGATAATTGGCTCGGCCGGGTGTTGCTATAATTGGGTGCCTGCGCCTCAACTGAATGCGCTCCCAGTTCAGAAACAGCCTTTCGGATTCCCGCCTTTTCTTACTTGGACAGAGTTCTGTTAATTCGGTATCAAAGGTATTGATTATCTAGTCAACTCATTTACCATAATGTGTCTTGGAGTGCTTCCGGACGTTCCGGCAAGACTCTGTATTGTTTCACTTTGCTATTCTCATGTTTAACCATGCTAACTGTTATACTCTCAACACCTACAATGACTGTGTACCATAATTGCCACTTGTCTTGTGAGACCAATCCCTGGTCACCTCTGTTCGGTCCGATACTCACTATCGGACATGGTTTGTGTGGAGAATAAAGCCTGTGATACCTAAAGAGCTGTGTGTCTGGTCTTCTTTCCCTTCACAAGAATTAGAGATATCGAACTTGGGTAGTGAGACGGAAATCACTACACCATTATAATTATTTAGAATAATATATACAAAAATATTGATTCCCCCTTATTTTCTTTTTAGGTTGACTTGAATACTTGTATTGGTTTTCCAGGAAGGTAAATTAATGTGCTTCTGTTTTTGTAATTTAGAGGTAACATTTCTCAGGATAAAAGTTCTTTTATGTCCCAACAACACATCACTGTCAGTGACACATTTCCTTCCCTACCTTCCTATCAAGAGGATCCTGAGTGGATTAATGGTTTTTGAAATGAAGTATGTGCGACATCTTATTTAGATGTATATTACTACTTTCTAATATTTATGAAATACAGTAGAGTAATAATGCTCATGTGACGCTAACAGTAGAGCTGCCCAACCGTTACTTTTGTACCAGTTATTCCAAATTGTGAACATATATCCGAACAGATTTATTTTTAATATTTCAAGTCCATGTAGAATTAACAAAATTAGTATATATTGTTATTATTATTTCTTTTCCAGGCCTGGATTTTATATTCCACACGTGATGCTGGCATTTAGAGTTCCCAACATATTTATTCATTCTTACTATGCCAAAGACCCACACTAAACAAATAAAGACAATTTTATTAGGCCTCCTTCAATTTTTAAGGCCCTAAAAAATCAGTTTTTTATATTCCAATGCCAAAGTTCTGATGAAAAACTATATAAATGGGAGTTTTTCTGACGTATTTCAGGGCGGCAGACTCAATAAAACTATTGAAAAATGTCTCCCATCATTTTTTTCAATCAAATAAGCAAAAGACGATTTTAGGGTCAAATGACAACAAAATGGTGGATTCTCTCATATTATGAGCATTTCCATGTACATGAGAGCACTTGCTGTTGTGGACACAATTTTATTGTGGATTAATAATAACATAACAGCTGTTTTGGAGGAGCTCATAGCTCACAGGTTTTCCAGCAAAGACTGGGCCTGCCAGATAATAGACAGTTCTCAGTCTGTTAAACACTAGTTGCCAGGTTTGACAATGTGTTTCCACTTTGTGTTAGTGACTCTTCTAGCAATACTGCCAAAACCTAAAGTTTCTGCTCTTATCCTTCAACATTCCATAATCATATTCCTGTATTATATGATATTCAAACATGTTGTTTAGTTTTGCTCCATAGCTGGTTTTCAACTTACTCTGAGGGAATTCTATTACCATCTATTGGTGAGAGGAAACAGGCTAATGGGTGTTACTCCCTACTCTATCACCTTGGTACTCGGTCATCGTGTCCTTACCAGAAGGTGTCCCTTACTACTAATGCACTATTAGCCAAACAAGATATGAGATGTGTTGTTTGTAAAGTTTCATGTTCCATGTACTAGCATCAGATGCAAAACTGACATCAATAGCAAAGCGTGCTGTACAAGATACTCAATCCTAATGTCCAAATAATGAGCAAGGAAAATGCAGACCTTGGACAAGCTCAATTATGTGGTGTGTATTGATTTCTCATGTAAATGCATCACTGAAACCCATGTAGTTTCAGCATAAGAAACTCCCAGCAGTAGTAGTAGTGTATGGGGGTACTGCACTGACAATAGACAATAACTCACCCAGAGAGGGTCAATTGAGAATAGACCCTACAAGCTATATACCATAGGTGGCTTTAGTGAACAGTTAAATACAGTCAATATGAATTGGATGAATACAACCAGAGATATCAGGACAAATGAATATGGATATCATCAACCTACAGAGAATGAGACTTTTCCCTATCAAGGCCAGTTTGATGGATTAAACAGTTCTGTAACTCTGACTGACACTGTTATGGAAGGAACATATGGATATGAAATTTCCCATATCAACAAAATAGTTGCTCCAATACTAACAGCTTTTGGAACTATTGGAAATGTACTTGTTCTGTTTGTTCTCAGCAGGAAGAAATTCTCTCATATGAGTGTATTCATTTATATGAGAATATTGGCTGTGGTGGACACAATCTATTTGTGGATAAATCAGAATATCATGGTGGTTTATGAGGTATTGGCAGTGACTATGATTAACACCAACAACTGGGCCTGCAAGATCTATAGGTGGATCCACATTAGCTTCCCTTCTATAAGTTCATGGCTTCTTGTTGCATTGAGTATTGAACGCTGTATTGCCATTTGTGTTCCACATAAAGCCAAGGTTTGGTGCACCAAGAAAAAGGCTATTATTGTGTCCTCATCAATATGTTTGGTTTTCTTAATCTGTAACTTGCATGTTGTGATTATGTATAACACCACAGAGATAGGTTTATGCTCCACACATCTGGGGCTTTATGATAGCATTCTTGGAATCATTACATTCTTGGTGTATTCTATCATACCAGCCATGGTAATCATCATTTGCAACCTTTCTATTATCTGGGCCCTAGTCAGAGCTTCTAGGAACAGCAATGCTATCTTGGCAAGGTCACACAGGTCAAGAGATAGTAGCATTACAATTATGCTTGTGATAAACAGCTTTTTCTTCATTATACTCACTCTTCCTTATAATTTATTTGTGTATATGAAGTCATACATAATGGACTCTGGATATTCTGCTTACACAATACTAGATGTATTATCCCTTGTTATGGTCTCCAACCATGCCATCAACTTTCTGCTGTACTCCATCAGTGGTTCCCAGTTCAGGGCAGAATTGGTTGCAATGCTTTCATGTTGTAGAAAGCCTTCAAGATCTCCCCCTGTATCACATGCCACGCCAATGAGTCAACTCAGCCAGATAAGTGGCAGTTCACAGTCTACTACTAACTACTAATTGCATGATTTGACAAGGTGTGTTTTCACTATGTGTTAGTGACTCTTCTAGGATAACTTGCAAAGTCTAAAGTTGTTGCCCTTATCCCTGACCATCCCACTAATCATATTATATATTGTCATATTGAGGTATTGTATGATATTCAACCAGGTTGTTTAGTTCCACTGCATAATTGGTTTTCAACTAACTCATCCAAGGGAATTCTACTATATATTGTTAAGAGGACTAAAAGGGTGCTACATTCTATTCTCAGCCAACATCCTGGTATCTACTGCTTCATGGCCTCTTCATCAGAAGGTCAGCCCTCCTACCAATGCACCATTAGCTGAACAGGACATGTATTGTGCTATTTGTAAAGTTTCATGTTCCATGTACTTGCATCAGAGACAAAACTGTTATCAATAGCAAAGCGTGCCATAGACGTCAACCAATCCTAATGTGCAAATAATGATCAAGGCAGAGGCAGAGGTTGGACAAGCTCAGTCATGTGGTGTGTATCCCCCATTGACATGTCTTGTACATGCATCAGTGAAACCCATGTAGTATCGACAAGTTTATACAAGACACAAACATCTGGGTCTATGTGCATATACTAAACTTGTGGCAACTGGAAAAAAGTATATGGATTTCACAACAACAATAGACAATGACTGGCATAGTATGCAAATGTTTGCATGACAACCTAGCTGGCATAATCACCATTTTTAACCATTTTTTCATTAAAGGTTTTATTTTCCTGCGATTTCCCAATTGTGATACTTTTCATGTAGAGAGGATTCAATATTTAATTTAATACATTATCATAATACCTCTATCTAACCAAAAGCCTACATGGGCGATTACATAACAGGTTTTAAATAACTGTCAAAAGTAAAGCCAAGATCTTTGGTTTGCAGAGTGCAATTTTCATAATTCTCCCTGAGTCTCAGATAAAAGATTATTTATGTTATTCAGTGTCATTGATTTACTACTTTGGTGGGGCTTGGAAACAAAAGGTATGAATGTAAACATGATCTTCTGACATTGATTCTACCTGTAAATCTACTGCCTATTCAATGTAGAGGAAACATATCTATGTTGAGCTTGATGTATATATGCTGTTGGAGGAAGGTGGAAGATTATATATTGAAATACCAAAGGGGCCAAAGTTAATGACTAGATTATTCCTGCTCCAGAAACCAAAACATTCAGGAAGTCGATTATGTATTCAGGGCCCCAAAACTGGAATAAATTGTCTCCCCAGATCAGAAAATATGACAGGGATAAACTTTGTTTACTTGTCAAGAGAAATACCAAATTATTAACTGCTTAATGATGTATAGCATATAATGAGTGACATGACTGATCAATGTCGACGGAGAAAATTATCTTCTCTAGAAATATGTAACTGGACATTTATTTGTAATATGTTTTGGTGTGTAGCTAGCTGTAAATTTTTTTTTTTTTATAAATGGACATATTTATATATATATTGTTTTTATTCTGATGCAAATTTCTGTCATATGAGCTAGTCTATTTGTGGGAGCTGATATATATGTGAAAACTGTATTTTCTGAGTAGAATAGTTTTGAAAATGTATATGCTAAAATAGATTAGATTAAAACTGTAAAGAATTTATGTGCTATATTACTGGATATATATGATTTTGTTCGATATTTCTTTCTCGTAATGAAAAGTATCACCATTGTGAAATTGTCAGGAATAAAAACCTTTTAAAAAAACAGCATTTGTTCTCTTTGTACTCAGCAGGAATCAATTCCACTGATTGGTCGTCATTTGGCCATCCAGGGACGAAAATTCTTAATTTATTGAAATTGCTTCTAATGAATTCTATTTTTCGTGCATAAACTAGACATAATATTAGTGCTAATATAGATGAAATTGGAAAAAAATATTGAATATTGTAGACAGGGCAGCTTAATAGAGACTGCGACTTGTACTCTGATGATAAGGGCATAGGAGAATCATACTTATTTCTTCAGAATTGTGGATTTAAATCAGAAATGAATAAAATAATTTTCATAATGTTTCCGAACTATTGTGTACTTGATAGGGCTCGATGAAAATATTCCAACAAGAAAAGTTATTATGGGATTAATTTCCCGAGATTTGGTGTCTAAGGCTGAGGGGTTTATTTCAAACAAATGCCGAAGACCAAATCGAGGGAATTAATCACTTTAATAGCCGATCTTTGGATTCAATACTACTGTTTAAACACAAATTATCAAATATTAGACCCTTAAAAAAATGTTTTAGATGTACTGACAGCATGAAGAACTGCAATAATTTAGCTCCTCCACTCGAATACATGGGTTACTATTTTACATCTTACACAGAAAGGACCGAGTCAAAACACCGCCTTTATAACGTCCAAATCAGCATGTTTTACACAATTCAAACCATCACATTCTAATATTTAGTTTATTTTACCTCTGTCAAACCAATATCACATATGTACACATAATTATAACTTCAGAATGTCGGTTATGTCAGCCGCACTCTCCGTTCCAGAAACAAACGAAGCTTCCACTTTTTGCATGCAACCAACGGAGCCGGGACACTAGCGCCCCAAAATTAGACAGTACGGCCCACACTACAAGTAGCTCCTGCTGCTTGGGTATTACGGTCCAAAGGCCCAAGTGTCCGGGGCTCTAATGTCGCATGCCCAAAGCATCTTCCGGTCCGGACTTCCGGTTTACGAATGCCGTGTTCCGTGTGTCTAGGGACTAAAAAAGAAATGAATAACAAATCTGGCGGAAGCAGTGTGGATACTTTCAGCATAGCCACTCTGTGCACGGTGCACTTGGCGTTGCATTGTGTACTGTAGTACAATGATATTTGGAACATTATCAGTGATTTTGGAACTAGTGGTAGTGATATTTAGGCAGTTGTACAGAGCCATGCCTGTTTTGCCTGGTTCTCACTGGGAGGCAGCCATTGTATCACATCACTTGCACGATGTCTACTGTCGTCACGTTATGGTGAGCACTAGGCCCTAAATAATCGAAAAATGGCTAATATTTCCATCAGAAACAGTGGAGAAAAGACTTTTGCGAGACCAGAACTTTATACACGTTCCAAACTGAACGCGGAATCAATGACAAACAACTAGTTGATGAGGTAAGTGAATGAGCGGAAACGCGGGAATCAATGGTGGCACTGCCAGGTATTTAAATTTACTACATCCGAACAATAATATTCTACATCAGAAAAATAACATTCTACATCAGAAAAATAATTTACTACATCCACTATCCTAAGTGACTACATCCGGTCAAAACAGTAATTATCACTATCCAAAACCCCAGCAGAATCCAAAGATCGGCTATTAAAACCCATTATAGTTATTTAAAATAATATTATACAAAAATATTGATTTCTCCCTTATTTTATTTTCACGTTGACTTGAATAGGCTACTCATAATGGTCTTTCAGGAAGGTAAATTAATGTGCTTCTGTTTAAGTAATTTAGAGGCAACATTTCTCAGGATAAAAGTTCTCTTATGTCCCAACAACACATCAGTGTCAGTGTCAGTATCAGTGTCAGCATCACATGTGGAATATACATATGACGCTGACACATATCCTTCCCTACCTTCCTATCGAGAGGATCCTGAGTGGATTAATGGTTTTTGAAATGAAGTATGTGCGACATCTTATTTAGATGCATATTACTAATTCCTAATATTTATGAAATACGGTAGAGTAATAATGCTCAAGTGACGCTGACAGTAGAACTGCCCAACCTTTACTTTGGTACCAGTTATTCCAAAGTGTGAATAATATATGCAAGCAGATTTATTTTTAATATTTCAAGTCCATGTAGAATTAACAAAATTAGTTTATATATTGTCTACCCCTGGCTCTTATTTCTTTTCCAATTCTAGATTTTATATTCCACACGTGATACTGGCATTTAGAGTTCCCAACATTATCCCATTCATTCTTACTGTGCCAAAGACCCACACTAAACAAATAAAAACAATTTTATTTGGCCTCCTTTAATTTTTAAGGACCTAAAAGTTTTTTATACTCCAATGCCGAAGTTCTGAGGAAAAACTATATAATAGTGAGTTTTTCTGATTTATTTGAGGGCGGTAGACTCGATAAAACTATTGAAAAATGTCTCCCATCATTTTTTCCCATCAAATAAGCAGAAGACGATTTTAGGGTCAAATGACAACAAAATGGTGGATTCTCTCATATGATCATTTCCATTTATATGAGAGCACTTGCTGTTGTGGACACACTTTTCTTGTGGATTAATAGTAACATAACAGCTGTTTTGGAGGAGCTCGTAGCTCACAGGTTTTCCACCAAAGACTGGGCCTGCCAGATTATTGGCAGTTCTCAGTCTGTTAAACACTTGTTGACAGGTTCAACAATGTGTTTCCACTTTGTGTAAGTGACTCTTCTAGCAATACTGCCAAAACCTAAAGTTTCTGCTCTTATCCTTCATCATCCCACTTATGATATTCTTGTATTGAATATGATATTCAAACATGTTGTTTAGTTTTGCTCCATAGCTGGTTTTCAACTTACTCTTAGGGAATTCTATTACCATCTATTGGTGAGAGGAAACAGGCTAATGGGTGCTACTCCCTACTTTACCACCTTGGCACTCGGTCAGGGTGTTCTCACCAGAAGGTGTCCCTTACTACTAATGCACTATTAGCCAAACATGATATGAGCTGTCTTGTTTGTGAAGTTCATGTTCCATGTACTTGCATCAGATGCAAAACTAGCATCAATAGCAAAGCGTGCTGTACAAGATACTCAATCCTAACGTGCAAACAATGAGCATGGGAGAGGCAGAGCTTGGACAAGCTCAATTATGTGGTGTGTATTGATTTCTCATGTAAATGCATCACTGAAACCCATGTAGTTTCAGCATGAGAAACTCCCAGCAGTAGTAGTAGTGTATGGGGGTACTGCACTGACATTACACAATAACGCACCCAGAGAGGGTCCATTGAGAATAGACCCTACAATCTATATATACCATAGGTGGCTTTAGTGAACAGTTAAATACAGTCAATATGAATTGGATGAATACAACCAGAGATATCAGGACAAATGAACATGTATATGATGGTACTACAGCTAATGTGACTTTTCCATATGGAGGCAGGTTTGATGAATTGAACAGTTCTGTAACTTGGAATGACACTGTAATGCAAGGAACAAATCGTTTTGACTATTTGCTTATGATCAGAATACTTGCCCCGATAATAACAGCTTTTGGAACTATTGGAAATGTACTTGTTCTCCTTGTTCTCAGCAGGAAGAAACTCTCTCATATGAGTGTATTCATTTATATGAGAACATTGGCCGTGGTGGACACACTCTATTTGTGGATAAATCAGAACATCATGGTGGTTTATGAGGTACTGGCAGTGACAAGGATTAACACCGACAACTGGGCCTGCAAGATCTATATATGGCTGCAACTTAGCCTCCCCTGGATAAGTTCATGGCTTCTCATTGCATTGAGTATTGAAAGATGTATCGCCATTTGTGTTCCACACAAAGCCAAGGTTTGGTGCACCAAGAAAAAGGCTATTATTTTGTCCTCATCAATTTGCTTGTTTTTCTTAATCTCTAACTTGCATGTTATGATTATGTATAACACCACAGAGATAGGTTTATGCTCCACACCTCGGGGGCTTTATGATAGCATTCTTGGAATCATTGCATTCTTGGTGTATTCTATCATACCAGCCATGGTAATCATCATTTGTAACCTTTCTATTATCTGGGCCCTAGTCAGAGCTTCTAGGAACAGCAATGCCATCTTGGCAAGGTCACACGGGTCAAGGGATAATAGCATTACTATTATGCTTGTGATGAACAGCTTTTTCTTCATTATACTCACTCTTCCTTATAACTTATTTGTGTATATGAAGTCATACATAATGGACTTTGGATATTCTGCTTACACAACCCTAGATGTATTATCCCTTGTTATGGTCTCCAACCATGCCATCAACTTTCTGCTGTACTCCATCAGTGGTTCTCAGTTCAGGGCAGAAATGGTTGCAATGCTTTCATGTTGTAGAAAGCCTTCAAGATCTCCCCCTGTATCACATGCCACGCCAATGAGTCAACTCAGCCAGATAAGTGGCAGTTCCTAGTCTACTACTAACTACTAATTGCATGATTTGACAAGGTGTGTTTCCACTATGTGTTAGTGACTCTTCTAGGATAACTTGCAAAGCCTAAAGTTTTTGCCCTTATCCCTGACCATCCCACTAATCATATTATATATTGTCATATTCAGGTATTGTATGATATTCAACCAGGTTGTTTAGTTCCACTGCATAATTGGTTTTCAACTAACTCATCCAAGGGAATTCTACTATATATTGTTAAGAGGACTAAAATGGTGCTACACTCTATTCACAGCCAACATCCTGGTATCTACTGCTTCATGGCCTCTTCATCAGAAGGTCAGCCCTCCTACTAATGCACCATTAGCTGAACAGGACATGTATTGTGCTATTTGTAAAGTTTCATGTTCCATGTAATTGGATCAGAGGCAAAACTGTTATCAATAGCAAAGCGTGCCCAGACGTCACCCAATCTTAATGTGCAAATAATGAGCATGGGAGAGGCAGAGGTTGTACAACCTCAGTCATGTGGTGTGCATCCCCCATTGACATGTCTTCTACATGCATCAGTGAAACCCATGTAGTATTAACACGTTTATACAAGGCACAAACATCTGGGTTTATGTGCATACTAAACTTGTGGCAACTGTTATAAAGTATGGGTAAATGTTTGCATGAAAACCTAGCTGGTGTAATGACATTTTTGTTTAAAGGTTTTATTTCCCCACAATTTCCCAATTGTGATACTTTTCATGTAGCTAGAGGATTGAAAGCATAATGATTAATACAGTTCATCATGAAAATAACAAAAAAAAATTAATTCAACATTTAATTTTATACATTATCATAATATCACTATCTAACCAAAAGCCTACATGGGTGATTACATAACCATGTTTTTCAATATTTTGGCAAAATTTAAACAAGGTAGAGAAACCATTACTACTAGAAAAGTTGTTTGAGATATAAAAGCAACAAAGTCATTTATAACACTCCTTTTTGATTATATGATCACTACTCAATTAGAATAAATCAGTGTCCTGGGCAGACTTTGACTAACATAGATTTGTAATACAATACTTAGTCAGCCAGTCTACATGGATTTTCAAGAATTTCTTTAAATAGACCATTCCTGTCACATCACCCACATTATGGGTCCCTGAACAAAGGCAGATCTTCTAAACTTTTCAGACCTAGGTGCAGAAACCACCATAATACAACCATCTGCAAGACTGGTTTGTCTGGGTCGAATATCAGTTTATTTAGACAATTTTACCAGGTTGTACATGAGCCCCATAAGGGATACCCTAGCCCTGACAGAAATGATATTAATATCAAGGTCTAATCGTATTTCGTCCAATGATTTCAAAGGGTCATTCACAGCAAGCTTTAGGCCTCTATTTACAACGCTTTGTAGTTTATTAACAGTGGTAGTATCGGCTCAATTGATAATGATAAAACATGTGATTTTAGAATTAATGTGGCATTTTTTATTCAGAAGCCACCTTGCCCTTGAAAATTGATTCACTTTGTGTTGTAAACTGTTCTTCATCATTTCAAAATGTCTGTCAAATTTTGAATAACTGTCAATAGTAAAGCCAAGATCTTTCCCAATGCCTGCATGGTTGATCGGTCGATCGGTTCACTGTTGACATGTATATTGGGTAAGTTGTTGAGATTAATTCATTTTACCTTATATTGTGAGCCAAGGATTTGGGCATTTTTGTGCATTTCATTTCAACGTATTTCTATTCATCCAATTCACAATAATATTGCAAACACATTGTCAAAGGGTTAGGCATAGGTTGATATCCATCTTAGTTACTGAAACAGCAGTGTCTTCCGCATGGACTGAAATATTCTCCTCAGACTCAAAGTCAAGATACTATAGGGCCAGGGGCAGGTCGTTGATAAACATTAAAAGTGGCAAAGGTCCAATCAAACTTCCCTGAGGAATACCTACAGTAATATCAACTGAACCAGACAGTTATTCAGCTCAGTGTTCTGTCTCCTATTCAAAATGTAATTGGAAATTCAATTTATAATTTGCGAAATTGACTTTATAATGTTCCAGCTTAGATTTTAAAATACTGTGGTCAACACAATTATATGCCTTGGCGACATCAAAGTATGTTGCTACAGAAAGTTTATCACTGTCCCTACCCTTTTGAATCGGTTCAAGAAATTCAAAGACAGATCTGTTTGTAGAGTGCAATTTTTGAAATAACCCCCTAAGTCTTAGAAGAAAGATTATTTAAGTTAGAAAGGTAAGGGCCATAAGTTCAAGACGCGTATAGAAACCCGCTAGTGATCTGATCCAATGAAAATGAAAGGATAATATGCCAATCCACACCATCCTGTACAATTCAAATGGAATTTACATATGGACGCTACGGTGACGAATATTTACCGGCTAAAGGATAGTTAATGCACGAAAGACCCACACTAAACAATTAAATAACAGATCATGGAGTAGCCAGGGTTGAGGCTCATTGGTAAAATTAGTTTAAACTATCTTTGACTAAATATTTTTATTTATTTCCAGCATTTTATTGGGCCTCCTTCGATTTTTAAGGCCCTAAAATTCAGTTTTTTATACTCCAATGCAGAAGTTCTGAGGGAAAAACTATATAATAGGGAGTATTTCTGGTGTATTTCAGGCCGGCAGGCTGGATACAACTATTGAAAAATGTCTGCCATAATTATTTTACATTCAAATAAGCAGAAGCTGATTTTAGGGTCAACCAACTTTTAGGGAATTCTATTACCATCTATTGGTGAGAGGAAACAGGCTAATGGGTGCTACGCCCTACCCTCTGCCAACAACTTGATACTCCCTCATGGCCTCCTCACCACAAGGTCATCCCTCCTACTAATTAGTGGAACATGATATGAATTGTGTTGTTTGTAAAGTTTTATGTTCCATGTTCTTGCATCAGATGCAAAACTAGCATCAATAGCAAAGCGTGCTGTACAAGATACTCAATCCTAATGTGCAAATAATGAGCATGGGAGAGGCAGAGGTTAGACAAGCTCATTCATGTGGTGTGCATCCCCCATTGACATGTCTTCTACATGCATCAGTGAAACTCATGTAGTATTGACATGTTAATAGAAGGCACAAACATCTGGGTTTGGGAAAATGCAGAGCTTGGACAAGCTCTGTCATGTGGTGTGTATCTTGCATTGATTTCTCTTATAAATGAATCACTGAAAGTGAAACCCATGTAGTATCAACATAAAAACTCCCAGCAACTGCAGTAGTGTATGGGGGTTATTGCACTGGCAATAGACAATAAATGGTGTAGTATGCATAATTGCTGTTTAGCATACCCTGATTTGCCCTTTCCTAGGAAGAAAAAGGAATGAATGTAAACATGACCTCATAACATTGATTCTACCTCTGATGCTGCATGACAGTTTGGAACTTCTTGCTTCTCAGTGCGGATGTATTGAAGAGAAGATACTCACCCAGAGTTCAATACAGTCAATATGAATTGGATGAATACAACAGGAAAGATCAGGACAAATGAATATGGATATCATCAACCTACAGAGAATGTGACTTTTCCATATCAAGGCCAGTTTGATGGATTGAACAGTTCTGTAATTGTGACTGACACTGTAATAGGAGGAACATATGGATTTGAAATTATACATATCAACAAAATAGTTGCCCCAATAATAACAGCATTTGGAACCATTGGAAATATACTTGTTCTCTTTGTTCTCAGTAGGAAGACATTCTCTCATATGAGTGTATTCATTTATGTGAGAGCATAGGCTCTGGTGGACACAATATTTTTGTGTATAAATCAGAACACCATGGATGTTTTTGAGGTACTGGCAGTCACAAGGATTAACACCGAAAACTGGGCCTGCAAGATCTATAGGTGGATCCATATTAGCCTTCCTTGGATATGTTCATGGCTTCTCATTGCATTGAGTATTGAAAGGTGTGTTGCAATATGTGCTCCACATAAAGCCAAGGTTTGGTGCACCAAGAAAAAGGCTATTATTGTGTCCTCATTGATTTGCTTGTTTTTCTTAATCTCTAACTTGCATGTTGTGATTATATATAACACCACAGATATGCCAGGTTCATGCTCCACACGTCTGGGGCTTTATGATAGCATTCTTGGAATCATTGCATTCTTGGTGTATTCTATCATACCAGCCATGGTAATCATCATTTGCAACCTTTCTATTATCTGTGCCCTAGTCAGAGCTTCTAGGAACAGCAATGCTATCTTGGCGAGGTCACATGGGTCAACAGATAATAGCATTACAATTATGCTTGTGATGAATGGCTTTTTCTTCATTATACTCACTTTTCCTTTTAATTTATTTTTGTATATCAATATCTACATAATGGACTTTGGATATTCTGCTTACACAATCCTAGGTGTATTATCCCTTTTCTTGGTCTCTAATCATGCCATCAACTTTCTGCTGTACTCCATCAGTGGATCTCAGTTCAGGGCAGAATTGGTTGCAATGCTTTCATGTTGTAGAAAGCCTTCAGGATCTCCCCCTGTATCACATGCCATGCCAATGAGTCAACTCAGCCAGATAAGTGGCAGTTCCTAGTCTACTACTAACTACTAATTGCATGATTTGACAAGGTGTGTTTTCACTATGTGTTAGTGACTCTTCTAGGATAACTTGCAAAGTCTAAAGTTGTTGCCCTTATCCCTGACCATCCCACTAATCATATTATATATTGTCATATTCAGGTATTGTATGATATTCAACCAGGTTGTTTAGTTCCACTGCATAATTGGTTTTCAACTAACTCATCCAAGGGAATTCTACTATATATTGTTAAGAGGACTAAAAGGGTGCTACACTCTATTCTCAGCCAACATCCTGGTATCTACTGCTTCATGGCCTCTTCATCAGAAGGTCAGCCCTCCTACCAATGCACCATTATCTGAACAGGACATGTATTGTGCTATTTATAAAGTTTCATGTTCCATGTAATTGCATCAGAGGCAAAACTGGCATCAATAGCAAAGCGTGCCGCAGACGTCACCCAATCCTAATCTGCAAATAATGAGCATGGGAGAGGCAGAGGTTTGACAAGCTCAGTCGTGTGGTGTGCATCTCCCATTGACATGTCTTCTACATGCATCAGTGAAACCCATGTAGTATTGACATTTTTATACAAGGCACAAACATCTGGGTTTGGGAAAATGCCAAGCTTGGACAAGCTCTGTCATGTGGTGTGTATCTTGCATTGATTTCTCTTATAAATGCATCACTGAAAGAGAAACCCATGCAGTATGAGCATAAAAAACTCCAAGCAACTGCAGTAGTGTATGGGGCTACTGCACTGACATTAGACAATAAATAGTGTAGTATGCTTAATTGCGGTTTAGCATACCCTGATTTGCCCTTTCCTACGAAGAAAAAGGAATGAATGTAAACATGACCTTATAACATTGATCCTACCTCTGATGCTGCATGACAGTTTGGAACTTCTTGCTTCTCAGTGCAGATGTATTGAAGAGAAGATATTCACCCAGAGTTGAATACAGTCAATATGAATTGGATGAATACAACAAGAAATATCAGGACAAATGAATATGGATATGATGGAACTACAGAGAATGTGACTTTTCCATATCAAGGCCAGTTTGATGGATTGCACAGTTCTGTAACTCTGACTGACACCGTAATGCAAGAAACATATGGATATGAAATTATACATATCAACAAAATAGTTGCCCCAATAATAACAGGTTTTGGAACCATTGGAAATATACTTGTTCTCTTTGTTCTCAGTAGGAAGACATTCTCTCATATGAGTGTATTCATTTATGTGAGAACATTGGCTGTGGTGGACACAATATTTTTGTGGATGAATCAGAACACCATGGATGTTTTTGAGGTACTGGCAGTTACTAGGATTAACACAGAAAACTGGGCCTGCAAGGTCTATAGGTGGATCCACATTAGCCTCCCTTGGATAAGTTCATGGCTTCTAGTTGCATTGAGTATTGAAAGGTGTGTCGCAATATGTGCTCCACATAAAGCCAAGGTTTGGTGCACCAAGAAAAAGGCCATTATTGTGTCCTCATCAATATGCTTGCTTTTCTTAATCTCAAACTTGCAGGTTGTGATTATATATAACACCACAGACATGCCAGGTTCATGCTCCACACGTCTGGGGCTTTATGATAGCATTCTTGGAATCATTGCATTCTTGGTGTATTCTATCATACCAGCCGTGGTAATCATCATTTGCAACCTTTCTATTATCTGGCCCTAGTCAGAGCTTCTAGGAACAGCAATGCTATCTTGGCGAGGTCACATGGGTCAAGAGATAGCAGCATTACTATCATGCTTGTGATGAATGGCTTTTTCTTCATTATACTAACTTTTCCTTTTAATTTATTTTTGTATATCAATATCTACATAATGGACTTTGGATATTCTGCTTACACAATCCTAGGTGTATTATCCCTTTTCATGGTCTCCAATCATGCCATAAACTTTCTGCTGTACTCCATCAGTGGTTCTCAGTTCAGCGCAGAATTGGTTGCAATGCTTTCATGTTGTAGAAAGCCATCAAGATCTCCCATACAAGCCACACCAATGAGTCAACTCAGCCAGATAAGTGGCAGTTCACAGTCTATTAAATACTAGTTGCATGATTTGACAAGGTGTGTTTTCACAATGTGTTAGTGACTTCTAGGATAACTTGCAAAGCCTAAAGTTGTTGCCCTTATCCCTGACCATCCCACTAATCATATTATATATTGTCATATTGAGGTATTGTATGATATCCAACCAGGTTGTTTAGTTCCACTGCATAACTGGTTTTCAACTAACTTATTCAAGGGAATTCTACTATATATTGTTAAGAGGACAAAGTCTAAAGGGTGCTACACTCTACTCTCAACCAACATTTTAGCCTCATGGCCTCTTCATCAGAAGGTCATCACTCCTACTAAAGGACAATAATCTGAACAGGATATGAATTGTGTTGCTTGCCAAGTTTAATGTTCCATGTACTTGCATCAGAGTCAAAACCGTTATCAATAGGAAAGCGTGCCACAGACGTCACTCAATCATAATGTACAAATAATGGGCATGGGAGAGGGAGGCTGAGGTTGGACATGCTCAGTCATGTGGTGTGTATCCCCCGTTGACATTTCTAGTTGATGCATCACTGAAACCCATGTGCTATTGGCAGCTTTATACAAGGTACAAATGTCTGTCTATCTGCATGATAAACTTGAGAACACTAGTAAGATATGGGGTTTGCACATTGGCAATATACAATGAGTGGCATAGTATGCAGATGTTTGCATGAAGACATTGCTGGCATAATTAGCATTTAGTGTCATTGATTTACCACTTCTGTGGAGCTTGGAAGCAAGAAGAATATAAACATGTAAACATTACTTTGTGACATTGTTCCTACCTGTATTGCTGCAAGATAGTTTGGATCTCCTCACTTTGTGCTGCAGCTGTATTGAAGAGAACAGTCTGGGGATAGATGCTCAACAAGAGAGGTTTTACATAACTTTGAGACTAGATCCTATAGAGTAGGTCTATATATACTGTATTTGGCCTTGGCGAACAGTTATGTACAGTCAATATGATGTGGATGAACACAAAAAGAAATATCAGGATAAATGAATATGGATATGATGGTACTACAGCTAATGTGGCGTTTCCATATCAAGGCAGGTTTGATGGATTAAACAGTTCTGTAACTTGGAATGACACTGTAATGCAAGGAACAAATGGTTTTGACATTTCAAACATCAACAAAATAGTTGCACCGATAATAACAGCTTTTGGAACTATTGGAAATGTACTTGTTCTCTTTGTTCTCAGCAGGAAGAAATTCTCTAACATGAGTGTTTCCATTTATATGAAAACACTTGCTGTGGTTGATACACTTTTCTTGTGGATAAATTATAACATCATGGAAGTTTTTGAGGAGCTGACAGTTTCTAGGTCTTCTAGGACCATGGACTGGGCCTGCAAGATCCACATGTGGCTCATACTTAGCCTCCCTTCTATTAGTTCATGGCTTCTCATTGCATTGAGTATGGAACGATGTATCGCCATTTGTGTTCCACATAAAGCCAAGGTTTGGTGCACCAAGAAAAAGGCTATAATTGTCTCTTCGTCAATATGTTTGCTTTTCCCAATCTTAAACCTCCATGTTATGATCATGTATAACACCAGGGACATACCAGGTATGTGTTCAACAATTCAGTTGCGTTATGATAGCATTCTTGCCATCATTGTAGTATTGATGTATTCAGTCATACCAGCTGTGGCAATCATTATTTGTAACTCTTCCATTATCTGGGCTCTAATCAGGGCTTCTAGAAACAGGAATAACATTACAGGAAGATCACAAGGGTCAAGTGATAATAGAACAATAAGTATCACCATTATGCTGGTTGTAAATGGTTTTGTTTTCATTATCCTCACTCTTCCCTGTGATTTATTATTCTATATTGAGTTGTACTTGGACTTTGGGGATACTGTCTACCTCATCCTTGATGTTTCATCTCTCTTCATGGTCTCCAACCATGCAATCAACTTTCTGCTGTACTCCATCAGTGGTTCTCAGTTCAGGGCAGAATTGGTTGCAATGCTTTCATGTTGTAGAAAGCCAGCAAGATCTCCCACTGTATCACATGCCACACCAATGAGTCAACTCAGCCAGATAAGTGGCAGTTCACAGTCTGTTAAATACTAGTTGCCTGGTTTGACAATGTGTGTTTCCACTATGTGTTAGTGACTCTTCTCGGATAACTGCTAAAGCCTAAAGTTTCTGCCTTTATTCCTGACCATCCTGCTAACCATATTTTCATATTATATGATACTCTTCCCATTTGTTTAGTTCCGCTCCAGAGCTGGTTTTCAACAAACTCATAGGGAATTCCACTATCATCTATTGTTGAGAGGAAACAGGATAATGGGTGCTACACCTTACTCTCAGTTATCACCTTGATACCTACTCCTTCATGGCCTCCTCATCAGAAGGCCACTTATGCACTATTGGCTGAAGAGGATGTGAACTGCATTGTTTGCCAGGTTTCATGTTTCATATACTTGGATCAGAGGCAAAACTGTTTTCAATAACAAAGCTTGTAACTGACGTCAACCAATCCTAATGTACAAATAATGAGCATCAGAGAGGCAGAGGTTGGACATGCTCAATCATGTGGTGTGTATCCCCCATTGACTTCTCTACTAGATGCATCACTGAGACTCATGTACTATTGGCAGCTTCATACAAGGCACAAATATCTGTGTCTTTGTGCATGATAAACCTGAGAAAACTAGTAAAGTATAGGGTTTGTACATTGACAATATATTATAAGACCTGTATTGCTGCATGACAGTTTGAAACTTCTCACTTCTTGCTGCAAATGTATTATTGAGAAGAGTCTCTGGACTGATGCTCACCCAGAGAGGTTAACACAACTTTGAGAATAGACCCTAAAAGCTATACCATATTTGGCTTTCGTGAACAGTTAAATACAGTCAATATAATGCGGATAAACACAACAAGAAATATCATGACAACTGAATACAGATATAATGGAACTACAGAGAATGAGACTTATCCTTATCAAGGCCGGTTTGAAGGATTGGACAGTTCTGTAACTCTGAATGACACTGTAATGGAAGGAACAACTGCTTTTGACATTTCACACATCAACAAAATAGTTGCCCCAATAATAACAGCTTTTTGAACTATTGGAAATGTACTTGTTCTCTTTGTTCTCAGCAGGAAGAAATTCTCTCATATGAGCATTTCCATTTACATGAGAACACTTGCTAACCTTCATGTTATGATTATATACAACACCACAGACTTACCAGGTGTATGTTCAAATAGTCAGTTGCTTTATGATCCTTGGAATCATGGTAGTATTGATGTATTCAGTCATACCAGCAGTGGCAATCATAACTTGTAACTTTGCCATCATCTGGGCTCTGGACAGGGCTTCTAGAAAAAGGAATAATATTACAGGAAGGTCAAAAGTGTCAAGTGATAGTACCACAATTAGCATTACCATTATGCTGCTTGTGAATGGCTTTTTCTTCACTATACTCACTCTTCCTATCAATTTATTTGCGTACATCAAGTTCTATGTAATGGACTTTGGTAATTCTACTGTCCCCATACATCTTATTTTAGCATTTCTGTGTAGTGCTAATCATGCCATCAACTGTCTACTGTACTCCATCAGTGGTTCTCAGTTCAGGGCAGAATTGGTTGCATTGCTTTCATGTTGTAGAAAGCCATCAAGATCTCCCAGTGTATC
This sequence comes from Sthenelais limicola, assembly GCA_942159475.1. NCBI lineage: Eukaryota > Metazoa > Annelida > Polychaeta > Phyllodocida > Sigalionidae > Sthenelais > Sthenelais limicola. Next base: position 7,464,345 of record OW804097.1, read on the forward strand.
CCATGCCACATCAAGGTGTCAGGTCAGTCGGATAAGTGGCATTTTTCAGTCTAGGCATTACTCAAAGCTGCACCCTCTGTCAAAAACATTTTGGAGGATTTTTACTTGTTGTTTTTGCAACAGGGCTTCATAAAAGTTCACATTTTTATTTTAGAAAGCTGCCAAATTCCTTTACTGTGGTGGCCTCGCACTAGCAGCCCTTTTCTGTCTCAGTAGAACCAACCTAAAATCGTTGCATTAACAGATATAAGTGGCAGAATATCAATGAATTCAGTTCAACAATATGAATGAATTTGGGATTTTTTTAAAGATCAGCTAGGAATGCAGCTTTAAATACTTTCTTCCTTTTCCTGACATCTTGCACAAATATATTATTATCAATGTAACAAATGTATGGCTATGTAAGTTTGGATGAAATAATCCCCACTAATCCTTTCAAATATTATTCCTGTATTTGTTGTATGGTAGAGGGGAGATTTATTGCTGTATATGGGTTGGGCAGAGATTATTAAAGTAATGATTTCATTAAGCAAACATGATGTTTTATTTGTGCACAAGCTTTTGTCAGGTGAGGTGATTGTCATAAGTCCATGACATTAACATATATTTTGGATATTGGAGAACTATTGTGAAAGGAGGAATCAATAACCCACTTGCGAGTAGCGTGAAAATGGCCGACGGTGGCGCTGAGGTCGGCCACCTTGTTGCTAGGTCTGGGATGCTCATCCATAGCAACCACCCAGAACATAGGCCCAATGAATACATTCGGCGGAGAAATGTCACTAAAACAATGTCAATCTTTAACTATATTATCACCCTGGACAGAATGTTTTGCCCTCTTAGCTATGGTAAACTATCATATGCATGCCATGTCATGATAATAATATTATGCACTTGTCAATTGTAAACCCCACCCCACCACCCCTGGGTTCGGGATAATGGTAGGGGAATGTCTGGGAAACCATTCCCCTACTCAGGTGGGGTATTTCCCTTTACTTAGTTTACAGCTATATCAAATAGAGGTAACACAGGGTGGGGGAAAGTACAGTCAGAAACAGAATCTTCGAAAATTTCCAGGCCATTTAAAAACAATAAACCACAAGGATTCAAGGGCCATGAGAGCAATCCCACCAATTGGTTGACATATGACTATAATAATTTATGATGAGAAATCTTGGTCTGGAGTTATTTTAAGGTACGCCATCATTATTGCTAAACATATTACTTTAAAGCTATGTGACTGAAAAACTTGTTTTCGTCGCTATTAGTAAATTAATGCAAATGAGTAGAGAACTTCTTTCATGATTCAGTTGTTAACTGAACATTGTATATACCTTTATAGGAGATGAGACCTACCACATTGTGGAAATCTTCCTAATAAAAATGTTTAAAAAAAAATATATATATTGCCCCAGGTGTAATGGGGTGACCCCGGCCCATGGTGCTTGTACCTCCCGTCAACAACTCATCCAAGTCAGGACATCTCCCGACGGCGAAGGAGCCTACATACATATCTTTGTGCCCTGGCTTTGTGCTACTTATACGGCTTACACAAGCCATCCTTGCAATACAATGTTACCGTCCCCTTCTCTGCACAATACTAGGCTTAATCAGAGCAAAATATCCGAAGAAAAAATGATAAAAATAGCTAAAAATTAAAGCTGTTTATATGTTGCTTCTACCGCGGCCCTGTGCTTAATGGTCAGTCTAACCCCTTTGACCCATGAGCATCACAGACCCTCGCGCGTTGCCATGGCAACCATGGTCGACCTGTGGTACTTGGAAATAGGTTATTGAGTCTGACTTCAATTAAGATTATGATACTTTTATTCAATCAGTGATTGCGGTGAGAAGGGATTCTCCGGCGAATGGGAGGTCTCCTGTCCTTCTTTTTACAATTTTTTTTTAGGATCAATAGATCCTGGGATCCAACAGACATATCTAATCATCCTGTTGAAGTTGTAGAATAGTTCTGGTTGTTGATGATTGGCTATTACATTTGTATCAAAACTGATGATGCCTGATCCTCTTGCATACTTGTATACTACTGTCAGTTATTAATATAATAAGTTATAATTGGTGTTAATGATAATGGGGAATATCAAATTATATCATATTATACTTCATGGTTAATCATTGTTACATAATCATTGCATAATTAGCAATTTGCCTATCTCTGTAGTCTCAATCAAGAAATCAAGAAATCAAGCTGAAGTTGAGAGGTTATGAGGGCAAAAAATGGTCAAGGTGGTCACCCCAAAAACAGAAAATATAAAAAGATCTCCACTGTTCCGGAGGTGTGGATTATTATGGATGTTAGGGATTTGACAGAAGTGTGGGACGGTTTGTTATAGAGAATGTGGAAACTCTGGATGGCTCTTTTATTGTATTCAGACCTATATATCGTTTGGATGTAGCACTCATTCATTTGGCACATATAGCCAATGAGAATGACGTCTGTTGTGATGTAATGTTTGACCGAATAAATGTCTGAACTATACTCACCTTGTTTTTTATCCACACACATTCACAAATTGGCTGCCGATTCGGGGAAAAATCCAGATCATGAGTGACAGGCCACACACATCCATGGTTTAAGCTGTGACTAGTGTCTATGAATTTTTGGGGGACCTGAATACATTTTTGTAAAAACAAAAATGAAAAAAACATGAAACCAAATGTCCAAAACGTTTAATGAGCATTTTAAAATAAGGTCTCTATTCACTAAGTGATATTGAAAAAAATGTATGAAATGTTGAATAAGATTAAAGAGATAAACCACTGTCATATGCACTGCTGCAGGCGGGAGTTCAAGGAACTAATGTATGAAAAATAAGGAGTGACAATAATTTGTTCAAACTTTGTCTTGAGAAAAAAACATGGTTGGGGGATAACAAAAAGCAAAAAAAAAATGGATCTCAGAATATTTTTTTTTTATTCTAGAGACCATCAAAGTTTAGTATTTAAGTATGTGGGGAAAATGGATATTTTCTCAGTTTTTCCAAGATTTCAGACAGACAAATAACATTTTTCAGTTGAAATGACTTCAAAACATAGCCACTATACAGGTTTACCCTCATGGATGAAAGAACAGGGTATCAACATATTTTGAAAGATATTATTCAGCATTGAAAATCTTCAATATTCCTGTTTTTAACTCATCTGGATGCAGATTAAGTTGAATAACGTTTTTAAAAAGTTGGTGACCCCCATTTTTTATTGCTTGAGAGGGTAAAGGAATATGTTAGCTATGCCTATAGAGATTTTTAGGAAAAAGTTATTTTCAATTATTTTTTTATACTGAAAAACGAAAGAAATTGTCCTTTTCTCATGGACTTCTATAGTGAACAACCATAAATTTCTGGGCTCCCTGAAATGAAAACTAACGCGGTGACATATTGTTTTCATTGGCTTTTTGAATTCACATAACCTTGTTCTTTCATGAGCCAAAGTTATTTTCAGTTTTTTTCCGAGTGTACTCCACTGCTATACAAATGGTGCTGACAGAATCAAGTATCAGACTGAAGAACAGTGAAATATTTATTATAAAACAAGGTTTAACTAGATGTTCATCAAATTGAAAGTGTCTACCACATAATATTTGAATAGAGACATTACAAAAAATAACCGATATGAATGACTTTTTTGTATTTCTGCTTCACTTTACCCTTCAGTGTCATCCATCCATGAATTTACCCAGGATAGAATCAATTGTAAACAGTGCCCTTGCTTGAGAAGAATTCAAATTAATGTCAGCTAACATGGGGAAGATTCAATGAAAACAACACATACAACTTGGAATGTTTGAATAAGTCATCTTTTCTTCTCTTTAAAATATCAACTTAATATCTCAAAGAAATTGTTATATACTCAAATTATAAAATAATGAATTTACAAATAGTAATTTATTGCATGTTGTTGATTTTGAAAGGCCTAATCCAGCTCATAAATTATGTCAGTCTGTGTGAGTTGTAAATATAGAACAAAGTTTTCTATGCCGTACTACAGTGGGTTCAAATATAGAGTGACGGCCTGTGGCCCAACAGGCAGGGGGCGGGGGGAAGCGGGGGGGAGCACCCTCACACATGGTCTTAGGTCGACAACCTCCGACCTGGTCTCAGATTGAGGGGTGGGGAGGGGTTGGGCACTCTCACATGTAGTCTTAGATCATATGTGACGTGTTTCGGGAAAATGAGTAATAAGTCGCTATATTGATATTTTTCAAAGTTATTTATTTATCAGATATCTTTCTTGGAAAATTCTAATTATTAGGGGGTTTAGCAATGACAGGCTTATAAATCCATGTACGAAATTTCGGGATATTGTATTAAATATATTCTTGCATATTGAAGGCCTTTGTATGCAGTATATTTAGGCACTTTACTGGTAATTACCCATCCAGAAACCTTGCAAACTTCTTTTTTTTTCAAAAACAAAAATATCAAACATAAAATATAGAAATATGTTAGGTATCCTAATGTTTACTATCATTAGAATCGGCTTGATCTCCTCTTTTCAGATACGTTGATATCTCAAAATCCATTTTTTGCGACTTATGACTTATTTTCCTGAAACACATCACATATTAAATGGATTATTGTCATATGTAACCACCATTGTGCATATTAATAAATTACAGTATCATTACATTGGACTAAAGGCTAAAGGCTGGGTTCCACTGGCCGGCTTCTTCTCCCGCTACTGCTCCCGTTTCTTTGCTCCCGCTTCTAAAAGTAGCGGGAGCAAAGAAACGGGAGCAGTAGCGGGAGAAGTAGCCGGCCAGTGGAACCCACCCTTAAGTGGTACCTATTGCCTATGGCCATATCTAAACAATAGCATGTACTATTAATAAGATAATCCCCACACAGCTGCTGCTAGGGATAATCCCCCTGTGGCCTGATTCATAACTCCAATTAACCATTTCATCCACTAGTTGAATGCAATGGATGCATGTACAATTCAGAGCTCACGTGGAATAACTGTAAGTACAAAGATTGTGGCGCCTATTTTCTGCTGTATGTAAACGTTAGAAATGAAATTAATTAGCAATTATACAAAATCAAAGTCGGTTGTTATCTAAATCAAGACACATTTTCTCGGAAAAATGTTCTTAAATCTTTATAAAGTAATGGTGCACCCTCATATAGACTTCGGTGATACCATGTACAATGGTACCAGCAACACTGCCTTGTTAAAGAAATTGCAGGTATTACAAAACAATATCATTAGGAGAACGAGATATCTAAAAAAAAGAACTAATGTAGTAGAATTATCAAAAGAATTATGTATCCCAACCCTTGAAAAAAGGAGAGAGGCTCATCTCCTGGAACTGGCTTTCAAATTGTCACTGAAACCAGAAAATATAGAAAATAGCAAACCCCAATTAAGGTATAATAAAACTAACAAAGAGAGTTTACTTAAAATACCAATTCCTCACACAGAGAGAATTAAGAGATCATTCCTTTACATGGCACCAATGATATGGAATTCAAATAATAATGCTTTCTTTGAAGGCCACCAGGTGGAAGACCTGGTTAACTTCAGGATATACCTGAAAAACAATTATAAGATTCAGGACTAGAAACAGTATTACATTATAATATATTATAGTATCTATTACATATCCTGTACATTGTTGATGATTTAAATTTTAAATTATCAACAATAGGAATACACCCAATTTAAGCATGTAAGACTTGTACATAGGAGGTTTAGTTGTCAATATATGTATTATGGGCACAATATGAGAAGTCAATATTGTTATATGAATGGAACTCTTTAGTTGCTAAAAACAAATTGACAAATAAGAAAGAGGTAGAGATTCAACGATGGTTGAGAACAGTGTAAATAGTTATTAATATATTTTATATCATGGAGTACACCATGATCAAGTATAGTAGTTGGTAGTAAAGTAAGTCCAATTTTTCTAAAAAAAAAAGATCGATCTAGATGTGACAAGACCAAAAAATAAGCATCATATATTAGATGTCTTAAAAATGAAAATTAATACACTAAAACAAGGCGCTTTTGGAAGATCTATGTTTGCACAGAAATTGACATGACCTTTTTCCTATGTAACTGTTATGATAAGTTGGAAATAAAAATACTTATATATATATATATAATAAATTATAAACATAAGGCAATGGTGAGTGCCACTAATAGGGGATTTGCATAGCCGCCATTTTGAATCTAGATTCGCATAGAATTATGGAACTTGTGGTACAGTCTCAAAATCTATATAAAACATGCCCTGTTTAGTATGGAATATTTAATATTAGGATTTGTTGGGACTTCACTTTATCATATTGTTCACACTTTTTATTATGTTTTTCATCCCTTTCCTGTCATTTATGGAGAACCAAGGTAATTGTATAAAAAAGGAAATAATATTATTACATACATGTACATACATTATTATTTGTTCAATTCCTTGGCTTCCAGTTGAGGGAATGATCCGGATTGATTGATAGATTAATCCAGGTATTAATGTCAAAGTGACTTGTTCAGTTATAGTACGTGTGAAGCTTATTTATTGACCTCCCTGCTAGCTCAACTGGATTATCAAGCCAGAGTACTCGTGATCACAAAACGACTAGGACTTGTTGGAAATTGTTTAATATTTATGAAGCCAAAGCTGAATAATATCATGGAAACGTGCTAAGGACATTGTCGTTCACTGGATTATTTTCAGTTATTTTCGTTCACTAGAGATTATTTCAGGTAATTTTTCAATCATTTTTCTCAGTATCTTTTGTCATGCTCTGAGTTTAAATGACTTCAAACCTCAAACAGCCTGATTGAATTCCTCCAGTTGAATTCTCTCTGTCTGTCTACTTTTGTAATCAAGTGAAACCTTAGAACACTGCCCTCATTCACTAATTGTGGGGAAATCAAAATATATTGGATTGTGATTCTTTACCACTAAAAGTCGTTCATAACTAATGCTTGTATTGGATCATCACAAAAATGGTTAATGATCAATTACCTTTCCTCCTGTTTGAACATTGAAAATCATTACAGTCTTTAGTGGTTTATCGTATCTATTTACCCTTATATTTAATTATTTATCTATATATTGATGAAACCTGCCAGTTCTTCCAACTAATGATAGAATTCCACCTACATGTTAGTAAGGTGCTTGTGGATATAAATCAATTAATTAATCCCTTATGTACAAAGTACCACGTAGGCCTATACTCATATCTCAAGGCTTTGTCACTATCCATCATAACAATTACATTTACTATGCTCATCCAACTTGAGAGGGTGTGAAGAAAATAGTTTCATTCTGTGTGTATGATAAAATTAATACATGTATGAATAAGAATGATAAAAGTTTGAATTAATGTTTATTTTAGTTTTTTTGGGGTATCTGGCACTTCAAGGTGTATAAACATATGGACCAAATTTCAAGAAAGTAAATTAAATATATCACTGGTCTGGGAGATGTTATCTCTGCACCAATGTTACCATGTCAACATGGGTGCAGGAATTAATTAAATTCAGGGAGACCTGGAAGACCATTTCTTATCAGAAGGTGTTAAAAATAATAATAATACTTCCTTTATCCCATTCTCAAGAATTTAGGTAACTACTGATATTCTGGAAATAACATCATTACATTATACAATGGGAGAGCAGCTGGAAAGGAGAGGCTGAGAAGAATGGTGAAGAGGGGGTAGGGGGGAATGCAAGAGGAAAATTGGGTGAGAAACAGGGGACAACAGGGAGGGGGAGGAGGAAAGGTGGGTGGGGTAGGGAGGGGAAGCTTCACCCCAACCCAGCCACCTTTGACTACCTCTCTCTGTCCCCCAAAGTTATCACTAGCATTAAGACTAGATTATCTCCACTTCCTCTTAATAGTAAAGTGATTTACAAATCAATTACAATAATAAAGAATACATTTTTATTATTGATGAAGGGAAAATGTTAAATAAAAAAACCTAATAGCCGCCTGTATACTGGTGACTGTCACCATCTGGAGCATCAAGCATCTGGAGCTTATGAATCTCACGCACAAATGGGGGCTTGGCGTCAATGACACAAACCCTGAATCCTAAAAGTAATATAATTAAATTTGACAGGTTTTGATGTTGTAATGGCTGAAAATACAGCTTTAAGCAAGCTCTCCAACTTTTCACTTTGTGTTCATTCTGTGTCCATATTGTATTGATAAATCTTCTTTTTAAACATTTCAGAACAAATAAATCATAATATTACTGATTAGGAAGATGGTAAACAGAATGGCAGATAAGGCAATCATCATTGTGGCAGGAATCGTCAGTCTGCTGGTCGCTGTCTACATCCTGTTTCCCCGGGGACTACATGTTCAGCAGGCCTCAGGGCAGGCCATGGTCAGGAGGAATACAACTGGAAATATAATCTGGTCAAAACCGGAGCCTCTAGACTGGAAAAAGATACTTTTCTTCATCCCCAATTTAAAGGATGAAAGTTGTGAAAGACTCTTTACTACAGCAAAGTCACAAAACATTGCAAGAACCTCAACTACATATCCAAAGTTTAAGAGGCATTTGGCTGTAATCAGAAAAGAGGCAGAAAGACTCAAACATATAAACCACAATCATGCACCTCTTCATGAAAAACTAACCCTCACTTACCAGCAACTGGCCAAGCTCCCTTGGGTGAAAACTGTGTGTGAAATAGGTTTTGATCAAGGTCAAAGTGCCATTGCTTGGTTGACCTCTAAACCTGATCTAATTCTTCATTCCTTTGATATTGGCATTGGGCTTGGGAAAACCCCATATATGGCCAAGTTGGTGAGAACTATGTTTAAGCAGAGGTTTACATTTCATGTGGGATCCTCTGACATGATCATGCCTTTATGGGCAGAGAGAATGAAGGGACAATGTGATATAGTGTCCATCGACGGAGGCCACAACTTGGCTCAAGTGTTTCCAGATTTGATCAATATGAGAAAAATGGCTGCAAAAAAACATTTGATTGTAAGTATAATATGTTTATGCCTAATTAAATGTTTTTGATAAACCTGACGTTACTGTCTCATAAGCACTTGATCACCACCGTTTCAATGGTCACAAGTATATTGCAATTTATTCTTTCTTAGTTCTGTAAGTAGGACCTCAAACTTCTTGACATTCTGACAGTTGTGTAATAATGATAATAGTTCTGTAGTAGTTGTTCATGGACAAGTTGGAATATGGTGATATGGCTCCTAGAGGTACATAGTATTATAGGGACGGGATTGATGTAATACATTAAACAAGAATCACTGACAGTTTATGATTCACAGTTATGTTTTGTTTGCAATTCATACAATCCATGTCTGAGTTTCAGTAAAATCTAAATTCTGGACTAGATAAACTTTAGCCATTCTTATTGTACCAATGTGACAATCAACTTGAATTGTTGCTTTGTGTCTCTGTTTCTCTCTCCCCCTCTCTCTCCTATTCTCCTCTACTCCTGCACCCTTTAATGTGATTTATACTGTACTGCCTCGCTAACTATCACTGACACACTCTCTTTCTCCCTCCCCAATGATGACTTCCCAAATCCCTCAATGTTTTCTATGTTCAATAAATTTGGCTATTCATTATATTGCAGGTAGCTGATGATATAGAATACCCCGGGGTGAAAGCTGGATGGACAATGTTCAAGGAGTTAAATATTGTGACAGAAGCTTACAGATGTCATATGAAGGGTATAGATATTGACTTTGTTCTGGGGCAGTATGGGCCCTTCTTCTGGGACAGTTCATAGTATGAGCCCCTCTTCTGGAACAGTTCATAGTTTTCTTAGAGGAATAATCATGCATTGTGTATGTTGTACTCATGAATGTATGAGTTTAACCTCACAACTGTTGAATGTATAATATACAACTTTATCAACATCCAGATTTGTTGTTAATTCCTTTGTATGCATGAGGACAATGTATCTCTTCATACTAGATAATTTTTTACAGAGTAGCAAAAGGAGGTTCTGACCACAAACTCTGGGAAATGCTAGAAGGTTTAGGAACCAATTAAATTCTAAGGTGATTACAGTCAGAAAGGATATGTATTTGACAACTCACCATCAATAAAGGTGACACTAGAAAACTGTGGGAAAATCTGCGTTCTAATATGCTACAAAGAGAGTTGAGCTCCCGAAAAATGAAAACATTCCCACAAAGACATCTTATGAATAAAACACTTTGACAAATATCAATTTTGCGACTTGTGACTCATTTTTCTATAACACACATAGTATGCACATTCCACTTCCAGGTGCGATCATCATGCATGTACAATTCTTTTTTTCTAATGTTTTTTTTCTTGACAATTTTACCAATGTAATATGTTTCATGCAATAAGTAAAGGGACATTAGTATAGTGCTACATCAGAATGAATCAGACATTACATATGTGATGGGTTCCAGGAAAATGAGTCATAAGTTGCAAAATTGATATTTTTCGAAGTGTTTTTTTCACAAGATCTCTTTGCTGAAATGTTCTGATCTTTAGACGTTCTATCACTTATAGTCATATAAATCCATGTAACAAATTTTGGGACATTGTATTAAATATATTCTAGTGTTTTTAAGGCCTTTGTATGGAGTATACAGTTACTTTACTGGTAATTACCAATCCAGAAACATTGCAGACTTTTTTTCCAAAAATAAAAATATCAAACTTAAAATATAGAAACACTTATTAGGTGTCCTAGTGTTTACTATCATTAGAATCGGCTTGATCTCCTCTTTACAAATATGGTGATATCTCAAAATCCATATTTTGCGACTTATGACTTGTTTTCCTTATACGGATCACATTTGATTATACAGATTTTTATTCAAGTTGATCAGTACAGTTACACGACTACTATTACATTTTGTAAGATGCTGTAACCAGGTTAATTACAAAGTTTGTTTGTTTGTGTGTTTATTGTTAGCATTTTATCCACATGATAATAATTCTCAGCGTATCCACAATTTTACAGAAAATCATAGTAATCATAAATAGACATTTCATTTAAATCTTTAACAGCTATAGATCAATGCATCTCAGCGTAACAAGGAGGAATTAAGCTTTCCAGAAATATATACTTTTATATGACTATGACAAAGACATCACATTCTTCTCTAGGGTCGGAATCAAAATAACCTGCAATTTACAGCTTCTCCTCTCCATTTTAGAAGTTTGAATCTTGTATTTAAAAATGTATTTGATCATTTATCTCACTTTATTTTGGCTTTCCATGTATAACTTTAGTGTGCAACTGTATGGAAGGGGTGGTAGGGCCCAGGTCCCAATGGTCAATTATTGGGGCCCATGAGAAATTTTAACCCTTTTTAAACAAACGCCCATCATCATATATACCTGCAATTCTAGAAAATTCAGCATAATATGTCCAATACTAGAATGTACTTGAATGTATTGAGCATCTTTTAATGAACAAGATAAAAGAAAAGAAACAACTCTACCACAATTTGCTAGGAATTAACAACACATCCACAAAACCATCATGAATTTATACAAGTTATGCTGATGGACGTTTGCAGGACTAGCTATGACAAGAGATGTGTTATCCAGGTATTGAAAAACGTTTCAAACTCTCTCTAATGATATTATTCATAAATGATATGCCAAAGTCAAAGTGGAAAACACAAAATCCTAACTTCATAGTAATTTTGGAAGATTTTACAGCAAGATCTTCTACAAAGCAAACGTCCACTATGAAAATAATGCCCGTCATGGAAATGCTCTGTTGAGCTACCTCTGCACAGTATGTTTACCTACTTGTGGAGTCATCTTTACTTGGAAACACACAGTGGTAAGTACCAGACTTTTTTAGCACAAATCTGACTTCATTTTGTCAAAAATAGCATGAAAAATTGAAAGTCACATTCTAATTATGTGAGGTATAATGATTAATATACTGTAGAATCAGCTGAAATGTTCAGAAAGTTTCAAAGCTTTGTATATTCTCTGTCAATTGTGTTTAGAAATCAATGGGTGAAAGATTTTTAGTCATTGCACAGAGCCAGATTGCTTTACTCATGTGATCAGAAATGCACATGTTAGGTGTAAATCAGGCATAACGCCCATCATGGTAATGATAACAGCACTTATTTGTCTCTCAAGGTGCTAATAATCAGTGTAACTATGATAATTTTGTGTTTGTAATGTTGTATGACTTGTTTGGTATACTTTCTTGTGGTTGATCAATGCCCAAAGGCTAGTCTGGTTAATATACATTGAGGTTAACACTTGCTATGACAAACGCCCATCATCTAAATGAAAAAAAACCCAGTAAATGTTGGATATCGTCTGTGCTAATAACATGGAAACATGCCCCTGTATGCATATCATTGCATGAAATCATTTAAACATGTTCTTTATAGTCAACATGGTCATATTCAGAAGATTTTGTAAAGTACAGTGTTTGCATTGTTTTTCATGATGGGCGTTTGTGATATATAGCAAATTATATTGAGTGGGTCTAGCAACAGCCCTACATATTTTTCAATGCTCCTCTTTCAATACTATATTTTATAAGCTACTGTTTAATCATATATAAATTGTTAAGAATGAAATTATTACTATACTTTAGTACAAGGGGCACCATTTCCATGATGGGCGTTTTCCAATGTAATGTTCACCCTTAACAACCCATGAAAGGTTCCTTCAACCACCACCAAATTTCAACTGTAAATACATGATTTAATACACTATAATATGGCATAACAATCTTTCTGTTTTTTGAAAAATATTTTTTCATATTTATGGGGCCTTACTATGTATTAAATTTAACTCCCGTTTTCAGATCAACATGGTTGGACAACCACCACTGACAAACCATAAAAGTGCTGCTGCATCATCTAGGGACTACTGGAGAAGGAAGACAGCCACCAGCAAGACCTGGAGGCCTTCTCCAATGAGTGGAAGAGAAAATAATGTTTTAAAACGAAAGTTGAAAATATCCTATTTAATCAATAAAGATAGTATCCTCCTTGAAATATCCACCATACATATATAATATTGATAGAGCAAAAAACTTGATGAGCTTCATAATGAAATTAACTTGTTTATGGTCGACTACCATCAGTAAGTTGTATTTTCAAGATTCCATGGGTGATGTGTTTCAGAAAAATGAGTCAATACTCGAAAAAATGATTATACTTCAACTGTCTTCATCACAAGACATCCTTCTAAGAATATTTTCATTTTTTGACAGTTGAATGTTTGTTGTAGTAGCAATAAATGTAGACTGTGTGCTACTACATGCAATTATGAGGCCATCCTGAGCAGTAGATAAGAGAGTGAGCAGGACCCATTTTAGGGAAACAAAAACAGAAGACAAGAAGCAGTATGAGACATGGAAAGTTGCTGATGGCTTTTAAACATTTTAGGAGTACAGGAGAACATGTTGGGCATGTTTCCTGAAAGCATTGTTTATGTATGGTTATAATTAGATTCCTTTAGATGATGTTTCATACCCTATCTACATGCACAAACGCCCATCATTGAAAACCAAACGCCCATCATAAGAAGTCTTTTATAAGGCCAGCTTGAAGGTTATATACTCTTTCTTTGATGATTTGAATACTTCTTTTGTAATGACTGGTGACACTACTTCTCTGTGGAGATTTTTGGATAGGAAAGTCCACTTTTTGGTATCTTGAAGTCATGTGTAGCCATTGTTAATACTCAATGAACTAAAGTATACTTTTTTTTGTATATTATTTAGTTGAAATGCACTTGGCTGGTTTTATTCTCAGTGGTTGATGAATTTGTGGCAATATTGAACCATTTCAGGTTCATTCAGAACAGAATAGGACTGATTATGGGCTTTTACTTCATTATATATAATAGGCTTTTGTCACAAACGCCCATCATTGAAATACAGCATCATTGGGATGGAGTAATTTTAACACAACTATGTTTAAGGTCCTATAACTTGGGGAAGTATTAGATAATGTATTTGGTATTACCCAGGTGCATTATCAAGGTTCAAACCCTTTCACTCACATTTTTACAAGTATTTGAAACCAAGGTATGGGGAAAAAATGAATATGGGGATTTTGAGGAAATAGGGCCGATGCACTCAGCTCAATTTTGTCATGAAGTTATACCTCTTTGTTATAACAATTTTTACAGCAGATTCATTACCATTTTGTCTTATTGTGGTGTACTTCTGGGCTTTATGTACAAATAGAATTAACTATAAGGTGTGTGTTTCATCTTAAATGAGTTATGATGACGGGCGTTTGCCAATTTCTGAACACCAAACTTTGACTTATCATAAAAACTGAACCACTGGGAGGAAATGTGTATAATGGGTATTGAGAGAAACCTCAAAACCCAGACTCATGAGATATGTAGGTTTCAAATTGATCTGGAAAACCTTTTGAAATTCCATACTTCTGGCTCAATTGTACACGTTTAGAAAAAATGACCCATAAGTGAAATCTTTATGGGACACGGTGGCGCCCACTGTCCTTTCATTACAACATTATAATTTGTACTCTGCATGTAAGTCATATATAGAACTAATAGGTGGTGCCCCCTGGAGGGTCACTTTGTGATCATCCTCACGATAGATTAGCATAAAGGTTGAATTACAGTAAAATCATAGAGAATAATCTCAACAATTTTTATATAATTTTCCATTACCATGAATAAAAGACATAAAAACAATGGCTCGGATTCCGGATTCTCGGATTTTCTGCAGTCATTGATGACCCGGACCCAGACCCAGATCCGTACAAATCATACAGTTTTCTAGTATGGGTAGAACAAAAGTTTTGTACAACGAGATGGCAATACCAGAACCAACAAATGGCAGATTCTTTCTTATTTTAGTTGTTCCAAATATTCTCTTTTAGTGGTGTAGTTTAATCATCTGCTCCATTCTTAAGTCAGAATCAATTAAAAGACCAAGATATTTCAATATTTTAGTCTCCTCTATACTTTTATTCGTTAAGCTATATTTTGGAATATTTTCTCTTTGCCTTCTGTTTCCATTTATACGCTGTATTCTTGTCTTGCCAATATTAAGTTTGGGTCCATTGTGCAAGCACCATTTTTCAAACCTAACTATATCTCGTTGGAGTTCATCTACATCACGTTGGTCAATAATACTTTTCCATATCACACAATCATCCGCATAAAGTTGAACATTGGAGGAAAAATCCATTTCCATCACATCATTAATGTATTATCTGTTTCATCTGTTTTATCTGTTTCTTTTTTCTACCAATTCATTGTTCACTGATAACAATACTGTACATAATTTGTTAAATGAACCTGTAACTGTCTTACTGAATGATCAAAGCAACATACTTAACGTGTGGCAAGTTTGAGAAGTGAATTTGCATCTAAATACTCTGTTCTTTCAGTCAACTCATTGTTTATTTATTTATGTATCTTGTACATATATTATATACTGTCACTTGAAATCCCAATAGTCCAGTTCAAACTCAGATTTAAATATTGTGTAGACCCAAATCCCCTATCTCTCCATGTAGTTCTTCCAATGGTACGGTGCAAACAAAAAAGTGATCGTCATACTAATAGAAATTACCCCCCCCCCCCCCTCAATGCTATATTTCCAGTAGTACGGTCCAAAAAAAGAATTGATTCCCCAACCACATAACCTCCGCACGCTAGTTATCCACTCAATGCAGAATCTCCAATGGTACGGTCGTTATCAACTATTAAGTTGCCGAATTTTGGAGAATTACAGCTGGGTAATTTGGTAATATGTGGGTCAGATTTTTCAATTGTGCTATTTTGCCATTAAAACATGTTTTGCCAAGTACATTTTTTATTATTAAGAGAACCTATTTCTGCTATATACGTCTGTATTCCCCTCACTGAGAGCTTTCATTCCATATATACTTTTCTATATCTACAGTCACATTTTACCTCAATATATGGCAAAAACCAATTTTTAACCCCTAATTTCACAAGGATTCAATAAATAAAAAATGAATAATGGAATAGTCCAAAATGTGGAAAAAAGTAGACATTGGTAGTTGAAGAAATAATGTTGAGAAATCAAACCATTTAAAGAAAAAATACCAAAATTTTAGATATTAACTGGTGATAAGATATAGAATCCATGTGCATCGAATAAAATGCAAATATTAATAATTGAAGTAAAAAGAGGTAAGAACAAAAAATTCCAATATGATAGGGGGTGCTAACGTTAGCCTCCCAGGTAGAACATTTTTCAGAGGCCCTATCTTGGCTTCTGATGGGTCGATATTGTTGGAATAAACATTTCCAAGATCCTCATGGTCTATAGTTTAGCATCAAAAGTTCAATTAATATATTAAAGGACGAACAAAAATCACCCCCATGAGGAGCAGCTTATAGGCAAAACAGCACAATTGGAAAATCTGACCCATGTAGGCCTACAAGAAAAATCAGCAATATATAAATGGACGTTTATATATAAACGTTTTTCCAACTGAATCGGAAGCCGGAGCTAAAGGGGGATCAAAACAGATACAAGCCTGGACTTATGAACAGGCCACTACAGTACCTAGGCCTACGCTTACAATTACACATCCTCTTTACCAAAACACCCATCATGGCCTCAAGTCTATGTCATGTGGCTAGTCATAGCCAATGAACAAGCAGAAGTAGCAGGGAATTCCCTTTAGTGAATACTGTCAACAATGCCCTGCCATTTTGGGAAACACCATTCATTCCACATTCATTCAAGGCCAGGGAAGAGTGCGCTCAGGTCCTTGCGTAAATTTGCATACATTTTGGAAATAACCATTTTGGACATTTCTGTTTAGATCTATAACGGCCAATCTGTTAGGAATAGGGTTTTGATACCATGCCACTTTTTTATTTCAATATATCTCTCTCCACCTCTCTTTTTCTTTCTGTCCTTCCCCCTCTCTCTGTCTGTGTACCCAACAAAAGTATATTTGAGAAGAGGTGGAGCGTTATATAAGTGGGTAACCAGGCACTGACAATAACATGTATATTGAATATTTTAGGCCTATGTCCCTGACTCTTTACCTTCAATTAATGGATGGAAGTTTGGTGTATCATGGAGTATGGCTCTGATGGAAGTCAGTTAAAGGTATATGAATGAAAACAAGAATGTGCAATTGACCTGAAGAGACAAAAATATACCTTAAACCTAATGACAAGACTAGGCCTACAAATAGTACAATGATATAGTTTTGCACCCGATTCCTCAACAGGGAAGGGGGAAGAGGGAAGGTGGGGGTGAGGATATATACTTTGGTCATTTAATTGTCATAAACATTGGCTACCCGATCTCTTAATTATATGTAGTAAAAGAAATACTGAGGATTGAAGCTATAAAAACAGGAGGAAATTTCCCCAACATTGGGTCGAGGGTGGCGAGTCAACCCCATGGGCCCAGCTGGTTTTTTAGGAGGGCTTTAACTGATTAACAGGAATTAAGGGGGCTATCATTGTTTACCTCATTGGGGGTATAAGAATTATTTGGGGGGTCTCAAAAACATGGCACCCTCTGATAGAGGGGTCACAAAAATATGGGACCCTCTGATAGGGGGGGGGGGTCACAAAAACACACCACCATCAGGGTTGAACAAATCCTGTGTCTTAGTAATGTTTACTGAGGCAATCCTCTCACCATCTTAAGTGATGAACCATGCAGATCTATAATAACTTTCACTGGCTAAAGTAGCCTACCATGTATTCCACAAAATATCTTTTGCTATCGCAAGTTTTTTTTCCTCAATGAATTCAGTGTTTCACATATCATTTCTATGGTGCGGAGGCACTCAACAGCAAACAGTTTACACCACAAAACTGTAAAATTGTAAAATTGGAGAAGGGTTGGAGCAGACAGAGAAGAATTCATCAATATAATAAAACAACCATTTTTCATTTTTCAAGGTGGGCTTGTGAGTAGTCGCATGGGGATGAGAACAGCGCAAAAAAAAATCCAAGGAGTAAAAATCCAAGGAGTAAAAATCCAAGGAGCAAAAAACTAATGATACCCCCTTTGGGTTGAGTTGAAGAAGTTTTATAATTGGCACCTCGATGTAACCATCATTCTGCCCCTGTTTGAATATTCGGCAATACAATCGATTCCACTGTTTTTCATATAACACTACTAGAAACAAAACTTCAACATTTATATCTGATCCAGATATACTTTGAAAACATGTAACATAAATATACTGCAAAACAAATATCAAATTGACTCCTGCTTGTCTTCTCACTCAACAAATGAAATGGGTCACTTCTCCTTTCAAAAGAGAGATTCTGGCTGGAAATGTCCAATTTCACCGTCACTACTTTCTAAACTAAGACATAAGGAAGGTATTATGAAGAGTCTCTTCGGTTTTGCTGGGAAATTTTGGAATACCCTGCCACGAGATATAAGATCTATTGATGAATATCATGTATTTAAGTCAAGGTTGAAGATACTGTTTGTGAAGCTTTTTAATGAAATAATGAAATTTGGACCACTCCAGAGCGGCTGGCACTGGCCAATGACTAAGATCTGTACATAATTGCCTTATATAGTATAATAGGTGATGACAGCTAGTGACACTAGGTGGCGACACATAATTGATTTGCCTACACTGTACTTACTTGTGTACCTAACCGTCAGATGGCAGCATGTGTGATATGTATTTCTATATCTGCCTGTTGTATAGAGCCCTATGCTATGTTTATCTGGAATATAGCAACTTGATTTTTCTCGGAATTTTTTATATATTGTTGATAATATGGAAATTGACTGCGTCTAAACATGGCCTGTCATGAATCTGACACTGTCCCGGGTGTATGGTTTTATCAATTCTTTATTTTTATCCTTTCCATTATCACTGAACGCTTGCTGTGAAATAACCAAGTGGTTAATGATTATTACTTTATTTGTAGAATTTTCTATTTATTTTTTCTAAGAACTTTTTCTATAATTGTTTAAAGCAGCTTTTCTGTGAATAGTGTACCTGTTGCATAATGTCTGGCTGAATAAAAATCTTAAAACAAACAAACATCCGGATGTTTTAAGTGTTGGCACCATTTGCTTCTTTCAGTTTGATTTTTGAAGTGTTCCATGATTTTTTTAAGCTTGAGCACTACATCAGGAGAAAAGATGTCTTTTTCTGGATGAAGTCCTTATGCCTTCTGTCCATCTTTGGGTGAAGGTGACCTTCTACATTATGATTCAGGGCATTGAGTTGAACCATGACTGCTGACTTGCCAGAAAAAATCATTTGGAAAAAATTCCATTGCTCTCTTGCCCGGTTCGGTTCTTTTGTTTAGTAACTATATGTGATGTGTTTCAGGAAAATGAGTCATAAGTCGCAAAAAAAAGATTTTGAGATAGAGGAGAAAATGAGGCAAGAATCACTAGTATTTTGTATTTAAAGATTTTTTATTCAGACAAAAGCATCGTGTAACAGGTACATTATTCTCGGAGTTTGCTGATCCTAATTTCTTGGGTATCTGTGGTGCCCGGCAAAAAGCCCACTTTGTATACTACTTGCAGAAGGCTAAAGTGGTAAAGTATAGCTTCGAATGTTGTTCTTTTCCACTAGGTGGGAGCACTTTCCAAGTGAGCCTTTTCCCCCGTTCTCTCTTCATTTCCTTATACTTCAATGTATTTCAAGGTGGGTATACCCCCAATCGGGCACTGTGTGGCCTACCAACTGTTACCTATAATGGGTCTAAAATATGGGCACTGTGTTACCCATCATCATTATTTCCATCATAGCCCATTGTCCTTTATTTTTTTGAGTAGACAGATACCCAGAATACCGTATTTAAATTGGCATTAACATCAAGCGTTTATTTTTTTTTATTTTTTTTTCAATTTTTCGTTAATTTTTCCTATTTCATTTAATTTTGTTTCTTGTTCATGTTTCTATTGCGGTCTACTCGCCCTTGCTCCAATCAACAAAATCTCATTAACATTCTATTAGGTTGCCTACAGAAGCCAAAATGTTATGTATTTTTGTTTCATCATTGCACTTTAGTCTAGGCTTTTGTTCCAAACTTCAAAAAAATGTCATTAGTCCCTTACAATGTGTATATTCAGCTTCAGCTTCAGCATGTTTGTTCACTATCTGATTACTTATATATAATATAACGATTGCACAGTCTCAGAGGTATGAACAAAAACCATACTTGTATGAACTTGACAATCCCTGGTGGCAATTTTGCAGTCTGTATTTGGGCTGTTCTATTGAAAATTTTCACATTCTGCTCATACATAGCTTCCGTCTAAACTTTTCAGTGTTTTTACTTCCCCTCTCTATCTGGTTGGTGGGTACATTTAAACACATGATATATTAAGAGGCAAACATTTTTTTTTTCAGAAAAGGCAATGAAAACACAGAAGGATAAACTGGGTAATTGCCAAGCAACGGTACACAGGTATACACTAAATGGCCTTGATATACATTACTTATATAGATCATATGTTATATTGCCTTTCTCCTTCTTAACTATATTTTTTATCTAAAAGCGTTTGATTGTTTTTTTTTATGAGAATGGTTTAGCTAGAGAATGTTTACCAGGTCAATGCAGAACACAATCCAATAAAAACATGTTGTTCAGCTGCCTCCCTCCCTCCCAGGGTCTGTATTGACTCTATATGGGATGTGTTTCAGGAAAATGAGTCACAAGTCGCAAAATTGGCGTTTTTCAAAGTCGTGTACTTACAAGATCTCTTTGTTGTAATATTTTCCTTTTGGGAGCGTCTAGTCCTTGTGGTTGTATGAATATATCTACAAAATATCAAGACTGGTTATTAATTATATCAGTGCGTTTCTTAGACCATCCCATTGAGTATATTCAGCTACTTTGCTGGTAATTATTCACCCAGAATTATTGCAAACGTTTTTTTTTCAAAAATAAAAATATCTAACTAAAAAGATAAAAGTACTTATTAAATGTCCTTAATGTTTACATTCATTGGAATCACCTTGATCTCCTGTTTTCAAATATGGTGATATCTCAAAATCCATAATTTGCGACTTATGACTCACTTTCCTGAAACGGATCACATATTACCTTTGCTATAACTAGCTACTACCTTTCAACGATTTCTTGCATGAACTCATTGTAGGAATATGTGATGTTTTACAGGAAAATGAGTCTAACATCGCAAAAAATGGATTTTAAGATATCATCATATTTAAAGAGATGAGATCATGCAGATTCTAATGATGGTTAATATTAGGACTTCTAATAATTATTTTTATAGTTTATATTTTGTCTTCCATTAATTGGCAATGAGAACCATCTCGTTTGATGTGAAACTTGACCAAATAAAGTTTATAAAAAAAAATTATTTCCCAACTAGTCAAAATGTAATTCGACCAACATTTTGGATCTTTTTTACTACTGGACCTCCTGAAAGTCCATCGTCTTACTTTGGGGACCAGCCAACATAACAACAGCAGAATATATTCAGTCCTATAAGTCATAATATGAGTAACCCTTGTATAAACATATACATTGATATAGTCTTATAAGTCCTATAAGTAAATATGAGTAACTCTTGTATAAAAATATAACAGCAGCAGATTATTGATGAATCCAGTCCTATAAGTCATAATATGAGTACCTCTTGTATTAACATATAACAGCAGCAGAATATTGATAAAATACAGTCTTATAAGTCATATAATATGAGTAACTCTTGTATAAACATATAGCAGCAGCAGAATATTGATATATATTCAGTCCTATAAGTCATAATATTGGTAAATGTGGTAAGATGCTGTTTGTTGTAATCACATAGGATGATTCCTTATTTGTGATCCGTTTTAGGAAAATGAGGCAAAATTGATATTTTTCAAAGTGTTTTTTTCACAAGATCTCATTATTGAAATGTTCTGATTTTTGAAGGGTTGATCACTTATAGCTATATCAATCGATGTATCAAATTTCAGGACAATCTATGTAATATATCCTTTCGTTTTAAAGGTCCTCATATGGACTACATTTAATTACTTTACTTTTTTTGACCCCGAGACATATTGGAAACTTTTTTTTTTCAAAAACGAAAATATCAAACTTAAAATCTAGAAATACTTATTGGATTATTAGACTGTTTACTATCATTGGAATCAGCTTCATCTCATCTTTTCAAATATGTTGATATCTCAAAAATCCATTTTTCGCGACTTATGACTGATTTTCCTGAAACACATCTCATTTGCCATAATAGGTGTAACTTTGACAAAGTTGTTATCAACTTCTCAAATTACAGTTGTTCCAGTCCATGCCCTGTTTGCTTACACTTACATTGAACAGTTAGTTATGTCTCTCTGAGAATGCAGCCTTAACCTGTGGTGTGTGAAGGTCAATCTGCAATATTACTTGGGTGTTAATAGGGGAGTTGCATGTCTCACTGCGCATGTCTATGACAGTGCATGCTGGGATAGATTCAGTTCAAATCTGAGATACAAATATTTAGCAACGATTTTATGGAAAATTGCAAGAATGTTTTCACCAATATCATAGCTTTTATAAATGATTGATGAAGACCAAATGCATGATGGGAAAGATGGAAGCTTGTGCTATGGAATCATGCAAAACACATGGATATTGACATTAGATCATTGGTAAATATTCCATGCTGAAGATAACATGTTTTCTATAGATTTTATACTGTACCATTACTCCCTACTCATAATTCCATGCGAATCAAGATTCAAAATGGCAGCTATGCAACTCCCCTATTACTTGAGTATTGGATGCGTTATGTTCTGACATGGCATGTAATTTGAACACCAATGACGGTAAAGATTAAATCATCATACATAGAGACAGTTTATGGGGTTCCTAAACTTAGAGCTGCTAATAAATCTTAATTTAATAAAAAACAAAAACCCACAGACAAGGAAAGGTAATAAAGAATTAGTTGTGGTAGCGATACACAAATAGGAAACGATGTGTTTGTGTTAAGAAGTGGCTGATGACATAAGGAATAATTGATTGTTATGCATAGTGTGTAGTATTACTTAGATGTTCATTACTAGAATATTTGGATGTAATGTTCACATGCGTCACAAGTCGCAATAAACATGTTATGACATGCAATATCAAGAGGAAGTCTATCGTTGGGGTCACCTCAGTAATGATTACATACCCCGGTGATGTAACTCAAATTGATCGCTTTCCTTTTATATTGTACTAGCAAAGTACCCGTCCTCCCTCTGGTCCCCCTCTCTCCCCACACTTCCCTCTCTCCTCTTTTCCCTCCACCTCTTCTCTGTCTCTCCTACCTGATTTTCTCTCCCAATCCCATCTCTGATCCCCCCCCTCTCCCTCCCCTCTTCCTCATGCTCCCCGTCCTCGCTTTCTCTCACTCCGCTCTCTCCCTTCCCTGCATCGTCTCCCTCCCTTCTTTTCCTTCCCCCTTTTCTTTCCCTCCCCCTCCCCTCTCCTATTTCCCAACCTCTACCTTTTCTTCACTCTCCCCTCCTACATCTTCTCCCTCCCCTCCTCCACTCCAATACCTCCACCCTCTCCCACTCCTCTGCATTTAGTCCCCCTGGAAGGGAGGTAGTAGCTTATGGGAAATGATGTAGTATCTCAAAGGGGCTTTCCCAGGCTATAAATAGAGTGTGTAAATCCCAATTTATAAAAGGCTTCAAAATCACATTTCCACCCCAGATACCTTCACAAACCACATACGACGTCCTCCAGAGACGGTGGACAGAACTCTACAAATGAGTAAAGTAGTTTGTAAAACAACAAATTCCGAGAACATGTGAGACAAAGAAAACCCTCTTTTCTCCCGAAGGAAACCCCTCTTTTCTACCTCTTCTCATAGAAACCCCTCTTCCCGTATATTATATGGATAACCTTGTACTTGATCACTGGTCGCTGAGAAAAGCAACACACATTGTAATGTTATTGCTGAATACACATAACTTAAACCACACTCCTTCATTGTGGAACATGATCCCAAACCACCTCAGGAGCACCAAGGAGCTGCAGGCTTTTAAAACTGCACTAAAAACATTTTTATTCAAAGATGCCTATGGCTCAGAGTCACCAGCACACTAGTCACCTACTTTTTAACAAACTTTTTACTTCTTTTTACTTCTATGTATGCTTCATACATTATACACATAATCTATTAGTGTAATTTTTACCATTCTAACTTTTATTCTCTCTACCATTTACCATTTGAGCAGCTGGCTGGTAAGAGCTCTGTACAAATGCCATACATAATAAGATGAATTAATAATAAATTAAGTATATAAGCCTATGATGCACAAGTTGCCTCATAGAACATTGACTACATTCCTAACCAGCGGTGATGTGGCACACAAATATGTTTTTATCAGAGTGTCGCCCAACAAACTCTTCTCATTGCAGACATTGCTTATTACAGTTGCCATGGACACACAGGTTATTGATGGTGGTGTGCTCTGAGTGTATTTGAGTGGGTGGTATCTAAGTGGGTGGTGCCTATCTCAGATTTTAGACATTGCTGCAATGATACACAAGACATACACAGCATTTATGAAATAAATATCAAATATGTGATATGTTTTTTAAGAAAATAAGTCAGAAGTTGCTGAAAATGGATTTTAAGATATCACCATTATAATGGTTTCTATATGCGACGAAGCTAGACACCTCTGCTCCCTTCAGTACTGCTACCATGTAATAAGAGGAGGAACTCTCACTTGGCGACGGTATTTTTCACCTCGCTACGGCCTATGACATCATAGACTGGTGCACTCGTTCCCAGGTGTGATGTCAGAGCACACCTGGAAATTACACCCTAATTATTTTTTATAAATGAATAATGGATGTAGCTGACCTTTTTCCCAAATATTAATAATTGATGGTGCATTATAATGGTTTCATTATTCATGTTGCTCACACTGTTAACGAAACCGGTTACAGAGGTAAATTCTATGTAATCAAATACTCATTTACTTCCAGGGAAGGAATCCAGTCCCAGCAGCCCTGACCTTGTACTGGTAGACGCCCAGGTGTTACATACCTTTACCTTGTTCCACACCTGGAATGTACACCACACCTGGAGCTTCTACCTAGGCTGCGCATTGCACCAGTGCTACCACCATAGACAACTCTAACGCCCCACAGGTTAGACGTGCCTCAGGAACAGCACTCACAAGTTGATAAAAAAGGACTTTTAGATTTGATCCTAAGTGGATTGCAATGAAAGTAAACATTAGGACATCTATAAGTAACACAACATTTGGATTATGGAAATGTCAAGTTTGCTGCTCGCCCCGCTCTTCCTTCTGCTCCACCTCCTCCTCTTCACCCTCACGTCCTCCCAACCCATCCCCTTCAACCCCCTCCCCGGCCTCACATATATGTGTGCAGACATAACATGTATGAATAGAACCGGAGACGTTGATACAACTAGAGGTAAGTTTAGTTTTTGACAATCTACAAATGTGAGGTGTTTTAGGAAAATGAGTCATAAGTCGCAAAAGATAGATTTTGAGATAGCATTACATTTGAAAAGATGAGTTCAAGCCGATTCCAATGATAGTAAACAGTCTAATAATCCAATAAGTATTTTTAGATTTTAAGTTTGATATTTTCGTTTTTGAAAAAAAGGTTTCCAATATTTCTGTGGGTCAATAAATAGTAAAGTAACTAAATGTAGTCCATATGAGGACCTTCAAAACTAAAGGATATATTACATAGATTGTCCTGGAATTTGACACATCGATTGATGCAACCATGAGTTATCAACCCTTAAAAAATTAGAACATTCCAATAATGTGATCTTGTGAAAAAAACACTTTAAAAAATATCAATTTTGCGACTTTCATTTTCCTGAAACACATGACAAATAGGGTGTCACAACACCTTATAGCATACATACAGGTTACACAGTGTACACATAACATAAGGTAATACAGTAGTAATTATAGTGCTGTATCCCAAGTTAGGGACTTTGCTTATTACCCATTTTTCAAAAGGAATCCTTGAAAATTAATTGTTTACTTTGTTTATTAATTGTTTACTTTGATTTAAGATAGATACTAGAAGCCAGAATTTTGTCTAAGTTCCAAGTGATTATGATTTTTGTATCATTGAATTCGGATTTAGAACCTTAAAATGGAATATTATCTTCCAAATGGTCATATTTTAAGTGTGCCATAGCCATTTTCTTGATATTTTTTTCAAGAATAAAAGACCATCATGCCTGCATATGTCAAACTTTAATTAAATGAAGAGAATTAATTCAAATTTTAAAATAGATTGATTCCACATGTTGTATTTCTAAGTAAAGAATCAAAGAAGAAAAGAAAATTTGTTGTGGCGCCACCCTCTATGGAGTTTTAACATTGCCGTTCTATAGTCCAAACTTCAGGGACTTCCGTCGATACACAGGTGGTCTATAGAAAATACCTCACAGAATCTGATCAAATTGCGTCTAATTGTCCATACATAGATTCCCATGAAACATTCAGGGATTGTCCTTTGCAGGGAAGTATTTCAAAGAAAGAAATTAAATACAAATTGTCTTATATTTTTGTTTATACAGTATGTTTATACAGCAATCATCAGACAATACAAATATATTACAATAAGGCGTGTGCCTTGTACATTGTCAGTTATAATACAGTTGAGGTCATTGAGATATGGGCTCATGGTAGTATATTTGGTAAGAAATATCCATGGTCTCCGCCCACTGCTCTGTCTATCTTATACAATTGAAATGATGATGGCCTAGTTCTATAAGGGTCAGATTTTTAGAAAATGTACAATTCGTCTTCTCCAATCCTCTCAAATAGCCCACGTTTAAGACAAAATTGAGCTTCAAAATACAGTTTAACATAACAGAACTGATACTTAAAACCATTGTGAAATCAAATATACTCAGATATACCCGGTATTCTTCATTTTTCAGCTTAATTTAGTAGAATTTCCTAAATGTGCAGAGCTGCCGATTATACATTTTCGGAAAATCCGACCCATAAGTGCGACTGTTTCTACTTTCAGACAGGGGACAGAAGGATCAGGTTTACCATGTCGGAGTCACCATTGTCATCATCATTGTTGTCATATTCAAACTGGTAGGCTTTGTCTATCTCTGCAAGAACAGACTGAGACACTTTCAGAAACGACAACAACGACAAAGTGCCGAAGCTCTGAAGCGCATCCAGCAGTCTCAGAATGGTAGGTGTAGCTATATTCATATATATTGAATTTTTATTCCAATTTTAAAGAGTTTACAATCAATCAGAGGAGGATGTGATCATCTGTCATGTCTGTCACAGCTATGATATTGGTGAAAACAATTTTGGAATTTGTTATCAGAATTTGTCACAGTGCATGCTGGACGGATTTAGTTCTAACATACAAACATTTGGCAACATTTTGATAACAAAAATCCAAAATTGTTTTCACCAATATCATAGCTTGTGCAGATGATTTATGAAAACCAAATGCATGATTGGATAGATGAAGTCAAGGGTTATGGAATCATGCATAAGACATGGATATTGATATTAGAGCATTGATAAATAGTCCATGCTGAACATAACATGTTTTCTTTAGATTTTATACTGTACTATTACTCCCATAATTTAATGTGAATCAAGATTCAAAATGGCGGCTATGCAACTCCGCTACAAGTGCGTTATGTTCTGACATGGCATGTAATTTGAACACCAATGACGGTAAAGATTAAATCATCATATGTGATGCGTCTCAGGAAAATGAGTCATAAGTCGCACAAAATAGATTTTGAGATATCATTATTTGAAAAGATGAGATCAGGCCGATTCCAATGATAGTAAACAGTCTAATGATCAAATAGGTATTTCTAGATTTTAAGTCGGATATTTTTATTTTGGAAAAAAAGTTTGCAATATTTCTGGGGGGTAATAGACAGTAAAGTAACTAAATGTAGTCCATATGAGTACTTTTAAAACCAAAGGATATATTACATAGAATGTCCTGAAATTTGATACATCAATTGATATGGATATAAGTGATAAACCCTCCGAAATTAGAACATTCCAATAATGTGATCTTGTGAAAAAACACTTTGAAAAATATCAATTTTGCGACTTATGACTCATTTTCCTGAAACACATCACATATAGAGACAGTTTATGTGGTTCTTAAACTGCTATTAAATCTTGGTTTTAAAAAAAAACAAAAAAACACAGACAAGGAAATGTAATAAAGAATTAGCTGTGGTAGCGATATACAAATGTGATGTGTTACAGGAAAATGAGTCATAAGTCGCAAGAAATGGATTTTGAGATACCATTATATCTGAAAAGATCTAATAATCTAATAAGTATTTCTAGATTTTAAGTTTGATATTTTCATTTTTGAAAAACAGTTTGCAATATTTCTGGGGGTCAATAAACAATAAAGGAACTAAATGTAGTCCATATGAGGACCGTTAAAACAAACGAATGTATTACATATATTGTCCTGAAATTTGATACAGCAATTGATATAGCTATAAGTGATAAACCCTCCAAAAAGTAGAACATTCCAATAATGTGATCTTGTGAAAAAACCACTTTGAAAAATATCAATTTTGCGACTTATGACTCATTTTCCTGAAACACATCACAAATAGGAAACGATGTGTTTGTGTTAAGAAGTGGCTGATGACATAAGGACTAATTGATTGTTAACTTGTCTGATAACTAGTTGTTGTTTGTGTTGTAGAGCTGATGCAGGCGTACATAAAGGCTGATGTGGCTAGAGTCTCCTCTAATGTGTGTTTGTGTTGTAGAGCTGATGCAGGCGTACATAAAGGCTGATGTGGCTAGAGTCTCCTCTAATGTGTGTTTGTGTTGTAGAGCTGATGCAGGCCTACATAAAGGCTGATGTGGCTAGAGTCTCCTCTAATGTGTGTTTGTGTTGTAGAGCTGATGCAGGCGTACATAAAGGCGGATGTGGCTAGAGCCTCCTCTAATGTGTGTTTGTGTTGTAGAGCTGATGCAGGCGTACATAAAGGCTGATGTGGCTAGAGTCTCCTCTAATGTGTGTTTGTGTTGTAGAGCTGATGCAGGCGTACATTAAGGCTGATGTGGCTAGAGTCTCCTCTAATGTGTGTTTGTGTTGTAGAGCTGATGCAGGCGTACATAAAGGTGTGGCTAGAGTCTCCTCTAATGTGTGTTTGTGTTGTAGAGCTGATGCAGGCGTACATAAAGGCTGATGTGGCTAGAGTCTCCTCTAATGTGTGTTTGTGTTGTAGAGCTGATGCAGGCGTACATTAAGGCTGATGTGGCTAGAGTCTCCTCTAATGTGTGTTTGTGTTGTAGAGCTGATGCAGGCGTACATTAAGGCTGATGTGGCTAGAGCCTCCTCTAATGTGTGTTTGTGTTGTAGAGCTGATGCAGGCGTACATTAAGGCTGATGTGGCTAGAGTCTCCTCTAATGTGTGTTTGTGTTGTAGAGCTGATGCAGGCGTACATAAAGGCTGATGTGGCTAGAGTCTCCTCTAATGTGTGTTTGTGTTGTAGAGCTGATGCAGGCGTACATAAAGGCGGATGTGGCTAGAGTCTCCTCTAATGTGTGTTTGTGTTGTAGAGCTGATGCAGGCGTACATAAAGGCTGATGTGGCTAGAGTCTCCTCTAATGTGTGTTTGTGTTGTAGAGCTGATGCAGGCGTACATAAAGGCTGATGTGGCTAGAGTCTCCTCTAATGTGTGTTTGTGTTGTAGAGCTGATGGAGGCGTACATAAAGGCTGATGTGGCTAGAGTCTCCTCTAATGTGTGTTTGTGTTGTAGAGCTGATGGAGGCGTACATAAAGGCTGATGTGGCTAGAGTCTCCTCTAATGTGTGTTTGTGTTGTAGAGCTGATGCAGGCGTACATAAAGGCTGATGTGGCTAGAGTCTCCTCTAATGTGTGTTTGTGTTGTAGAGCTGATGCAGGCGTACATAAAGGCTGATGTGGCTAGAGTCTCCTCTAATGTGTGTTTGTGTTGTAGAGCTGATGCAGGCGTTCATAAAGGCTGATGTGGCTAGAGTCTCCTCTAATGTGTGTTTGTGTTGTAGAGCTGATGCAGGCGTACATAAAGGCTGATGTGGCTAGAGTCTCCTCTAATGTGTGTTTGTGTTGTAGAGCTGATGGAGGCGTACATAAAGGCTGATGTGGCTAGAGTCTCCTCTAATGTATGTTTGTGTTGTAGAGCTGATGCAGGCGTACATAAAGGCTGATGTGGCTAGAGTCTCCTCTAATGTGTGTTTGTGTTGTAGAGCTGATGCAGGCGTACATAAAGGTGTGGCTAGAGTCTCCTCTAATGTGTGTTTGTGTTGTAGAGCTGATGCAGGCGTACATAAAGGCTGATGTGGCTAGAGTCTCCTCTAATGTGTGTTTGTGTTGTAGAGCTGATGCAGGCGTACATAAAGGCGGATGTGGCTAGAGTTTCCTCTAATGTGTGTTTGTGTTGTAGAGCTGATGCAGGCGTACATAAAGGCTGATGTGGCTAGAGTCTCCTCTAATGTGTGTTTGTGTTGTAGAGCTGATGCAGGCGTACATAAAGGCTGATGTGGCTAGAGTCTGCTCTAATGTGTGTTTGTGTTGTAGAGCTGATGCAGGCGTACATAAAGGTTGATGTGGCTAGAGTCTCCTCTAATGTGTGTTTGTGTTGTAGAGCTGATGCAGGCGTACATAAAGGCGGATGTGGCTAGAGTTTCCTCTAATGTGTGTTTGTGTTGTAGAGCTGATGCAGGCGTACATAAAGGCGGATGTGGCTAGAGTCTCCTCTAATGTGTGTTTGTGTTGTAGAGCTGATGCAGGCATACATAAAGGCTGATGTGGCTAGAGTCTCCTCTAATGTGTGTTTGTGTTGTAGAGCTGATGCAGGCGTACATTAAGGCTGATGTGGCTAGAGTCTCCTCTAATGTGTGTTTGTGTTGTAGAGCTGATGCAGGCCTACATAAAGGCTGATGTGGCTAGAGTCTCCTCTAATGTGTGTTTGTGTTGTAGAGCTGATGCAGGCGTACATAAAGGCTGATGTGGCTAGAGTCTCCTCTAATGTGTGTTTGTGTTGTAGAGCTGATGCAGGCGTACATACAGGCTGATGTGGCTAGAGTCTCCTCTAATGTGTGTTTGTGTTGTAGAGCTGATGCAGGCGTACATAAAGGCTGATGTGGCTAGACTCTCCTCTAATGTGTGTTTGTGTTGTAGAGCTGATGCAGGCGTACATAAAGGCTGATGTGGCTAGAGTCTCCTCTAATGTGTGTTTGTGTTGTAGAGCTGATGCAGGCGTACATAAAGGCTGATGTGGCTAGAGTCTGCTCTAATGTGTGTTTGTGTTGTAGAGCTGATGCAGGCGTACATAAAGGCTGACGTGGCTAGAGTCTCCTCTAATGTGTGTTTGTGTTGTAGAGCTGATGCAGGCGTACATAAAGGCTGATGTGGCTAGAGTCTCCTCTAATGTGTGTTTGTGTTGTAGAGCTGATGCAGGCGTACATAAAGGCTGATGTGGCTAGAGTCTCCTCTAATGTGTGTTTGTGTTGTAGAGCTGATGCAGGCCTACATAAAGGCGGATGTGGCTAGAGTCTCCTCTAATGTGTGTTTGTGTTGTAGAGCTGATGCAGGCGTACATAAAGGCTGATGTGGCTAGAGTCTCCTCTAATGTGTGTTTGTGTTGTAGAGCTGATGCAGGCGTACATAAAGGCTGATGTGGCTAGAGTCTCCTCTAATGTGTGTTTGTGTTGTAGAGCTGATGCAGGCGTACATAAAGGCTGATGTGGCTAGAGTCTCCTCTAATGTGTGTTTGTGTTGTAGAGCTGATGCAGGCGTACATAAAGGCTGACGTGGCTAGAGTCTCCTCTAATGTGTGTTTGTGTTGTAGAGCTGATGCAGGCGTACATAAAGGCTGATGTGGCTAGAGTCTCCTCTAATGTGTGTTTGTGTTGTAGAGCTGATGCAGGCGTACATAAAGGCTGATGTGGCTAGAGTCTCCTCTAATGTGTGTTTGTGTTGTAGAGCTGATGCAGGCGTACATAAAGGCTGATGTGGCTAGAGTCTCCTCTAATGTGTGTTTGTGTTGTAGAGCTGATGCAGGCGTACATAAAGGCTGATGTGGCTAGAGTCTCCTCTAATGTGTGTTTGTGTTGTAGAGCTGATGCAGGCGTACATAAAGGCTGATGTGGCTAGAGTTTCCTCTAATGTGTGTTTGTGTTGTAGAGCTGATGCAGGCGTACATAAAGGCTGATGTGGCTAGAGTCTCCTCTAATGTGTGTTTGTGTTGTAGAGCTGATGCAGGCGTACATAAAGGCTGATGTGGCTAGAGTCTCCTCTAATGTGTGTTTGTGTTGTAGAGCTGATGCAGGCGTACATAAAGGCTGATGTGGCTAGAGTCTCCTCTAATGTGTGTTTGTGTTGTAGAGCTGATGCAGGTGTACATAAAGGCTGATGTGGCTAGAGTCTCCTCTAATGTGTGTTTGTGTTGTAGAGCTGATGCAGGCGTACATAAAGGCTGATGTGGCTAGAGTCTCCTCTAATGTGTGTTTGTGTTGTAGAGCTGATGCAGGCGTACATAAAGGCTGATGTGGCTAGAGTCTCCTCTAATGTGTGTTTGTGTTGTAGAGCTGATGCAGGCGTACATAAAGGCTGATGTGGCTAGAGTCTCCTCTAATGTGTGTTTGTGTTGTAGAGCTGATGCAGGCGTACATAAAGGCGGATGTGGCTAGAGTCTCCTCTAATGTGTGTTTGTGTTGTAGAGCTGATGCAGGCGTACATAAAGGCGGATGTGGCTAGAGTCTCCTCTAATGCAGCCATGAAGGCCAAGGTGCACATCCTGGTCCCCATGAGTGTAGAGAGCCTGAATATAGCCACAGGTTCTGCAGCAGCAGATACATGGTCAGTATTGTCTTCTTGATCAAAAGTATTCATGTTTAATGTGTTTAATTTGCCGAAGTGATTTATGGGTTAGATCGTCAGAAAATGTACAATCGGCAGAACCACACATTTAGTCAATTCTGCTCAAATTAAGCAGAAAAATGGTCAATTCTAGATATATGTGGATATATTTGGTATTGGGTTGATTCAAGGAATCTGTTTGGTTATGTTGAACTGTTTTTTTAACCTCATTTTCGTCTGAAATGTGGGTTATTTGAGAGGATTGTTGAAGGCGAATTGTATATTTTCCGACGATTTCACCCTTATACACAATATCTATTTTTTGGAATGTTCTCCCTTTTGGTTGGTCATATGAATTTATGTACCAAATCTCAGAACAGTGCATTAAATATATCCATGCACTTCTAAGATCATACATTTAGCTACTTTACTAATAAATGTCCACTCAGAAATATTGCAAATTCTGTTTCATAAATACAAATATCAAACATAATAATACAAAAAATACTTATCAAATGTCCCGCAGTTTACTATGATTGGAATTGGTTTGACCTCATCTTTTCAAATATGGTGGTATCTCAAAATCCAATTTTTGCGTACTTGTGCCTCATTTTCTTAAAACATAAATTTCATATGTACATTACATGGGAAAAGTGTATGAATTACCGCTTGGATGCGACACTGATGTGATTTTTACTTTACCGCTCATAAAGAATCTCAACATCTATATACCTACCTTAATGTTAAAATAATGAACAATAAAAAATCTGTTTATGTTTTCTAGTATATTTATTATTTTTTGTTTGATACGCTGAGAATTATTGTCTGTAAATGTGATGTGTTACAGGAAAATGAGTCATAAGTCGCAAGAAATAGATTTTGAGATACCATTATATCTGAAAAGATGAGATCAAGCCGATTCCAATGATAGTAAACAGTATAATAATCTAATAAGTATTTCTAGATTTTAAGTTTGATATTTTCGTTTTTGAAAAACAGTTTCCAATATTTCTGGGGGTCAATAAACAGTAAAGGAACTAAATGTAGTCCATATGAGGACCGTTAAAACAAACAAATGTATTACATATATTGTCCTGAAATTTGATACAGCAATTGATATAGCTATAAATGATAAACTCTCCAAAAAGTAGAACATTCCAATAATGTGATCTTGTGAAAAAACCTCTTTGAAAAATATCAATTTTGCGACTTATGACTCATTTTCCTGAAACACATCACAAATGATGAAATGCTGTCAATAAAAAATACAATACAATACATGGTTCTCATGAATATATTTGCAGGTCTTCATCAGCTTCATCTCCATGTACCCACCCACTGCTCCAGCACAGCCCCACAACCTCCGACAGTGACGAGGGCTATGAGGATGAGAAGCATAACATTGGTGGAGAACCCGATAGTGTGATGTGGGACTCCGACTGTGGGACCAATGAGCCTCCTCAGGAGGAGCAGAGTGGCTGCACCAGGCTGAGCATAGAGGCTGGGAGTGACACAGCCTCCAGGACATGCCTTGGGGGACACCCAAGTAACCACAGTTCCACACATGAACATGCTAGAAGTCACTGTCATCCTACCATTTACAGCAGCAATAAGTGGGCCAGTATTGACATGGGAGTCATGGCTGCTGCTGCAGCTTATGGGTATGCAAAGGGTAACTATGGTTACCAGGAGAGTGTATCCTCCCGCCGTTCCTCCAGTGCTTACCAACAGACTGAAGACAAGGTCATAGACAATGTCACCAATGAGATAAGTCCTCTTCACAACAAAAACCATAGTGACAATAAAGTATGTGCTCAAACACAGCACAATGCTTTGTATAGTGGGAAGGTGAGTGAGTTTGGGAAAAGTGACATTGGCAGGGCAGAGTGCCCCCCGGCCCTGCCCCCTCCCCCCACCGCCCACCATCCACACATACCCAGACGCTACTCCATGGTGCCCCCTGCCCCCACCGCCCATCATCCACACACACCCAGACGCTACTCTCTGACGCCCCCTCCCCCAACCACTGATCACCCAGACCAGCCCAGACCCTACTCCATGGTGCCCCCTACCCCCACCGCCTACCATCCAGACCAGCCCAGACGCTCCTCTATGGTGCCTCCAGTCCCATGTGTGATCCGTTTGAGGAAGAAGTCGCAAAATATTGATTTTGAGATACCATGATATTTGAAAAAAGGAATCAAGCCAACTCTAATGATAGTAAACACTAGGACATCTAATAATTCTTATATTTTAAGTTTGATATTTTTATTTTTGAAAAAGAAAGTTTGCAATTTGCAATTCTGCGAATTGTGATTCATTTTCCTGGAACACATCACATATACTTTCACACACCCTCAGACAATACAGGAGCATATGTGTGGCCAGCTAGTGCTGCCGCTACTTGATCAGCTAGAGGTCAGCTAACATATATCAAGCATAGATTATATATATGAGCTTATCCATGGAGAGAGAATGGCACCAGGTGATAGTAATTCAATATTTATTTGACAAGATTACACCATAAAGTTCCATTCACTATTAAATATCGAGAGAGAATGGAACCAAGTGGTAAAATTGTGTATTTATTGCACTAGATTTTGCAACTAAGTTCCATTCACTATTTGGTACTTCATGCTAAAATAGCACCATTTTACAAGTAGTTGGATCTTTTGGCCAAACTAGTGCAGCAATTAAGTCAACAAATTAGTTAATTTCTGGTAACAAGTTCAAGCAAAAGTATCTAAAGATTCACAGAAAAATTATTTAATATTTTAATTGCACCCACTATGTATTTTTTTTTCTTTTTTATTTAGGATGTTTATACAGCAAGTCAAACAATACAGTGAAACATAATTGTGAGGTAGGCTCACAGGTTTAATTCATATATGAATTGCCATGGTTATTCTGCCCACTGCTGTGTCTAGCTATTCACCAATGCTACTGCTAGTATTTTTAATACTTATGCTTATGCTAATGAGTATAAGAGTATACATAAATGTGGTATATACAATTTTGTGAGATAGGTTGTTAGATGAGTAGATGAGTTGTTGTTTTAGAGTGCATTTTAGCAGTGCAGTTTAAGCGTTCACAGTCCAGTGGGAAGTTTCTGCATGGGCTGCGTTTTCTCTGTGTGACTGTAGGTGGTTGTGGTGCAATTTTAGCATTCATGGGTCAGCAGGAAGTTTCTGCATGGCCCACATTTATTCAATATGACTCTTGTTTTTTAGTGCAATTTTGAAGGTTTCAAATGTTGGTATGTCTTTTTGGGACTGGGCTAGATTGTTCCAGTTCTTGGCTCATAGGTAGCATGGGGCATTCTTTAGTATGTCTGTTTTCAGTAGAGGCAGTGGGAGGTTGTATTTATGTTGTTATTGTGTGAGTCTGGTGTTTGTTTCTGGTTGGCCGGGTAGGACTCTTGATCGTTTGTACACGAGGCATTGTAAGTGCCTGTCTCTTTGGACTTTGAGTGCCTCCATTCGTAGAGTAGTCAGTTTGTGTGAGGCTGGCTCATATTTTTTTGTGCAGGTAATGATTCTGATTGCTCTTGATGGGGTGCGTTCTAGTTTGGCTATGTTGTTTTGTGTAGCAAAGTGGTAAATAGTAGAGTTTTAGTCTAGTATTGGGAGCACCATCGCTTTGTATATTTTGAGTGCAGTTTGTTCTGAGGTCATGTATCTAATGCGGGCTAATGTGTATAGTTTGTTATTTGTTGATTGCATTGCAACATCCACCTGTTTCTGAGCATTCAGCTTTCTGTCTAGTGTTGTGCCCAGGTATTTGAAACTTTCTACTTATTCAAGTTCTATGCCATGGAGTCATAGGTTTGAGGTGGCTGCATCTACAGCTCTTTTGGTTGTAAAGGATAGGACCTTCATTTTGGTTGTGTTGATTGCTAGTTTATTTGTGGCACATCACCTTTCTAGTGTGTGTAGCGCTGACTGGAGTGGCATGATGGTATGTGTATGTGTTTTGTCAGCAAAGTAAATGACGGTGTCGTCAGCGTAAGTTGTGTTTTGACTTGTGGTAGGTATGCAGGCAGATCATTTGTGTACATGATGAAAAGAAGGGGCCCAAGGTTTGAACCTTGGAGGACTCCGGTTGTATGAGGTAGGGTGCTTGAGGTTACTTTTTTTTGCAATGACTGTTTACGAGATAATTACTGAACCATTTGCAAGAGTTGTTGCTGAATTCAAGTGATCTTATTTTTCGTACTATGAGAGTGTGATCTATTGTATCAAATGTATTTTTGAGGTCAATAAATATTGCAGTTGTTGTGTGTTTGCTGTTTATGGCAGTGGCTATGTAATCTATCAGATTAGCTAGTGCTTGGTGGGTTCAGTTGTTTAAACCTTTAAAAAATGTATGATGAATTAACTGTAGATATTTCAATGTTAGTTATTCAGTATATTTTTCAAGCTACATTATGTTGGCATAAATTCTTTTTCACTTGATATGCTGAGAAATATTGTCTGTAAGATGAAATGCTATCAATAAAAAAACAAACAAACAAACTTTATCGTACCCCTCAACTGGAATGTGCTTATGTTATATACAGACAATGCTTTGATGTGATGAGGTAAGAATACACATAGTGTGTATCAAGGACATCAACTCTTGCAGACTTCACATGGTGCCTCAATATACACAGGATTCATCATGACTGTGATCATCTGGAATATTCCCAATGTGAAGGTTTTCCAATAAATCAATTAATATTTACAACCAGGCAGTTTGTTGTTGATGGGTAAAACAAACATTTAACACATTACTAAGATTTCTTTTTTATTTGAAGGCTGATGACATAAATTAAAAGTAATACACTTACAAAAATACAGTGTCCTACCCCTACTTTCCATTTGCTTTTGGTTCCTTGGTCAGCAGCAGCAGTGGGTTGAAGACGATGCTTAGTCGATTATCACTGATTTGCATGTGACAAGAACTGTATCTTTTATCTAATTGTAGAAATACATTTTTTTCATTGATTCCTTACTTAGAAATATTATGGGGAATCAATCTATTTTAAAATATTAATAAATTTCCTTATTTTAATTAAAATTTGATATATATGCAGGTAGATACCAAGAAAGGTTCTATGGCACAATTAGAATTATGACCATTTGGAGGAACATATTCCGTTTTAATGTTCTAAATTCGAATTCAATATTACAAAAATTACTTCAAACTTAGACAAAATTCAGGCTCCTAGTATCAATCTTATGTCGTATGAACAAGCACCTCCAGGGTTGTGGTGACATTGTTATTTATTGATGTAAATAGGAGTGGATTGGTGGAACCAAACAGTCAAACAAAATGGCAAATATAGGGTTATGGGATCATCTCCTGATCATGAAGAAAACTGGACGAAATGGCGCAGTGGCTTCCCTTATAGAGGGAATCCTGATTCTCCCATAGGCACAAGAGCGTGCCACCAGTCACCTGGAGCTGCGAAATTAGTCTAGGGAAGTTGGCTCGATGTCCTGATTTCCTATGTTTTCGTCATCCAGATCACGAACTAATGCCAGATTTTACTTCCTCAACATTTTTAAGGAGCAAAACGTTGGGGTTCATAGTGTCTATATTGTACTCGTAATCCACATACCCGGTTTCCCCAACCCATGTCTACCGTTTTCCAAGGCTTCCCTCAGCGTTCTAGTCATGACATCTGACCAGGCTTGATCTGTCTGCCATGCGCATCTGATTCACACATCAACACAGACTAGCGCAGCGTGCCATGTAGTTAGTCTACATGGCACCAGGGACGGTGGTGGGGTGGGTGGTGGTTGTTTATGATTTGGGGAAGGGAACCTACAAAAACAATCCATATTTATGAAAGTAAATAGCCCAAGACTTCCCTTCATTCCCATCAAATTGTGACAATAGTCCTAATCTGGTGCCACACACATCCTGGAATGCCATGCTCAGACAAATTATAAAAGTTGTTGACCAAACCTGCCCAATAAGAACCTTAACTAATGTTAAGTCAAGGCAAGAATGGATCACAGGCGACCTATTCGCCCAAATGAAGCGTAGGGATAGTCTCTTCCGAGCAGCCAATAAAGTAAAAAATCCAATTTTGCTCGACAAAGCTAAGGCCCTTCATCAAATAATCAATCACCAAGCAAGGAATTTGAAAAACAGTTATATAAAAACTCAAATCGAACTTAATAGCCAAAATCCAAAAAAAATTTGGAAAAATCTTGCACCCCTTATCAATAGCAAGCAAACCAAGCAGATCCCAGAAATCAAGCTAAAAACAAATGAGAACCCCCCTGATCCAAAAGAAACTGCAAAAATGTTTACTTTGCCTCTATTGGCAACAATTCCCAATGTGCAGGATTGCATTTCTAACCTAGTTTTAACCTGAAAATTTTGACCCGATTTTGACCTGGTGCTTTACTAGTGGAAATCGTAAACAGTTGTGAGGCTCAAACTTGATTTTACAATGCTCTGTTGACCCAATTTAAAAATGCAGTTTTTGATGCTCTCAGAATTCCGCTCAGTATCAGGTGTAAATATGCAGTTTTTGATGCGCTCAGGGCATCACTTTCATTGCACCACAGCAAGTATATTTAGGCTGACATGAGTAAAATTGTTTAAATCAATTGGGATGAAAGATTTACTCAGTATTGGGTAGCCTAAGATTGCTCCCATCTGACTAGGTTTTCCATCTGTTTATTCATCTCCTTTGCTGTCATCAGCCACAAACACAGTGAGATTTACTACTCTGTGTGCATTAGTATACAACAGGCCTAGGGCGCTCCATGCACCAGTACAATTTCTGTATATGGTCACAGGGGGTGTTTGTGTTTTTAAAAGATACATTACAATAAGGAACTATTGTAAGATATTTCTTGGGATGTTTATCCCAAGTATATGATGAGGAATATGTAATGTAGAAATGCAACGTAAGTGTTTTAGTGGTGCTTTCATTGTAAAAGAAATTGTAAATGCACTACAGTGACCAGTAGCGCCACCTGGTGAAAACAGTAGCGCCACCTGGTGAGAACAAGTGGCATAATGGTAAGCATATGAGGATAGGCCCCATATTTTGATGTAAGGAGAATAGAAAGAAGAATCCCTAAGTCATCTACTTCCTCAATATTAAAATTGTATAGTTAACTCTTTATACTTCTGTTTCGCCATTAACGCCATTAAATTTTGTGTTGTGGCATAACAATTACATGGAATAAACTTTAAGGTACCTCACAATGTTTGAATCCAATGATAAATTTATCGCTTTTTCATGTTAAATATAGGAGACGAAACATTATTTGCATTTTGTATTTTCCCTTTTGTTAATAAAGAGCTGAGACTGAGCATTTTTATACAAAAGGTAGCCATTCGAAAATTAAAAGAAAAGGTGAAACAAATACAATGCATTCAAATATTTTGTATGAGACTACACAGCTCCTCTCCCTTCAAATGTTGGAGGTGAGGTTAACGTCGGCCAAAGTGGAATAAAAAAAAGAATGGTCAATTCTCACGAAATGGGGGAAGTCAGCATTTTTTTATTCCAAGATTAACTGAGC
This sequence comes from Sthenelais limicola, assembly GCA_942159475.1. NCBI lineage: Eukaryota > Metazoa > Annelida > Polychaeta > Phyllodocida > Sigalionidae > Sthenelais > Sthenelais limicola. The sequence goes on from OW804097.1 coordinate 7,504,677, forward strand.
TTACATTTTTATTTTTATCGTTTATCTCTAAAATCACAGGTTGCCTACATCGGGGCTTTAAAGTCTGTAAAAAATATATAAAATCAATCCCCAACAGGGTTAACTATGACATGCATATGAAGCAAATAATATTCATGAAAGAAAAAAATCAAAGTTTTGTGGCAGACTCGGTATTTGTGTAAAGTATAACAAGAGTTTGATTTAAGCTATGTCAGGTATTTTAAAACTTATTTCTAAATGTTTCTATCTGTCCTGGATTGCTTTTAATCAATGCGAGGTGACAACGGCAAAGGCCTGGCATGGTTTCATTTTGAAACTGCAGTAAGTGTGTCAGAATAACGCACAGACACAGGACGTCACAAAAGTTGACGCAAACTGTCGCAGCAAGAACATTGCTTGTATCCATTTGCTGTATCTCTTTAAACCCATATAAACATCTATAAGATACTTCCAAGCCTATTTTCGGTAAGAAATACGTCCCACAGGCTTTGTGCAGATCGAATACACATTATATAAACATTCAGTGAGAGAGAGTATAGTTACGGTATCAGATCGCCTAAAATCTGTTGTGTTGTATTTTGACATAAAATCAACTGGCATTACATTAAAGCTGATTCCAGTGGGAATTTATATCGTTAGCATTACATTGTTTAGTTCTGTGGAGAGGGGTTTCAATGAATGGTTGTCTGAGACTGAGTGTGAGTGTCAGAGAGTGGAGTGTCTGCCAGTAGGTGTGAATGCCGTGCAGGTGAGTGAGCAGTGCCAGATATTGTGGCCTGTAGTAGCTTCATTATGGTGTAGAATGTTATTGTAGTTGTGTAAGGCTCGAATATTAATCAACAGTACAAATATTTACATGTCCATCACTTGATATAATATTTCAACTGCATGCAGCTAGAGCATATACACCCGATTTAGATACATAACTTTGATATTCATTTTGAAGTGCATCACATGATGCACGTCTCATCAGGTTCAAAACCAGGTGCAAAACTGCTTTTTTGAGAGAGTTGCACTTCTGTGACTGGTCAGATGCACTTCTGCATGCAGTGGCAGATTTTTGAATGCACATCGGGTTTAGCGGAGAAAATTCCAATTCCCTCCGAAAATTTGGTAAACAATGATAAGCGTGAGTTAAAAGCTCTTCAGCATAAAAATCATAATTATCGAAAATTCACCTTCATCTTCCTATTACCCAAGCAAACCTAATTGAAATCATTAAGAGTATACCTTCAAGTAAGTCATCGGGCATAACTGACCTACCATCATGGCTCTTAAAAATAGCACTACAAACTCTATCTTCTCATTTAAAAAAAATCATCAACCAAACATTTGAGCTGTCGACAATCCCTAAGTCTTGGAACAATCCCAAGTCACACCACTAAACAAAGCTGGAGTTGTCACTGACCCGGGCAACTATAGGCCCATATCCAATTACCTGCCAAAATACTTAAGAAAGTTATGCACAGCCAATTGACAGCTGATCTAGAAGACTACAACCTATTGTATAAATATCAATTTGGTTTTAGGTCTGGTCGTTCGACCCAAGATGCAATTGTATCGTATCTATCAAATGTCTATCACGCCCTCAATGAAGGCAATGTTGTAAGGGCTGCCTATCTTGATTTGAGAAAGGCATTCGACACAGTTAATCACACCAGATTACTAAAGAAGTTAAATAGTTATGGTATTGAAGGAAAAGAACTTAACTGGTTCAAAGATTATTTGACAAATCGAAACCAACAGGTCTTTGCAAACAATATTCTTTCTTCGCCCCAGCCAATCAGCTGTGGTGTACCCCAAGGTACAACCCTGGGACCCATATTATTCAATCTATATATAAATGACTTGCCTCGAATTATTAAAAATTTGACAATACAAATGTTTGCAGATGATACGATAATTTACGTCTCAGAACCAAATAGTACAAAAGTAACTTCAAACCTACAGAGCGACATTAATAATTTGGGTCAATGGTGTGAAATAAACAAAATTCCTTTAAATCTCGGTCAATCAAAAATCCAGTCGATCTTTCCTCACCCCTCTCTTAGATCAAGGTGGGTAGCCAAAAAACCAAGCTGTGTTACCACAACATCAAATAGTACTCAACAACGAAATTCTTGAAGACGTTTTTACATACAAATATCTGGGCACTGAAATTGATGCAATGTTAAAATTCAATGACCAAATTGCAAAACTAACAAAGCTGCTTAGATATAAAAGCTGGCAGTTTTCGAGGTTGAAAACTAAAGTACCCAAACGTGTCCTCCTACTTGTTTACAAGGTAATGGTCTTAACACTTATTGACCAGGCCAACATATTATTAGACTCTCATAGCACCACAAACCTCCACAGACTCCAAATCTTGCAAAATCGCATTTTGAAAACAATCTACTGACTCCCACCTAGAGCTAATGTCAATGACCTACATATTGAAAAAAGACTATTGCCTCTTAAACACCATAGACGATTGCGCTTACTCCAAGCGGGCCACCGTAGGGCTCAAAATCCCGACAACATTGATCTTAGAACCATTAATACAAGAAATTTTGTCGAAGGAAGGAAAGTACTAAAGCAAGTTATTCCCAAATCTGAGCAAATCATAAAATCAATACACAACCGTCTCACCACAAGTTGGAATAGGCTACCTACAGTGGCCCACCGCACCCTAGACCCTAAGGCCTTTAAATATAATGCGAGAGCAGTATACATATGGAAAGATGAATATTTTATATAAAGATCACCTGAACATCTGTATGATATTATACCCCAGCAACATAACAATGAACAATGATCATTGAGTGAACCATCTTTGTTAAAATTTAAGGGACACATATTGTTTATCTAATTGTAATACGAAAACTTCCACTGTACTCATGTAGAGAACCATTGCCAGTCAACAACTGAGATGGTATTGTTACTCTACCCACAGCCAATGTAAGAACCACCAGGGGAGCTGGAATCCTCCCATATGCTGGAGCGCCCCTCTGATTGGCTAAAATAATAGCAATAAAAGTTTTCTAATCTAATCTAATGGGTAAGTATGGTCACCACACGGACCGGCAGGCGTCACCACAAATGCGAAGGAATGTCAAGACATTCCCACAACATTATTGGACAAAACAGATTGAGAAGAAAATTAATTAATTAATTGATGAATTATAATATTGAGTTTTTGAGTTAAGAAATTACGCTTGGTTTAAGAGGGCAATGCTCTGTATAGTAAGTGAAGGGTGCAGAACCTGAGTCTTTGAGATTAAAATAGTGGAGCGGGCGAAGCCTGTGAGTCTTTGGTAAAATGGATATTAAAAAATTTTTTTTTTAGGAATTAGAGGTTGTAGTTTTAGTCCATGGTTGAGAGTGAAAGGTGGTAACCCATAGGGTGAGGTGATTGATGTTTGACCTCAAGTGCTGCGACAGTTACTTAGATTTTGTCCAGGTTTTGCATGAGGGCGGTAGAAACCTTCTTGGCAGATTTAGCTGTAACATATTTTTTGTATGAATCATATGACCAGGCACCAAATCTGTGTACCTCAAGCTCCTGAGCCCAAGGGAGAAAGCATTAGTGGCGGCCAATCAGTGGAGTGAATGTAGTGAAAAAACAGCAGGGTCCATCCCCAGCTGTTGCAGTGACCACCTCATATGTGCAGCCAAGTCCTTGGTTGTTATTATATTTTGGGTGGCTTTGTATGTTAGGAGGGGCTGAGCCTTGAAACATGTGGGCGGTTCTAACAGGGACTACTTCCAGGCATCGATTACACATAAACCAAAACTTAAACCAAGAACTTATGAAACCCTTTCTGTCCCCTCCATTTTGGGGCTAAACCCCATAACTTACAGATTTTTATTATTATTTAGAATAAATAATTATGGCTCCTAATAGTCCAATTGGTCCTATCTTTACAAGATGTCAAAAGATTAATGGCAAGGACAAAGAATCAGCCAACCAGCATCTTGATCTACCAGGTATATACAAAGGCAACAATATATATCTAATAATTATTATGTAACAGTGTTGCATGATCCTCATAGTTTCTTTTAACTATTTCAGGAGAAATAAGTCATAATATTACTGATAAGGAGGATGTTAAACAGAATGGCAGATAAGGCCATCATCATTGTGGCAGGAATCGTCAGTCTGCTGGTCGCTGTCTACATCCTGTCTACATCCAAGGAATACAACTGGAAATATAGTCTGGTCAAAACCGGAGCCTCTAGACTGGAAAAAGATACTTTTCTTCATCCCCAATTTAAAGGATGAAAGTTGTGAAAGACTCTTTACTACACCAGAGTCACAAAACATTGCAAGGACCTCATCAACATATCCCAAGTTTAAGAAACTTTTGGCTGTAATCAGAAAAGAGGCAGAAAGACTCAAACATATAAACCACCCTCATGCACCTCTTCATGAAAAACTAACACTTACTTACCAGGAACTGGCAAAGCTCCCTTGGGTGAAAACTTTGTGTGAAACAGGTTTTGATCAAGGTCAAAGTGCCATCGCTTGGTTGACCTCTAAACCTGATCTAATTCTTCATTCTTTTGATATTGGCATTGGCCTTGGGAAAACCCCATATATGGCCAAGTTGGTGAGGACTATGTTTAAGCAGAGGTTTACGTTCCATGTGGTATCATCTGACATGATTATGCCTTTATGGGTGGAGAGAATGAAGGGACAATGTGATATAGTGTCCATCGACAGAGGCCACAACCTGGCTCAAGTGTTTCCTGATTTGATCAACATGAGAAAAATGGCTGCAAAAAAACATTTGATTGTAAGTATTTGATTATCCCTAATTAAATGCTTTTGATGAACCTGACCTTACTGTCTCATAAGCACTTGATCCCCAAGCATATTCCATTTTATTCTTTCTCAGTTCTGTAAGTAGGACCTCACATTTCTTGACATTCTGACAGTTGTGTAATAATGATAATAATTCTGTAGTAGTTGTTTATGGACAGGAGGCAATGTCAGTATGGACACAACTGAGAATTGTCCAACTGTGAAATCCCATTCCCAGTTCTTTTTGGTGAAAGATGATCAACTTTCCAAGTTGGAATATGGTGATATGGCTGGTACAAGTACATAGTATGAATGGGATGGGATTGATGTATTACATTAAACAAGAACCAGTAATGGTTAAATGATTTACAGTGAGGTTTTCGTTACAATTTGTCAGGTTTTCAGTAAAATCTAAATTATGGACTAGATAAACCTTAGCAATTCTGATTGTGTTGTACCAATGTGACAATGAACTTGGATTGGGGCTTTCTGTTTCTGATTCTGTCTCCCCCTCTCTCTCCTTTTCTCCTCTCCTCCTGCACCCTTTAATATGATTTATACAGTACTGCATCACTCACTATCACTGACACACTCTCTCTCTCCTTTTCTCCTCTCCTCCTGCACCCATTAATATAATTTATACAGTACTGCATCACTCACTATCACTGACACACTCTCTTTCTGGTTTTCTTCTTCATGTTTTTTATGTTCAATAAATTGGGCTATTCATTATATTGCAGGTAGCTGATGATATAGAATACCCCGGGGTAAAAGCTGGATGGACAATGTTCAAGGAGTTAAATATTGTGACAGAAGCTTACAGATGTCATATGAAGGGAATAGATATTGACTTTGTTCTGGGGCAGTATGGGCCTTTCTTCTGGGACAGTTCATAGTATGGGCCTTTCTTCTGGGACAGTTCATAGTATGGGCCCTTCTTCTGGGACAGTTCATAGTATGGGCCTTTCTTCTGGGACAGTTCATAGTATGGGCCTTTCTTCTGGAACAGTTCATAGTATGGGCCCTTCTTCTGGGACAGTTCATAGTATGGGCCCTTCTTCTGGGACAGTTAATAGTATGGGCCTTTCTTCTGGGACAGTTCATAGTATGGGCCTTTCTTCTGGGACAGTTCATAGTATGGGCCCTTCTTCTGGGACAGTTCATAGTATGGGCCCTTCTTCTGGGACAGTTCATAGTATGGGCCCTTCTTCTGGGACAGTTCATAGTATGGGCCCTTCTTCTGGGACAGTTAATAGTATGGGCCCTTCTTCTGAGAGAGTTTATAGTATGGGCCCTTCTTCTGGAACAGTTAATAGTATGGGCCCATCTTCTGAGAGAGTTTATAGTATGGGCCTTTCTTCTGGGACAGTTCATAGTATGGGCCCTTCTTCTGGGACAGTTCATAGTATGGGCCTTTCTTCTGAGAGAGTTCATAGTATGGGCCCTTCTTCTGGGACAGTTCATAGTATGGGCCCTTCTTCTGGGACAGTTCATAGTATGGGCCCTTCTTCTGGGACAGTTCATAGTATGGGCCCTTCTTCTGGGACAGTTCATAGTATGGGCCTTTCTTCTGAGAGAGTTCATAGTATGGGCCCTTCTTCTGGGACAGTTCATAGTATGGGCCCATCTTCTGAGAGAGTTTATAGTATGGGCCTTTCTTCTGGGACAGTTCATAGTATGGGCCCTTCTTCTGGGACAGTTCATAGTATGGGCCTTTCTTCTGAGAGAGTTCATAGTATGGGCCCTTCTTCTGGGACAGTTCATAGTATGGGCCCTTCTTCTGAGAGAGTTTATAGTATGGGCCCTTCTTCTGGGACAGTTCATAGTATGGGCCCTTCTTCTGGGACAGTTCATAGTATGGGCCCTTCTTCTGGGACAATTCATAGTATGGGTCCCTCTTCTGGGACAGTTCATAGTATGGGCCCTTCTTCTGGGACAGTTCATAGTATGGGCCCTTCTTCTGGGACAGTTCATAGTATGGGTCCCTCTTCTGGGACAGTTCATAGTATGGGCCCTTCTTCTGGGACAGTTCATAGTATGGGTCCCTCTTCTGGGACAGTTCATAGTATGGGCCCTTCTTCTGGGACAGTTCATAGTATGGGCCCTTCTTCTGGGACAGTTCATAGTATGGGCCCTTCTTCTGGGACAGTTCATAGTATGGGCCCTTCTTCTGGGACAGTTCATAGTATGGGCCTTTCTTCTGGGACAGTTCATAGTATGGGCCCTTCTTCTGGGACAGTTCATAGTATGGGCCCTTCTTCTGGGACAGTTCATAGTATGGGCCCTTCTTCTGGGACAGTTCATAGTATGGGCCCTTCTTCTGGGACAGTTCATAGTATGGGCCCTTCTTCTGGGACAGTTAATAGTATGGGCCCTTCTTCTGGGACAGTTCATAGTATGGGTCCCTCTTCTGAGACAGTTCATAGTATGGGCCCTTCTTCTTGGACAATTCATAGTATGGGCCCTTCTTCTGGGACAGTTCATAGTATGGGCCCTTCTTCTGGGACAGTTCATAGTATGGGCCCTTCTTCTGGGACTGTTCATAGTATGGGCCTTTCTTCTGGGACTGTTCATAGTATGGGCCCTTCTTCTGGGACAGTTCATAGTATGGGCCTTTCTTCTGGGACAGTTCATAGTATGGGCCCTTCTTCTGGAACAGTTCATAGTATGGGCCTTTCTTCTGGGACAGTTCATAGTATGGGCCCTTCTTCTGGGACAGTTAATAGTATGGGCCCTTCTTCTGGGACAGTTCATAGTATGGGTCCCTCTTCTGAGACAGTTCATAGTATGGGCCCTTCTTCTTGGACAATTCATAGTATGGGCCCTTCTTCTGGGACAGTTCATAGTATGGGCCCTTCTTCTTGGACAATTCATAGTATGGGCCCTTCTTCTGGGACTGTTCATAGTTTTCTTAGAGGAATAATCATGCATTTGTAACGATTCTATGTATGCTTTAACAATCTCCAATCTCCCTAAAGTGTAAACTGTACATAATGTTGTGATGAATAAAGCATTTAAAACAAAAAAAACAGATGGCCAGATAATCTCCAGAATATGTCCAGGAAGCATGCAGACCTAGGTGTTCTGTATTTGCAAAATAGATTGCAGATGCAAAATATATTTTTATGATTAATATGAATCATTAAATTGCCTGCAGCGAACACTGGGGCCTTCAAGATTTTTTTCCCCATGGAGGGATTAAATAAACCTAAAATGTGATTGATCAAAGTGAGTGTCCATATGCATGTACCCTTCTTTATTCCCCTATAGCCTAGTGGTTAAAGCATTGGACTTCCAAACAGGATTGTGAGTTCGACTCCCATAGCAGACAGCCTTTTTACATTTGTTTCATTTTTTTTATTTCACTTTATCTTTATTTTTGTATCTGCATATCTGGGACTCAGATTTCTTTTAAAGTCACACATGTAGTTACTGATGCAATTCCCTTTCAATTGGTGAAAGAATTAGAAATCTAAGATCAAATTAAGGGGAAAAAGTCTATTGGATGGGGTTTGGAGATATATAGGTTCTCTGTTATAAAGGTAGGGGTGGCTGTCGTAAGCTTGTGTTTATTTTCAGCGAAAATGGTTTTCGCATGGGCAATGGATGCTACCAGGTGTCACAGGAGAAGGAGGAAGATTATATATGTGATGAGTTTCAGGAAAATGAGTCATAAGTCGCACAATTGAGATCTGTCAAAGTGTTTGTTTTCACAAGATCTCTTCATTGAAATGTTCTGATTTTTAGAGGGTTTAACACTTATAGTCATATGATTATATGTAACACGTTTCGGGCTATTGTATTAAATATATCCTTGCGTTTTGAAGGCCTTGGTGTGGAGTATATTTAGTTACTTTACTGGTAATTACCCATCCAGAAACTTTGCAAAGTTGTTTTTTTCAAAAATAAAAATATCAAACTTAAAATATAGAAATACTTATGAGGTGATTAGTGTTTACTATCATTGGAATCGGCTTGACCTCCTCTTTTCAAATATGGAGATATCTCAAAATCCATATTTTGCGACTTATGACTCATTTTCCTGAAACGGATCACATATGTTAATACTATCATTTTGAAGAATGTGTGTCTGAATGAGACTAATTTAATAATAAATCTGACAACTTTCTCTCACGATTTTACAATTTCATTTTATAGTTACTTGTGGGTTAATATTCCATTGTTTAAACTTCTACCAAGGTTTACATCATATAATTTGTCTCTTCATGTTGAATATTATATTCATCATATCTTCATATTTATTCAGATGTTCATCATTATATGTTGAAACAACTTATGTTGCTTGTTGAAATAATGACTTCCACACAGAACTCTTGTATCAACAGGTTGAGACCACGGAACTCAACCTCACCTCTAGAATTGATTCATGATGAAACTGAACTAACAAAAGTATTCTCTCTATATATTATTATTTCCGGAGGAGTGATTTTAACTTAAAATATTATTCTCCCTTGACCCTTGACACGGACACGGATTCTTCCCAGATTCCGGAGACGATACACAGAACGTGCAATGCTGTCCACACATCTCAATGGAAAACACATTCTGTACATTGTACTCATGACTGTATGAGTTTAACCTTGCTGAAACCGTCGGTCTCTGCCAAATTGTAACAGTTTTTTGGGGAAACGTTTTTATTCAATAATGGTGGCCCGACCCCTCTCACTCAGAAGAGGGCTTTTCGTAGGGATCTAGGCCGTGCTGCTATACAGGCATAGGGTGCAAGCATTTCTGGTCGATTCTGATTACTATACAATTGTTACAAAAATATAAGTTTCCTAGTTTTTAACCAATACATGTACAATGTCTCAGGTACCAAGTCGAGTTAACACAGTAACTCAGGGAGGCAAGGGAGTGAAAGGGTATGTTTTTCCATCGCACCAATTTCATCAAGAGGATTAAAATCATATTGGCAGGTGTTTTTAAATGACTGCTGGAATTGAATACCTTGTGTGTTATTGGTGTTTAAAGAACTCAACAGAACAATAAAGGCAAACTAACAGTTGCAACTTATTTATTTGACCTTTTGAATTTGGACAAATTTCCAACCGCCAGCTTAGGGCCACAAGTTAATCTCTTCCGATTAACATAGTTACCTTGTAAAGTATTGTCATGTACAGATTGTTTAGCCACAGGCTTCTGATAAAAGGCTCTGAAAGTGTTTTCAGGCTTCCAATTCGCATTCTTCATAATTTCAGTCACAGACACAGAAAGGCTTGCTAGTTTAGATGCACTGGCACCTCTAACCGAATAAGCTCCAAGCACCTTGGTGTTAACTCATGCAAACCGAAGTGTCTCACAAATCCATCTGCCAATAGTCTGTGAGCAAGCCGCTTTGTAAGGCGGGCGAAAACTCACAAAAAGGTTATCCGTTACACCACATAAATCTTTTGAATACTCAATGTAATCACTCTACACCTTCACTACAGAAATTTCTCGAAAGATAGCATGCCTAAGGCTTCACCTACACGAGAATGTTTTTGCAAATCTGAAAACAGAATGCAACAAAAATCTCCAGTAAAATTCAGATAAATTCAAAAATCAAAAATCAGATAACTTCAAACCAGCAATAGTTTGACACCTCTGACTGGAAATTAGATTAAGCAAGGTTACTACTTTCATCGTAAGTTGAAGCTTGTAAGCTTGTTATGTGGGAAATCTTCTCGAAAAAAATCTAGAAGAATATCAGGGTCCCAAACCTCTGAATATATGGTTTTTGGGGTCTAAGGTTGTAGAACCTCGTCACCACTTTCTTAGTAATTTCGTTGTTACTGAAAGAGTCATCACCAATTTTCATAAGGGACGAAAGAGAACTTCTTATCGAATTTAGTGCTGAGAAAGAATAACCTTGCTTGTACATTAAGGCTAAGAATTTCAAGCCCTGATTGAGGTTAGGTTTCAAACTAAATTACAAATCTTCTCTGGAACAATATGTAACAATAGGAGAAATTATTTAATATATAATAATGGCTCCCAGATCGAAATTGTTAGGAATTTCAGATACTTAGGTTTCCTACTAGATAGTGGACTGAGTATGACACCCCATATAAATAATGCTTGTTCCAGGGTCCAAAATTGATTTAAAAGACTATCCAGGATCAGACATTTTATTTCTGCTGATATTTTCATCTTAATTTACAAGACATATATTCTGCCTGTGATTGAGTTTGGATCATTGTTGATAGACCTTGCATGTGATAGGGATATATCTAGGCTACGAATCCAACAAAACCACTGTCTTAGGCTCTGTTATGGCGTGGTGAATAGAAGAAATAATCATAGAATTCAGAATATTGATGTACATCAAAATGTACTCTCTAGTTCCACTCTGTTATAGGCGATTGCAACAAGTTTTTTTTACCATTTTCTCAACTTTTACCTGTAATAATGACATCGATAACATCCCCCAATATGGCTACCATATGAGGGATGTGAGATTACCAGTAATTCCATGGAAAAAAGAGAAAATCCGGAGGAGCCTTTTTGGTCGAATTACATCTTATTGAAACTCTCTACTGAGACACCTCTCACAGCATTAATTTTAGTGCTTTTCGTAGGCATGCTTGCCGTGCATAGTTACAAACAGCAGGGGTGTAATCAATCTAAATACAGTTATTATTATACATGCATTCAATACTGAGGCCCCGACAGCCGCACATTACTTGTAACATGGTATTGGACTAGTACATTACCAGCTCGTTGTCATGGCGACGCAAGTTTGGTGGCGCAAGATTGCCGATGCAGGGTTGCCGACGCAATCAACTTACTAGGCATGTATAATAATTAGCACTTATATTATAAGTGTTAGTATTAGGTGAAAACATCAGTTGATACCTCTAGGGATTATACATCCATCTTTAGTAAAATGCCAAACTATATTTGGTCAACTCATGTGGATATGATAATAATGAGATGGGATGCGTGATGATGAAAAAGAAGGTTCCAGGCTCTTTCTGTTTCTGCGAATTATTTGAATCTCCTTGGTCAGTAGTATTTTGTTGTTTATACCCAGGTGATGGTTCTTAATTTTGCTATCTATTTTATTGTACTCTCGTGATATTTTTTTTCTAACAATAAATTCTTTTTCTTCATCATTAATTTTACATATATAATTGTCAATAATCCTGTTTGAACATTGAAAATCATTTACACCTTTTAGTGGTTCATGGTATCTATTAACCCATATATTTAATTATCTATATATTGATGAAACCTATCAGTAATTCCAACTAATGATAAAATTCCACCTACATGTTAGTAAAGTGCTTGTGGATATGAATCAATTAATTAATTCCTTATGTACAAAGTACCACATAGGCCTATACTCATATCCCAAGGCCTCATCGCTATCCATCATAACAATTACATTTATGATGCTCATCCTACTTGAGTTGGTTTGAAGAAAGTAGTTTCATTCTGTGTGTATGATAAAATTAATATATGAATAAGAATGATACAAGTTTGAATTAATGTTTATTTTAGTTTTTGGGGGGTATCTGGCACTTCAAGGTGTATAAACATATGTACCAAATTACAAGAAAGTAAATTAAATATATCACTGGTCTGGGAGATGTTATCTCTGCACCAATGTTACCATGTCAACATGGGTGCAGGAATAAATTTAATTCAGGGAGACCCGGAAGACCATTTCTTATCAGAAGGTGTTCAAAATAATAATAATACTTTCTTTATCCCATTCTCAAGAATTTAGGTAACTGTACTGATATTCTGGAAATAACATTATTGCATTATACAATGGGAGAGCAGCTGGAAAGGAGAGGCTGAGAAGAATGGTGAAGAGGGGATAGGGGGGGAACGCAAGAGGAAAATTGGGTGAGAAACGAGGGACAACAGGGAGGGGGAGGAGGAAAGGTGGGTTGGGTAGGGAGGGGAAGCTTCACCTCAACCTAGCCACCTTTGACTACCTCTCTCTGTCCCCCGAAGTTATCACTAGCATTAAGACTAGATTATCTCCACTTCCTCTTAATAGTAAAGTGATTTACAAATCAATTACAATAAAGAATACATTTTTATTATTGATGAAGGGAAAATGTTAGCCGAAAAGTCAGACCCCAATAAACTCAAACCAAACACTTATGAAACCCCTCCTGTCCCCTCCATTTTGGGGCTAAACCCCATAACTGACGGGTCTTTATTATTATTTAGAATAAATAATTATGGCTTCTAATAGTGATGACCAATTGGTCCTATCTTTACAAGATGTTGACAGATCTATGACAAGGACAAAGAATCAGCCAACCAGCATCTTGATCTACCAGGTATATACAACGGCATCAATATATATCTAATATGTAAAACATTGCTGCATGATCCTCGATAGTCATTAGAGGCAACTAAATTATTTGCTATCTCTTGGTTACTTAAATCATTAGCTGCTAGGGTTCGAAGCATCTAATCTTTCCCTGTCCTTCCCTGAGGTGTTCCAATGAGGCGGACTGGTGAGCAATAGGGTTCTAAAGTAAGCAATTTGATGGCGATTTTTGCTAGTTAGCTCCCAGTAATTGTTTACCCACTATAAGGCAATATTACTACAGCATCTCCTTGTCTTTATTCACAATCCACATATATAAGGTATACATGCTCAAGCTACCTACATACTCCTAAAGCTTTACTAGCGCTGATAAATGATACAATAATCCAGAAAAATATGAGATCCAATGATGCCATCCCTACATACAACCCAACGTGTAACACGCACCTCACCATTTAACTTCCCCTTACCCAGACACAAAACTGAAGCCCTCAAAAAATCCCCAGGTTAACAAACAGCCAAGCTGTGGAACTGCCTCCAAGACAATCTAAAAAATATAGACAACCCAAACAGCTTCAAGTCTGCACTGAAGAAACACCTAGGGCTGTAACACACTGCGACAAGAGAAGTCACAAAACATTCAGATCCACAAAACACACCACACATAACCATGCACACAACAACAGCACACCACACAAGAAAACACAAAACCAGACAACTGTTGTACCGTATGTATAATAATGATAGATACTATCATTTTAATGTTATTAGTTCCTATTTTTTAGTTACATTATATAGTCATGCACCTCGATAGTTAAAACCACACTTGACACAGCGCCAGGCAGAATATCATTATAGATGCTGTGAGCTTTGGTCTTGACAAATAGTCATGTCTTGCTGTATAAAAATGTTGAATAAAAAAAAACCAAAAAAAACCCAAATATCTAATAGCCGCCTCTATACTGGTGACTGTATACTCACCCAAGCATTAGGAGCTTATGAATCTTACAGACAAATGAGGACATCTTATTGAAACTCTCTACCGAGACACCTCTCACAGCATTAGTGGTGTAATCAATCTAAATACAGTTATTATTATACATGCATTCAATACTGAGGCCCCGACAGCCGCACATAACTTGTAACGTGGTATTGGACTAGTACATTACCAGCTCGTTGTCATGGCGACGCAAGTGTGGTGGCGCAAGATTGCCGACGCAAGGTTGCCGACGCAATCAACTTACTAGGTAAAAAAAGGACTCGATCTGCGATCTCGTCCTTTATTTACGCACTGTGCGGCAACTCGTCCTATAAGTGCTAATTATAAGTGTTAGTATTAGGTGAAAACATCAGTTGATACCTCTGGGGATTATACATCCATCTTTAGTAAAATGCCATGATATGATAATGATGATATGATAATAATGAGATGGGATGCGTGATGATGAAAAAGAAGGTTCCAGGCTCTTTCTGTTTCTGCGAATTATTTGAATCTCCTTGGTCAGTAGTATTTTGTTGTTTATACCCAGGTGATGGTTCTTAATTTTGCTATCTATTTTATTGTACTCTCGTGATATTTTTTTTCTAACAATAACTTCTTTTTCTTCATCATTAATTTTACATATATACTTGATGTATCGAATCTATATAATTAATCTTTTTTCACTCAGCTAAAACTGAGAATAGTGTATATTTTACATAATGTCTCTGGCTGAATAAACATGATTTAAAACAAACAAAGGGTCTAGGTCATGTAACACGCAAAACATCCTCCATTTCTTGTGAAAATGTATCATAAGACTTCCTTGTACTAGGATGCCAAGAAGCTTTGTTAAATGGTAAAGATAAGATAAGATAAGATAAGAACTACTTTATTCATCAAATTGGTATAAATTACACGATAAACAGGTATACAGACATCTAGATTACCTCCAGTTCTCCCTGACGTTACCTTTAGGCCTAAAACTTTGTTTTTACATGACTTTTAGCTAATCTAGTGTACATTTAAGTGACAGTGGTACAACAGTTAAAATGTACCACCTCAGAGGGTAAATTTAGACTCAAGATTTTTTTATCTAATAATGGTAGATTTTTAATGGAGTCTTTTGCAACTGCTGCCGCTGATCCACCCGATTTGGCAATAAGTTTGACTTCTGACATGGAATAAAGAGAACTCCTTTGGCTCTCTCGTGAATTCTGGTTGACCAATGTCGACCCATCCAGTCTGGCACTCCACAGGGAGATTCCTCGTCCACCACTGGAGATCTGCAATGACTTGGGCTTGGACAGCCACATGTAACCTTCCCAATAGGGGAGTTGCATGTCTCACTGCGCATGTCTATACAATGCATCCTGGGATGGATTCTGATGAAATCTCACATACAAATATTTTGCAACATTTTTATCAAAAATTGCAAGAAAGTTTTCACCAATATCATAGCCTGTATAAATGATCTACGAGAACCAAATGCATGATGGGAAAGATGGAGGCTTGTGTTATGGAAACACATATATGATATGAATATTGACATGAGAACATTAATAAATATTCCATGCTGAACATGGTATATTGTCTATAGATTTTAAACTGTACCATTAGTCCCATAATTCCATGCGAATCAAGATTCAAAATGGCGGCTATGCAACTCCTCTATTACCACCATTATCGCATAAAGCTAGGATCTTGTCCATTTCAATGTTTTTCAAATACATGAGACCATTATTGAACACCTTTACACAAATCATTAAGTGCCCCAATCAAAGACACAATGTTTTGAATAGATAACACCTTAGTGGAGACAGGATTTTACAGTGACCGAAAAAAGGGGGCATTAATATGGTAAATAACATGCAGAAAATAAGAACCTGATGCAATGACCAATGACATCACATAACGCATAAGGATGGCAAAAAATGTGAAACAGTGGCCGCTGTTGAATCAGGGTTTTTTAGGAGAAGTTTTAGGGTTAATAATAATAAAAAAATTAACCCTGAATACGAAAAGTTTGGCAAGATAATGTTATCACTTGTTCATTTCACTGGAGACCATCAGACTCAACCTAATGTAAATATCTGAGACTGAAAGAAACTCAATGGATACCTGCCGTCGGTCTCTGGGTTATGTTGTACACTGATCCTCAATATATTATTATGAGATATAAATTGAACCAGGCACCTAAACATGTCACATTACTATCAACCATGTTACATTTTGCTCAGTATTATTGTTGCTAACCATCTTTAATTTCATTGATATAGTAGGCACAACATTTGTGCCTCATAGAAATACAACATTCAGAATAAACCTTAATATCATGATCATATGATATATACTTGTGTTTGTCCTAATAAAACAAAACCTTTTGATAACGACATAAGCCTGATAACCTTGACAATGGATCTAAGTATGGTATAAAGCAATGTCCTTACTGTACAAAAACCTTTTATATGAAAAGTAAATAGACATTGGGTTGTGTAATATGAAAAAAGGCACTATGATCTATTCTTCAAATACAGAGTCAAAGTACAAGTCCTGCATCCTTTGCCATGCTGTAGAAGGTTCCAGATTTATTCCCTAGCAGTTGTTCTGGTGTATCCAGCTCTATTATCATGCCTTTATCCAAAACCATGATTCTGTAGTGGAAGGAAATAGAAATGAAAGTTAGAAAGCTGAACATTCCCCAAACCATGTGGATAAAATATTTCAAAACAAGATTTTGGCCTTGGGAAATATTATTTTTGTATCCTGGCTTTGTAGAGGAGCCATAGCACACTTGTCCACAATGAGGACTTTTGATTAGCATTTAATTTAGTATTTTTATACAGCCAATCTTCCATGAAACGACAGTGGAACCATGGATGTCCTTTACAAATTGAGATATTGGTCTGACAGGCAATAACACAATCCAGAATAATCAGTCTTCCACACGCAAAGAGAAGTTGATGAGATTCCCCATATGAAAGTATGAAAATTAGTTCTATAGTTGCCAAGCTTTTTTTCCTTGTCGATGTAAGACGATGCCACCACCGATAACCCTCCACATCTATGTGCATTGCTGGCAATTCCATCATCTTTGCATCAACAAGATTTTGTCAACAGTGGCCAGACTGCTTTATACTCACCTCCATCCTGAACACTAGTATGAGGGTCATTTTTTCTGAACGTGTACAATTCAGCCAGAAGTATGGAATTTCAAAAGGTTCTCCAGATCAATTTGAAACATACATATCTCGTTAGTCCAGGTTTAGAGGTTTCTGTCAATACCCATTATACACATGTCCTCCCAGTGGTTCAGTTTTTATGATAAGTCAAAATTTGGGGTTAAGAAATTGGCAAACGTCCATCATCATAACTCATTTAAGATGAAACACACACCTTATAGCTAATTATATTTGTACATAAAGCCTAAAAGCTCACCAAAATAAGACAATATGGCAATGAATCTGCAGTAAAAATTGTTATAACCAAGAAGTATAACTTCATGACAAAATCAAGCTGAGTGCATCATCCCTATTTCCTCAAAATCTCCATCATCCGTTTTTTACCATACCTTGGTTTCAGATACTTGTAAAACAGTGAGTGGAAGGACTTGCACCTTAAAAATGCACATGGGTAATAAGAAATAAATTATCTAATACCTCCCCAAGTTATAGGACCTTAAACACAGTTGTGTTAAAATTACTCCATCCCAAAGATGCTGTATTTCACTGATGGGCGTTTGTCACTAAAGCTCATTATATATAATGAAGTAAAAACCAATTATGAGTCCTATTCTGTTATGAATGAACCTGAAATGGTTTGGTATTGTTTCATATGCATCAACCACTGGAAATAAAACCAGACAAGTGTATTTCAATTAAGTAATAATACGAAAAAAGTATACTTTAGTTTATTGTATATTAACAATGGCTACACATGACTTCAAGGTACCAAAAGTCGGACTTTCCTCTCCAGAAATTCCAACAGAGAAGTAGTGTCCCCTGACAAATCAAAGGCAATATTTAAATCATCAAAGAAAGAGTATATAACCCTCAAGCTGGCCTTATAAAAGACTTCTTATGATGGGCGTTAGGTTTTCCATGATGGGCGTTTGTGCATGTAAATATGATATCAAACATCATCTAAAGGAATCTAATAATAACCATACATGGACAATTCTTTTAGGAAACATGCCCAACATGTTTTCCTACACTCCTGAAATGTTTATAACGCATCAGCAACTGATACATGTACTGTGAATATTGTAGGTGGAATAATTCTTGTATTGATTAAATCTATTATTTTAAACATTTTTCTCTTCCATTCATTATTGAAGGCCCCCCAAGACT
This sequence comes from Sthenelais limicola, assembly GCA_942159475.1. Taxonomy (NCBI): domain Eukaryota; kingdom Metazoa; phylum Annelida; class Polychaeta; order Phyllodocida; family Sigalionidae; genus Sthenelais; species Sthenelais limicola. Next base: position 7,523,081 of record OW804097.1, read on the forward strand.
GACAGGTGGCTACATTTCCTGTCCAGTGGTCCCTGGGGGACACAGCTGTACTTTTATCCTCTGTTGGTGATGATTTTTCAATCATGTTGATCTGAAAATGAGTGTAAAATATAATACATAGTAAGGCCCCATAAATATGAAAAAAATAATTTTTTTAAAGGGAAAATTCTGATGCCATTTCTTATCTAGTATAATGTCCTGCATTTATCATTTAAATTTGGTGGTTGTTCAAAGAACCCTTCATGAGTTTTTGAGGGTGACAATTGCAATGGCAAACGCCCATCATGGAAATGGTGCCCCTTGTACTAAAGTATAATAATAGTTCCACCCTTAACCATTTAAATATGATTAAACAATAGTTTCTAAAAGATAATATTGAAAGAAGGCCATTGAAAAATGAGTAGGGCTGTTGCTAGACCCACTCAATATAAATTGTTATATTCACAAACGTCCATCATGAAAAACAATGCAAATCTACTGAATATGACCATGTAAAATATAAAGAACATGTTTAAATGATTGGATCCAATGACATACATACAGGGGCATGTTTCCATGTTATTAAAACAGACAATATGTGAAATTTACTGAGTTATTTTTCATTTTGATGATGGGCGTTTTTCATAGCAAATGTTAGCCTCATTGTGTATCAGCCAGATTAGGATTTAGCCATTGATCAACCACTAGAAAATATTTCTTGCATACCAATACAAGTTATACGACATTACAAACACAACAAAATCATATTTGCACTGACTATTAGCACCTTAAGAGACACATCTGTAATGTATTCATTACCATGATGGGCGTTATGCCTGATTTACACCTAACATGTGCAGTTCTGATCAGATGAATAGAGCAATCTGACTCTGTGTAATGGCTAAAACCAATTTAGCCATTTACTTTGAAATACTATTAGCACAAGATATCCAAAGTTTCAAAACTGTCTGACCCTTTCAGTTCACCCTACTGTATATTAATTATTATCCCTCATACAATTATAATGAGACTTTCAGTTTTTGATGCTATTTTTGACAAAACAAAGTCAGATCTGTGGTAGAAAAGACTGGTACTTACCACTGTATGTATCAAACTAAAGATGACTCTCCAAGCAGGGAAACATACTGAGCAGAGCTAGCTCAGCAGAGATTTTCAATAATGGGCGTTATTATCATGATGGACGTTTGCTTTGTTGAAAATCTTGCTATAAAATCACCCAAAATCTCTTTGCAATTAGGGTTTTGCATTTCCCATGTTGACATTGGCATATCATTCAGAAATAACTTCATTGCAGTGAGTTTGAAACTTTTTGTGTTGCCTGAATAACATATTTCTTGTCATGGTTAGTCCAGCAAACGTCCATCAGCATAACTTGTATAAACTGAGGATGGTTTTTTGGATGCATTGTTATTTCTTAACAAACAGGAGTAGAGTTGTTTCTTTTTTTTCTTTTTTTCACAAAAATGATGGCTACTACATTCAGATAAATTGTAGTATTGGAAATATTGAGTTGATATTTTCAATTCTTGCAGGTATTAATGATGATGGGCGTTTGTTTAAAAATGGTTAAAATTTCTCTTGGCTATGAGGCGCCAAGTGTTACCTTCATAATTCAGTGTTTTTCTGGTGGTCAGACAGACCGAATTTTAAAATACAACCACAAACCATTTTTAAAAATGATACCAAATAAATAAATGCTGGGACAGAATAAATAAATGCAGTGGACAGAATTAAAAAGTATAAGTACCGAAGTAATAAATACAGACACAAAATTTATAAATAATCACCGAATTAATTAATAGTCACCAAATTATAAATACAGAGACAAAATAAATAAATACAGAGACAAAATTAATAAATACAGAGACAAAATTAATAAATAGTCACAGAATTATAAATAGAAATACCAAATTAATAAATACAGAGACAGAATTAATAAATAGCCACCAAATTAATAAATACACACACCAAATTAAAAAAATACTCACCAAATTAATAAATACAGTGACCAAATTAATAAAATAGTTACCAAATTAAAATGTAAGACCAAATTTGTAAGACATTTGGTGGTTGCCTTGATTAATTTGGTGTTTTTATTTATTCATTTGGTGACTTGATTTATTAATTTTGTGTCTGTACTTTTAATTTGGTCTCTACCTTTTAATTTGGTGAGTGTATTTATTAATTTGGTGAGTGTATTTATTAATTCGGTGAGTGTATTTATTAATTCGGTGACTGCATTTATTAATTTGGTGACTGCATTTATTAATTTGGTGACTGCATTTATTAATTCGGTGACTGCATTTATTAATTTGGTGGGTGTATTTATTAATTCGGTATCAGTACTTTTTATTTGGTCTTCACAATTTAGTTTGGTCACTGTATTTATTAATTTTGTTACTGTATTTATTAATTTTGTTATGGTATTTATTAATTTGGTGACTATTTATAATTTGGTGTGTGTAGGTATTAATTTGGTATTTCTATTTATAATTCGGTGACTATTTATTAAATTGGTATCCCTATTTATTAAGTTTGTCTCTGTATTCATTAATTTTATATCTCTATTTATTAATTTGGTGACTATTTATTTATTTTGTATCCGTATTTATTAATTCAGTGATTATTTAATAATGTTGTGTCTGTATTTATTAATTCGGTCATTTTACCTTTTAATTCTGTCCACTGCATTTATTTATTCTGTCCCAGCATTTATTTATTTGGTGTCAGTTTTAAAAAAGTTTTGTGGTTGTATTTTTAAATTTGGTCTTTCTGACTACCAGAAACCCACTGAATTATGAAGGTAACACTTGGCGCCTCATACTTGGCCCCCAAAAAATAACCCTTGGTACCTAGGTCATACCATCCCTTCCATAGAGTTGTAGACCAAAACTCTACATGGAAAGACAAAATAAAATGGGATAAATGATCAAACACATGTTTGAATATGCAATTCAAACTTCTTAAATCAAGAGGAGAAGCTGTAAAATGCATCCTTTTTTCATTTCGACCCTAAAAAAGAATATGATGTCTTTGGCATAGTCATATAAAAGTATATATATTATTTCTGGAAAGCTTATTTTCTTCTTGTTACGATGGGATATATTGCATTAATGTGAATTAGACATTGTGGCTTCTATGGAAGGGAGAACCAACACAAGTCAGGAATTTGCCATTTGTACACGCTCAGGAAAAATGACCCATGAGATCAACTGAATGAGCCAAACTATTAAGAAATACAGATAATATGAAACCAATACTAACCTATCATAGTACAGGACTGTATGTAGTCTATGAGCCACTGTAAGAATTGTACAGCCTGTAAACTTGGTCTTGATGGTGTTCTGTATGAGGGAGTCTGTCTCAAAGTCTACTGCAGCTGTTGCTTCATCCAGAACCAGAATCGTACACTTCTTTAGAAGGGCTCTTGCTAGGCACAACAACTGTCTCTGTCCAATACTGGAATTTACATGGAGGGATTAGTGGCAAATATACGGAGTTTTAGGGATGAGTGTACATTTTGAATACCACTATGGTAGTTGTGGAAATAAATACTCAAAAAAATATATTTTTTTGTTTTGTGATATTAGGATTGAGTCTGTGGAATGGCCTAATACCTCTCGCTGAGGTCTCTACGTCCCTGTGGCATTTATTTACATTTTTACATTTGATGCAAACTTTTATTACACACATGAGCAGTTAGAAAGGTGCAGTTTGGGGGTGCAGTTCGGTTGACCCAAACTGCATATGTGATCAGTTCGGGTAAAGACGCAATTTCATTGGTGCAGCGTAGGCCAGATGACATCTTCCCGACCGCATAACTTAGGCCTACAAATTGCGGTGAATCAAGCCTCCTCGAGCTAAACTATAGGCTATACAAGTTAAATGTTCTTTTTGACATCCTAATAGAGTGTGTAATAAATAGCAAATGGCACCCCTTCGGGGTTCGTCCAGTTTTCTGACGGGACTCGATCAGTTTGAACCCTCCATCGTGCCATTTGCTATAAGTGCACAACAACTAAAAACTACCTGAGGGCCTCTCCAGCATCTCCACAGTCTAAATCAAGCATCTCATCCGTCTCCTCCACAAATCCCTTTAAGTGTGCATGCCCCAATGCCTGCCAGATCTCCAGGTCGTTGTACTGGTCAAAGGGATCAAGGTTGCTGCGTAGTGAGCCTGAGAATACTACTGGATCCTGTTCACAATTCACAAATTGGATAATCAATAGAACAATTTGGCTTCTGAAACTGTACTGTCTGATCTACTGTAAAACATCACATAATTACAACTAATTTAGTTCTCATAACTAATGGAAATATATATGGTGAGGTTTGACATTGTAGGATGGGCTGCAAATACACATTACCTGAGGAATGATGCCAATGCGGCTGCGCACATGGTGTAGACCCATTTCATGTATTGGCTTGCCGTCTATGCATATGGTTCCACTGGCACTCTCTATTATGCGGAACAAAGCAAGGGACAGGGAGGACTTTCCTGCTCCTGTCCTTCCTACTATCCCTATCTGAATGTAAAACAGACATGTGATGGAATGAAATCTATTTGTGATGTGTTTCAGGAAAATGAGTTATAAGTCGTAAAAAATAGATTTTGAGATACCATTATATTTGAAAAGATGAGATCAAGCCGATTCCAATGATAGTAAACAGTCTAATAATCTAATAAGTATTTCTAGATTTTAAGTTTGATATTTTCGTTTTTGAAAAAAAAGTTTCCAATATTTATGGGGGTCAATAAGCAGTAAAGTAACTAAATGTAATCCATATGAGGACCTTTAAAACAAAAGGATATATTACATTGATTGTCCTGTAATTTGATACATCGATTGATATAGCTATAAGTGATGAACCCTAAACAAAATAGAACATTCCAATAATGTGATCTTGTGAAAAAAAACTTTGTAAAATATCAATTTTTCGACTTATGAGTCATTTTCCTGAAACACATAACATTTGGTATAAAGTTATGAATGGGAAGCCTAAAACCAAAGTTACTTGTCCTGAAGTGGCAAGAGTCAAGCAATTTGGTCAACCTATGAGAGGAATCATTGCAGAGCTATTCAGCCAGATATATCGATATACTGTATTATCTGATATGCCCTAAGCAACACACATTAAGCAGTGCAAAGAATATTAAAGATAAAGGCTAATAGGCAAGGGGATGTAACAAATCATGAGGCAAGGCTCACCTTCTCCCCTGGGTTGATATTACAGGAGATGTCCTTTAGCACCAGGTCCAGACCAGGCCTGTAGCGAGTACTGTAGGAAGAGAACTCTATGGCTCCCTTCTCTGGCCAGTCTACTGCTGGCTTTTTCTCCTCTATCTCCCATGCAGCCTGCAGAGTCAGAATTGAGGCAAGAGACACATTAATTACATGTATGTAAGTTCATAGGATTCAACTTTATAGCTATACAATAAGCAAAAGCCGTAAAAAAGCCACCGTTCAAAAGTGACATCTTTTCTCAGATTATTGCTGAAACTGTTGAAAATTTTGTTTGAAGCTGGAATGCTAAACTGATTTTTTCTCATTCTGAATGAAGTGTCAAGTGTCAAAAATGGTCCCGACTTTAGGCATTTTACTCGTGAATATATATAATATACTAATTGATAGCTTACCTCACTCTCAATGTGGAGGTATTCCTCAATCCTCTCTACTGACACAACGTATGTCTCTAGCTCGGAAGCTGTTCTTATCAGACCATTCAAAAATCCTGTCATCTGCAGGTTAGCAAATGTAAAATATAAATTATATGTGGAGTGAAGTAAGTATGAACTTGGTATAAGATGAAGCTAGTCTTTATGAACACTGCTATCGATTAGAATCACTTGGATCCAATATCCCACAGGAATTTCTCTCAATTTCTTTGTTCTGGGTCAGTTTCTATCAAATAACCATAGTTGACCTTTAATTGATATTCAAATATCAGAAGAAAACAACACTGCCTTGATGAAAGTATTATAAAATACAGAAATAGTGTCCTCTAATTGAATAATGTCTTAGGATTTATCTCTAGCCATTAAACTGTAGAAAACTATGGAACTCAAATGTTTAATTCCATTATAAATGAAGGCTATACAAGAATTATCAAGGTTACCTGTATAGCAAAGCTGACTGACAAACCCGCTGCTCCCGGGCTAAGAGTGCCGCTCTGTAGTACAGCAAACAGTGAGGCAAGGAATGTTACAATAGCACCCAGTGTGGCTATCGTTAAACAAGCCCACCTGTAAAATTACACATGAATATGAAATGAAGAACCAAAAATGGACCTCAAAGTACAAGATCAGTTAAACTGTATATGCAATTAATAGATATGAATAATGCCAAGTTCAGTAGATTTTACATCAGACGCAGTGCACATATTAGGAACTATTATATCTGATTCAGTGGTTTGCTTGATGTTGAAACCTTATTACAAGTATGTAACAAGTATACATGATTTTGCCCACTGCCACCATGACACTTATAGGTCAGATTTTCAGAATATGTACAATTCACCTTCACCAATTCTCTCAAATAACCCAATTTTCAGACGAAAATACAGTACTATACAAATATAGTATTGACCACATTGCAGCCTAATTTATCAGAATTTACTAAATGTATACTGCTGCAAATTGTACATTTTCTGAAAATCTGACCCTTACGCACTGTATTGCTATGTTTAAAAATGGCTATTAATTAGGCAACATATTACCTGTAGGCAGTGATAATAAGGAACCAAGCACGCTGACTCTCGTCTATCAATCTATCACATATGTTCACAAACTCCTTCTCCTTGCCGTAGGCCCGTATGGATGCTGTCCCCACCACACTCTCATCTATGTGTGTGTATATCGGGGAGCGCCTCACTGAGTCTATTCTCTTCCACTGCCTTATGCTCGTCACATATAACCTCTGAGTTGGGTAAGTAAAATAGAATTACAATTGATTGAAGCAACTCAAAACACTAAGGGACACAGATATTTGTTTTTGAAGGAGGTTTAATAAAGTAGGGTGATCAACGTTTCGGGCGACATGTGCCCTTCATCAGGATGCTTTGATACAGAAAATTATGCTCCTCACATATGAAATTGTGCACTCTTGTTGTTATAGCAACTTAACAACAAACAGCTCCCCAAGTAAACTTTTGTGCACTTCCCCGAAAAATTCAATAAAAGGTTCATAACAGTAACTAGAAAAGTTGATTTTCTTTAAAAGATTTTTCTTTATATTAAAATAGAATTAATTGATGTAATGGGACAATTGTTGCTATCTGTCAAGTTAAAATACTTAGCAACCATTTTGGTCATTACATACAATTTAGAATGTAAAATGCGCAGGTAGTGCCTGATGGCATGTTTACCAGGAAACTGTTTTAATGGTTATTAAACAAATCAATCTTACTTGAACAAGGACATAGCAGATGGCAAGAGGAGCTAAGGCTATGGCAAATACTGGAGTGGAGTACATTATGAGGAAGATGGTGGTGATGACAGGTCCAATATTGATGAGGAAGAAGCGTATTTGGAGGGGCAGGTTAGCATCCAATACATCCACATCCTCAGAGGAAGAAATAAGATAAGATAAGATAAGATAAGAAGTTGTTTATTGTCTTGAAACAAAGGTACAGAGGGGTACAGTTGAATGAAGTAGTTAAATAAGACAATAGGTCGACATACCTATATGATGCTACAAGGCATCATTTCTCCCGGCTGTTACCCGAATTTTGAATAGGTAGAGAACTAATATAACTAAATAACTAATTGACTTAGGAGGATACAAATGAGAAGACCAGTAATGGTAGTTAGTCTAAGAGAATCGAGCAGTACAGCACGACAGTTTTCCAACATAGACAATTTTTTTTACAACATAGGGTATCTAATCGAACAGTACAGATCGATTTCTACAGACTCAGACCACAAATCAGAATGATGTGGAGAGTAAATGTTAGGCACGTTGTAATAAGGTACATTATTACAGGTTAATTGTGTAGAGGTTTTATGAACATACAAGGGTTAGAATGAGCAGTACAGCTCATTTCTTATATCTGACTGAGTATAAAATAGTATCAAATTACAAGATCAAATACATGGATTAAGGTACAAGGAGAACAAATTTCTCTAATACACACATATAATATATATATGTAGATATATATATTCATGTACATCTGTTCGCACAATACATTCGAGTGAATACAGTGAATAAAATGAACAAAGTGTAGAGTCAATGAGCATTGTAAAGTGAGATATGTTATGTATAACTGAGATCCCCAAATGTGTCATGTCCAGGATTCCCTAGTCATTATATTTTTAAGTGATTATTGTAAGATGAGAGATCTTGACTCCCATCTGGACAAAGATTCAGTTATCATCCTGTGGTGACCCATTATAAGCTGTGATTCAGTGAACAGCTGTGATTGGTCACTATGATGGTGCAGATACATAATAATTGGTTGAATATGACAGGAGACACTATTGTGTGTATGGATAAAATAAATACAGAACTGTCATTGTAGTCAACAAAGGCTATGCCTATCCCTTTCTGTACCTCCTGCTATAACAGATTGAATGTATCTTTCCCACTATCATCTTGGTCAGTTCTACATAAATAATGTATTACTTTCTCTGTTTACTTCTCAGTTCATTGTGACCTACCTTAGAAAACCTATTCATGACCCTGCCTAGAGGTGTTGTATCAAAGAAAGCCATGGGAGCCTTGATGATGTTGTCTAAGAGGGAGAAGTGCAAGTTCTTTGAGGCCAGGTAACTGCCCCACGCCATGGCAACTGTCTGCACCACTGCTGCTGTGGCTGGATAATAAAGGTTATTTGTGATCCGTTTTAGGAAAATGAGTCATAAGTCGCAAAATATGGATTTTGAGATATCACCATATTTGAAAAGAGATCAAGCCGATTCTAATGATAGTAAACACTAGGACACCTAATAAGTGTTTCTATATTCTAAGTTTGATATTTTTATTTTTGAAAAAAAAAGTCTGCAATGTTTCTGGATTGGTAATTACCAGCAAAGTAACTAAATATACTCCATACAAAGGCCTTAAAAACACTAAAATATATTTAATACAATGTTCCAAAATTTCTTACATGGATTTATATGACTATAAGTGATAGACCGTCAAAAGATCAAAACATTTTAACAAAGAGATCTTGTGGAAAAAACACTTCAAAAAATATCAATTTTGCAACTTATGGCTCATTTTCCTGGAACCCATCACATTTTATTATACCTCTTGGAGGGATGGTATACGATTCCATAGGCTACAGGATTGGAAAACCGTATCACCCGCTGGGCGATATTTGCATATCATATTGCCCTCTGGCGGAATTTTTGTTGAAAAAAAAGGCCCATGTTCGCTTCCTTATTTTCTATGTTTAAAATATTATTTTCGCAGAAAAAAGACTTGTTATACATTGTATGTAATGATTTAACAATAATTATAATGATAGGCAGCTGTATGCGAATTTATTGCGTATTAAGATAGAAAAGTAGATCCGAAAGTGAGTGAGGGGGTCCGGATGTAGAAACTTTCCAAAAAGTAAACAAACTGTGGTGAACAGAACTTGTTATCTGACACTAATTTCCATCGAATTATCATTATTTTTTCACACAAAAACATTGGGAGAGGTAAAATAAATACAAAATAGACTTCTGGCCGTGTAAGAGGTGTTTATCTCCCTTGGGCTACCCAATTTTCTCAGGTTCTTCGCACCCTTAAGAAATTGGTACGCCCACAGGAGATAACCACCTCTTGCATGACCAGGAGTCAATTTTGTCTATGTATTTCAATTATAATCATCTCAATTTCGTAAACATATAGATCATTTTATTATATGCACATACTATATGAGACATGCTATAAGTGGGGTGCTATAAAAATATTCATATAGGACGCGTCCTATATGAAATGTAGTTGTCTAAAAATAGCTCTGTTTTTATGCTTCGCGGAGCTATGGCTCTCCGCGGAGCATTAAACAAATCCCCGCGATCGGTAATCCACCCGTGATTCTGGTACTATAATTATAGAAATGCATCATAAAACCTACATCATTAAATAGAGCATTAAATTCTCTTTTGAATGATATAAATTGAATTAATGTACCTCAAGGAATGGCCATGATATGAACGTTTTAATTCAACAATGTCAGTAAGTAAATGTACTGCATGAGACACACAGACAGATTGACAGCTAGGGCACCGCTGTACTAATGGGACTCTCAGCGGGACAGTGGGGTTCTCTGTGACTTTTTTAGATATTTGTCAGTGATATCTGATGATATATCATCAAATTTGTATGCACATATAATAAATATAGAATGGAACTCGTCCACATAAGCACTCTTCCTTCGGCATCGTGCTTATGTGGACGAATCTCGTCCTATAAATTTTTTATTATTGCCGGCTCGTCCCATTCTCTCTATATGTTGAAGTATGTATGAGAAATGAATTGTAAGATGAAGCAATTATGAACATTTATAAAGATAATACAAATAAGACAGGTACAGGTTTTTACAATTTGCTATTGTCTCTTTTTTTGTTAGTGTAACAACACTCAATAATACTTTTCTATCAAATGATCTGTGGTTAGATTAATTAATCAGATTAATTTAGGTCTGGCAGAGATGAAATCCAATCTCAGCTGCATGTAACAATATAAAAAAGATGGATATTTTCATCAAATTGAATTTTAACAAATTAAACTACACTTTGAAGGGATAACCACAAAATGAAGGAAATACTATTTGGATTTTCAAGTTTGATGGCTAGAACACATTTTAAAAGAAGTGAAATTTCCTCTGGCCTTAGCCTTTTGAAAGACAAACAATGAACATGGGTATTTGTAAACCACCTAGGTGTAAACACACAGGAGTATACCTGTTTGTCCATACACATACCACCTCTATTATACAAAAGGAAAGTCGCATATGACTTACTAGCCTAACCACTTGAACCTGTTATGCTACATGTTTTATTGTTATTATTATTTTATTCAATTTAACCTGTACTTACTCACTTCTCATTAATTTAGAAAACTGAAACATTCGTAAAAACATACTTTAGGCCTAGGTAACGGCCGGGACAACTAGAGGCAATCAAGAAGTATGTATACTAAGGTGGGACGTGTGTTTCACCTGGATAGCGCTACCACAACTGAGGCTGGGCCTCAGAAACGAACGTTCTACCTGAGCTCACCTGGGCAACTGTTGTTGTTGCTTAGTGAGTGTGGTAACCCCGATTGTGACCTCATCCGCGTTGTTGCAACAACTCGGGTTTGGTCAAGTGAGTCCCGTAGGACTCGGTCTGTCTATAGAATTAGATCAGAGTAATTTGATGAACTGTATGAGATTATAATAAAATATAATGTTTTCAGTCACATCACATGGGGTCTCTGTGTGGTTTCGACCTTATAAGGTCTCGTCAGGCGCTAGTTTGGCCGCGTTGGTTAACTATAGGTTAACACTGGGCCCAGTATTTTAAGGTTAATTACCAGTTAATTAAGTTTTTACATTTAGTGACACTTGATAAATATAATGGTGACCTAGGCTCGATTGTTGAATACTAGGGTGGGACAATTTGAGCTACTGTCCCTTATAAGGAGACAGTCCTTCTGGCGACTAAGTGTCGCCCTTATTGCCTGTCTCGTATTAGGGAGATAAGCAATTATTGAAGGTAGGTAGAGCAGTGGTAGGACCGTGGTCCGAACTAGTAACAGCACTAGTCGTAGCCTAAGGGAGGCATTTTCGTAAGAGACTATATTTTGAACGTAATGGTTGAAAATGTCATTGTTTATCAATCCAAGATATTTAGTCCCCTGGGTACCATTGTTTGTAGTCTGGTGATCCATCTCTTCTCCTCTGAGTTTCTGCGTTGTCTAGCAGTCTCACTTTCTGAGTCTGCTGAGATCAAGGAGAGGATGGAGATTGAGATGTTTGATCATTTGTCTTTGATATTTGGATGAGAACTATTCAGGTGCCGAGCCACTGTTGTGTCGTTGTTCTTGTCTATATCAAAGAAGTGGTTGCCAAATCTGGAGATGACATTGTTTTTTGTTTGTCCCACGTATTGTATTTGGCATGACTTGCAGGTGATCAGGTAGATTAGGTTGTTGCTCTGGCAGTTCACATGTCTATGACATGTGATGTTTTTCTGGAGAGTCACTGACCAAATTTGCCCGCTTGTGTTTATGAGCGGGCAGTATCTGCAAGTATTGGGTCGTTTGCACTTGTGTGCATTGACAGTAAAGCCTGGGGCCTTTTTGGGTACCGTAGAGGCACGGACCAGAAGGGCTCTCAGATTTTGGTTCTTTCTGTGTCCAAATACTAGTTTGGAGTCTCTTAGAAATCTGGAGGTTTTTGTTTTTTCCACAAGGTTCCAATTGTTTTGGATCTCTTCGCGGATTTTAGGGTTGTTAGGGTTGAATGTGTTAATCAGGTAGAACGTGGGATTCGTGGTCCTGTCCCTATCTGGTGCATTCAAGATTCGATTTCTGTTCATGTTAGTGAACAGGGCATCCCTGTCAAGGGCATTGACTTTGTTCCAAGCCTCTTCAATTATGTGTCGCGGGTAGTGGCGGCGTTTGAAGTGGGTTGCTAGAGCCAAGGAGTTTTTCCTGAATTCTACCTGGGTGGAACAGATCCTCTTCACTCTCAGAAATTGGGAATATGGCATTCCTTTCATGCAGTGGGTGGGATGACAGGATTCATACAGGAGGTAGTTGTGGCTATCAGTCGGTTTGCTGTATAGAGTGGTCTCTAGTTTGCTACCGTTTCTGTACAGAGTGGTGTCAAGGAAGTTGACCGAGGTCCTTGACGGTTCACTCGTGAACTTAAGATTAGGTGTGGCTTTATTGAGGTGGTCAATGAACTTATTTAGTTCTTCTTGGCCATGATGCCTTACCAGAATGATATCATCAATGTATCTTCTCCATAGCAAAGGTTGGAGCGGGTATGTGTATACATGGGTATCTTCAAATCTACCCATGTAGATGTTCGCTAGAGAGGGTGCCACGCGAGTGCCCATAGCCGTCCCTCCAATTTGGAGGTAGTGTTTTCCATCAAATTGGAAATTGTTGGAGGTGAGGACTATTTTGAGCAGTTTCACCAGAGAGAGGTTGGTGGGACGGCTATCAATAGGTCTGTGGCGGGAAAGGGTTTGTCCTACAGCCATACAGCCCGCAAGTTGCGGGATGTTGGTGTAGAGACTAGTCACGTCTAGGGTGGCTAAAATGATATCATCTGGGAGATCTGTAAGTTCTCCTACTGTTTCGATGAAATGGGTAGTGTCTTTGAGAAAGCTCTTCAGTTTAGGTACAATAGGATTGAGGAAGAAGTCTACAAAGGCTGAGATTCTTTCGGTGGGACTCTCGTTCCCCGAAATGATAGGTCTCCCCGGTGGGGGGAACTTGTTTTTGTGAATTTTGGGCAGCATATAGAAGTGAGGAGTTCTGGGAGTGTCATGCACTAGGAAGTCACCAGTTTTTTCACTAATTTCACCCGTGGAGACCATTTCAGAGATGGTTTCCTTTACAATGTTATTGTGTCTGTTCGTTAGGCAGTGGGGAGTTAGGAGATAGAAGTTGGTATCAGAGAGCTGGCGAATGCCCTCTTCTATGTACATGTCTCTATCTAGAACTACCACTCCGGAACCTTTGTCGGCCGGTTTGATGATAATGCTATTGTCTCTTTGGAGGGAGTTGATTGCATCTCGTTCGGCCTTGTCTAGGTTGTGGGTTCTAGGGCCCATCAGTTGACAGTTTTGTAGATAAGTTTCGTTCTTTAAAAACATGAATTCCACCCACCCAGTACAGGGGGGACTCCATTTGGATGGTTTTTTGAATTTTCTATGTTCGAACGGTAAGTTAGGAAGTTGGGGTCTAGGTTGGAACTGATCTAGATGATTTTGTATATAGATCGAGCGTTTTATAGAGGTATTGAATTTCTCTAAATTTTCCATAATTTCTCCCCGGTCTGGAGTTTTAGGTGTTGGGACAAAATTTAAACCTTTATTGAGAAGATTTATTTCACCCGCGTTTAGAATTTTGCTAGAGAGATTAATTACCCCGGTGTTATCTGGGGCCGGATCTGAGTTAGCGTTTGAGTTTGTTGTATTGGAATCGAAGTCAATATACAGAACAAAGGTCTCTTTTATTATCGACCAACATTGTGGGTTCAACATTGTCAGTGAACAAAAATTATTTTGACAGGGAATGCATGTAATGTCATCACAATTGAATTTGAGAATAAATTCTATCAAAAGTTGTTCAAACTTGTAAGAGTCCGAAAGTGGCTCTTCTGAACTATTAAGATTGGTTGGAACGTTTATGGTTTCAGCACCATCGCCATTAGAGTGCCGAAGTCCTCCGTCATTTTCTCGACTAAGGCTTGCTTGTCGTCTTGCGGTGTGGCTGCGGCTCCCTTGGGGCCTTGTTTCCTCTGTGCATTGGGTTTGCGGTATTTGGAATTCTGAGCAGCGTTTTGGTTGTTCTGGGCAGGCCTCTTGTGTGCGGTCTTGGCCTTCCCAAACCCCGACTTTCTACTGTTGGGGCCATTTTGTTGGTTAGTAGGTTGGCTTCTATTTGGGCCATTCCCCTTGTTTTGGCCAGCCGCCTGATTGGCATTGGTGGCCGACTTGGGGGGTAGTTGGTATTGTGCTGGTCGGTAAGCACGGTCCACACCTGACCACATGTGGAATTCAGGGCCGTCTTTCAGTGTTGCACTTTCCTTATTCAGGGCACTGTTGAGTTTGGCAGCCTCTCGGGTGGTTAGGTCTCTAACCACAGAGATGGCATCCTGCAAAGAAAACTCAATCTGGTGACGGTAAATGTCAGTCAGGGCTGTCAGGTTGGCAGCAGCTTTGTTTTTATAGGTGATAGCCTGTGATCGCATGGAAGCCGCGGTCAAGGTTAGGATCCTAGTACCAAAGTCTTTCCTAAGGCTTACGAAGTCATTGGCGGCTTCTTTGCTTAGGAGCATCCCTGCTGGGGGACACGCCCCCACTGTCCACTTGGGGAAGCGTTGTTTCTGTGCGAGGGAGTCGTAGTGGGCTGCCTTGATGTTTAGGGTCAAGTATCTCTGCCTAGCTGAGCGGTATAGGCGCCACTGGTCACGGGCGACAGGTAAGATTTCTGCAAAGAATCTTTCTGCAGCATCTTCATTTGCATCATCATCGTCAGCTGGAGCTGGGGTTGAGGGGGCGGGGCCCCTGCCCTGGCGCCGGCCTTTCGGTCTGGCCTCGCGGCGTGGAAGAGGAGCAGTGGCGGAAGGGTTCGCCTGGCTGCTAGTTCCGGGCCTTGGAGAGTGGCCAGTCTGGGTGTTTGCGGGATCCATCTCCTGTTGGGAAGAGAAATTACCAAAATGGTCAAGAATAGCTTTGGTATTTTTATTGAAATCGGCTTGTATTTCAAAAACTAGTTTAGTTCTGGCCGGGTCTGGGTCCGACGAGTGCGGGTCCACAGTGCCTAGCAACGGGAGTGTTGTTTTGGCGATGGGAGTCGCGCTCGGCTGACTGCCGGCAGGAGTGATGGAGTTCACATCCATTTGTGTTTCTTCCCTTGGGTTGTTTAGTGTCTCAAGGGAGGGGGAAGTTTGGACTGCCACACTAGTGACTGGAATTGATTCCAGGCTAGGTGTTTGTCCGTCTTTTTTATGTTTCTTATTGCCACCTTCTAAGGTGGCAACACAGTCTTTTGAGGTGGGCGGAAGTGACTGTTGCTGCGCATGCGCAGCAGCAATGGCCGCTTCTGCGTTCAGTCTCGGGGGCCGTAAGATATGTGGATTGTTTTTTGGATCTGATTTAGTTAGATCACTACAGGAACTATAAGGAGTTGCTGTTATAAAAGTAGTGGTAATCTCGGGACTCACAATTTCATCGTTCATCTGTCGTTGGTTAATCACGACTGGATTGTCGTCCGACAACGATGTGCGTCTGGTCGCCTCAACAAGTTGTGACAGTGGGCCCGGGCCGACTGGAGCTTCATCGTCTGAGGAATTATCCTCATATGCCGGTGAGCTAGGCGGGGATCGGTAATCTTCACGATGTTGATCGGCATCAGCCATTGTGGTGAGTTAAAAGTAAGAACTCAATGGTACAACCGGGTAAAGGCCGGTGGATCAGGCGTAGAAGCGTTGTGCACTAAGGTGGGACGTGTGTTTCACCTGGATAGCGCTACCACAACTGAGGCTGGGCCTCAGAAACGAAGGTTCTACCTGAGCTCACCTGGGCAACTGTTGTTGTTGCTTAGTGAGTGTGGTAACCCCGATTGTGACCTCATCCGCATTGTTGCAACAACTCGGGTTTGGTCAAGTGAGTCCCGTAGGACTCGGTCTGTCTATAGAATTAGATCAGAGTAATTTGATGAACTGTATGAGATTATAATAAAATATAATGTTTTCAGTCACATCACATGGGGTCTCTGTGTGGTTTCGACCTTATAAGGTCTCGTCAGGCGCTAGTTTGGCCGCGTTGGTTAACTATAGGTTAACACTGGGCCCACTCAGAACTCAGAGGAGAAGAGATGGATCACCAGACGACAAACAATGGTACCCAGGGGACTAAATATCTTGGATTGATAAACAATGACATTTTCAACCATTACGTTAAAAAAATAGAAGTCTGTATACCTGCTTATCGTGTATTTGTTCTTATTTGATAAATAAAGTAGTTGTTATCTTATCTAACCCTTAATGAACACTCACTCTGTGCAATGCCTAGGACTCCATAAATGGTGAGTCTGAACATGGCATGCCCCTTGTCTCTAGTGGTTGTGTTAGTGGCCGCCATGTTGCTGTCTGATGTCCAGTCACTCAGCCACAGGTTGGTCAGGATCTGTGGTCAACGGTTGTTATTCAGTTTCAAATAGAAGTCACATCAAGGTTATTTCATAATATTTGCTTAGAATGTAGACTAACCCCTGTGCAGTGTTTACATTTTGACATCAAATCTTCAACTTTAAAACATACTTTATTTAAAAGTGCAAAAAATAGGTTTTGTTCATGAGATGGTAAAGTGTACAATAGCAGAATATTATGACTGTGTTCACTGCTTGATTATTTCAGTGTCTTTTATCTATATCATGGCTGCATGAAAATCATGATCACAGTTATTTGTTTACAGATTATTATTTATCAAAATACTGGCTTACCTGGGCAATCATATAGAGAAGTTGACTCCAGATAGCCAGGTTCAACATGAGCACACCAAAGGCCTTTACATACGCCTTGATCACACCAAAGCTGATCTGTTGGGAATAAAAGTAGTAAATATATTCATGAATGTCATATTATACTATTAACAAGTAAGATGTCATCAACCAGCACTGTAAACTGCTATAACACTATTTATTGTATGAGCATTCCATATGAGAGGTGCAATAAGTGTGGTGCTATACTAAATCCATATAGTATGCATACTATATAAAATAGTTTGTCACCAAGTCGGCTACTTTTTTCAGATTCACGCATGATACATTTGCGATTGCACATCAAGTTTTATACCCATATAATGAATATAGAATGGAACATAAGTTCTCTGCCTAGAGCATTGTGCTTATGCAGATGGATCTCGTCCAATAAATCTTTCATTATTTCCGACTCGTTCCATTCTCTCTATTTATATCAGTTAGGACACCAAACCATAGCTAAATCTTTAAAGTTGACTTTTGGGTTGAAGACATTTTTAAACGCCTTGATAAAGGGCCATTGAAGCCTGAAACGTCGGACCCCCAATAAAACAAACCTACATCAAATACCCCCTTCTGTCCTCATTGTTTTGGGTTCCTTACTCCATCTTGATTTTTAAACTTTGTTTGAATTGATTAGGTTGGAAAAGGTCTTCATGGAGCCTAACACTACACTGTAAAATTGACACATAAAGTTGTCTAATTTATTAAGTGAAAGTAGTCTCATTCAGACACACATTCGCCACACCCCTACCGACGAGAAGGCTCACTAGACTTTCTTACTGCCACAACACTCGCAGATCGCTTATCACCCAAAGGTCCACAGGTACAGGTGAGCTCCAGGTCTGTCCGTTATCTCAAAGTTGATCATGTGGGAAGGGAGGGGAGGGACCGACCGCAAGGTCAGGGGAGGGGGTATTGATTAGGAGCGGGAGGGAGAGGGGAGGAGAGATAACCACATGACCTGGTCACCACCCAAAGAGATTGGTCAGAGTGGCAGTGGTCACTCTGAACCTCATTTTAATATTTTTCCTGTCATTGTTATCATGTGGCTGATTGGATCTCTAATCTAACCTGTTAATTAGTTGGTCCAGAGAGACCCAAGCCAATCGGCACAGGCCCAGTGTACTCATTGTAATCTGTCTAGTATAAAAATAAACGCCAGTGATTACAGCGGCCTCTTTTAAGTGGTCCTGCTGACTTGAGACATACATCTCTGTGTGTTGCGTTGAGTAATTTCTTGCTCAACGACTGACCCTGAAATATTACAAAGAATGACCCGCATTTCTTCAACACAATCATATTCCTAATGGAACCTAACACTACATACTCACATTGCCTTCCCCTTCCATCTCCTCCTGTAATAACTCCTAATGGAACCAAACACTACATACTCACATTGCCTTCCCCTTCCATCTCCTCCTGTAATAACTCCTAATGGAACCAAACACTACATACTCACATTGCCTTCCCCCTCCATCTCCTCCTTCACCAGTTTCACTCCTTGAGTTATGGCCTCCTCATCATCCAGTTTACTGCTTTCTTGTCGGCCGAGGGACCTGAAATAAGGAGCAATAGAATACTATAGAACACATATGAAAGCTGCTCTGCGAGCCTTAATACATCAATATAAGTACATAATTGACTTAACATTTGAAACCAGACTTATTGTTGTCTATTCCATTCATCTGGAATAGACAACAGTGGCCCACCAAGTGTAATAATTGTGATGTGTTCCAGGAAAATGACATAAATATTGCAAACATTTGTTTTTCAAAATAAAAATATCAAACTTAAAATCTAGAAATCCTTATTAGATTATTATACTGTTTACTATCATTGGAATCGGCTTGATCTCATCTTTTCACATATAATGGAATCTCAAAATCTGTTTTTTGCGACTTATGACTCATTGACCTGAAACACATCACATATGATCGTAAACAAGGCATTGGGCAACTATCTCCTTATGACTGTTGACTTGTCAAGGCCTTTCCATACTAGTTTCAGGTTCCCAACGCATCCAAAAATTCTTTGTCAAGAGTCATGTGAGGCGTTTGTTACACCTCCGTGGGTATAATCCCATCCATAGTTAATCTAGTATTAAAATTTAGAATGATGGAGCCCAAGGAGAACACTTGTAGACTGGATGATATTAAATATAAGAGTGACTCATGGCCCCTCTGTATGGTTTATTTTGGGAATCATTGGGAGCCACTGGCTTACACCACTTCCTCCAGGGTTACACTAAGGCCAAAAAAAAATAGGTGTGTTTCCGATTTATCTGGCTGAAAACTAGGTCGGGGGGATGGTAACTTTTTTTTTTTTGTTATTTATTTTTGTTTGGAAACCACCTCCCAGGAACTGAAAAAAATGTCTTTTTCATAACAATAGTTGTTTTGAACATGGGAAATGTGCCTTTTGACAGTTCCAGGTTAGGAAAACCCGTTTTCCTGCTTTTATAAGCATTTTTTGTCAAAAAATCCAAAAAAAGTAAGATATGATGGGAAAAAAATCAGGTATGGTAAAACAAAATTTAGGTAGGGTAAGGTTTTTCTAGGTAGGGGGGGGGGGGATAAATCGGAAACACACCTATTTTTTTTTTTGGCCTAACTAGTACACCACCTTGTGGGACAGCTACCCCCTAAAGGGAGAGTGGCTCCTCTAGAGCTCTGCTGCCACCTGACGGTATAACAGCTTGATCATTGGATCGAAGTCTGCCTAGCCTTGAAATAGTTTACCAGCATTTTGTTCATCATGATGGATTAGACTTGCAAGTGTCCCTTACCCTTTGCTATAGGGACGTAAAGAGAGAGCTGTAATATAGCTGTTTATTAGCTGGCTAATTTTGTTAATGAGTTTTCACGTTTACCAGACATCAATGTTCTAAAATTGCTCACATGATTTTGTTCTTTTTCCTTCTCCTGATCTTCCTGCCCACCTTCTCACTGGTGCTGCTGCACATGAGGCCTGTATCGCTTGCTTCTGTGGAAGAGAGGTAGGTGCTCAGCTGTTCCCTTATCTCTGAAAACATTCAAATTCAAAATTCCTTTTATTGCTGATGTTGATTACAATGCGGTTGCTCTGCATCTAAATTTTTATTTCTTCCAGAGGATGCCGCTTTGATGGACTTGAATCTTAAGAGTAATATAACTGTTGCAGAACTTGGTTTTACAAAAAACTTTGAATGAGATGTGATGTAGGATGGTTAATTACAATGAAAACACTGATGTTAATGACATATGGAATTGTAAACAATAGGGTGTGTGTTAATGGCACTCGAATCAGATATTGACCTATAATTTTATATAGTTGTATGTTAATACAAATACAGACAGATTATCATTAACAGAGAAATATGGAAATGTTTAGAAATATAGAAATGTTTAGATGAGAATGAAGTGAGTGAGTGAGATTGGTGGCTTTACGCCCTTATCAACACTTTGAAGTGTTATATCAAGGGCGGGAGAGCTGAAAGGGAGGCAGTTTATGATCATACCCAGGAAATAGCGATAGAGAAGAAGGGAGAGAGAGACCAAGAAAAGAGACAGAAAGGCCCTTTAAGGTCTTACCCAGGACCAGTGATGAGAATGAAAAAGCTATTCCCTCTTGTCATCAACATCCATACTTCAATAGACTGAACTCAGTCTGCTGCATTCTCACTCTGTGATGAACAAAAACACACAAAAAACAATAAATAATTTCTTTTGCCTTTCTTAAGACTGTTCTACTCTTCTCTTACCTTCGGTTTCTGGGTCAGAATCATCACTGACCTCATTCTCAAGGTAGTTCCTGACAATCTCAGCAAATGCACCACCTCTTTTGAGCAGTTCCTCATAGTGTCCTACATCATTGATCTGCCCATCCTTCAGGACATAGACAAGATCGCAGTGGGGCAGGTAAGGGATGCCATGTGTTACAAAGACCCGAGTCTATGCAATATACATATGAAAAGAATTATTTTAATATATGTCACATATTGATGCATAACATAAGTCGCAAAAAATAGATTTTGAGATACCATTATATCTGAAAAGATGAGCTCAAGCTGATTCCAATGGTAGTAATCAGTCTAATAATCTCATAAGTATTTCTAGATTTAAGTTTGATATTTTCGTTTTTGAAAAAAAAAGATTCCAATATTTCTGGGGTCAATAAACAGTAAAGTAACTATGAGGAAGTGTAAAACTGAAGGATGTATTACATAGATTGTCCTGGAATTTGATACATTAACTGATATAGCTATAAGGGATAGACTCCTTAGAATGAGAACATTCCAATGATGTGATCTTGTGAAAGAAACACTTTGAAAAATATCAATTTTGCGACTTATGACTCATTTTCCTGAAACACATCACAGATTGTGTTACTTGCCTTGTTTCTGAGCACACCTTTAGGTCCTACCACATGGTCAAATATATGTTTGCCCACATGTGCATCTACAGCCGAAAGAGGGTCATCTAGTAGATAGAGGTCCATGTCCTGGTACACTGCCCGGGCCAGTGAGACCCTTTGCTTCTGTCCTCCTGACAGATTGATGCCCTAAAACATAGGAGGAGATCAAGTATAATTATCATTATCCATTCATAACATCTTAGATCCATGTGAACTGTATCCCTATATCCCTCGTTGACTCTCAAACATTAGCCACTCAATACCTACTTGTATATGCCTTCACCTATGTCTAAACAAATGTATATAACTGTGGTTATTTCGGTACTGATGATAATTATATGTTTTTATGTATATTTCTCTATAGTTTACTGTTTGTCTCTGGCCAGCCAAACTCAGGCAATGGCGGTATATCACCGTATGATGAGTTGTGGTTATAGTCCTGTTAAATTATATCACTTGAAATGACAAATGTAAAACATGTAACCGTGTCTGAATAAAGACCAGTACCAAAAAAATTCATGTGTGATATTTCTTTTTTTTTAAACAGTTTCATTTCGTTACAAATTTCACTATGTGATACATTTCATTGTACGAAACAGTTACTGGAAATACAAAACGTTATCAATGTATTACAATCAAAATTCAGTTTTTTAGTTACGAGTTCAATATTTTGTTAGAGCTTTTATAGGTCTTCATAGCATACTACATAACTAACTAATTTTATTCAAATTCGAAGTATGTAAGAAGAAAAGAAGAAAGATTCTTTCTTTAGATTTTTTGCCGACTAAAATACATAGTAAAATTAAGACAATAGTTTCCGCAATAGTTCAAGCGGGCATCTTGTTCCATAATATGTTTCACTGACCTTTTCACCAATCTCTGTGTCATCTCCGCCTGGTAACATTGCCAGATCCTGTTCAAGTGCACAAGCCTGGATAACTTTCTTGTACTTGGAATCTCTATAGTCCTTGCCAAATGTGATGTTCTCACGTAAGGTGTTGTGTAGTATCCAGGCCTGCTGTGGTACATACGCTATGCTGCCCTGAAGAAACGAACTTGCATTCTAAGCATATCAAGGTTTATACATAATTGAAACTACAGTGAAGGGAGTCATTCTGCCCAATTCAAAAGGTGCATAAAAGAGCTCTGGTGATCTGTTGGTATGAATGGTGGATTTTCTTATGAATATAAGTATAAATTTCATTTGAATAATAACACAACAACCTCAAACTTCAGTATTTGCTGTTTTATTAAGGCATTTTTTGGTACATAAGTATAAATTGTTCTAGGTGGGAACGACCGGAACAGGAACTCACATGACCAAGGTCAAGGCTCTTATGAACATTCGCGCGAAATTTGAAGTGTGTTTGCCTCCGCCCAAGTTATTCAGTGGGATCCCAGCCGTGGTACTGAGAGGTTGGGCACAGAAATAGACTCAGAATTTTGTTTCTTTCCTTGATTTGTCTGGGCTTATTGAATAAAATAAATATATATTGACTTCAAGCAGAAAGATGGCAACCATCACCGATCTCTGACTCTGTTTATTCAATGAAACGACTAAAGAACAGTAATTAATCTTTATGTACTATTTGTAGATATTATATCTGATTCTGAACATTGTAAAGTATAGGATTAATCTACAATAACAAAGTGTTAACACACCTAAAGTACTTGTAATGTCAATAATGATGTAACTAAGCGTACTGACTAGCACTTTCACCTAGATGCAGAGCTGTTTAGTAATACCCTTATTGTAATTTTGTATTGTGTAATATATGTCTGAATGTTTACAGTAATTAGTAGCATGCGTGCATATGATGCTAACTTTATTGTTTTAATAGGTTTGTGTCAGAGATGGTCTAGGGCCAGGAGGAAGAACTAAATTTAGCTTGCTAAATTTAGAACTGTTGTCCATTTCATGTAACTGACAAGCTTGAATAAAAATTCTATATATATATAATAGGATACTTACATTAATGCTGGTGGACCCACGCCTCTGGAACATGACCCCCAGCAGTGAAGCAATAAGGGAAGACTTTCCACTGCCAACAGATCCCACAACTGCCACCAGACTACCTCTGGGTACACTTATACTTATACTGAAATCATTTATCATTTCATACTTTAAGCCTAACCTTGATTAGATTAGAATTAGATTGGATGCATGGTTATTCTTTTGACAATTCTATACCATGGGATAACAGAGTCAATTCCATCATATTGTAATTAGTGCAGAACCTTGAGACAAAGATTAGTGGGACCTTAGCTTAGGTTTTTACTGGGGTATACATACACTATTTGTGATTTACCAGAAGATAATGAGCACAGAACTCGAATGTTATGTTAAGAATGTATTCTGAATAGTGTGACTGTAAGCCTTTGTTACAGCTCCTACAGCAAATTATTGATGATAGTAATATGTGGGTCAGATTTTCAGAAAATGTACAATTCCCCTTTGCCAGTCCTCTCAAATAACCCAAATTTCAGACGAAAACAAAATTCAAAATACCGTTCAACCTAGCCAAAAAGATTGCTAGAATCAATGCAATATCGAATATACTTGAATTTACCTAGTATTGACCGAATTGCAGTCAAATTTAGCAGAATTTACTAAATGTGCACAGCTGCCAATTGTTCATTTTCTGGAAATCTGACCCATATATAAAATACTCACTCATGCAGCACATTATGTTCATTCTTTTCCCAGGCATATGTGGAATTCTCCATTATTATACTCCCATCTGCAACGATAAGTGTACAGGTGGAACTGGAGCCATGAATAATCCTTATAATACTGTGTCAATATGTGATGTGTTTCGGGAAAATGAGTCATAAGTCTCAAAAAATAGATTTTGAGATACCATTATATCTGAAAAGATGAGATCAAGCTGATTCCAATGGTAGTAAACAGTCTAATAATCTCATAAGTATTTCTAGATTTTAAGTTTGATATTTCCATTTAAAAAAAAAAAAAATCAATATTTATGGGGTCAATAAACAGTAAAGTTACTAAATGTAGTCCATATGAAGACCTTAAAAACTAAAGGATATATTTCATAGATTGTCCTGATTTGATACATAGATTGATGCGAACATGAGTTATCAACCCTTAAAGAATTAGAACATTCCAATAATGTGATCTTGTGAAAAAAACACTATAAAAAATATCAACTTTGCAACTTATGACTCATTTTCCTGAAACACATCGCAATTCTGTTGACAGTGGCCGCATCATTATGCCTACCCTGACAGCTGGTGCAAATGTTTGGTTCATTATCCTCCAGCTCGTCTAGCTCCAGGAACTTGGCTATCCTTTTCACAGACGCCAGACCCTGTAACATAACATATTAATCAACATCAACATTCATCACTTAGCAATAGTTATAAAATAATGCAGAAAAGACCCCCCAGCATTTGCTTGATTCCTCACCTGGTAGTTACCACCCCCATCCATTCACATGCTTTAAGCTACTGTGGCCCAGTGATATACTCAGATGTTAATGAGTATATACTATATACTATAATGTACTAGTTCATGTTAATTGTAATGTTAAATGAAGTAAGTCCAACACATCTTTCCCTGACTGACTGGTCCACACACTGCCTTCTGAATGACTGCCAAATGACTGACTGACTTCCGAATGGCAAGTGTATCTTTTATTCAACTGGTCACAGCTCTGGTTTCCTAGCTGTGACACGTCTCACTGGTGGACATACCTCCTCGAACGTGCATGACACCTAATATATAATCATACTATGTAGACATGCACTCAGGGTCTGTCTGTCCACCTGGTAGTATAACAGGCTATGAGCGATTAAGATTAAGATTAAGATACATTTATTTCTTATTGTGTCGCTGGCAGAAAACATGACTCCAGCAAAGGGAGGTTTGCAAGCTTTCTTTGGTGTTACATTAAAGTTTTGCAGTGAACAAGTCATGATCAAAACTTAAGGCACAAACAGGGTAGTACTGTGCTACCACTCTGGTTATTTATACACATATTACTGACATGTCCACGCGTTAACAAATTCCAAAATTAATGTTAATTTTTCGCTTTTGGAAGACATTTGCCTTGGGATTTTTGTATGTCAGGATACTCTAGAAATCAATAGTCAATTAGTTGTTGACAGATATCTTGATGAATCTTACTAATCTGCAATTTCGGAATACAGCTTTGGATGTATACATAGATCTTTGCAAACCATCATTAACAGTGAATGAAGAATTCAATTTAATTCAGTACTGGTTCTACAGTAGTCTTACATAGCAACCAGCCCATAATTACAACAAGTTTTGCTGGGTCCTGAAAAGGAGATTAAATAGGATATAACAAAACAAACATGTTGATATGTGAGCACAAAATTGTGATCCATTTCAGGAAAATGAGTCATAAGTCGCAAAATTGATATTTTTCAAAGTGTTTTTTTTCACAAGATCTCATTATTGAAATGTTCTGATTAAAAATTTTGTGGTGGGTTGATCACTTATAGCTATATCAATCGATGTATCAAATTTTGGGACAATCTATGTAATATATCCTTTCGTTTTAAAGGTCCTCATATGGACTACATTTAGTTACTTTACTTTGTTTGACCCCCAGACATATTGGAAACTTTTTTTTTCAAAAACGAAAATATCAAACTTAAAATCTAGAATTACTTATTGGATTATTAGACTGTTTACTATCATTGGAATCAGCTTCATCTCATCTTTTCAAGTATGTCGATATCTCAAAAATCCATTTTTCGCGACTTATGACTCATTTTCCTGAAACACATCACAGTATAGAATGCAGTGTAGCATACCTGGCTGGTATTAAAGATGACAACGGGGATCATATCAAGGTCATAGTTGAGTATGCCGATGAGGGTTAGACTGACAAAGGCTATGTCTGGTGTCAGGACATTTTCAGAGTCCATCAGGATGTATGCTGTGAACACAGCTAGAGATACCTGCCATATAAAATGTACTGTTGACAATGTGATTCTTTACTCACACCTGTAATGAAACTTTCACAAAACTAAATAGTTATAGTTATTACCGAAACAGCGTAAACTGAGAAATCAGTAAATGTCTATTTACATACAAAATCATGAAGACCTGGACCCGGTTTCTTAGTCTCTTGGCTTATAAAGCTTAAGCCAAAACCCAGCTTAACTTTGGACTCCTTTCAATGAAGGGTTTCATGTGAGACAGGTCTAGCCAACCTTCCACCCTCACAAGACTGCCTCTCCCCCCCCCCCCCCAGCTTAAAGACGTACTGACAAGGATATACAATTAGTTATATTTAGTTCCCTT
Source organism: Sthenelais limicola (assembly GCA_942159475.1). NCBI lineage: Eukaryota > Metazoa > Annelida > Polychaeta > Phyllodocida > Sigalionidae > Sthenelais > Sthenelais limicola. Next base: position 7,549,973 of record OW804097.1, read on the forward strand.
GGATAGATAATGATTAGTATAGACCAGATCCTGTCACGGTTTTTGGAGATATAACTTGATTTGGTGTTTAGAGCAAAAACAACGGGTGGAATTGGGACGACGACGATGACGCCATTTCCTCGGACACCGCTCCGCCATGTTGATGACGTCAGCGGATGAACGCAGGGGTGGCCTAGGCTAGCCCCCACATAGGTAAACAACGATGGTGAATAGCAGTAGCAGCATGGAACATACTGACCAGACAGATAATCATGATATATCAAGCTCCGATGAAGAAACAGAAGGATTTTTCACAGAAAAGATCTTTATTACCTTATACAACTTAGATAGTTCTCAGAAGCAGGCCAATGTGCATGAATGTGAGTTCAGAGAGTTCCCCACTGTTAGGTGTAGGAGTAGGCAGATGGGGAAGGCAGCAGGGGAGAGGAGAGAGTGAGAGGGAACAAAAGAAAGAAAGTGAAATGAGACAAGAAAAAAACCCCATGGAAGTCATTTGCCCTTAATGCCCCTTTTCGATTTTATTTTCAATGAAACCTTTTGTGAGAATTTACAATCTTTGAATTTGCCCTGTGTTGGTACTCGTAAGTGTGGACGAGTGCACCAGCAATGGTACTTGTACCATTGAACAGAGTAGACAGAGTATCATCCCTGTATCCTCCCACACCCCAGAGCGGTGGCCTAGTAATAGGCTAAGAACAGAGAACTCAGATAGAGCCCACCCCACACTTCCCTAATCCTTTTTACTTGAGATACCATTTCACTCTGAGCTCCTCATTTCTGGAAACTTAAATAATCTCACTCCGTCGTGATTAGTATTGCTACAGTTAGCTGCTATGCACCTCTTAACCATGGTAATCCTTGCTTAAACACGCAGAAAACAACAGAGAAATCCTTTTGTTTACAGTTGGTGCATGCTATACTGATGCTCCAGTATGGAGCCAGGAGGAAAGTAGGCCACGCACTCCTTCCTCCGCTGACGTCACAGGCTAAAAATCCGCGAATTGTACCGTCAGATTCAGAATTTCACATAGATTCAGGAAAATATCATGCATTGTATCCATGTCAGTACGTCTTTAATGAGACCAAGACAGTGGCTTAAGCCTGTTTCCTAGTCACTTTAATTACCGATAGCTTAACTAAACCATGTTTAAGATCATTTAAGCCAGAATTAAGCCTATAATATACCACTAATAGGTCAAGGGGAGGAATAGGTCTACCCACTTTCAAGGCGGGAAAATAAGGAAGACTCTGCCATGCTCATTGTAGGTAATGGCAATGTCAGTTCATATCAATGTCATTGTGACGGCCGCCTCCACGTCAATTTAGTCATGAAAGATCATGGATATTATGTTTATCACAAATAAAGGTAGGCAAATGAGTTGATGAAATATTTAACACATAATAACACTGAACATTTATTTATTTTTCCGCTGTATTTCATCAAGAAGAAGAGGGGAAGAAGAGGAGGTGGAAAACGATTTGTTTACTAGCCTAAGCTAGCCTACTAAAGTCAGTGTTTTTCATCACATTTCTGACGAAGACAGGGGAGAAAGAGTGAGTAGGTGGAGTAGGAGGAGGAGGAGGGAGAGAAGGTGACAACCATGAGGGTAGACATGTGCAAGTCTTTGATTCTTATTTAAAACAAAAAGAATTAGGCCTATGAAAAATATATTGTTGTGTGTCAATTGAGATGGCTGAGGGACTTAAAGCTAGCCTACGTTGAGGGGGGAAGGGAGAAGAAAAGGAGGAGGGTGAGATTTTAGATTTTAGCAAGTGGAAAAAGGATAGTAATGCTAAAATAATGATATATTAGCAGAACATTGATCTTAAACCACCCTTAAACCACCTCAGGAGGTGGTTTAATGATAAGCCCATTCTTAAGCCAAAGACTGGCTTACCGACAACTAAGAAACGGTCATAAGCCAAACTTTCACCTTAAACCCAAAACAAGCTTAACCCTGTCTTAAGACTGGCTTATGCTATGGCTTAACTGACTAAGAAACCAGGTCCTGGTCTTGTTGTGATATGATATGTTTATTACATGTGTAATAACACTTGGTAAATGCATGGGGAGGAGAAATAAAGACAATAAGACAAATCTTTATTGTTTTATCTGTTTTATTTACGGTCCTGGGTAAGACCTTAAAGTGCCTGGTCCTGGGTAAGACCTTAAAGTGCCTTTCTGTCTCTTTTGTCTGTCTGTCTCTCCCTTCTTCTCTATCTCTATTTCCTGGGTATGATCATAGACTGCCTCCCTCTCAGCTCTCCCGCCCTTGATATAACATTTCAAAGTGTTGATAAGGGCGTAAAGCCACCAATCTCACTCACTCACTCTGTTTTATTTAGCGATAGAGATCTAGACATAGTACAATTGGGTAAATGACATAAAAGGTGTTGTAAAAAGTAAGGATAAGGTATAAAGAAGTAGGTAAGGATAAAATGCAGTAGCTTTCATTGCCACCTTGTGGCAACTCTGTACATAATACAAGATAGAAATAATATGCACAAAGTGCGAGGGATACATGCGCAGCATGCGCGTTCTATGTAAACCTATATTAAATCAATCGCAAGTCAAGATGTAAGAATGTAATGAAAGTAGAGTTAAGACATGGCACTACCCATGTAGCCTTCACTTTCACATGACATGACATGACACCTGTTTGACACTTCCTATTGTGCATATGGGTCAGATTTTCAACTTCCCCAATCCTCTCAAATAACCCAAATTTCAGACAAAAATAAAGTTCAAAATACAGTGCAACATAACCAAACAGATTGCTAGAATCAATGCAATGCCGAATTTACCCACTATTGACCAAATTGCAGCCTAATTTACTAAATGTGTACAGCTGCCAATTGTACATTTTCTGAAAATCGGACGCATATAGAGCCCTGGCCTCAGTAATAATAACTATGTTAAATGATGACTCACTAGATATGGAGTTAGGAGGGCACACACGCTACCAAATGCATTAATGAGGTTCATCTTGAGGATTGCCATCAGTTCTGCCTCTCGTGACCTGGTGATCTTCTTCTCAAATGAGCGCTCCCATGCATATAGTTTCAGCACCTGGGTATGATTATAAAGGTTGTATAGGTAGGATTAAAGTTTCCATCCCTAGATCATTATTTGGAGGAATCATTACAAAGTTGGTGGCTAAATATTGACAAAATCTAGGAAACAAGGAAAATATAAGCTTTTTTTTCTTTTTCACATTTTCTACCGGCACCAGCTCACCTCATGGGGGTCTTCCACTAGTACTTGGGGGGAGGAGGTGAAACTGTAGCCATGCCCAGGTTCAAACCCACAACATGCTGGGCATGCCAGTGAGCCAACCCAGTGCTTTAGACCACTTTGCCACCCCACATCTCCAAACATTAAATGCAATGATACAGAGACTGGTCCATCAGTAAAAGCAGTAGATAAGTGTGAGGCAGCATGTGGGTTACCTGGGGCAACTAGTTCTTTCTCCAGATGGTAGCATTTATATGTGATGTGTTTCTGGAAAATGAGTCATAAGTCACAAAAAATAGATTTTGAGATACCATTATATCTGAAAAGATGGGATCAAGCTGATTCCAATGGTAGTAAACAGTCTAATAATCTCATAAGTATTTCTAGATTTTAAGTTTGATATTTTCGTTTTTGAAAAAAAAGTTGCAATATTTCTGGGGTCAATAAACAGTAAAGTAACTAAATGTAGTCCATATGAGGATGTGTAAAACTAAAGGATATTAACTTATAGAATCCTGGAATTTGATACATTAACTGATATAGCTATAAGTGATAGACTCCTATAAAATCACAACATTCCAATGATGTGATCTTGTGAAGAAAACACTTTGAAAAATATCAATTTTGCGACTTATGACCCATTTTCCTGAAACACATCACAATATCAACATGGTTGTTTTGTTATATCCTATTTAATTTCCTTTTCAGGACCCAGCAAAACTTGTTGTAATTATGGGCTGGTTGCTATGTAAGACCACTGTAGAACCAATACTGAATTAAATTGAATTCTTTATTCACTGTTAATGATGGTTTGCAAATATCTATGTATACATACAAAGCTGTAAAAAATATCAATTTTGCGACTTCTGACACATTTTGCTGAAACACATCACATATTGGTGGCAAAGCATCCATTATACTTGCCATTACTGCCAAACCTGTATGCACTTGAGTAGCCTTTGAAACAAGCTTGATTGATCAGAAGAAGTAAGAAGTACATAATAGTCTCACATAGATGGTCAACACTAATGAAAATGTCTTGAATTCTGACATAAAAAACCCACACATTGAGAGTTACTCATGGGAGGTTTAATTATTAAACTTGGGGTATAAGATAATTAATTTTTTGAGAATAATATTTTTTGAGAATAATTAGTTACCTTTATGCCTGTGAGAATCTCATTCAAAATCCTAAACCTGGCATCTTTGTGAGCCATCTGTGATCCCTACAAATATGCAAAGAATAACATATGAGAGCTTTAAGATTTGAGTCAAGATTATTTCATATTACAGATCCCTTAAAACCTCATTAACCTTGCTGGAAAACATCTCAATCGCATAAAAGCACCCTTTGAGGACCAAAGTTATCAATATTCAGCTAATGTGTTATGTGTCCAATAAAGTTTGAAGTTGAATTGGCTGGAAAAAAATGAGCGCCAATCAACGATAATGACTGCACTCATTGCAGCTACAGATTTGGGTAGTTCATAGTATCCCCATCTCACACATGTATACTATTGACGCTTCCTCCTGCTGCAGGGAGGTTAGCACTAGGTGTCGTTGTAGGGTTTTGTATTGTATATTCTTGTATTTTATAGCTAGCTGTCATTTACTTTTTTGCTTATTTCTATATATACACCTTGTCTACCTTTTACCCTTTTTTATTCTTATATTTCTCTCCTGTGGAGTTGAAATGTATTGTTCCTTGTTGATGAGGACCGTTCCCCGAAGCAATAAAGCAAACCCAGCTAGCAAGCACTCAGAGATCTGTGTTGTCTTGAAGTGTTGTTATTTCTGACTCATTAGCCGTGATAGTTTAATAGCAGACATTACAGTTATAGTTAATATCATTGATAAGGCTTAAATATATTGGGCCATCTCTGATAATGCTAGATTCTGATAATATTATGCTATATATTAATGATTGTTGAACTGCTTAAAACATACCAATCCGTAAATGTGATTTTTGAAATAATCTTTGTACTTTGGCAGAATGCTTTGGCAGAACAAGTTCCCATGATTGTTTTAGATGAGTTGCCTTCCATCAATCTTCTATTTTTTTTAAAAATAAAACTTTATTAAAAAAAAGATATCACGCTGCCTTGTGATATGAATGGTGGAGAAGCTGTGCAGAGTGCCTCAGCTTTAGGTCAATCAGGAAGATGGGAAGACTGATCCAGATGAACATGAAATAAATAATTATACCACTTACCTGGTAGTTGTAGGACTTCTTGGCAAAGTACACATTATTCAAGGGTATGAGGATGGCAAGTACAGCTAAGCCAGCCAGTGAGGCAGCCCCCACCACCTGCCAGAGGAAGACAATGCAGAGAGGGATGAATATAGGCATACACCAAAGTAAGCAAGATATTGTACACAAATCCTGCACCTTCTGAGCATCCACTGACATCAGGTTGACTATCTGACCCGTTGTGGTCTGTTTCTTGGCTGTGCTTGATAACTTAAGTGCCTGCAAGGAAAAGGTTGATATTGTATAAGTGGGCAGTTGGTTAAAGTTCTATGCCACATGGGACATGCCAAACCAGCATACCTTTACAAAAGGTAAACATTTGATTTCCTTGGAAATAAATGTGATGTGTTTCAGGAAAATGTGTCATAAGTCGCAAAAATAGATTTTGAGGTACCATTATATTTGAAAAGATGAGATGAAGCTGATTCCAATGGTAGTAAACAGTGTTATAATGCAATAAGTATTTCTGGATTTTAAGTTTGATATTTTCGTTTTTGAAAAAAAAATTCCAATATTTCTGGGGGTCAATAAACAGTAAATTAACTAAATGTATTCCATATGAGGACCTTTAAAACGAAAGGATATATTACATAGATTGTCCTGAAATTTGATACATCGATTGACATAACCATAAGTGACATACTCTCCAAAGATCAGAACATTCCAATAATGTGATCTTGTGAAAAAAACGCTTTGAAAAATATCAATTTTGCGACTTATGACTCATTTTCCTGAAACACATCACAAATAGAGTTAAGGACGATGATCCAACTGATGACACACAAATCTGTATGTTTTATAGAGGAAGTATTCCAATATTCTTCTGCTGATGTATTTAAATCTCAAGAAGAAGTCACTCTCACAGATAGAGGTTATCTTCTCCTTTTTCTTGCTTACTTATTATCCTATAAATATGGTTACTCATAGTCCAAGCTGGGTTCCACCGGAATATCCTACTCTTCCTGGAGGTGATGAACCCAGTGAAAATAAAATCTTAAAAAAAAAAAAAAAAAAAGCTTACCTTTCTGTATACAATTCCATTGACCACAGACCTGAGCTTCATGCCTGAAGCAAAGCCCATGTAGATGGATTTGTTGAAGCATATAGAGTAAAATACAGTGCAGCAGAACATGGCCAGTGAGATCATGATGCCCTTCCAGCTCTGTGGGTCCTGTACTGTGATAAAGTCTATCAACAGCCTGAAACATAGTGAATTTCTTAGTGAAGATGAGAGGTGAGGGATACATTGGCAGTAGTCATGGGTTGAAAGTTCTACATTGTAATAGCCTAATCAAATTCAAGGACAATGCTTAGTAGATCTTGAAAATACAAATATAATGTTATTTAATGTCCTGGCCATAGCATTACAGCTGTATGAGTTGATTTTGTATGGGTTAAATATATATGTGGATTATTTTCTTCTAGATTCATTGAGATTAGGAACAAGAGAAACAGACCAAATCAGATAATACTAATAATGGAGCTGAGTTAGGTGGGGTAGCAGGAAAGCACAGCTATAACTGATAGATTGACTTATGAATCAGATCAAACACTGAACCTATTTAGACCTGATCTTCATATTAATTTAAAGGAAACCAGTAGTCTTAGTTTACCTGAGCAACTGTGGATTAAGGAGGAGAATAGGAATGGATATGAGCTTCATTAAGATACTTGTTGCATACTCATACTTAATAACCGCAAGCAGTGCCAAGAGCAGTGAGGTGTGCTGTCTGTTCTCTCCTTTACTGATATCCCCTCTGGAAATAATAATGTTCATTAATAGCAGTACAATAAAAGCCAGTCAGTGGGCATGGTGGTCATGTGACAGTCATAGCAAGGTCCCATGTTATTCCTAACCCAGTTATATCCCTATATAATATGTATGTCATCATTTGTAAAAACTCTTTGATAGATGCTGTCACATCTCATAGCATGAAACAATGAAAAATTCAGAACAAAGAAAAAAAGTAATAGTTCTAATCACCATGGTTGTTTTTTCTTCAAAATAATGAAATAAATGAGAATATAAATTGTCCATGGATCCTTCTTGTGAAGCAGCTTTAGTTCCTTGGAATGAAAGGCCATTAATGGTCATTTTTTAGACAATGGAAGAACACTGAAATAAAGCAATAGACACAGCATCGACCTACCCTTTACCAATTGGGATGTACCTTCTATAGAAGGCCTTGAGTAGGGTTTTGACCTTGTCCTGCACTCGGAGCCGGTAAAGGTCACTGAAAACTGCATTGCGTCTGTACACCTTAAACAGATCTGGAAGGATCCATGTATAGGTGAGCTTGCAGTAGAAGGATGTAGAGTCATATGGGTTCCTGGGCTGTAGTATAGAAATGTATATAACTAGAATTTAGTAGCAATAGTAGTATTAAAGTGATGCAGCTGAAAAGAGCTTTGCCTAGGAAGGGTCTTGCTCGTTTGATTTGAATCCTCTAAAACCTCCTCAAAAAGGTAGTTGCAGATTGGATGACACAACCAGGATTCACCAGGAATAATTTGAATTAGTTTTGTGAATTTAGTCAGTTCCAGGTGACAAAGCTTTGTTTGTGAATCTCTGTGCTATTATGTACTGCTATAGATGAACATTGGCAGAGTATGGATAGTTGGCTGGCAACTGTGTACACAGCTGATAAGTAATATCAAACAAACTTTGCCAATAAATATTTATAGCAACATATTTTGAAGGTATCATTTAGGTTTGAAAATCTTCAATATTCCTGGTTTTACCTCATAAATGCAAGCAAGGAAAGTAATAGCTAGTGCAGAATTTAATGTTAGAGCATATGTGATGTGTTTCAGGAAAATGAGTCATAAGTCGCAAAAAATAGATTTTGAGATTCCATTATATGTGGAAAGATGTGATCAAGCCGATTCCAATGATAGTAAACAATATAATAATCTAATAAGGATTTCTAGATTTTAAGTTTGATATTTTTATTTTCCAAAAAAAATGTTTGCAATATTTATGTGGAGCAATAATCACTAAAGTTACTAAATATAGTCCATATTAGGACCTTTAAAATGAAAGGATATATTACATAGATTGTCCTGAAATTTGATACACCGATCAATATGTACATAAGTGATTAACTCTTCAAAAATCAGAACATTCCAATAAAGTGATCTTGTAAAATAAACACTTTGAAAAATATTAATTCTCCGACTTATGACTCATTTTCCTGGAACACATCACATTTGTTAAGCCTGTCTTAGAGCATAAAGTGAAGTTCTAAACTGAGGATTGCTGGTGCAGAACATCTATCCTTTGAGATAATTTACTAATTCACTATTTCATTGAGATAATATATGTCATATGTCAGATTTAATAAATGTAAGTGAATATTGATCAAATTTCTCCACAATAACTAGACTTTGGTGTTTGATAATTCAAATAAATGGGTCGAATTGGGTGCCATATGAAAGCAACTTTGCTCCAGTTAGTTATGATATCATCATTATTGTCTCCATGACAACACACACACCTATAGACATGTTTCTAATGTCTTTGTTTACAGATATTTCAAATTTCATCAAGTTCCCCTTCTATCAGTGTGATCTGTCCACCCACCAAGCCAACGTGCGTTGACTGCCTTAAGGCATTCATCTGTCCTTGCATTGAATGCCTTAAGGCATTCACCCATCTACCGAGCCAACTTGCATTGAATACCTTGTGGCCTTGAGGAATTCACATAAATACATTAGGTAACACCAGGTTACATTATTTTAGAGATAATTCAAATTGAATGCTCTAGCACAACATGTTAAAACATAAATCTGCTCATATTGTCATATTGTCATTGCTGGTGCAGAACATCTATCCTTTGAGATAATAAATCTGACATATGACATATATTATCTCAATGAAATAGTGAATTAATAAATTTCACCTCCGAAAGTTTTAGAGAATGTTATATAAAGTATGCTGATAGGTTATATGGTCATTTTGGAGTGTGTCATGATGGAATAATAAGTATAATTGCCATTAGCAAACATTTGAAAGGGGAAATCCTGTCGATCTAGTGTCTCCCGCTATCTATGCTGCCACACATTATGGCTGCCAGTGAGGAGAGCCGCTGACTGGGGTGACGTCATGTGAATACTATGTATATCATACCTTTATTATATCTATATACATTATATAACCTATATTCATTTTCAGTTACATTGCCATGACTGTTTCTTTTTATTTCATGTTTACTCAACAATGCTTATATACCATGTCCAAGTAGTTTAGATATTCTATATAGACATTTGATGTAACAACAAATATATTTAGCGTAGACATTCTGTGTAGTAACAAATAACTTTCTGGCCTTTACAGACATTATCTAAAAATTATCCACCCCAGTAGTCAAGGACCATGCTGGAAGACCAGGATTTCTTTTCTGAAACATGGCTCCTATTTGTACAACATATTTAGGTACAAATAAAGAATATATTGAATTGAATTGAAGGTCCATTGCTAAATCCAGAATCATGAATGATGCACCCACTGCTTTTAGTGCTGAATCCTGCTCATCCTTTGTCTCCGTCTCCTTGGACAATATATCATGCTGGAGTAGGATCAGCTTCTCAGGGTTGGTCTCCATCATGTCCCTTTCTGGCATGATGACCAACACTAACTGTAGTGCCACGCAGATGAAGTACAGGTTTAAGCAGACAACAAACTCAGACTGGGAAGCATCCTGTGGGAAAATCAATATACATATTTGTGAAGTCCTACCTGCAAGCTTCACTGGTCTGTTCAAAGGTAAATGTCAGTGTTTAATCAGAAATGAAGGAATCATGGAATTCTAATTTGGTTTAGAAAGTGCATGTTTGAGGGAACTCAAAAAAAACACCAAAACCATATTATGTCATTGGATCAGTTTTTATTTCAGGGACTGCTGAAATTTACTACTGTTCACTATAAAAGTCTATCGGAAAACAGGTATTTTCTGCATTTTCTCAAAACAAAGTTTGAACAAAATATTGTTACTTCTATTGTTTCATGCATTAGTTCCTTGAATTCCCCCTGCTGCAGTGATGGCATTGTGCTGGCATCTGGCAAAAAAGTAAATGATTTAGGCCCTCTTCACAGTGCCTCTTACCATAGTGCCGTGTCTAACATAGTTTGACCAGATGATGAAAATGTCACAGATGAGGAGCAGTAGCCAGTACAAGGACATGAGGGCTGAGGTGATGACCCCCTGGAGGTAGTCCAGTCTGATCAGGACGAGTGCAAGTATCTGCAATAAACATGAGACATTTGCTGAACATATATGTGATGCCCAAAGTCAAAGAAAAAAATATTTGTCAAAGTTTTTTACTCACAGGATCGTGGAATGTTTCTTATTTCCATTTCCTAGTGTTTTTTGTCATATGAATACAAGTACTAAATTGCAGACCAGTGTATTAGATATATATCTTTGTTTCTAATGTCATCATTTAGAGTGTATTTAACTAATTTACTGGTGATGGGCCATCAATAGCAGATATAGGTAGAACTAACCACAGTCCTGTCTCTGCATTTTCTCAAGGCAAAGTGCTGCCTTCCTCATGCTGCCTCATTTCCGGCCTCGTTTCCGGCATAGGAATCCCTCGGTGCTAAGCTACCCACCCCAGGATACCTCCTGCCTTCAACTTGGTGATGAATGATCACAGAGACAGCACTAAGTTTAGTTCGAGATTTATTTGACCTCTTCCAAATGATTTTAAATATGCTAGAATGGTTTAAATTACGGTAACTTGATGTGAGAGTAACATGGCAAGGGAGCAGCATCGTTCCAGTGACGCTTGAGTTTATGACAGCCATCATAACGTTAATGACGGCCTCTGCAGTTTCAATGCTTAGCAGGCAATGTAGCATCATGGAATGACGTGTTACTAAGACAAAGCTGGCCTACTTTCCTACTAACCAATGAAAACGCCTAAGGATAAACTGGGTCATCTGTTTCTTCCCTACGGACGAATGAAACATATTTCTTCCCACTCACTACATATAGCAAGTCTATACAAAGTTGATGGACACTCCATTGCAGAGGTGAAATATAAATAAAGGATTGACCAATTATGTATTTGAAGATAATCAATTTTCAGACTTCAGGTTTCATGAAGACTTTTTAGGCATAACAAATTTATCTCAAAATCCATGTGTTGCTACTTATGGCTCATTTTCCTTTATTACATCAAACTTTTGTTCACATCTTCTTGACAACAATTTGATAAGAATATTGAAGCGAAAAAGAAAATTACTGAGATGAAAAATTTACTTACCATTGATAAGAAGCGCAAGATGGCAGCAACATAGTCTGCCGGCGTGGTGTATGGGCTGATGGGAAGGTCTACATGGTTACGTGACATCAAGAAAATCATGCAGAATGACGTCACTACCTGTATCACAGCTGCTAACTGTTTATGGAAAATGTAACACATTTGAGTTGTTTTACAATTTTAAATTAGGCTACATTTCTGTCTTTCTCCTGTAGCCTAGATATATTTATTAGTTAGTTTCAACATTTAAGCTTTGTCCTATTCTTTAAAGGCATTAATTCTATCCTACAATAACTATGCATAATTAACTATTTGTGCATCTATAGACAATAACTTAGACATTAAATAATGATATTTTTCTCTACAAGCCCCTTCCTTCCCAAAAATCCTTCCAAAAATCCTTCCAAAAATCCACCCAAATGAATTCATTCACAAAAGGTTTAAAGATCTCATTGTTTTAAGACTCACTGTTTTAATGAGGTTAAGTCTGCTGAAACTAAACCATCCATGGATTCTGGGCAGTGGCACCTGAGCTACAATTTTGATTGGTGCACCAAGAAATAAGAATAAGACAGCAGGCCATGTCAAGGCTGTTCTCTGCAGGCACAAGGTCAGGTCAGGGTAGTCTGTGTTGATGGTCAGAGAGTCGCTCTGAAAGTAAACAGGAATTAAGGACAATTAAACATGGAACTGTAGCAATACAAGTTAGCTTTGCAATAGAAAATACCTTCCCTTAGCTCATATAACAGGGCATTACATGTAGGACTGAATTCTGTAGGAAGGCACTTTTCCTACATGGGAAGAAATTATGCATAAAAATATGTTAGCATATACAAAAGGCCCCATGTGTATATGTTAAGAGAGGTTTTTTTTCCTATTGTAAATGCATTGTGTGTATAGGCTATTCCTTCCCTGAACCAGGCCACATCTATGCAGCAAGGAATATTCCTACATGGAATGCAATGTAGGAATGTAGAGAGAGAAAAATTCCCAGAGAAAATCCTTAGCTTATACAAATGTTGATCCTTATCCAACACATACTGTCAGATATGGATATTGTATTATTATGTAATGGTTATTAATTATGAATGATAATCATGTGAATGGATACCTCACAATACTGCTGGTGTTTATACCACAGTTGCCAACACGTCAAATTCACTGTAGACACCACAGGTCTCAACCATCGGCAAGCGTTACTCAGCAAGCGGCGGCAACATGAGAATGTGGCGATTGCAGTTAAACACTATTATATACAGATGTCACACATATGCTGCTGTTGGACTGCACTTAATTAATGTCTGTGGTGGGGGCGGGGGGAGAGGGGGAGGGGGGTGCTGGGTAGGTAGCTAGGATTGGGGGCACAGGGGTCGGGGGAGAGGGAGAGGGGGGGTGCTGGGTAGGTAGCTAGGATTGGGGGCACAGGGGACGGGGGGGAGAGGAGGAGGGGGGTGCTGGGTAGGTAGCTAGGATTGGGGGCACAGGGGTCGCGATAATTGTTATATTAATTCTTATCTATGATTAGTTATTTATAGTAAATGCTCTTTTATTTATCCTTATTAAGTCAATATTGTCATCAATTTGGTTAATTTTCTTGTTGGTATACTTCTTGGCAATAGAACGCATATGTATTGAGAATTCAGAGCTTAAATTTAAAACATGGGTGGAAACGATATATAGAGCAATATGCATACCAAATATAAAGTTTGTACAATTTTATTGAAGGCGAAACATAACACATATGAAATAATTATGAATCCCACTCCATTGAAGTGTTCAAAAGTTTGACCATGTTGTGTAAGTACAGTTATTTCATTTACCCATGTGATGCAGGCACATACAGAGCTGCCAAACCTCCCGCCTAATGCTGAAATCATGTGTATCCTGCCGTGGGTACCGACATTAATCCTGTATTTGGGGTATTGGCAAAACCAGGATAAAAGGGTTACTATCTAAAATCGCTCAAGTGTTGGGAACGGTCACCCCCCTGATTTGTGATTACCTACCCCTAGGCTGCATGAAACAGCGAAGAAAAAAACTTTATCCGACAAGACGAGGTTCAACCCTCTGGCTCCCGGACTATTGAACAGTATTTTGAACCTGATTTTCGTCTTAAATTTGGGTTATTTGAGTGAACTGGTTAAGGTGAATTGTACATTTTCTGGAAATCTGACCCATATATGCATACAAGAGAAACAGGGCTAGGCTCCAATCTTTGTTGGGATTTGCAAGAAGGAATGACAATAAATCATCATTAAACCTTTGTCCCCTGACGTAAACAACCGTTGAGTGTTTTAGTTTGGATCAGAGACACTTCCTATCATTGCACTCTTTTTATTCATAGGCCTATATAATTATAGTATTACTCCACATTAGCATATGGCAGGGCGGTTTTCTCGTTATTTTCTCATTAAAACGGTGAGGATAAATCCGGTGGTTCACAGCCCCATGTGGTAACTGGAGGAATTTTTATTAGCCATGCACCACAGTTTTTTTTGTGCATGGCTTTTCTATAGACAACAGCATCCTTCTTGGAGACCCATTTGGCAAAACCTCATGACATGTGTACATTGCTCATGGGAATACACATTCTCAGGGATTGCTAATTTTAGTTAAAAATACTTGAATTAGTATACTACATGTTACTATCATTGGCGCTGACATGTTTGATTGCAATTTTATCACAAATTTGATGTAATTCTGGGCGTTTTTGTAGGAAAATATACAAATTCTTTAAAGCAATGTTGTACGACTTTCATGAGATTTGACTGGGGAAATCAGGCCACACATGCCCCTCTCATCTTGCCAAGCCTTCTCCCCCATTGGCTTTATGGCTTTTTACGACCCTCCTGGTGTTGGATATCTCGACCAGTCAGTTTTATTTTTTGGCTAAATCTTTAACAAAACCAATCAAAATGGTTCTAGATGCATGGTGCTTAAACTCACTAACATTTTCATGCTTTTTCCAATATTGTAGCTCATATATAAGATTATTTATGAATATGTTTTGAATAATACAAATGATCTTTTATGACCCTCATGTGTTCCCTCTCAGTTCCTTTCTATCTGGTAATCTGATTAGCTGTTTTTGAGCTGTTCCACTCTATCATTATTTATTTTTTTAAATTCTATGAATACTCTGGGAATTCCTGTGTAAATGGGCTGTGTCAAACTTAACAAGAATTTGGGTTTTTGATTGGTAATTCTACGTCCATTATTGGGTATTTGGGGGTAAAAACTAGAATCTAATGTTCTAAAATCTAATCTCTCTGTGTCTCTCTCATGTATGAGTTTTGTGCTCTTTTCAAATATCTTTAACTTAGAAAAGTAAAACCTACTGGGACTAAATATGATAAACTAAATATGATAATCCTTACATATATGAGATTTCAAACTTAAATTGTATGTCAGATATTTGCCAAATAAAAATCAAGAGATGTATGTATAAGAGTTATAAGCTTAAATGAATAGGCCTGCTGTATGCTAAGGTCACTTTATATCCTTGTGAAAGTGGAAATGAAATTCTAACAGAAAAAAAAACAAATGCAGGTGTAACCTCCAGGATGGAAATGTAGATATATGCCAACTAAGGGGTGGGGGTTGTCTGCCAGGAGTGGTGGTCACCCCTAATGACTCACAGGAGGGGTGGTCAACCTTGATTGCTCAATTTGTATTTTATTGCCTTGATAGTGAAACCGCCCTTTGTATGCTAAAAGCCTTAGATGCCACCGTATATGCCGAGATCAAAGACAACACAGTAATCATAAAACCACTCCTACGTCGTGGTTTTATTCACTGTGGTGCATTGAACTCGGCCTATACGGCTGCATCTAAGTCTTAACTAGATACTTAGTACCATCGTCCTACCTTTATTTTAGCTTGGGAGAAACCTGGGGGTGTTTCATAAAAAAAATTGAATGAGCTAATTTTAAATATAAAAGCGTTTATATGGGTTTAAAGTATCGTAAAACATTTACAAGAGATTGTAAATTCAAGATCGTTTTAAAAAGTGTGTTACTCTTCATGTTGGTCATTATAAAACTGTTAATTACAGTCAGAATCAGTTATTAAATGCATGAAATAATAATCCAGATATGATTTCATATGATTGAACGGAATAACCAGAATCCAAGCATTCTATGCAATGAAATTAAAGGTTGTAACTGAGACATACATTTAATACATAGGTCGGTGATCATAGTACGTCATAAAGGAAAGATATGACATGTTTTAGATAATATCATTTTATTTTATTTTATTTTATTTTCATATTGATTTCTTTTTTTACAAGAGGCAACGCTCAAAAACATTCATGGTGGATAGTGCGTTTTTTCATGTAACTGTTAAATATCTATTGGCCTTAAATGAATAAAAAAAGAAAATATTTCTCCACTCCTTGTAAACATTCAGTGTCTGCAGTATAACCAGGAAGCCATGTGAGTGCCTGACTGCACTCCTATATATATATATCTAATAGGTAGTTATAGAAGTGCAGTCAGGGAATCAGACAGCTTTCTGGTTATACTGCAGTGACCCCAACATGGACAGAGCGGCACAACTGCAACAATTGTGATGTGTTTCAGGAAAATGAGTCATAAGTCGCAAAATTGATATTTTTCAAAGTGTTTTTTTCACAAGATCTCATTATTGGAATGTTCTACTTTTTGGAGGGTTTATGACTTATAGCTATATCAATCGATGTATCAAATTTCAAGACAATATACGTAATACATTTGTTCGTTTTAACGGTCCTCGTATGGACTACATTTAGTTCCTTTACTGTTTATTGACCCCCAGAAATATTGGAATTTTGATGGAAAAGATGGAAACTATATCTAAAGCAACCTACAAGTAAGAGTGGCCTAAACTTGCAGGATCTGAGATTGAACATTATCACATCAAAATTAATGTGGATCCATAGAATTTGTGAACAGCCAGATGCTAAATGGGTAGGCCTAGTAGGGGAAATATTGAAAGGCCTCCGTAGGTATAATGGTAATGGCACAGAGAAAATACAATTGTAAGAAGAACCCCTTTTATCAGGAGATCTTCAAATGGTTGTTTATATGTTATGGGTCAAACGAACCTCAGTCTAAAGCAAAGTATTGAAAGAGCGGATTTTTAAATAGAATAACAAATTGTTACGGTTAGAAAATGGAAATACCAACTGGAAATACTGGTAAAAAAGGCCTTGAAACTATTCAATTCAATTCAAGAATTTATTCAATTCAAGAATTCAACGTATTTTTAAATAGAGAAAGTTTGCAAATCATTGATTTAGAAGCTTAGATATGAGTCATAAAATGGAATAGAATAGAATGAAACTTTACCAACCATTGCCAATTGATTGCCAATCAGAGAGCATGTTACAGATTCAGTTATGACAAAGCTCCAATGGTCAGTTCCTCAAAATATGATCCAAAATATGAAGCTCTACAAGTCAACTCAATTAAGCTGAAATTTGATATGTATGGAATATCTCCGAGGTAAGGGTGCTAGTGATAGAGTGTATTGGAGAAATAATATCATCTAGATCTAGAGGCTAGGCAATGATATAGCTTGCCTCTATGAATAAATGAGCAGCAATTTAGTCCTGTTTAGACATAATTTTTAATGGCTGAAAACATCAGTATTTTTACATAGAATACATGTAATGTGCTTGCGCAAGCATGTGCAGCTATTATTCAATCATATTAATTATACATCATTACCCAATGGGGTGTAACCTTACTCATTAAGCCATTGGGGGGTCCCTCTAGCTGACCAATGATAATTAGCATGAATATTCATAAGGCTAGAGTCATGGTGGTGACGACTCATGAATTCTACCGTTGGGGGCCATCCACAAATGACGTCATGCCCTAGGGGGGGAGGGGGGGTTGAGTTTTTATGACAAGGTATGACAATGGGGGGAGGGGGGGTCACCTCATGTATGACATCATGTTTTTATATTTTTGATAAAAAGACTACTGTAACGGGGAAACTTGTGCTCTAAGTAAAATTCATTTGAAATACACCTTAGAATAAAAGGCTACTGGACATGCTTCTATGGCCTCTATATCTAGATATATCCAGATCATTCTAGTTTTCTTGCAAATCAAACTTCAACAATGGCACTGTGTGAAAACATCCCTGAGGAATATTGCATTTTTTCTATAATAATTTAAATAATGTATTGGCCTTAAACTGAATTAAAAAATCAATAGGAACTGGTGTCATGTAACTTGAGTGGCAGCCTTACACTGCCTTTATTAAATAAATAATATATAACAAAATCTCTAGCAGCATGTCTGTTGGTATAGGAAATGTCTGCTAATATGGATTCCAGCCATTCATCTTTACGCACCATTGGTGTTGGAGGTCATGCAATTTTTTCCTGATATAGACCCATGCATTTTACACAGAGGTAGCAATACAATGACTGGTACCACACCCATTGCCCAACCAGTCCCAATGCCAAGGACGGTATTTCCATGTCCTCAAGATCGTTCTTGAGGCAGTTGACATTATGTCCTGTTACAACCAAGTCCAGTAGCGTGTACACGTCACCTCTTAATCTTTTAAAGTGAAGGGTAGGCAAGTCAAGTTCCTTTTACATATCTAAGGACTTTGCCACTCACCTTTGAAGGTTCTTCAGAGTATTGATATTAACCATGTACTCAGGGTTCTGAACCCCTCATGGAAACCAGTTTATCATATATGAATACATTTTAAACTAATCAATGCAGCTTAGATAGACATTTCATGGGACATATACTTTTATGCATTATATAGCTAAAACACAAAATGGCCACCCTATGGGCAGAAATCCACCCACATAACCCACTTTTATGCAGAGGAAAAAATAATTTTGTCAAATAGAGTTTACTCAGCATT
This sequence comes from Sthenelais limicola, assembly GCA_942159475.1. NCBI lineage: Eukaryota > Metazoa > Annelida > Polychaeta > Phyllodocida > Sigalionidae > Sthenelais > Sthenelais limicola. The sequence continues at coordinate 7,568,602 of OW804097.1, forward strand.
GTACAACACATCAAATTATTATAACATGTGTCTGAAATAATGCTCCTATCTATTGGCTATAAATACATACAAAATATAGTGTTTGGAAATATTGCTAATTTCTTTTAATTCATTTTTTCTTTTGGGAAATTTTAACGTTGCCATCCCGATGCACTTTTAAAGGGTTCAGCTAGGGATCAAAAATAATTATCTAGTGAGATTTTGTTTCTGATATGTAATCTCAAACAACTTTATTCTGAATACAAACATTGAATAATTGCATATCAGAAAAACTGTTTCAGTGAGATCTGAATCATTAAAAAAAGTCAAGTTGGGGAAGTTTAAACATTGCCAACCTCACAACATTCATTTTAAAAATGTGTCTACACAATTATTGATTATCAAATGAAACTTTGTCAATTTAAAGCATCTAATAAGATGTTCATGTCATAGAATTTTTAATTTCAACCTAACATTTTTTCTGTTATTTTTGGACTGATTTAAGCTGGGGTTGGCCCGGATGCACTAATGGGCTGGTAACATAAAACATTGGAAGAGAACAATTTCAGTTGAGATAATGAAATTGGATATAATGAGAATAATGTATTTTTGCTACAAGAATACCAAAATATTGAAATAAAGAATATTTGACAAGGATTAGAACAAGGCCATGCCCTTAAACTTTGGGTGTCAAAGAGTTAAGATGATTTTCAAATAATTGCCTTGAAATAGAAAAATTCTAAATAAAATCAATTTTGATCTTATTCTATAGCTTGTAACGTTAGCTTAATGATACGATAATAAACAAAAAAATTGAAATTTAAAAAATGACCCTCATTACCTCTACAATATTTCTATCCAAAGGCATTGGGGTGGCAACGTTAGAAAATGCAGTTTTTAAAATTAGTGTGCCCAATTTTTGTTATGAACCCTTCATTATATGTACAATGATATCTGTAAATGGCAAGTAGTTTCAATGCATTTAAATTTTTAGCCAAAAATACCCTCTGTGTACCTGATTTGTGAGAACTGACCATACATATTATGAAGAGAAGCAGTCATGTAACTGAACCTTGTGGGACTACACAGACTTGATCTTGTGTAAAACCCTTTCATGTGATATGTTCCATTACTACATCCTAAACTATAGCCTCCATAACTGTGCACAATATGCAAATCAGGCTTAATGCGTTTGGGTATTATACCACTGCCAAACCTCTCTGCACATGTGGAACTCATTAGACCCACGTCCATTGGCAGGCAGAAAACTAACCTTAACATAGTGGTTGATAATCTTGCCTTATTTGTTGGACACAAAGCAAAATTTATTGCTGGTATATGTTAGCAAAATTTGACACCTATAGTGAAAGTATCAGGGCCCTGGAAAAGTGCCTGCCTTGACTCTGAGCTAGGATTGAGGTCACCATAGTTGCCGTGGTACTAAATGAATTTGTAAAGTAGACTATTCACATTCTGGGACTTCAGGGTTTTTTTAATACAGAGATTTCAATGGTATGGATCATAGTTCTAATAATGGGGTCTGGATATTTAATTATGATGTTATACCTAATTAATGATAACCTTTTTTAAAAGGGGGAGTTGGGCTGGAGTGGGGGGTGCTGCAAACATGACGTCATTTTTTATCAGTTTTAAAGGGGGGTCTGGCACAGTGTGACGAAACGTGACATGGGGGGGAGGGGGGGGTCAAAAATGGCCAAAAAAAGCATGACGTCATTTGTGGATGGCCCCTTGGTGGCTTCCCCCAGAGTTAAGCTTAGTCACTTATGGTCCTAAAGGATATTCATAATTCATATCTCCCACATATTAATATTTACCGTTATGCTATTGCATAATGTTACATAATACCTTATAATTATAAAGTGAGGATAAAATAGTCGTGACAAATTCATGGATCATCAGTTAAAATGTATTTTCGGTAATGGGTTGAATCCAATTATGCTTGCTTAGATTAAACAGTGTTTAGAACTTCATTTTTGTCCAAAACTTTGGATTATTCAGAGGATGTGTAAAGAGCACTTGTGCAACATTAGGTGAAGCTTCGTGGCTTCATTTTTGCACATATTACTAATAGTATAAAGTGTGGTTTATATGAATTGGATAGTAGATGTTTATATATACAATGTCAGATTTATGGAGGAAGGGCCCCTATAACTATAGAGCAAGATAATCACAATGGAATTTGTATCACAGGTTTGGTGAAGAACACATCCTGTATTGGTGGATGTGCAGGTAATAGGGGCATAGGGGGTCAGTCAGTTGGACAAGCTCTCCTACTCTTCCATTAACAATTTAATATTGTGTCTTAATATTTGTTGGGCATCCATGGCTGTATTCAAAGGGTGAAGTTCCTGATTAGAATCTTGGGGTTTTGTTGAATAAATAAGTACAGCAAGATGAGCAGGATTTTATAATGTTCTGTCAATAGGAAATCACATTTGTATATTGTAAGACTACATACAAAACTTGTCCATCAACCACAGAAATATACTCTTTATATACCCATACCATTGAATAACGCTAGATTGACATACCCTATGTCAATCCTATCCTAATAAAATTATGATGAAGGAAAACTATGGAAAGCCATTTATACATATTACACAAATGTACAGAATTTTAGTAATACTTTTCCTACTTTACCTAACCATATTCCTGATTAGCTTTTTTCTGAGTGAACTGGCATCTTATTTCGGGAGAATATCCATATTAAATATAAGATACATATAATTGTCTGAGATAATCTGTACTGGTAGTTGTATATACTAAGTGGGAGAAAAAATGGGAAACAGATTTTCAAGTTAGGGTGTGACTGGCAAAAGAGAAACAGTGCTTTTCCAAAGTAGCAGGGTGTTTAGAAAATTACATGTCAGCTTGGAGTGAATTAACAAAAGGTATGCCCAAGTCAGGAATTGATGAAGTCTAAGTAGAAATGATGGAAAGGGAAGATTAGCACAACTTTTGAATTTATGAAGTTTCCGATTTGGTTTCTAATTCTCGGCTAACCCAGAAAGAAATTCCCCAGTTCACATGCATTTTCAATGGTTACTTCGTAAGCCATTTTCCGGGTTAGCCTACTAATTCTCCCGGCTTGGGGTTAATTCATAACATGTATAAATGGCTTTCCATAGTAAACGAATAAGACTTACCCAGAAAGGATCATATTTGGTTGTATTACCACAGAAACTGTTCCAATATATAGCTGCCATGGCCACAAGAACAGAGCAGCAGTAACTACCTCCCAGTTGCTTACTTCCTCCAAGTTCCTGTGAGTACTGTAAGGTACTGTACTAGTGAGTTAAGGGAGGTGCATTATATTTATATATGGGGGCTGTCACATGCAGTGTCAGCTGGTCATGTTGGATGCTTTGTCTGTACACTTGTGGTATCCATGTTCATTCACATTGAGGGATTAGAGGCCAAGATCCTTGTGTAAATTTAAAGCCTGGGTTCCACTGGCCGACAACTTCTCCTGCTACTGCTCCCACTACTGCTCCCGCTTTTTGATGAGTATTAAACAGGGATGGGTGCTATTGGGCCCCGCTACAAAGCCATGTTACTTCCCGCTTCTTTTGGAGCATTTTCAAAGCATAGAGAACAAGTTATAAGTTCATTAAGTTAATCAATGATTTAATCAACTACTTTTCTGTTTAACTTTATAATCAGTTTAACTTAATGTATATGGTCCATTCCTACGAAATGGGCCCAGGCCCCTTTTCCCTACCTTTGGCCCCTCTATGCCTCATATCTCAGTCTGATATTCATTGATATTAAAACAAATCATACTGACACATTCCTCTTGGCATGAGAATTCCTCTGATATATACATTATTATAGGGCTGATGGATATTTTATGTGTTAAAACCCTTTAAAATTGATATTTTCGTAGAAAAATGTCAATGATTAAACATTTGGGACTTGGGAATTCAGAAATTTACATCAATTTGTGTTTTTTATATCTGATTAATTTTGCTCAGTCACCAGGTTCAAATTTTAATGCATTTCAATAATCCAACTTACTTTTCAAAAATATTATAGCATAAACAAAATTAAAAAGTTTTTTTTTTGTTTTTACGTCGCACACTATGCTCACTTTCATGCAATGAACTTGAGGTATGATACAAGAATAAAACTCATTTGATATCTATTTAAAACAATCCCTAACATTTGATACCTAATGAGTCCAAATAGGACTGTTAGTAAGGATGTTATGTCTGTTTAAAAAAGTTCAATGGGAAAATGGCTAATTATGTATGTTTTTACATCGCCACATTGATTAGTTGTGCTTTTTAATCCTATTGTAAAAAATCATTTAAAACTAATATGAATATATTGGGCAATTGATTCTCTTGTTGCCAGTGCAATATGAATGGTTTAAACTCATATGCCTTGTTCATAGAGAGTGAAAACACCTGTTTTTACGTCGCACATCATATGTTTTTACGTCGCACGTTTATACGTCGCACGTCGCATTTGCCTAATAAAAGTAAAACTATTTATGATAGGAAGTTGTAACATGTACCATACGAACCGCAACAATCTCAGCTTTCTGCTGATATAAAATCATCCAGATCCCTTGAATGGTCTGAACAGAAATGTCTTGTACATACAGTGGGAAAACACCTGATTTTAGGTCGCTTGTTTTTACGTCGCACGTTTTTAGGTCGCAATATTTGCTTGATATAGGCAAAACTATTTAAGACAGAAAGTTGTATTATGTACCAAACAAACCGTAACACTCTCAGCATTCCGCTCATATATAATCATCCAGATCCCTTTAATAGAAGCAAGGCTACTGCCAAATGAATATATATACATTTCTACTATTTAAATGACCATTTATGATCCGTTTTAGGAAAATATACTAAATATACTCCATACAAATGCCTTCAAAACGCATGGATATGATTAATACAATTTTCCCAAATTTGTTACATGGATTCATCTGACTATGAGTGCTAGGCTCACTGAAAACCAGAACATTTCAATAAGGAGATCTTATGATAAAAACACCTAGAAAAATATCAATTTATGCGACTTGTGACTCATTTTCCTGAAACACATCACATTTATTGATTTAAATATTTAAAATGAACGTTATTGGCCATAGATTCCTAGATAATTGACTCTGGATGTCATTTATTTCAGGATTATATAGAGGAGAATATGAGTTTTTAGGAAATATTATCCAGAAACCTCTTATATGTAATCGAAATTTCATTTTTTCTCATTTCCATCACAGAAAATGAAGATTTTTCAGAAAATAGCTTCATAGTGTTTTTACGTCGCCCATATTTTCAACCTGTTTTAGAAAATAAAAATATAATCCCTGGCAGAAATAATACTTCATTCTTCAAGGTAAGGTAATAAAAAAGCTGTAGGATTCTTTTTTTCTTTCATTTAATTTCGTGAAAATAAGGAGAATGGTGATGAAGGAAAAAAGGTCAGGTAGTGCCAAGGCTATAGTTGAAAAGTGAACTGATTTTTAATTTTGCCATTTCTAAATCAAAATGAGAGACTTATTTCATTGCAAGTTGCCAGTATTATGGGAAAATAGTTATATTACCCAAAGAAAATGCCAAATCCAACCCAAAATTAATTTCTCATTGTCAAAATCCAACTATTTAGTGTCAGTTTTATGTGCGACGTAAAAACATAGGAAATCCTAACCCTGTTTTTAATGTTTTGTAGAATAAAAACTATTTAATCAATTTTGTAGCAAATTTTGATTTGAAGTCCTCCATTACTCTACTTTGTGTTCCCTAACTATGGAAAACTTTGAAAGGATTTTTTTTGGCAAAATGTGTTCAGGCTACTGGGTCCATTTCGTAGGAATGGACCATATATTCTGCTAGGAAACGAATTCTCCGTTTCAATTATTTGTGCGCAAATTAATCAACTCCTTTTTATTTAACTTTATAATAAGTTTAACTTAATGTATATATATTCTGCGTTTCCAAAGGAAACAAATTCTCCGTATCAACTATTTGTGCGCTATGTCAAGTCATAGTTTCAGAACTTAAATTTTTGCTTCAAAAACAGTGGGCGATAATATGGTATTTAGGTCTGCCGAGTGTGGCAATGTGTATAAGGCTTAGAATTAACCATCACAAGGACATATCCAATGAAATAAAGCATACCTCCAATCCAAATCAGCAAATTACTCACAATTCCAACCATATTTGTTCATTTATTAACATGACAGAATTACGCACTGTTGGTCAGAAAAAAACTAGTCGAAAAAAAATTTGAAAAAAAAAACAGTTGAAAAAGAACTGTCAGAAAAAAAGTTGTTTGAAAAGATAGTTGGGTCGGAAAAAAGTTGATTGAAAAAATAGTTGGTCGAAAAAATAGTTGGTCGGTTGGTCGAAATAATAGTTGGTCGGTTGGTAGAGAAGAAGTTGGTCGGAAAGATAGTCGGTTGGAAAGATAGTTGGTCGGAAAAATAGTTGGTCGGAAAAAAAGTTGGTCGGAAAAAAAGTTGGGTCGAAAGAAAAAAGGTAATTATTAACTTTGTGGTTTGGAGCAATTAAATGACTTAATTAGTTCAGATTCATGAACTTTAACAAAAATGCTCAACAATGAGTTCTTATTACTAACTCAGAATACAGTTAGTTGAGAATACCAAACCAGACTCCAGACTCCTCACCAATAGTGGCTCAGGTTCTCCTCTACCACCACCACACCACCACCACCACCACCACACCAGCATGTCATAGTCCTCAGCAATAGAGGCTCAGTTTGACCAATAGGGGAGAGAATGAGATTTGATTGACAGGTGGAAGAGGTGGTGGGAGGGGTGTCAGGGGAGGTAGAAGGTTGTCAATCAAACAGTCCTTGCATAGGTGCAAACTTAGTAGTGTTGGCGTGAATTAGATATCAGAGATGGGCATCAAGATATCCTCCCAGATAAGTGTCCACACTCCTCACACCAATCCTCAACACCAACACCTCAAAATGTATCATAACATGAACTTGCTATTCAGGATGATTGACAGAATGGTATGCAAAAAAAACGGAGATTGTAAAAAGTGGGAAATAGCAGGGGCTATAGTGGGCCAGTAGCACCACTCTACACTACTTCTCACGTTACTTGATGTGTTCATTTCTACGTGAAAATAAAATGTTGTCTGCTTAGATTTCTGAGTAGTGTTAGAAGTAGCGGTGGAAGTAGCGAGGCAAAGGCCCCCTATTCCCAAATACCTTCAGTTGCTTGCTCCTGCTTCTAAATATTTTTTCCCTATCTAGCATGTAATTTAAACGCTGGAGATATTTTGTGTAATGTAGGAGTAATTCCTCAAATGCATTGATGAATTCGAGAATAGGAAAGACAATTGGAATAAAATATTATTTGGTTTATTTACATGCCAACGGTGCACTATATTTAATTAAACTTTGCTGTTGTTAAGTAATGAGTCTTTATATATATGGGTCAGTTCTAAAAATGTACAAGTCAGATCTACACATTTAGTAAATTCTGCTAAAGTAGGGTGAAAAATGGCCAATACTTGGTATATCCAGTACATTTGATATCGCCTTGATTCAAGCTATCTGTTTGATCATGTTGAACTGAATTTTGAACCTCAATTTTGACTTACATTTGGATTATTTGAGAGGATTGGTGAAGGCCAATTGTTCATTTTCTGGCGATTTCACATATATATTGTTTTGCATTGGAACTACCAAAGTTTTGCCTGAATTTTTGTTATGAGGTGGGGTCTAAGGGCATGTGCCCCCCAGCCACCCCCCTCCCTGGATCCGCCCCTGAGGTTATCCATATAATATATGGGAAGAGGGGTTTCTATGAGAAGAGGTAGAAAAGAGGGGTTTCTTTAGGTAGAAAAGAGGGGTTTCTTTCTCTCATATATGTTCTTGGAATTTGTTGTTTTACAAACCGCTTTAGGCTACTCATCTGTCCACCCTCTCCCACCCCAGTTCTGTCCACCCTCTTTGGAGGACGTCAAATCTGGTTGGTGGAGGTGTTAATGTGCAAAAAAATATTTCATTGTTTTTCGGTCTAGTGTGTTAATTTATTGATTTATGAGATGGAGTAATTAAAGGTGCCTAAATAAAGCATTTGAATATATATTAATTGTATTTGGCCATAGTCAGTCAGTTTGTTATCCGTCATCGCACTAGGGCGCGGTACTGCGGCATTGCCCCCTCATGATGACATGAGTCAGGGTATTGCGCCAGACCTGCCCCTCCATAGATTTAAGGTACATTGCATCAGAGATGAGTCGCTCACGAGCTTGTCTCTGAACTTCCGGAATGATGCAAGTCATCGTTCTATTCCTTCCATACTAAGTAATAGCCCCCTTTACATATTCCGTCGCCAGTGCGTACCAGTGACTGCGGGATTAACTTTTACCACTGTGCGCATGCCTAGTCCAGTTGACTCACCTAGCTATGCGGGCCAAACCATGCACCTCCACCCCGTCTCCCAGTGACGGGAGCAGGGGTGTGTGTATGCCTAGGAGCACACGGTCACTGACCCACTGCAGGCCGTACACCTACACTTACTTGTTTTTGTTGATACACTCTTACAAAAGTTGCCATATACTAAAATCTAGCGGATAAAATGTTCTCTTATTAAGCATGACCAATCTTAACATGTCATTTAATAATATTGGATAGCTTACAGTATTATGCAATAACTCAAATTCTGAGAGAAAAAGGAGAAAGTTAGAAGCCTATGGTTAATACATGAGGCTTCTGTGGCCTGCCCCCCTAGCTCATAGTTTGCGCCGTTTCCGCCGCTCTCTGTATGGCGCTGCTGTTAATATGTAAAGGGGGCTATTCTAAGGCAATGCTACCAGGGGGTTGCTAGAATGTTCTAGAGCATTGCTGCAATACCCAGTTAGGATAGTGAAACTCCCTCCCTCGCAGACTCAAACCTATTACTGAACGAATACTCTACGATTACGCTACTGCTCGACGACACTGACAGTATGAAGACTTAGAGAAACTGTACTGATTCGACTGGGTGGACTGGACTTAGGAGTATTACTGATTAGACCTACATAGACTGCGCGATCTGACTATGGTTTACCTTTGCACCTAAGACATTGACTGATTGACATGTTACGTGATTGGACCCAATAAAAGCTTTATTCAGCTCTCCAAACGTGGACCTACGCTTTACTCGAGTTATTACTATACAAGCTAGCGAGATCAACTAGAATCAACACGATCCACGATAATCTACATTAACCATTACCTGTGATTAATATACTCCCTATTGAATCTAATATATAGAGGTAATTCATGAAGTGTCTGTCTACCCGCTCCCCAGCAATCTAGATAGACATTTACAGAGGCATATGGGGTGAAAATGTGATTTTGAAGCCTTTTTTATTGGTACGTATGGGTAAAAATCAACACGATTGACACGCGACACGGCCGCTAAATCACAGGCGACACGGCGACACAGTCCCCTTAACGTGTGACACAAATAACTTCCAAAAAGCTGATAAAATTTGACATGAGACATTCGGAAATGTATTAAAAATCGACATGAGACACAGTGATTTATTTAACAGGTGACACATGACATTGTATCAACTGTTAATATTAATTAATGTAGTGCTTAAAAAGTGACACAAGACATCATTGAACTGTTTTAAAAAGTGACATGGGACATGGAAAAAATCCTTATCGTGCGACACTCGGACACAGTCATAAAAAATGGGATCCATATATACCCCTTTTTTTAAATTGCAATTTCTACACTCTATTTATAGCCTGGGAAAGACGTCATTTCCGTCTAGGGGGACCTAACTACATGCAGAGGAGTGGGAGAATGAAGAAGAGGGTGTAGGAATAGGAGAGGGGGAGGGGGAGGGAAAGAAGAAGGGTTGGGGGTGTCCTGATATAAGCTGCCACCTGGTGGCTTGTATGTACAATGTACTTGAGTAATACAGTGGTGCCACTAGAGGGCTACAGAGAGCCACAAATAGGCCTACTGGTCAGGAATAAACACCCAAGCTACAAAGTGTTGAGTCGCTTGGGAAGGGAGAGAGGGGAGGGAGAGAAAGTGGAGAGAGAGAGCATGAGGCAGAGGGGAGGGAGAGGGGGGGGTCAATCAAAGATGGGGTTGGGAGAGAAAAACAGGTATGAAAGAGAGAGGAGAGGGAAGAGGGGGAACTTTGGGGAGAGAGGGTGACCTTCCGGAGGACGGGTAGGCCTAGCTACTTTGCTAGTTATATAATTTATAAAGCTATATAAAGCTCTGATATGACTTTAATATCTCAGAAAAACTAACTATATTTTATTGCTGAAGATGTTACGAGAACTTAATTAGGCTACATCGAGCAGTTTTCCTACATCTCTGTGATATAGGCCTAAGTAGGCTAACGTCCAAAGCAACTGCAAATAACCATCACACAGAGCGCGGGAAAGTATGTGCTGCCCTCTATCATTAGAAAAGGGAGTCAAAGTTGGATGCGTCTGGAAACTAAGCTTAGCGGACCAAATAATAATAATAATAATAATAATTATGTGTTAAGGAATACATACAGCTGGTGCTTCTCCTGTCATCAATACCTCTTTATCAAGACTATTCACCCGTTGCCATTTTGTGATACGGATGAGTGTCCCCGAACACAACCTAATTATCTGACTCGTCATATCTGCCGAACGCACCGGGCCACACTTCCGGGCGCGGGATGATTCGAGCTCTGTGAGAAAATCCTAGCTAATCCTGGTAAGATTTCACTCCATTCCTTGTGAATTGTATACTGTCATGGGCATATTTCACGTTTACCCATTCCTTATGTTGTTAGTGATGTTTAGATCGTCTTCATTTCTTCGCTTCATTGAATATTGCTATGTTTTAGTGGCTGTAAACATCGCGCTATTTCAAGTACTGGCTGTAATTTAGGTCTACGGGAAATATCGCCCATGGCCTTGCTTAGCCTTAGCCTTAGGCTTAGCTAAGCCTGAGTCTGCCTCTGCATAGGCCTATGTCCCGATCGGGTCCCGAAACTAGAAATAGATTCAGGTTCGCTTTAATACTATGCTTACAGTATTCCCGAAAACTTTTTAGTCAATGTGGCCGACGTGGACAAGCCCCACGTCAGCCATTTGTCACTGATGCAGGCCATTCTTTACCTACCAACAAATTGTAATGACTGATAGTATACTAATGGTACGGTACCTATTTCACCTATGGCTATGTCAGGGGGGAAGCTGGGGGGGAAGTAATGAAGACGAGGGGTTTGGGGCATCCCCCCCCTCCCGATTTTTTTTAAAACAAGCAATGAAATGGTGCCTTCTGGGGACATTTTAACATCATTTTCTAGAAATCTGAAAGCACTCACTCTCTGGTGCATTTTAAAATATTTGGGGGTTAAATATTGTCTGGATATCAACATAATTTTCCCAGTTTGATTCCCATAAATTTACTCCCGCAACCTTGTGTGTTGCTCATGAAAATCTAAATTTTAATTCAACTTCCAGGTAAGTCTCTAAAAATTCCAATATATATATATGGGTCCCAGTTTTGTATGCCTGTGTCTGAGTGTCGCATGATAAGACATTTTTCCATGTCCCATGTCACTTTTTAAAACAATTCAATGATGTCTTGTGTCACTTTTTAAGCAATACATTAATTATATTAACGGTTGTTACAATATCGTGTCACCTGTTAGATAAATCATGTCTCGTGTCTATTTTTAATACATTTCTGGATGCCTCATGTCAAATTTGATCAGCCTTTTGGAAGCTGTGTGTGTCGCATGTTAAGGGGAGTGTGTTGCAGTGTCGACCATGATTTAGTGGCCGTGTCGCGTATCAATCGTGTCGAATTTTACCCATATGTACCCATCATAATACAGTTTCGCAGAAATTTGGATCAAGTTGCTTCTAGGCATGTGGAACATATTTTACTTCACTTAATATTAGCTTGAGTTGATAACTTTATATAACATGAGCCTTTGGCTCAGGGTAGGGAAGACCCCCTCTTGAATCCCGTTTCCCATTTTTCATAAGCCCTGTTTCCCAAATCCCGTAGGTTTTCAATTGTAATCCCATTTTTCTATTTGCAATCCCTACCTGAAAAAAATTATTCTGGCTCTGAACACCTTTCCCGAATCCTGTAGGCCCTTATAAATCCTGAATCCCGAAATAAAATAGGCCACAATCCCGGGTCCCGATTCCTTACCCTGTTTGGCTGTGCTCCTCCACCAGAAAAACAGATATCATTTAATAAAAAAAGGATCCGAAGAACAGATTGATTAAAGGATTAATTAAAAGCCCCCATCTATCAAATATAAAGATTGCAAGCCTATTTTATTATAAGAGCTTTTCACTAATTAATAATTATATATAATTATTTTTTTTCAGATGTTTTTTTAAACTGTTCTCTAATATAAAAAGCAGTTTATTTAAGGCGGGTAGAACTAGAACTTATGAAAAGTTTTCAGGACAGGGGTGGAGCACAGAAACCCCCTTCGGCCTTCCCCGCTTTTCCCCCTTGCCCCTCCCCCTGTACAGTGGAGTGCAAATAACTAATAAAAAAAACCCTTCTGTAAATAAGTTATACAAATGCACACTCACTTTAACCCACTTAATGGTTCAATCTCATTACTTAATTTATTGCTTAATTAGTTAATTGATTCTTGGTTAATTGCATTACTAATTATATTCCTGGGTTAGATCCATAGCATAAGGGGTCTTATCGTTATTATTACTCTTTTATTTGGTCTATAACAAAAGGCTGATGCTGTTTTTGTTTCTTTTATACCATGCTATGCTACAGAAAACTTTAGACACTTATTCCCACGGATGGTCTAAACCCTTCGGACCCTGGCCTTTGTTACACTTTCCTTCCTCGCCCACCAAACCACCCATAGAAACAGGTAGATATAGCCCCTTGAGCCATTCATACCCCTTCCCCAACACACACACACACACCCTAGGCCCCCCACTCAGGGGTCAAAAGTGTACGCTTTTTTGTTCCAGCCTTTGAAAAGTACCCCCTTTTTCAATTTTCTAGGCATTTTACCTCTCCCCTTTTGTGGCAAAATGCAGAAAATCTGATGCTAAAAAAGACCCCTTTTTATGATTTCTAGGAGTCTTGTATAAGTAGAACTGTCAACGGTAATATATGTACCTCCAACTGGCAACATCTGAGATCATCCTTGAAGGATAGTGCAGTTTATTTCACTGCCATCTAGTGGAGATGAGCAGGAATAATTGAGATGTAGGTCACTAGACAGTTTACTTCCATCGCTTGAAAGGACAGTTTCGCAGAGCAGTGTGCTCGCTTCAATTCATTCAAATCTTCGATTAAGGATAATATTCGCCGCTGGAAAGTAAGTCCAGGTGTTCAGACTGGAAGACAGTGGGTCTTCCGGTCTAAGAAAAAATTGTGATCTTGCCGTCGAGCACGACAATAAGGCAGACTCGATAGGCCCCCGTAACTCCTAGGAGGACTCGGGTCAGCCAATGCAACCTCCTTGCTCGGTCAAGCCACAAAGCTGACCTACTTGAGAGTGCGCATGCGCATTAGGCCAAGAGCCTGCGCGAACAACCGTTCACCGCATGGTTCTTTCAAACCTCAGTGGCTTCGTGGAACAGTGCGCTCGGAAACGAACAAGAGACTTTTAAGTGATTCCAGTGGGATACAAATGACAAGACTTTACTATATTGTCATCAGACCTGAGTGCATTCTCAACATGGGTAAAACTCGGAATAAAAATACCGAGGAGGGGGCCGGATAAGCCGAAGACTCCAGAGAAAGTGAATCCTGGACCTAGTAAAGATGGCGGGGATGATGACCCCTTGAGCCGTTACCTAAAAACGCTGACCAAGGAGCAGCGAAAGGAGTTTGAGGATCAACTCAGGGAGGTCCAAGGAAAAGGCAAAGGCAAAGGCAAAGGCAAACGCACATCAATTATTCCCTCATCACCACTAGAAGTACAATCAACTTTAGAAGGGAAGTCTCATTTAACTTTTAAACTTTTAAATTTTTCTGTAACTTAATATGATATTGACCTGAATAAAATATAAAAAAACAGAAGTGGCTATGTCTGTCATAATTATAGGCTATAAATAGTATTCACTGACGTCACGGCGCCGGCCGTGACTCGCCATACTATGGGTCAAACTTTGTAACTGTTAGCTGGATATGTGTGCTCCAAACCTCGAAAATGCTGTTTTCCGGCCGTTTTCACCACCGAAAGTTTGAGCAAATGTTATATAAAGTATGCTGATAGGTTCAATGGTCATTTCTTAGTGTGTCATGATGGAGAAATAAGTATAATAGCCCACGGAAGGGGAAAAGCCTGCTGATCTGCAGCCTCCCGCTCTGTGTAGCCACGCAGTATGGCTGCGAGTGAGGATAGCCGCTGACTGGGGTGACGTCATGTGAATACTATGTATACTGTGCACAAAGTGATTAAAAAAATTTCCAGCATTTCGCTGACTTAGTTGCAAAAATACCCCCTTAATCAGCATTTTGTGGAAATCAGTTGCAAATTGGTACCCTTATTTCTGATTTTGTGCTCCGCATGTTGAGTGAAAAATGACCCCCTTTCTCCGCGAAATTGGGAAAAAAGTGTACCGGTACACTTTTGACCCCTGAGTGGCTGGGCCGGGACACACACACACTCACCCTCCCCTGTCCTGCAAGGTGGTTCATTGCAGCAGACATAGCCATACCGTACATTTATAGCTAACCCCAAGTTTCATAAACTGCCTCCCTCTCAGCTCTCAGCTCTCCCGCCCTTGATAAAACACTCTTAAATGTGTTGATAAGGGCGTAAAGCAACCAATCTCACTCACTCACTCACTTACCCAAGTTTCACAATTATTTATTCATAAAGAATGGAATAAGGAATAAGAATAAATAAGGAAGCCCTGCCCGTCCCTCGCAGGAGTTTAGTATATCCTTTCTTAGACTCATTAATTTGACCATTTCTTTCCTTGCATGTTTCTGTGTTTATTTAGACATGGTAAAAACTTTAGAACTTTCACTGGACAAGAGGACGGTGAAGTGGAACTTTCCCCGGTCCTTCCAAGGTTTCTCCAATGTTTTGTACAAATTTTTCAGTGGGATCAGTGGGACCAGTGAAACTAAAGTTGCACCAGTCCCACAAGTTTTTCAGCGGTCAAGGTTTGTGGTCCGGCAGGTTTCGCCATGTCTGTTTATGTGTATCACAGTACGAAATACTTAATGTGTGATATTTGTTGAAATATGTATATATAATTATATTTGCTAGGCCACTACCTTTGGGCCACCGTACATGTTGTGTTGGTTGCTGGGCGACAGCTCCCGCCTTTTGAGGCTGTTGCGTCAGATCGTCGCATTTGCTAGCTAGCCATTGTGGTGAATGCATGAAAACTTCTTGGTGATATCAACAATTCAAGCTTGTGTCTTCATTAATCTCCAAAATACCTCTCCGAAAGAATAATAATTATAAATCGATGGTTGGAGTATTTAAACCAAAAGTATCTATAGTAGGCCTACAGACATTAATTAATTGCAGACATTACACATTGATTTCATAGGTGAAGTACTTCTACAACCACCATGCCTAAGGTCAAGTCTAAAGGCAAGTCTAAAGGCCCAAAGGTCCCCAAGGACCGTCCATATGGGAGGATGACGATGAAGCAACTCAAGGGGCAGCTCAGGAAGAGGGGAGCCGATGTTTCAGGTGGTAGGGCCGACCTGATGGCAAGGCAAGTATAAACATCTATAGCAGCTGTCAACTTGTTAGACCCACATAGCTTTACATCCCCCTTCATTTCAACTGGGTGATTCCCACATTTTCATACATATTTTAGTCAATAAGTTATAAGTTATTAGTTTAGTTATAAGATTGTGTACAAGGTATAGTCATGAATAGACAGCAGAATGTTGTTTCTGGGGGTGGCCCAACCCCACCCCCAGAATCACCGTCGGTCCGAACCAAGGTCCGTGGACGTGATTTTTCCCGTCTCCACGAAGTGCTGGTCGGGCCAGAAGTCGTACACCACTCCGACACGACGTTGACCCCAATACCGGTGTATGTAGGTCAAATGGGAGTTTGAACCCATGTATAGACCAATCCAAAGGCGCGCTGGCGCGCACGTTCACATCCACATCCTTATCACACATTGTCCACGTGGACAGACCCAAGCGTTACCCTGACCAAGATCCTAACCAGACCTCCGATCATGTGATTACCCCGACCCAGATCCCGACCCAGATTTTGATGCGCATGCGCAAACTGATTCCACTCGTCTTGGCCGGCCAGGGCCCACTCGAAGCGTGTGGAATCGTGAAAGATGTGAAAAATATACCGGTTTGATTATACAAATAAAGAGGTTGGTCATATTTCATTCTATATGCTTCGTTTCGTTCGATTTCCAAGCCTTTGTCAGTTGTGTTTGCCTCGAGAACGTCTCCATGTCCGCCCAGGCTTAGCGAAAACATGGCCACACTAGACTAGGCCTATACGTTACCTACCAGCCGAGGAAATTAAACTGCTTTCTGAGCGCTTTGAATGATTATACACAATAATCCTGGCATATGAGGTTGAAAACAAGGTTAGATTAAACGTTCAAGAATTTATATTCAGTCGTTTGTTAATCATTACAGCTTCCGTAGTATCCACGAGCATAGGCCGGGGCTCTAATGACAAGGTGGACATAAGGGTCCGCCAGCACGAAGGCCCATCGTGCCGGCGAGAAGGCCCGCCATGGCGTGTACAGCGACAAAGCCCGGCAACACAACCGCCTAACCGTAGGTAGACATGCGCATGGGCCAAAAGCAAACAAACATGGCGTCGGAAGCATGGTTCTGAAGAGGTGGAGGTGGTGGAATCATGATATTTCCACCAAAGGAATATCGCCACATGTTAATATGTTCATAAACTATTGTTTGAGATAGTATTTGAAGTCGACATGACTGATTTACGCAGATTATATAGATATTATTGTGTCAGTGACCAGAAACAAATCGGAAACATGGCAGCAGCATGTGCGATCGGTGAAATTGTATAACAAGCCTAACTAATAAAAAGGTTGGTTAGATTTAATTCGACAAGCTTAGCTTAGACGTTCATATATTTATTTTCAGCCGATGGTTAATCATTACACATTCTGTCGAACTAACATCAACAGGCTTTCTGAGCGCTTTGAATGATTTTACACAATAATCCTGGCATATGAGGTTGAAAACAAGGTTAGATTAAACATTCAAGCATTTATATTCAGTCGTTGGTTAATCATTACACGGCTAATCGCAAGCAGCAGAACCTTACAAAAACGGTGATGAAACCAACTGCGTAATTCTGTTAGAAAATGAACAAATATGGTTGAAATCGCTAGAAATCTGCTAATGTATAGGCTATAGTATCACTCAATACAAACTCTTATGAGCCTCGTTGAATGATATGTCATGTTGATTTGTCTATACATGAACTTAGAATCTGTAATATTGTGTAATTATTGCAAGGTTCGATTCACATAGGCCTAGGGCTAGGCTATAGCGACGATTCAAAATTATGTGTGGGTCAGATCGTCAGAAAATGTACAACTCACCTTCACCAATCCTCTCAAATAACTCAAACTCAGATGAAAATAAAGTTCAACCTAACCAAACAGATTGCTAGAATCAATGCAATGCAGAATATGGTGGATTCTCATGAAACGGTTCCGAATAATGTGGCAAGTAATAGAAATACTCTGGCAAGTAATATAAGTACTCTGGCAAGTAATAGAAATACTCTGGCAAGTACTCTGGCAAGTAATAGAAGTACTCTGGCAAGTAATAGAAATACTCTGGCAAGTACTCTGGCAAGTAATAGAAGTACTCTGGCAAGTAGTAGAAATACTCTGGCAAGTAGTAGTAGTACTCTGGCAAGTCTCTTTGGTTAAGAGTTCATCAAAGCCTTGACAAGAATCGAATGACCCTCCCTCTCTAGTTGGTGGATAGCCCACCCACTTAATTCCTTCCATCGCCCCAACCATCTAGAGTCAATTCCCATACTGGTAATCTGTATTTATGTCTTGTCGTGGCTGGTGTACTACTATAAGTTCCAAACTATGATCATTAGATATGGCAACTTAAATCATTTTCCTGCCTATTTGGTTTGGTTACTCATGCAACCTCCCATACGTCCAGCTACCACCGCAGGTGCTATATCCAGCCAGCCCAGGATGGATACAGCAATAAACAAAGAAAATAAACAAATGCACATTTAGGTAGGAGGGAGGGAGAGCAAGGCGGGTGGAGGGGAGTGTCAAGGCAAATGAGAAATAATACCCATACTTTTGACATTGAGAAGCCTAAGATTGGGGAAGACCTTAAAGTGCCTTTCTGTCTCTTTTCTCTGTCTCTCTCTCCCTTCTTCTCTATCTCTATTTCCTGGGTATGATCAAAAACTGCCTCCCTCTCAGCTCTCCCGCCCTTGATATAACACTTCAAAGTGTTGATAAGGGCGTAAAGCAACCAATCTCACTCACTCACTCCCTCTCAGCTCTCCCGCCCTTGATATAACACTTCAAATTGTTGATAAGGGCGTAAAGCAACCAATCTCACTCACTCCCTCCCTCTCAGCTCTCCCGCCCTTGATATAACACTTCAAAGTGTTGATAAGGGCGTAAATCAACCAATCTCACTCACTCACTCTCAGCTCTCCCGCCCTTGATATAACACTTCAAAGTGTTGATAAGGGCGTAAAGCAACCAATCTCACTCACACACTCCCTCTTAGCTCTCCCGCCCTTGATATAACCTTCAATATGTTGATAAGGGCGTAAAGCAACCAATCTCACTTCCCAGACTTCCCTGATCCTTGTACAGTCAAGATTTCTGGACCATTACACCCCCGCCCCAACCCGACCAACACTCCCCCCACCCCTATCTACTGGCAGAGCTGTGGTGCACACAGAATGAAAAATAAGCACAACTTTTCCTTTAGATTTTGATGATAATTAATGTGTTTTCATTTTCTCTTTCTAGATTGGAATCATATGACAAAAATCTCAACATTGAGAATTGTACCCAGGTAGTACCAGATGTGCCTAATGACAACAACACTGACACAAAGGTATATTGATACAATGTAGATTCTCTGTCTTTACTTCAATCCATAGTGTCACTTATATATTCCATGGGTAGCTTTTATAATTTACTTTCCTATTCATGCTTATTGTCAATAGATTCGTATGATAAAGCCACTAACCACTAGGGATTTTCGACAGACCCTCCTGAGGAGGTACATATTGGTGTGGAATTAGGTCACTATGTCAGGTTGTGCATAGGTAATGAGCGCGATACCGACGGTTGACTGAGGAAAATACGCAAGGAGGCCGCTTCATACATTGGTAATACTTAAGTATATCACCAAATATCTAGCCATTTTACATTAAAAAAAAGGTTTGGGATCAATATTAAACATGTTGCTGTCCTCGTCTAGCAATTTTCGTGATAGTTTACCATTTTATCGCAGAAAGCATGGTTTTAAAAAAATACTAATATAAAGCGTTGGAGACCACCATCTTTGGTGCCAACCTGACCGGCTCTCCCTGAGTTTACTCGGTAGGCACACCAAGGTCTACCTGCAAAAGACCTGGGATTACTCGAGATTATTAAACCTCGGGCTGAGTGAGATGAGGGTCAAACTTTTATTACCACTCTTGTGTATGAGTATATAGGTTTTAACTGATTAATGAATTCCATGTAATCATGTACAACATGTTCTGCCATGTTTTATCAAATTAATACTCCAGTAAACAGGGAAGAGTGGATTTCTCCATTATATACCTCATTGTATTGTACATATATTTCTGTAGTAATAACTTCCTATAGGGACAATTGTGAACCTAATTTCTCTGTGTCTTTGAACAAGGAAATACAAATTATATATTAAATACTCTGTATACCCGGCTGACCCCCAGTGTTAACCATACATAATAAACTAGATGTGAGCGTAAGCTCACAAAATCTGGGTTCACTACATTTGATGCTGTGATCCAGATCTCAAGTTTCTCGACCTTTGCCTTTAGGAAACTTGGAGGTTTGGACTAGAGTTACCCGAATGGTATTAGAATATCATGATTTTAATTGAATCTTTGATTTTAGAATTGTTTGCCTTTACTGAAAGACGTTTTTTCTCTAATTCCAGATAGTAAATGTGGCAGAGGCTTGGTGAGTGTATGGGGTTCCCTGGGGTACCACCCTTACCGCGCCAAATCTTTCCGCGCTGTACTTACCGCGACAAGCTTACCTTACCGCGACTCACGCCCATGCAAGTGGTGTACCTCACCGCGCCCACTGTAGCCCTTCCCGTCCCTACATTGCCGCGCCCAACCTGGCCGTGAACCATTCCCCTGAGAAATTGAACTTTCCCACGGGTCTCCCCGCAATAGTTGCGTCACAAACTGGCGACGTAATTAGATGAAATGGCTACATGTATGGGTCCAACTTAGAAATGTGTATATTTGAACTTTTGAAAATTGGAACAGAGTATCTTGAATATTTCTTGTATTTGTAATAATAACTGAGTATATACTTTGGTATCTCTCTCTTACCTGGTCGAAGTACATCAGACACTTACTGACTAGTGTGAACTTTTTTTGACTGGAATTTTTTTTACTGTAAATGGATTAAAAAAAACGGGTGTTTTCGGTAACATTTGCTGAAAGTAACTATTCTCACTTTTATGCATGCCAACATCAATTCTCTAGGTCTGACTTTTCATTTAATTTTGCTAGACGAATTAGTGAGTAATATATCCCATTTTTACTGTAAATCATTTGATTAATCAGGTTTAATGAGGCCGAAATAAGGCAAAATAATAGGGAAAATATAGATTTCTGAATCATAGGTGTTCCCTGCAACCCCACAATTTGCTAAAAAAATAATTTATATTCGCTTTACAACTTGTAACATAAGTGAAGGGTCTGGTCCACCAAGCTGATTCGCATGCGATTCTCACATAATCTTGTGGAAAAGTCCTCTGCGGCGCAAAATCGCATGAGAATCTGCTTAGTGGACTTAAACATCACTAGTATGCTCTTCCCGGGTAAAGGGCAATCAAACTACCTGGGCTATATGTGGTACAATACAACAATACTGCAGTGTCACCTGGCATGCAGCGGCTAAATTAAGTTCCAGTTGCGGATATATTGTGGTTCAGTCAATGAGTCGTTGCTACTCCCTTGTATATACCTCCCTGATCAAATGTACACGTTTCCTCCAAACAAGCTAACAATAATTATACCATTTATTCTAGTTCTGATACCAGCCCTAAACCATGGGATGAGCACCACGAGGAAGGACAGAAGATGGTCACTGGAGATAAGGCGCTGGTGAAAGTATTATTCCATTCCCAGTCAATACTTGGCACTGAAATTGTCCTGTCTGATGGGTTCTGGGACTTGTTGCTCAAACAGGGAGTTGTTGATGACAAGCTGAAGGCAGAGATACAGGTATTGATAATGATACTCTTTATTTGATCATTTTTCTGTCATAACATGTTTGAATAAAAAAGAATAGAATAGAAAATCTTTTATTTGTCCAATAAGAGAGGTTAGACAAATGGGTCGACATACCTATGAGGCGAACCAATAATTCAGCGTAATTCTTCTGACCGTTACCCTAATTTGGAATAGATTTACTAAAGAGGGCATCCACCATATCTGGAAAAAAGGATTTTTTTTTTTTTTGTTTTTACAACTTCTTTATTCGTCATAACCTGCCATCTCGGCTTCTACATCTCTAAACATTTTCATACGGTTTTACTAAAAATTTTTGAATGTGATGTCAAGGAGACTTTAAGCGATTACACATGGGAAGGCTTATCAAGAATTACCTCGATTGTTTTCGGACAATATATGCTCAATCTAGAGTGGCGCCACCTGGGTTGTCCAGTGTAGACTACCTCTTATGTATGGATTTACATATTTAATACACCCACGCCACCTGGCGAATATAATGAACACTTACTCTTACCTTCTTAAGGAAGGGACTTAATCATTAAAACATAGTAAAATTTTCAACCCTTTCAGGTCAATACAATAATTAGTTCTTTCTAAAGCTAATCTTATATAAGATTTTTCTAAGGTTTTCTCTTTAGGTATTCAGAGATGTCCTCCTGTGCCCTTCTCCAGGGGAGGGTTTTGATGTTTTTTCTGGGTTTCATGTACATGGATTTTATCGTTACATTGATTCTCGAGTTGAGTTCATTCATCAGATGGATAAAAGACAGTTCATTGTTATGAAACAGTTTCTGCCTATGTATAAAAGATTTAGTGTGTATAATAAACCAATTAATTATCCTGGAGTTATCATCCTCTACCGGTATACCGAAGCATATTTGAACCGGGTCAACTACTACTTTGTTATTATTTTTTCTAATAATATCTCTGTCATTTCTACTTTTATTAAAGTAGCCGATGTTATAAATCCATTCTAATAGACTATTCCACAATTTTCTGGCGTTCTGACAATTTATCAAAAAGTGGCATACATCGTCTACTTTTACAGAACAATAGTTACACTGTTTATTTTTTCTTATTGTTATATTCTTAAGGTATTCATTGCAAGGGATGACCATATGCAATATCTTATATTGGAGAGACTGTAACCTGGTCTCGCTGGTGACTAGATATATTCTTTCGAATATATTTTTCCAGTCTACTTCTTCAAATCTCTCGTCTGAAACATTCAACACTCTCTGCCATTTATCGAATTTGGCTTTCTCTAATTTTTTCTTGCTTACTAAAGCTTGATATATAATTTTGGACGAACAATCTAAGATATTGATTTTCAGACCAGAGATTTCAATTAACACCTTCCCTTCATCGGGGGTGTCATACGCTTTCCTCATAAGTAAAACCCACTCTCTTGGAATGGCGCGAGCTAGCTCTATTCTCTCACTGAATGAGGTTTGGATACCATACAATTGTTTTAATTGAGCAGTCGACATAATACGTCCTTGCTCGTCTAATATATCACCAATGACATTAATTCCCTGCTGTTTCCAGTGGGGCCATTGAATCATTTTATTTTTTATCTTAATATTTCTGTTAGACCATATATATTCTCTCTTGATCTGTTCCGGACCCTCAGGGTCTTTACTATAAAAATATCTATTCCATATTAGAAAGATCTCTTTATAGAAGTCATTAATATAGAATTTTGGTTTGTGCCTGGTTAGGAATATAACCTCTATACTGCTTCCTAAAATTTCTTCCAGAACAGAAAACCAGGTGGAATTTTTTCCCAAGATCATCCTCTGTACCCATTTTATCCTATTGACCTCGTAGATGTCTTCTACAAGTCTAAGATTCATACCGCCCATGCCGACTTTCTGCGTGAGAAAAGGGGCTGAGATATGGTGATACTTGTTATTCCATACAAAGTCGATAATAATTTTATCAATTCTCTTTCTTAATACCTTATCTAGGGTAATACAAGACATAACGTGTTGGAGAATGGGGGATAGGAATACATTCGCTACTACCACTCTGCCCTTCAAGGTTAAGAATCTATTTCTCCAGTCATGGATGACTGACATAATTTTATCTACTAGTATTTCACCGTTTATTTTGGACATTAGTTTTTCGTTTCTAGGGCAAACTAATGTTACACCCAATACGCTGAGCCTATTGCTCCATTTGACGTCAACAAGAGTACTATTAGTGATCTGGGCATCACCGACCTTACAGCCATTTGACTTACCCGGATTAAGAGATAGACCCGAGGCTTCTTCAAACCTCTCTAATACAGTGAAGGCGTTTTCTAAAGATTGTTCATTTTTCACCAGAAGAGTGGTGTCATCCGCAAATTGGACAATTTTTTCTTGGTGCTGTAATACATCAAAACCTACAATATTTTCGTCATCTCTAATAGTCTGAGCTAATTTTTCTACCACCAGGGTGAAGAGGATAGATGAAATTGGGTCACCCTGTTTCATCCCCCTCTGCACTTCGAACCAGTTGGAAGCATGCCCATTGTTACAAAAAGAGGCCCTCGATTTATTCATCAAGGTGGTTATATAATGTATAAAATCTTCACAAATATTGTGATCTTTAAGAGCTAATATCATAAAATCCCATCCGACCGAATCATAGGCCTTAGAGAAATCCAAAGAAACAACCAAGCCATTCTGGTCTCTTATTTCCAACATGGAAATTATATCATCAATTTTTCGCACTGCCGTGCCGATATACCTTCCCTTCACAAAGCCGTATTGGTCCTCGTGTATAATTCTAGGGAGAAAAGTCGCTAATCTTGTCGCTAAAATCTTAGAAATAAGTTTATAGTCAACATTCAATAAAGTAATGGGACGCCAGTTCTTAATATAATCTAAATCGTTATTTTTTTTGGGTATAACGCTTATGAGGCCCCTTCTCTGTTCCTCGGTCATGACGCCTTCATTAAAACAGTTCAGCATCATATTAGTGAACAAATCTTTGATGGTATACCAGAAGAATTTATAAAACTCAACCGTAAACCCGTCAGAACCAGGTGATTTGTTTCCCTTCATCTCATGGAGGATCTTACCCGCCTCTTCCGCACTAAAAGGGTGGGAGAGAAAATCATTGTCCTCCTCATCAAGTCTAATGGTGTTCTTAGAATTTAAGAAAAGGTTAGCAGAAGTAACTCTACCCGGTTTCGCCTAAAGCTTAGAATAGAAACTCTCTCCCTCTTTTAAGATTCGTTCCTTATCAGAACAAATTTTACCATCGATTTTTAACTGAGAAATAACTTTCTTGGACGAGTTATATTTTTCTAGCGCACAGAAAAACTTTGTGGGTTTCTCGCCATCAATAGCCCACTTTGCCCTAGATCTGAGGATTGCTCCTTCAGCTCTCTTTATCTCTAAATCTCTCAGTTCATTAATAATATTCATTTTCTCGACCAATTCCTCAGAAGACAAAACCTGTTTGTTCTCTAAGAATTTTAACCTCTCACTAAATACATCATATTTGCAT
This sequence comes from Sthenelais limicola, assembly GCA_942159475.1. NCBI lineage: Eukaryota > Metazoa > Annelida > Polychaeta > Phyllodocida > Sigalionidae > Sthenelais > Sthenelais limicola. The sequence goes on from OW804097.1 coordinate 7,593,531, forward strand.
TTTCTAGCTCTAGCGATATTAACACTCGTTTGTATAGCTAGTTCTCTGGTCTTTAATTTAAAGAATTCCCAGATGAGTTTGTCGGATAATTTCAAAATAGAAACATCCTTAACAATCTGTTCAACCCCGGCTACGAAGGTCTCATTATTTAACAGTTGTACATTAAATTTCCAATATCCTCTACCTCGTTGAGGGAGATCTACCATAACAGTAATAAGTAACTCTTTGTGGTCTGTTAAAACCTTAGTATAAACCTCGTGTTTTTTAACTCTCGAGCATAAGTTCTCTGTAATGAACAGATAGTCTAGTCGTGATTTCTGTGAGGTTCTACTCCAAGTTGTATGTGGTAGACGTCCGTTAGTCGCCTCCCTGGTAGCAATTATATCGCACAAGTCCATATATGACGCGAACTCTTTAAGGGATTTACTGGCCTTAGAATCCGGTTTAAAAGTTAGATCGGAGTTGAAGTCTCCTGCCACTATCAAATTGTCAAAGTGGAGTTCTTCCAATCTACTCTTGATGTCTTCAAGGAAAGTTGCTTGCTCTTTAGGGTGGTCCGCGGTTGGAGCATACACATTCAATATACATGTTATTACATTTTTGATTTTCATACATATGTAAACCCATCTACCATTAAGAAATTCCTTTCTGCACTTATATGCATAATTTTCCGTTCAGCTCTATAAATTCTCTCTGTGGTCCCTACTGACCCTACAAACTTTCTTTTGTCACATCAAACTCTCAAAGACAAGAGAAGGAATAACGAGGCAACTGATATAAACTGATTTAAAATTGAAAACCAATCGGAATATATCCCTACAAACATAACACAAACATTGTTGACAAAACAACAAACACTTGTTGACAAACACTTACATCGTCTTATATATATTGCCATTGATCTTTATCCTTCCCTATACCTTTATACCTCCCCTGTGCACAACGGACATTGTTAAATTCCCTGAATAAAAGCCAGTCAGAGAAAGCTTAAGATCCGATTCATATCATCATTACATAATTTAATAATTACATAATATATATAAAAAGGGCCTTCCTGTCTCTTTTCTCTGTCCCTATTTATGTTTTGGGGGGCCGTCAAAATCCTTCCTGTGAAACAACTGGAACAGGATATGGGTCAGGCTTTGAGAAAATGTACAATTCAACTTGGCCAATTCTCTCAAATAACCCAAATTTCAGACGAAAATAAACAGATCTTCTGCGAACAGATGTTCCTGGTCCACCCATCGGATATACCTATACTGCAATCTCCAGAATAATAAAATAAAATAACTAGGCACCACTATATACTATAGCTGGATACATTAGTCATCAAGTGTTAAAGCTTACCCAATACAGCACCAATTTACGTTGAAAACTCATCTAGCATCATGTTTAATCTAATGGTTAACTTATTGTTGAAATATGAGCGTCAACGTCTATTGAAATATATCCACAAGTCTTGTATCAACGTCCTCCTTGTATCAATGTCCTTCTTGGTTTATTTTCTAAATGTCCTTTAATTGTATCTTCTGACTTGTTTTTTTCAGAGTTTATTAATGTGATATGTATTATAAGTGAGTGATACCTGTCTGATACAACATTAATCCAATAGACTTTGGCATAATACTTAACGTGATGTGTGCAAGGTATGAGTCACAAGTCGCAGAATTGATATTTTTCAAAGTGTTTTAGTTATAAGATATCTTTGTTGGAATGTTCTGATCCTTTACAGAATGAGCACTTATAGTCATCTGAATCTATGTACCAAATTTCAGGACATTGGATGGAATATATCCTTATATTTTGAATGCCTTCGTATGGAGTGTATTTACTTACTTTATTGGTTATTACCCATCCAGAAACATTTCAACTTTTTTTTTTTCAAAAATAAAAATATCAAAAATATAGGAATATTTATTAGATGTCATATTGTTTACTATCATTAGAATTGGCTTGATGTCCTCTTTTCAAATATCATAGTATCTCAAATCCATATTTTGCGACTTTTGCGACTCATTTTCCTAAAGCGGATCACAATTGGTCGATGAACCTGTTCACTGGGAATCTACACCAAGAATCACAATCATTTTCATAATTAAATCCATTTCCAATTAATTTCCATTGACTCCCATCATTCAATATTATAGTGGTTATCTTGACTAAAATACTAGTTAGTATCACAGAATATTTTATTTTTCAATCAATATCGGATATTGATTACTTACGTAATGTTATGCAACAATATCATCATATGGCTGAAGTCACCATGAAATGTACAATACGCCTTCACCAATTCTCTCAAATAAGCCCCAATTCTTTTATTTGAACGGAACAACACATAACCCTCCCTCACGAAGGCTACCATGCAACTAAAGAAGGTCACATTCTTCAGAATTGGGTTGCTACGACCTCACATGTACCCTTGGTGATGTCATGGTTTGTTTGTTTTAGGATTTTTATTCAGACAGACATTATGCAAAAAATACACGATTCGCATATAAAAGAAGTCTACATAGAAAATATATCACGACGTAAGTAGAATATTCTAGACAATCAATTACAATTATAAATAATAAAAAAGGTATTAACATTATAAATCGCGAGTAATTCACAGATATCAAAAATTAAAACCATACACCCGGGACAGTGTCCTATACACGACAGGCCAAGCTTGACGCAAAAAAAGCAAGGATTTACTCAAAATATACAAGAAGAAAACTTTCATAGACAACATTATTAAAAAAACAAACATTCATCAAGATGAGCCAGGTATATGCGTTACAAACAAATGCGCTACCCTCTATCGATAGTAACGCTTACCAATAGAACGAGGTCAATAGGGACAAGCCAAATAAAAAAATCAAAGCCTTAAATGGCCTTAAATGAATTATATAAAAAAAAGAAAGTTTCGCCACCTAGTGGCTTATCACGACAATATCACATTAGTAGACATTTTATATATACAATCAACCGTTTGCCACCCGTGGGGACATCAACAAGGATTGCTCTTGTTTTTTTGTTTTTTTTAAAAGGTTTTATTCAAACATAACCTGCCATTGTGGCTTGTAGAACTCTAAGACAAAGTTAATATTGTGTCCCTTATATTTTGTAGTTTTTTTTGGTATTTTCTATATTATTTTCTATTTTCTCAGCAGACAAAAGTAATCATATAAGAAGGATGTTCAAACTTTAACGTCGAAGACCACATCATTTCCTATAATAAGAGGACAAAATAAAACATTAAACAGATGACAAATACTCGATTTCTTCAAGCAGCTTTCTCCACCGCTTTGTATAGGATTTCTCTAGCCCTTGTATGGATGAATTATACTCCAGCATTCTCAAGGATTGCTCTTGTTGCTTAGAATCGGTATCCAAGCCGTTTTAATGTCATGATGAATAAAAATCAAATGAGATTAAATAGGAATTTAAATCCAAAAAATTCAGAAATTCCCAACATGAGATAAAAAATTTGTAGAGACAAATAAACTCCTTTCTCCCAATGACGATGTCATTGGTTTGGCACTGCATGGTTTTGCTTGTAATAGGCCATCAGACTATTGACATCAACAAGTAATATTAATGAGGGATAAATGAAGGTGGATAAAATTAAGTTCACCCTAGTTTTATTTTCCATGGAAATAAAAGATCTGATCAGTAATTTTCACAATTTACTGGATATTATGGTTTAAACTATGAACAATATGGCACGTTGGTCCAGTTGGTAACCAACGTGAATGGCGTGATAGCATTGGAAGGTTTCCTACGTACATTCCCAATCATGCCAACCGGTGTGTCAGGGTGGGGCAGGGGGAGGAGCTAGTCCCCCAACAGTTATTTATTTGATTATTCTTCCTAAGATTTTAAAACCAAGTTGAAGAATGAAGCCAACTGGCAGCTCCTATGTATGTACCCCCTGGTTGCCTTGCAGCCTTACTATCTGTTGTATGCAAAAAAAAAAAAAAAAAAAAAAGAAGAAAAAGGTAAAAAAAAAAAAAAACCTCAAAGACAAAAAATAGGTTCAAAATACAGATTAGGATAACAGCTATTTTGATTCAACACCATATAACTCAGATATCCTAAGTATTTATCAGTTTTCAGGCTAGTGTAGTGTAGAATTTACTCAAATGTGTTAATACGCTGCCGATTGTATATTTTCTGAATATCTGACAAGATTCCATCCATCTACCGGGCTTCAGTACAGACTGACAGGTGGGCGGATCTCGGGCTGAAATGACTGACAGGTGGGCGGATCTCGGGCTGAAATGACTGACAGGTGGGCGGATCTCGGGCTGAAATGATTGACAGGTGGGCGGATCTCGGGCTGAAATGTTGGGTTACAATTTGCTGGACTGTTGGAACGGCTTCAGGTACTTGTAGAATGATTCGTGCACCTGCATGTCGTAAAATTATTAAAGGTTTTATAGGTTATGACAATAATTACAGTAATAATACAATAAGTTTCGATGGTGCCTTATACACAAATAAAGGTTTTCTTATAAATATGTTTGACATAGGCTATATATACGGATAGGAACGAACACATGTTATTTGTCTTTATTTCACTTCGGAAATAGAACTTAATTAAACATCCACAAAATAGTTAGTTTTTACTTTTAAAAATGCAAATATTTGTTTCAGTATGTAGGCCTACTTTGAGACTATATCTAAGGGATAAATAATCCCCATCTCTTCGACCTCACTAAGCAATTAAACGTTGTAAGCATTTTACACTTTATTTACTTGTATAGATACGAAATTATAAAACTTGTGACGTAAGATATTTACCTCTGTCTCGTTCAAAGGAGACTCGCTGGCCCATTTGTACAAATTTTCATACACATTTCCATCATACCTGGAACACGATTATTCGATTAGTAATGGAAGGTGGTACCGATATATTGTATATAGCTTGCATATTATATTAAAAACCAGGAATGAAAACTAACACATGAAAACGAATTACTGGATATGGGTCAGATTTTCAGAAAATGTACAATTGGCAGCTGTACACATTTAGTAAAATCTGCTAAATTAGGCTGCAATTTGGTCAATACTAGGTAAATTCGAGTATATTTGACATGGCATTGATTCTAGCAATCTGTTTGGTTAGGTTGAACTGTATTTTGAACTTTATTAAAAATAAATCGTCTGAAATGTGGGTTATTTGAGAGGATTGGCGAAGTTGAATTGTACATTTTCTAAAAATCTGACCCATATATTGTTCATCCAACGAGCATATTGATACATCCCTAACACATTATTTTATCTCAAGCACCGTGTGAAAACATCCATGGACGATTTCACGTATTTTTCTCTTCTATATAAACTTAAATAATATTGTATTGGCTTTAAATTGAATAAAAAAAATCAAACCATGACCAAAGTTAGGAAAGCTATACACAAAAATACCATGTATGATATTTTAAAAAAAAATATGACAGGGAAGCTCTACAAAAATGTAACCATGTGTGATGAATTAAAAACATATACGAAAGCATGGACACATCATAGGCAACAATGATAATATGAGCGAAACAACAGTTCTATATGGGCAAATGCACAATCAGCAGATCTGCACATTTAGTCAATTCTGCTAAATTAGCCTGTAAAATGGTCAATACTAGGTGTGACTGAGTATGTTTGATATTGCCTTGATTCAAACAATGTCTTTGGCTATGTCAAACTGAATTATGAACCTGATTTTTGTGTTAAATTTGTGTTATTTGAGAGGATTATAGAAGGTGAATTGTACATTTTCTGGCAATTTCAACCACATGGTACTCTTACCTTCCGAGGACGCTCTGTAAAATGTTGTCATGGAAATCGAAAGCATCAGCCAGAGCTACAGCGTTGACTCGTACTTTGGCCAGAAGGTCCATCTCAGCTTGTCCAACGGCTGACACCTGGTCAGAACTCATGTACCCGTCCTAAATGATTGTAAAATAATGGTTAACGTCATTCGGTATGTATTTTAACAGATTCTGCATTATTGATAATTTTATCTTAATTTATACTCTGTATTGCATCCCTTGTGTAGTTTCCCATTAGTCACTATAATACCTTCCTACACCTTCTCCTCTAGAAAAGGTAACAGCGGGGAAAACATGGAATTTAATCCCATAAACTTGTCGACCTTTTTGTCACATTTATTTCGCAATTCTGTATCTTTAGTGATGAATAAACAATTTTCAAATCAAACCAAATAACAATTTTCGAAGGTTATTTGCAAATACCAAATATCTAATAATACTAACTACATTAGCCAGATAAGAATATATCTAAGAAAATAGTTGGAATCCTTATCAGTTAACTTTTATTCAGTAAACAAATACATAATGGTCAATACAAATATTTTTAAAAAAATAATGTACATCAAGAAGAGGGCCAGCTCCTTCTCCACCGGATATCTACCAGGGAGCCCTTAAACTAAACATCGGTAATGAGATATTTTGAAAATCAGAAATAAATGTACAGCAATGATTAGTCCGTTAAGTTGTGATAATGCAAACTGTAAAATATTATCTTGTACCATGATATCGCCATATGAGATGTGTTACAGGAAAATGAGTCACAAGTCGCAAAAAATGGGTTTTCAGATACCATCATATTTGAAAAGATGAGACCGAGGGGATTCCAATGAATGTAAACATTAAGGGCATCTCCGTTTATTTCGATCCTTATGCGTTTCGCCTTATATAAATAAAAGTATATAGCTTTGGGATAAAATATGGATCAACTAAGGAGCAATGTATTGTGGAGTGTATGGCTTACCTGCAGGAATTCACCGGCACTTGTCAGGAGTGTATGAGCTGAGAAGAGCTGGCACACGTCGGTAAGCACCGGCTGTATCACCGGCTTGGCTTGGGCGATATCGTCGACAAATATCTGAACCAGACAGTACTCTATGTGTGCCTAGGTGTAAATATTGAGGAAAATCAAATAAATCTATTTATATCAAATAAACTTCTAAATAAAGATTTCATACTGCATTCTTTTTTAACAAGTTAATTTATTTACTGCAAATGGTCCTGCATACTATTCAAATTAGAGACATTTATCCTAATTTAAGTTAATTCAGAAGGCAGTCCACATTTTGTTATTAATATACTATGCAATACTCTGAATTAAATTGGTTTATTATCTTCTATTCAGCTCAGTTCTGAGCTCAAACGCATAATAATAATGTTTGTGTTTGCATTGACTTAATTCTAGCCCTGCTGATGACACTAATTTATTATATTTACTGAAGACAATCCCACATTTCTTCAATAATATCTTATGACATGCCTTTAGTTTTGGCACTTACAACGACCTATTTAAAACGTAGTATTTGTATTTCCAACATTTTTATTCAGGTATTTATCACAGTTATGCTATAGTGAAACAGTTGATTCCCAGACAGGGGAGCTAGATCAGATGGTAGAGCGCTAGCTTAGCATGCCGGAAACACCACACCTCCCAGCTCAATCGCCACAAGAAAGTATGATGGCTGCCGTGGTTGGTGCAACACAATTTCAACTATACATTTTGTTGGATCGACCCCAGAGGGACCTGCGTGAAGACTCCGGACTCAGTAATTCTAAGGTTACCCTGCACAACACCTTTGAATATTAAATTAGCTGAAGGCCCTAAGATGTTCAAGGAGGCAGTAAAAAAGATTTGTTCTAAGTCATTTGAGACTAGAAAAGTAATTTGATTAAGTGATTTTTGAATGTAAGCTGCATACCACTGCAGCCTTTAACAGGTTGACGGAGCTGCTGTTCCACGCATCGTGCTGCTGTTTGCCTGAAGCCATGGCCTGCTCATACATCACTGTACTCTCTGCTACCATCCTGTAACACATTAAACGAGAAGAAATTGTATTCACGTTATAAATGATATTTATTCATTTAATTATTATCTATCTAGGATCTGTTTTCAGGGTATCTTTATGGATGCATTTTACATATGGTACTTATTCTGATGGAGACTTATGACATATTATGAATTATAATTCGTTGTAAATGTAAGTACAAATAGAAGTTATAATCTCATTCATAAATTATACATTATCTGATCAGACACAGAAGAGAAGTAAGACATCTTCAAAGTTCATAATTACATAAACGGACATCCACTCATCAGACCTGCAACCATGTCAAAAGAACTACACAGATATTCTAATAAAGATCACGTTCATGACCTACCTACGAGCCCTGTGCTTAAATGCATCGACTAAAGATTCAAGCCTCAGACTCCAGTCAAGTGAACAAGGCTTACGGGCATCATCAAGGAGATAGGATATGGAGCTGGGCAGCTTGTTACCCTTACGAGCCACAACTTGCATTTTTACGAGATATCTGCAAAGTAACAACAAACTCAATAAAACCGTGATCCACTCATGGGCCCGGATGGATTGTTGGAACAGAAGGGAAGATAGTTAACATACTAATTTATCTATCAAGAAGCAGTTCATACCAAGAAGCACAGTGTTACTCATGTATGGGTCAGATTTACCGAAGCTGTACAATTGTCAGCTGTACACATTTTATAAATGATTATAATTTAATTATAAATACTAGGTAAATTCCAGTATATTCGGCATTGCATTGATTCTAGCAATGTGTTTGGTTATGTTGAACTGTATTTTGAACTTCATTTTCTTCTGAAATTGGGGTTATTTCAGAGGATAGGTGAAGATGAATTGTACATTTTCTGATAATCTGACCCATATATGAGAAACCACATCTACGGCATAATATGAAACCTTTTATTTTAAAGGTCCCAGATAATTAAAACATTTTAGTTCCCAGCCGCAAGATGCTGCCTACATTTCGAGCCCCAATTCCCCTGCACGTACAAATGCAGTGATATTTTAAAGACATTTTTTCCTATTATATTATATTCAATTCAAAGAATGGTTGAGGTAAATTGACTTATTTGCGTACAGATCTGGACTTATTATAATATTGCATTCTGGAGACTTGAGCTAAATTCTAATGATATTTGATTGCAAGTACAGTACTAAGACGTGTAACATCGATAAACAGATTGCTTATCTGCATATACCAAGTATGCACTCTAGGTCCAAACCCTCAGATCAGATAAGAATGGTATGTCAGTGATTTCGCTTATCAGTTTTCTTGCCTAGGAATTGACGTTTCAATGGGAATACAATGATATTTTGCAGTCTTGATGGAATTATAATGGCACTTTGCGGTTTGAGGCGAGAGGCTTTCCCTTCGTTTGAAGGGACTCTCTCATCTTTGGGCCTAGACTGTATGGGACATTCTATACGATTCCGTCCAATGAAATGATACATTGTTACTGTGTGCATTAAACAATTTAGCCAAAACATCGCCAATACATGATGCAGATTGGGAGTGCCATTAGCTCATTATTATTTCTTCTATTATTATTATTTAGATCAGAGTAAACACGAATCTAATGGCAAAAGTAGCTGACTAACGAAAAGAGCATCCAGAAAATGTCTGAGTGAGTGAAGAAATGGCTTGAGTTCAATTAACAGGACTGAAGTCTTTCCCGAGGAGGAATTTGCAGGTCTAAGCAATTATGCAAGGATGAAAACTGTGAGGTCGAACTATGCCAGACCAAAACAAGAGAAGGAAGTGACATAAAAGTTAATAACCAATATAAGGGAGGGAATGGTGAATTCATTTTCTGACAATTTCACCTTATACTGGTGTAAAAACGGGGCTGTACTGGAGTTTACGGGATTGGGATTCAGTGGAAAAGAGTCCTCTGCAGCGCAAAATCGCATGGGAATCGGCTTGGTGGACTAGGGCCTTTAGGGAAAAACAAAAAGAAAAGCCTAATACCTGGCAGTCTGCAAGAGCATGACAGTGTTTTCTCCCTCAAAGGTGCAGGCGGGTCCAGCATGGAGGTATATCTTAGGGATGCCGCTGGCCTGTGAGTACCCATGGCCCCCACATGCCATCCTACACGCCTCCATTCCACTGGCAGCTGCATGGGACGTGTAGGCCTTCAGTCCAGCTGACACAGCATGCATCTGCAAGGCCAAAAGTCTTTCTATTAATGTTTATCTTGACACATTGTTGTTAGTGTTGTGCTCAAATTTGCAATATGGGATTTGCATAGCCGCCATTTTGAATCTTTATTTGCATGGAATTATGGTGCAGTCTAAAATATATAGAAAACATGTTATATTCAGCATGGAATATTTATCATTTCTCTAATATCAATAGCCATGTGTTTTACATTATTTGCAAAAAGAAAGACTTTATCTTTCCCATCATGCATTTGGTTTCCACAGATTATTTATACCAGCTGTGACATGGGTAAAAACATTCTTGCAATTTTCGATAAAAATGTTGCCAGATACTTGTATGTCAGATTTCAACAGAATCCATCCAAGGATGCACTTTAACAGACATGCGCAGTGACACATGCAAATCCCCTATTGCATAGATGATTCTCAGTTTGAGAAGAGGATACAGAAGCATATGAATTATATGTATAATATAATTATATAAAAGAGTAGGTTGCCAAAAAAGGGGAAGAAACATGAGAGATGATTTTGTTTGACACTGAACACAATTGGACAAATGTGATGTGTTTCAGGAAAATGAGTCATAAGTCGCAAAATTGATATTTTTCAAAGTGTTTTTTTCACAAGATCTCATTATTGAAATGTTTTGATTTTTGGTGGGTTGATCACTTATAGGTATATCAATCGGTGTATCAAATTTCAGGACAATCTATGTAATATATCTCTTCGTTTTAAAGGTCCTCAAATAGTTACTTTACTTTTTTTTTACCCCCAGACATATTGGAAACATTTTTTTTCAAAAACGAAAATATCAAACTTAAAATCTAGAAATACTTATTAGATTATTAGACTGTTTACTATCATTGGAATCAGCTTGATCTCATCTTTTCAAATATGTTGATACCTCAAAATCCATTTTTTGCGACTTATGACTCATTTTCCTGAAACACATCACAAATGGTTTTAATATTCTAGCCTGGTGACTTCTAGATAGGTAGACTTCTACTTTCTAACTAAAGGGCCTAATCCACTAAGCCAATTTCCATGCGATTTTGCACTGCAGAGGACTCTTTTCCACTTAATTCTGTGAGAATCGCATGAGAATCGGCTTTAATAGCGGACGAGGGCCTTTCAGTGGATGATACTGACCCAAAACTAGAAAATTTCATTTTGTAAATATTTCTTTTTACCAAAATTGGCTGCGAATATGAAGAAGCAAATGATGAGTATTTGCCTACCTCAGGGAGTAACGCCACATCGCCCTGTTGGATCTTGGGGTTTGTTTCAAAGTAGACTCTGCTGATGTAGGCACCGGCCAGGCGGAAGGCGTAGGCTGCGGCAAGCTCAGGCAGAACCTTGTACTGCTGGGTCTGATAGTCCAACACCTGCGGCTCAGGCCCTCTGTGCACAGATACATATGGGTCAGATTTTCAGAAAATGTACAATTGGCAGCTGTACACATTTAGGAAATTCTGCTAAATTAGGCTGAAATATGATGAATACCGGGTATATCTGAGTATATTTGGTATCACATTGATTTAAAGTATCAGTTCTGTTATGTTAAACTGCAGTTTGAAGCTCATTTCTGTCTTAAATGTGGGTTATTTGTGAGGATTGGCGGAGTTGAATTGTACATTTTCTGAAAATCTGACCCATATATAGCATGATTATTATAGAATAAGTCGGAGATTAAAATCAGTCTTATTGTATTGTTTGTTTGTTTTCAGTTCACATTGTACAATTAAGCAGTAAAAATGAAATAAATAAAATAAAATCTGGAAATGGCCAGCCCCTTCTATGAAAACTATAGCTCTTCCAGGAGTTCTCTTCTACATTAGTCTTAGGTGACCTCCACTATCGGCAAGTAGCGTTACCAATAGTGTTACCAATAGAGCAGTCAATCATTGGCCGCTCTATTGGTAATGCTACTGTCTATTGGTCTATAGTTGTACATTTTCTGAAAATCTGGCCCATAGTGGAGGAAGTGGTGAAAATGAGTGGCAAGTCATTCATCGCTATATACTTGCCGTCATTGGCCAAAGAATCACAACGTTTTGATTTCTTCGGCCAATAGATTGCCATTGGCCATTGGCCACTATTGGCCACTACTTGCCACAGTGGAACAGCTCATTACCAATTGTGTTACCAATAGATTTTCCAATCGCCGCTACTTACGGGTCATTTGTCAACAATCAATTCGCCTCTCTATTCACCGCTATTTGCCGATAGTGGAGGCCCCCTATAAGTTTTAATTAAATGTAAATAATACATTCGTATAATAATCAATATCAAGCGCAGTAGTTCTTTTTCCACTCTTGATTCTCAGAACAATATAAGTGTGTATCTCATATCATGTGACGTATATCTCATTTATAGTTTACCTAATTTCATAGCTAAAAAGATAATTTGTTTGGATGGTCATGAAAGGGGTTTGGTTATTTATTTCTTTATTGATCTTCTTTATACTTGGTCAGCATTTCCCGCCAAAGCAGGATTTTCGAAATTACCAAGATTTATAATATACATGCAGAAACCAAGGCAAAGGCAGAGGCAAGGAGTAATCATTCGGGAGAATGTGACCGAGCGTGTAAGGCTTAAGATAACAAATTACAATCAGACAAGTTTATTGAAATGTTGAGTGATTGTATCAAGCTCATAGATAACCTATTTGTGATCCATTTTAGAAAAATGAGTCATAAGTCGCAAAATCAGGATTTTGAGATATCACCATATTTAAAAAGAGGCGATCAAGCCGATTCCAATGATAGTAAACAGTAGGTTACCTAATAAATATTTCTATATTAAATTTTTTAAGTTTGATATTTTTATTTTGAAAAAAAAAGTTTGCAATATTCCTGGGGGGCAATAACCAGTAAAAGCTTCTATATATTCCATATGAAGACCTTTAAAATGAAACGATATATTACCTACCTTGTCCTCAAATTTGATACATAGATCGATATAACTATAAGTGATAAACCCTCCGAAAATCAGAACATTCTCATAAAGTGATCTTGTAAAATTAACAATTTGAAAAATATCACTTTTGCGACTTGGGACTCATTTCCTTGAAATACATCACATTTTGTTTCATAGATAACATACCCAGGTTGAAGTTCGGACTGTCTCCTCACTGCACTGTATCTGGTGGCAATAACAGCGGCCTGGGCAAGCCCTCTACCGGCCACATCCGACACTATCATAGCTCGGGCAAATACCATGGTCCCGTATCCTAGCTTGGCGTGCTTGCTCTTTATGTATGTCCCATCTGGCTTCACCTGGGATGTGATACAGGAAAATGAGTCACAAGTCGGAAAACTTGGATTTAGAGATACCATCATATGTGAAAAGATGAGACCAAGGGGATTCCAATGAATGTAAACATTAAAGGCATCTATTACATACTTAGTTAGTACAACTTAGCCAGTTATTACAACTTACTTTTAGCCAGTTGTGGCATTTAATGTCCAACTAAACTAGTCAAGTAGATAATAGAAACATAGCCATGAAATTTATATCATAATATCTTATTGTAAGCTTGTTTTGGAAACCACCAACCCAGGAACCCACAGGAAGACTTGGAACCGAGGTTTCAAAACTGGGACCTCCTTTTTGTAACCGACGCTAATTGCAAATAAAAAATGTCTTGAATTGAATTGAATTGAATTGAATACTTCCATCTTGTCAGTGGATATTTGTATTTAAAAAAAATGTTTGTATTATTTCTAGGTGGATCATTACTAGTAAAGTATGGTAACTAAATATACTTCATAATGATGATCTAAGAAATGCAAAGATATATTTAATGAACTGTCTTGAAATTTGATACATATATGTATTTATACAAACACAAGGACTAGACACTCCAAAAATGAATATAGTCCGGCAGTTGAAAGGCAAATTTTAGCCTAACCTGGAAATCCCGGATGTGTGAAGTGGTACAGGAAATGAGTCACAAGTCGCAAAAATAGGGGACTTGCATAGCCGCCATTTTGAATCTTGATTCGCATGGAATTATGGGACTAATGGTACAGCGTAAGATCTATAGTAAACATGCCATGTTTAGCATGGAATGTTTTAAAAGGGCATTACATTAAAAGTATATATGAAAAATAAAAGTTTTTACGACTTGTGACTCATTTTCCTGAAACATGTGGAGAACAATAATTTATGCTATAAGCATTGGCAAAAAGGTAGCAATAAATTCAATAGTTAATTTAGACATCATATGCATACGGCTTTAAGATAAAGAGTCCAAAAAAATCATTAAAATCAATTTGTGAAAGTTTAACATTTTAAATACCGACGAATATATCAAGGACAATATATATATGTAGCCGTGGTAGGTAAGATATCAAGTCATAGAATTAGACACTCTGATAAGAATCGTGATTCTTTGAAATAAGGCCACTTACTAGCTAGCATTCATACTTTTTTTTTCGCCCAGAAATAGCATTCATAAATTATTAGGTTAGTAATACTGATACAAAACTAAATGGCAGCCACTTTGAGATTAAGTTGTTTTTCATGGTCATGCTTTTGTGGACACAGTCTTCGGTCTGAGATTTTATCTAATCCTATTTGATTGATATGTATTGTACTCTGTAATCTTTGATTCGTCCTTGAATGACGGAGAATAGTTGTGCTAGAAATTACTTGTTATTATTTGTTATCTTTAAACTGAGTAATACTCTTGGAAAGTAATGTAAAATCTAGATGTTCCCTCTATCTTGCTCATAAATTATGTTAAAATCAGCTGTGCTGGGAATCTTCATAACGCTTAATAAAAAATATTAAACCACAGACTTGTTCTCATTACATGTCCGTGATTTTATATATTTTATATGTGATGTGTTACAGGAAAATGAGTCACAAATCGCAAAAATTGGATTTTGAGATATCATCATATTTGAGAAGATGAAACCACGGGGGTTCCAATGAATGTAAACATCAAGGGAATTTAATACATACTTCTATCTCCTTAGTGTGATATTTCTATTTTTTAAAAAAAAGGTTTGCAATATTTCTGGGTGGATGATTACTAGTAAAGGAACTAAATTTATACTCCATACGATGATGTAAGAAACGTAGAGATATATTAAATGAACTGTCTTGAATGCATTTATACAACCACAAGGACTAGACACTCCAGAAATCCATCAAAGAGATCTTGTAAATAATACGCTTTGAGAAATATTTGCGATTTGTCACTCATTTTCCTAAAAACACATCACATTTTAGAGATAAGTAATGAACACTTGGGCGTTTTTCATCAGCATATCTGCCAGGGGAATACGGATGTTATTCAGTCGAAGGAATCCATTATCGATCATGGCATAGCCAAACTTTGGTCCAATATCTCCAAGTGTGATACCTATTGTAACAAATAAAAAGAGTATGTTAAGTAGACAGAATTAGATTAGAAAAGCTATGCTATTCATTATTCAACCAAGGTGTTACCTATGCTTGCTGCATTTGACTGACTTTAATACACTAATTTTAGTCACTGAATAGATCATGCCAGCTAAATTGAATGGTATCAAACACAGTGACCTAGGAAATACTTAAACATTTTTTAAAACATTTTTTAACGGCCAAGAGATTCAATAAAATTTGAATGTGAATACACTTTGTCCACCATGGATACTTTCAAGTGCTGCCTGTTTATGCACATCTGATTTAAAAATTATTATAGAAAACATAATAGACACGAATTTTCGACATACCATTAATTAATATAATACCACCTGGATTGTCTCAGTAAAGAGCCAAAATGGCGACAGGGAAAAATATACTAAAGAAGTATACTAAAATATTCTAAAGAAGTATACTAAAATATACTAAAGAAGTATACTAAAATATACTAAAGAACAGTATACTAAAGAAGTATACTAAAATATACTAAAAAAAATACATAGATGCAGCCCACATTCCTGTTCTATCGTAAAGCTTATGAAGCCCCGAATACATATACATGCACAATTTGGGATTTGACGAATCGCACATCCAAATCGCCGCTGACATCGTGCATGCATGTGTAGGGTATTTGGCCCACAATCTGATTACGATTTCAAATGTACAAGCCCAAATCATAGACAAATCGTGAATCCCAAATCGGCCACCAAATCGTGCGTATGTATTCTGGGCTTTTCAAAGCCCGCCGCCACATTAAAATATAAACCCTACATTGTAAACCCTACCCCAAACATAGCTCCACAACCAAACCCCCTAGCCAACCCCTAAATTAGCTAGTCAACCCCTAGTAGCTAGGCATACACGGGTCAGATTTTCAGGAAATGTTCAATTCACCTTCACCAATCCTCTCAAATAACCCAAATTTCAGACGAAAATAAAGTTCAAAATACACTACAACCTAACCAAACAGATTGCTAGAATCAATGCAATATTAAATATACTCGAATCATCTAGTATGGACCAAATTGCGGCCTAATTTAGCAGAATGTACTATGTTTGCAGCTGCAAATTGTACATTTTCTGAAAATCTGACCCTTATATGTAGCCGTTTATATGTTTATATGTAGTGTTTTAGCTTGTTTTAGGAAAATGAGTCACAAGTCGCAAAAAATGGATTTTAAGATACCATCATATTTAAAAAGATGAGATCAAGCCGATTCTAATGATAGTAAACAGTAGGACATCTGACAACATCTAATATGTATTTCTACATTAATAGTTTGATGTTTTTATTTGAAAAAAAATTGCATTATTGTTGGGTAAGCAATTACTAGTAAAGTAGCTAAATGTATTCATTAAGATGACCTTAGAAATGCATGAATATGTTTATTACACTGTCCTGAAATTGTATATATTGTTGTCACCTTCTCGATCATCTGAACTTCTATTAAATAACCCGAAAGACATGCTGGTTTGTTGGTTGTTACTGGATTCGTCCGAGTTTGTCCGCGTTCGTCTACGCCAAGTTACTAGTCATCAGTTATCGTAAAATTGTAAAAGGTTGGGGGAATATTTTGGACCTAGCAGAGGCTGTATCCTTCCTGGTAGGGATCGCACCACACAGGGCTCTCTGTATTAGTTAATTAAATGAGTTGGTTGGGACGAATGCCCAGCGGGGCTGGTTGACGTCTATCTCCTATGAATGTAGACACAAAATCACCAAGTACAGTTTAGCGACCTTGCTGTTCTTTATTCTTTCTCGTCAAATCAAGGGGCTCTATCACGTTCCCCGCCTGGGCACCAACTGCCCTTACCCCATTTCCTACCCTTATTTATACTCCCTCGCCCCAGAGACCTGTCCTCGCTCACAGTACGAGACCCTAGCACCCCAAGCAGTGGACGAATGTACCCCAATACATCATTCGTCCACCGCTCCCCGATCCCTCTACTACAATATTTATTCAGGCTAGTAGAAGCATTAAGCACCCCAAAATGAAAACATTCTCACAATTATATCCTGTGAATACGTCACTTTGAAAAACTTGTGACTCATTTTCCTGAAACATATCATATATAAATAAATGGAGAGACCTGCAATGCAGATGCCCTCAGCCTAGCGCCTCTCATGATATCCCCACAGTGGTAGCTATGTATAGTCTGTCCAAAAAGTAGTTGACACGTGATTCCTTAGTCCCTTAAAGGGGAGGGAAAAGTGGGAGATTTTGTATTTCTATTTATGACAAGGACTTGTCAACCCTTTGCCCATCAAGTCGCCCATTGCAATCAACCATGGAGTAACAGGGCCAATATAATCAGCTCTTCCTTCCATCTAAGCAACACAACAGCTGCTGAACATGGAACAGAGGCAGCACAATACAATACAGCTGGATATTTGGCCATGGTCGGTCACAAACGGTCATGGTCAGTCGCAAACGGCGATTCAGGGGGCAAAGGTTTGAAGTCAAAACTCCCCCACTCTTCCCTCCCCTTAAAGGCTGTAAGGAATGACGTGTCAACTACTTTTTGGACAGACTATACAAATAGTTAGTGGATGCGTTAGTGTTGTGTTGGTGTGTTGTGGTTGCTAAATCTCCCTATTTTGACAATCTTTACCTGGAAGTGGTTGGTGTGTCTCTAAGTCTCGGAGTTGTACCATGAATGGATGCATTCCATGAGAACGACCTTTAATTTTAAGGTCAGCCATCACAATCGCATAGTTGCACGTTTTCCCAACTGAAATAAGAAACAAATCGTAGGTTTGTGTTTCGAGTAGCCACGATTTTCTAAACTTGTATTTCGTTTCAGATAAAAATCGCCTGTGGACGAGAAGTAGTTTTTTAAAAGTAGACACAAGTAGGTGCATGAAATGGTGCACACACTTATTCACAAACATATAAAAATTATATTTTTTCTACAAAAGAATATGAATATGACTTTGAAATGGAGAGTGGGGCAAGTGAATATGGAGGAAATAGATGAAGAATTGAATATTATTATAACAGATAGGATGTGTGTCCTGAAATGTGTTTGACAGTTTGAATGGACTAGCTTTGACGATTATTATAAATCTGTACTTTATGTAAGTCTGTGGGGAGTTATTGTAGTTTGAAACTTAATTGGATATTTTTGGAGATGTTCTATTGGAGTTATTGGAGCAACTGTGTTAATTTTGTTGAATCATAAGTATGAATAACTGCTGTTGTTTAAGTTAGTATAATATTATTTCTTCTTGTATACTGCTATAGGCAACACACGAAAACATCGGCCAAGAAAAACAAAATATTATTTAAAACCTATACTTACGGCCTCCAGGCCACCATTTTGTAGAGGTTAATGTGGGACTATTCATAACGAATTCCTGCTGTTCTGCATCATAGGTCGCTGTCGTTTCCAACCCTCGAAGGAATGTTCCTAGATACAGAAGAATGAACACAACATATTAAGCTTCATTCATTTTAAGCTTATGTATATATGTGCATTATCCATCAAGTTTAATTAAAAGTCAATATTAAGATTTTCAGTAGTTATTATGTTGTTATTTCTCACATTAATTACGTATGCCTCTGTATTTATTTGAAGGGAGGCCCGGAAGACCAGTTTTCTGATAGGGTTATTTTCCTTTTTTGATGTACCTTGTTTAATGTCTGAATAAAAATATTATGGGGACTTGTGTTATGGAAACATGTATAACACATGGATATTGACATTTGAACCTTGGTTAGTATTCAATGCTGAGCATGTTTTCTATAAATTTTAGACTGTACCATTAGTCCCATAATTCCATGCGAATCAAGATTCAAAATGGCGGCTATGCAAATCCCCTATTGTACTTGAGGATTATCGTACACAATAAAGAATCACTACAATCTTAAAAATTGCTGTCATCACAGCTTTTGTGATATCACTATATCAATACGTTAGTTCTTTTATCCTAATTAAAATACATAATGAAATATTCTTTGTCTGGTTCAAAATAACGAAACAAATCTACGTTAAACTGAGTACCATACCAGTAACAAATGTGGCAAATCCTCTTTGTGGATGATAAAATATGTGATGTGTTCCAGGAAAATGTGTCACAAGTCGCAGAATTGATGTTTTTCAAAGTTTTTTAGTTATAAGATATCTTTGTTGGAATGTTTTGATTTTTGGAAGGTTGAGCACTTATAGCCATCTTAATATATGTACCAAATTTCAAGACATTGAATTTAATATATCTATGCGTTTTAAAGGCCTTTGTATGGAGTGTATTTAGTTACTTTATTGGCTATTACCCACCCAGAAACATTTCAACATTTTCTTTTAAAAATATCAAACTTAAAATATAGGAATATTTATCAGATGTCCTAGTGTTTACTATCATTAGAATCCGCTTGATGTCCTCTTTTCGAATATGGTGATATCTCAAAATCCATATTTGCAACTTATGACTTATTTTCCTAAAACGGATCACATATGATGGTATATGGTATAGATGGTATACATTATGTTAATATACAATGGAGGAGCAGTAGGATGTATAGGCAATAAGGCCCACTTAAATGCCATGCTTCTGGCAAAATTCTCTGAAATTAAAAATACCAGGAGCTTACCAAGGAAAAGACAGAACTGGAGTTGGACTTATTGAGGTTATTAGAGGTGTCTCCTGTCAGGATAAGTTACTGGCAGAGCAGCGACTATATCTCTGGACCTTTGCTTCATTTGCTTCACATTGCTTATAATCTACCTTTAAACAATACAATATAGTATTTGGAATTCTACTACTAACTTACATTATTTCCTCAATATATACAACCCAACCACTACTCCTCAAGTAACAAGGGCTCTACCATTACTACACAAATTAACACAACGAGAAGTACAGATATATATGATCTATAAGAGACAGAGAGAGAGAGACACAGCCCCTTTGTTACACCCTACCTCTTTTGCAAAATAAACTGCAACCTAAAGAGAAACCAACAGGAGTTATTTACTTCATCGAAGATCACATTAAACAAATATATTTTACATTAACCCACTGAGACCATCACAAAGCCAAATTTTGCCTTTTGACAGCATGTTAAGAAAATAGCCCTTTTTCAAAAAGATATTTCCAGAACACCTGAGTAATCACATTCAATGATATGAAAGTAATTTCAGACGAGACAAACAGACACTGAGGAGCATGAGTATGCAACAAACCATGTCCCATTTCGGTTTGTGCGTAGGTGCCTATCATGTTTAGTGACCAGGAGTCACGGATCCAACTGCCTTGTTGTTCCCTACTCCCTTGTGAATGGACAGTAGCAAGGAACATGCCAAAATGGAGCTCAGCAGGAAATGCTTCATTTGGAAAGGCAGCACTGGAAAGAATAATAAAGGGAGGAAATGGACAGTTATTAGTGCATGTCAACCTTTTCTGTCATCTGTATGTAATTTTCGGCTAATAAAAGATTGTTCAATTCAATTCAATGAACTGAAATGTATCGCTAATCGTTTCAGCTGATAAAACTGTTAAAAAAATTCTTGTACCAGAGTACTTCAGTGATAGTCTCATCTAGAACTCGATTCCTAAAATCCATCACAGGAACAAACCACCAATCTAAGGTACAACTAAATCTACCAAACGTATACAAATCTCAAACAGTGAAGCAGTGTAATGTAGAGGCATTGGACATGTGGGTCAGATTTTTAGAAAATGTACAATTCGTCTTCACCAATACTCTCAAATAACTCACATTTAAGAAGGAAATGAGCTTCAAAATGCAGTTTAACATAACAAAACAGATACTTTAAATCAGTGCGATATACCCGGTATTCATCATTTTCCTGCCACATTTAGCAGAATTTTCTGAATGTGTAGAGCTACCAATTGTACATCTTCTGAAAATTTGACCCATATAACTTAAGAATCAAAGGTAAAAGGGTACAGCTCTCTTCACACATGAAACAAACTCTAATTAAAATAAATGTGAGGTTCCTTGACACCCTAATACACACCATGACCCATTTCTGTCTGCGCATAGGTACCGATGATTTTAGAAGAGAATGATTTGTGCAGCCACCTCTCTTGCTGTTCTGGGGAGGCTTGGTTCATCACAGTGGGCAGGAACATACTGGTATGCAGATGTGCTGGGGGAGAAGCATTGGGGAATACAGCGCTGGAAACCGAAAACAGGCCTTGGGTCTTAAGGATTTGTCAAGGAACGATTGTGCTGGTTTGTTTCCATCAGATATATGTGATGTGTTTCAGGAAAATGAGTCACAAGTCGCAAAAAATAGATGTTGATACCATTATATTTGAAAAGATGAGATCAAGCCGATTCCAATTATAGTAAACAGTCTAATAATCTTATAAGTATTTCTAGATTTTAAGTTTCCAATATTTCTGGGGGTCAATAAACAGTAAAGTAACTAAATGTAGTCCATATGAGGACCTGTAAAACTAAAGGATATATTTTTGCAGAAACGAATTCAACTTCTTTTAAACAAATATTTAGGAAAAGTCAATACCCAGGTAACCTCACTTAGATTTATATAAGCCTTCCCGAAATTTATACCCCTCTACTTACTGTGAGTACAAACCCTTTTAAGGGTTTGTGTAGATCATTGAATGTCGTAATAAATCTATTGTTCTTGTGCAGAAATAGCAATTTCCATTTTTGCCACTCTGCCTATGCCTATACTATGCAGGGTACAATTGAGTACACACAGATCATATTTTATATATCCTGGAACAGATCATAAATTATTTTAAACTTCTTTTGATGCATGAGGTAGTTCAAGCTGGTTCACAGCCATTCTCACTCGTGGCCATCCACCTCATTTATCCAGAAAGCTAGCGCATGTCAACTTCCCGTTACATTTTGTCCAATCAATTAATTAAATGTAGCCTATAAATATGAATAAGTTGTTATTTATAGATACGTATTTTTTGTATCAATATTTTGACATGGTTTATTTTGAAAAATCAAGCCGACGGATTATATTGCATCTAATTAATGAATATCTCTTAGTGCTGCTTGCCTGTTCCAGGGGCAGCTCCCTAGTCAACTCTGTTGCTAGTCAACCTAGTAGTGTAACATTGTGAATTTGCTACAAAACCAAAGGTCCTCGGACATCTCTGAGGTCTCAGAAAAAAAACCTTGTAACAATCTCAAATGACATTTAAAGGTATGCCATCATGACAGGTATTTTGAGCGAATTAAATGTTTAAACTCAGAAGAATGACATAACAACTATTTAACATTCTTTGGAAAACATAAATAATGAATCAAGAAACTTAGATAATTAGAGATTAGAGATAATTAACTGTCAGTAGACCAGTTGTCAAGCATATAATTTATACCTTGGTCAGAGTTTCAGAAAATGTACAATTCCCCTTCACCAATTCTCTCAAATAACCGAATTTCAGACGAAAATGAAGTTCGAAATACAGTTCAACATAACCAAACAGATTGCTAGAATCAAGGCAATACCAACTATACCCATACCTAGTGTTGATGATTTTTCAGTTCAATTTAGCAAAACAAAATATGTTGATCTGCCAATTGTACATTTCCTGAAAATCTGACCCATATATTCCACAGTATAAAGAACTTACACAAAAATATAATTTTCTTAATGTACAATTAAAAGTAATATATGACAGAATTATCTTCCAATTTGCCAACTGATAAAACCTACCTCCTATACCAAAACAGTTCGTTTGGGTCATGGAGTCCCAGTTCTTGTATACCTTTATTCATTTCGGTAGTTTTCCTTATTCCTTCACTGTACAAGTCACTTCTGTCCAGAAAGTGATAGTTTGGACCCTTGAATGCTTTGCTGGTAAACACCACATTTTCTGGAAACAGAGAGAAATCTACGATTAAATATCACAAAACTATTGTTTTTTTTGTTTTAAATATTTCATTCAGCATTGACATTATGCATATAGGTCAGATTTTCAGAAAATGTACAATTGGCAGCTCTACACATTTAGGAAACCAGGCAGGCTCTTAAAAGTTGTAATTTGAAAATTATTCTTATATCTTATGATCCATGTAAATTGCTTCAACAGATTATTACTTATTAATGAACTCTTTTTCTATAATTACATCAGCACATCCTGAGAAAATTGTAACTGTTTCATAAGGTTTATTGCTGAATAAAAATCCTAAATTCAAAAATACAATACAATCATAGCCCTAATACTAATATAAAACGGAATATCGGTGGTAAACAATAAAACCTATCATGTTAGGTATGGCACCATGTTACATGGGTCAGATTTTCAGAAAATGCACAATTGGCAGCTGTACACATTTAATAAATTGTACTAAATTAGGCTCCAATTCTGCTAAATTTGGCTGAAAAATGATGAATACTGTGTATATTTGGTATCGCATTGATTTAAAGTATCAGTTCTGTTATGTTAAACTACATTTTGAAGCTCATTTTTGTTTCTGATGTGGGTTATTTGAGAGTATTGGTGAAGGCGAATTGTACTTTTTCTGAAAATCTGACCCACTTGTTAGGGTGACTATGGTATCCCCTCGACTGACAAAGACTGTCAGTGAATGGGGAGCACTAGACAACCAGCCCCCTTACCGCTATTCCTAGCAGGAATAGCTTTGCTATGATACTCAAGTCACATGACCGGGGCCTGACCGAAGGCAGAATGGTACTGTACCGACACTGTCTTCCAAACACCTTTTTTCATGCTTCTTTTTTTTCTGGAACTTTCTAACCGATCCAGAAGCTAGAGTGAGTCAAGGGTAGCAAGGTCCAAACGGGAACATGTGTCACTTACTGATAAAATAAAAAGTTATCGCTAACTGCATATTCGAATCTAGCGCTGTCAGCAATGGCCGCCATATCAAAACAAGAAGTAGATGGGAAGCTATAAGGTTCATGGCACTGCCGCAGGGAACCAGCATGGAAGAGCCGCTTAGTTACATCAACTGACACCAGAGGCGCTGTTCACTGACTGAGTGAACCGCACCGAGGCCCGGGTCGGGTCGGGTCGATCGATCGGCTGCTCTGGACGCAACGTAAAGATGTATGTAACAGGTATGATTATTAATGGTTATTCTGTAAGAGCACGGCGTCTGTTTTTTTTTCTGTATAATACTAGTTTTTTTAACCCACTCCGTCCTCTCAATACATATTAGATGGTATGTGACATGAGCTGGATAATTGTTTTTAATCACTGGATGCTTAGGATATTCTATGTTGATTAATTTAGTGTGTAATGAAAAATATTCGCGAAAAAATTTTAAACTTTTTGTATATGTTAACATGATATTGTTAATGTAATCATAATAGTATAGTTAAAAACAGAGCGAATGTATAAGATCAAACTCTTTTTCTATTGTTTAAAGCAGGCTGTCCTGAGAAAATTCATGCTTGTACGTATGGAAATGTAATAGACCTGAATAAAATATTTTCTAAATCTTAAAATCTAAATCTACAAACATGGGGACGAAGGCTAGTCTATACAGTGAAATTGCCTTGTGTCCCATGTGTCCTCGGGTTCAAGGCCCGATAGATAACAATACAATTAACATTCTCCAAGGAATCTGGTGTTGATGGTAGAGCTAGCTAGAGTACCGGAGATGTATATATGTTTATAGTTAATGATAGACTAGGCTAAGTATAGCCTAGTATTCTGTATTAATAAGGTTTGTCCTGTTTAGACATAAACTTTATTGGGCGAAACTGTCCCTCCCTCTTTTTTCTTCTTCACTCTCCTCCTCCTCCTCCTCTGGCCTCCATTCCGCCCCTGTTTTTCTCTCCCCTTCCCCCGCTTCTTTCTCCCCCTCCCCATCTTCCTCACTCTACCAAACACTCTCTCCCTCCCTCTCCCCTTCTCCCCCCTCTCTCCTACACACTCTTCCTCCCCTCCTTTCCCTCTCCCTCTTCTCTTATACATGTCAGTGCGCATCACCATACATACATTTACTTTAATTAACATTAACTAATAATAAGGAATATATTATAAGTGACCACAGGGGGTTGCTTATGTTAAACCAATAGGAGAGAAATATGTATATTTATGGGTCAGTCCATTATAGCATTAACCAATGATTTAATCCTAGGGCCTGACAAACCAGGTGTTACCGATTTGGGTTTAACCCATTTAATTATCGGGTAGGTCCAGGTGGATCCCTAGTGAGATATTATCTAACTAGTTACCTAGACCTGTACTAGTCTGGAAAGTTATTAACTTTATATAATAATTATTGATAAGTTATGCCATATCATTACATGATATTATGTAATGTTATATAATAATTATGAGACAATACCGAACACAGAGCAGCCGTTCGGCGATGAGCTACACTCACTAGGCTGCTACAGGGTCTTGGCAAAGAGAAAACATGAAAAGCATATAAAATTATGACTAACCAATCTCGTGCCTCCTATCTACGTTCTTTTTGCCACCATAGAGGTAATATGTGAGTTCATCTGTGTTAAAAGTGGCATTTTGTCGCTCGCGGGCCAGATCAGGGTTCACCTGCGTCGCCATCTTGCTTCAAATAGGATCTATTTTGTGTCTTTCGTTAATGAAAACGTCAGAGATTTGATGTGTCTGGTCAATTCAGCCCAGGCAAGGAGTGCCGATAGCATCGCGCCCTGGTTTATTTATAAGACAAGATAAGATAAGAAAATTCTTTATTTGCCATGAATGATGTTGCGTTGACAAAAGGGTTATGAACTTTTCAAACTAGAGATCTACCAGGCCACGCCACTCTTTCTTATCAACATAGCCTACATTATATACAAATACATGTACCGTATACCATACCCAACAAGTGCCTTCGGCACTTGGAATAGAACAAGTTAGGTCTGTAATTTCCCTTCTCTCTTTTCGGAATTTCCCTCTCCCCTCATCTCTCTCCCCTCCTCCTGTTTTTCTCGGTATATGCTGAGAATAAACGGAACGATATCTTAATTATTTTTTAAAACTGGAAATCTATTTAAAAACAGAAATAATGAGGATTTAAGATTATTTTTAAAAAGAATCTAATTTTAGGAAATAAGAAATACAGAAGAGCGGGAGGGAGAAAGAGTAAGAAAAAGATAAAGGAGAGGGGAAAGAGCACAATTGAGAGGAGGGGAGAGGGAAAGACTGAGGAGAGGAGAGGGAGAGGAAAGAGAGACAGATGTATGTATGTATATAGTTTATTTCCAGTAAACAGATACAGAGTTATAAATACAAACAGATGTCTGGAAAAAGGATGGTCTCCATCTGTGCTAATCGCGGTCACGAGGTCATAGAAAAAAACGTGCACCCCCTACACACACCTATATATATCTTGTCTCTTGATTCTAAATACAGTAGGCCCTAGATAATTTAATCTTATCATTAAAATTCCTCAAATGTTACTTACATGTTAAGTACCCGTCCTCCGGACAGTCACCCTCTCTCCCCACACTTCCCCCTCTCCCTCTTTTCCCTCCACCTCTTACACCCTCTCCCTCCCCTCTCCCTCCCCTCTCCCTCTCCAATACCCTTTCCCTCCCCGCTTCTTCACTCTCCCACTCCTCTGCATGTAGTTAGATCCCCCTGGTAATGACGTAGTAGGTTGTGGGAAATGACATAGTATCCCACAGGAGGTTTCCCAGGCTATAAATAGAGTGTGGAGATCCCAATTTAAAAAAGGCTTCAAAATCCCATTTTCACCCAAGATACCTTCACAAACCACTTATGGCCAATTCCACCAATTTAACAACATTTGGTCTCCTACCGTGGAAAGTGATTAAATGGGCTTAATACCAACTAATTACCATTAATTTTATTTTGTTTGTGCTTGGATGGTTCGACCAACCTGTGGAACAACATTTTTGGCCTTTTTACTCGGATTTTTTTTTTATTAAAATCCCATTTTGGGGGCAAAAATCTATTTTTTTACTGTCAATTAATATACCGTGGAATTGCTGAATTTTTAAATAATCATTTGAAAAAAAAAATTCCTTTATTTGTCATGATAGTAGGTTACGTATAGGTTATTTGTGTAAAAGAAAATTGAAAAAAAAATAATTGAGGGGCGAAAGCCATTAAAAATTGAAAAAAAAAGTGGGTACGAGGAGTGGGAAATCTAAAAAAAAAATGAAAATTGTCCAATGATGTTGAAAAATGATAAAATGCATTGGGTTATATTATGTATAGAACATCAGATGTATTGATTTGAGTTTTTGATGACTCATAGGCAAAAAATAGCATGTTTTCAAAAGTCACTGGAACAGGAGACTTTGTATCCTACCATCGTCCTCATTTGAGGGTTTTTAGGGCCTTATAGGGCATTACTTTAATAATAAACTTTAAATTTGACAATTTATTATTGACTTTGCTTAATGTCAGTCTATGTATATCAAAATTCATAATTTCCGAGTAGTTTTTACATGATCCTTAGAGCAAAATGCTTTTTAGTTGTGCTGTCTCCTACCGTCTCCCTGGCTGTCTCCTACCGTATTCTGCCGTTTGTTGCCCTCAGATTTGCCCTCAGATTTGCTATTACAAAATGTAATTTGGCTGTAACTTTTCTTCTAGTTAGAATATTTTCACAAACTAAAAAGCATTATCATCCTTATGTCGAGCCCTATCAGGTACAGAATAGTTCAATACAGTGTGTGCATATTTTGTTTTTATTATTTCTAATTTAAATCCCCATTTATTTCCTTACTTTGTTAGGCAAAGCACAGAAGTGAAGCAGAAAATATATACCTGTTCCCCAGCTCGATTTGTGATGTATTTATACACATATACTGTCATAATCATTTTATATCATTTTTTGAGTCTTTATCTATACATAATTATATGATATGATGGCAAATAAAATATTATTAATTTTACTTGCATTTCATGTTCTTATTCACATAGGCCGACGGTAGGAGACATGCTATTTTTGGCATTTTTTCCATATTTGGGAGCTATTTTTCACCCCCCTGTAAAAAAATAACTAATAATCAGAATTGTTCCATTCTTGGTAGTTCAATGCGCATATATATAAGATTGATAAATAATACCAACTCAACTGGTTAATGTAAAATTTATTTTGGGGTACCCAGGGGGGGGTCTAGGGGGCCTAATGTTGTCAAATTGGTGGGAATGGCCATATAATGTCCTCCACACAGGGTTGACGGACCTGTACAGACAAAAAAAATCAGATGGGGACATCCCAGATTCCCAGAACATGCGTGACAAAAACCCATCTAGAGCTTTATATATTAGATAAGGTTGGCGGCGTTGGCGAGAATAATATATCAATTTTACTGCACCCGCTTTCCTTCCCTTTCCCCTCCCAACTACCTGTTCCATCCCCTTGCTCTCCCTCCAATTTTCGTCCTCAACTTCCCCACTACTATGTTGAATACATCTCCTTCCCTTCTTCACAGGAGAAGGGGGAGAGAAGGAGCTAGGAGGGAGAAGAAGAAAGGGACGAGTAGGAGTTGGGCAGGAGGTGGAGTAGAGAAAAATCCCTGGAGAACTGGGGGCAGTGTGGCCCAATCAAATATTGCTATGAATTAATATTTTATATCAAATTAATTGCAAGCATGTCAGTATCACAGAGAATTTTGAATCATCAAAATCCCTTGAGGAATGGCAAAATTGTGGCCCAATATGTACTATAGAAAATAATGCTGAAACACATGACAGCCCTATACACAGCATGATTGTGCGGGTCCTGCTAAACGCTGTGACGTCATGCACCATACGCCTTTAGAAATCGTTGTTTGTGAGTCGGGTGTTGTAATGTAGCAGACATGTCATAATGTAGCGCCCGCTTTCTGGTAGATGTCCTGCTTTCTGGTAGTCATCCCTTTGTGTCAACAGGTGATTAAGCTCCCGATTTATAGAGGAGAGAAACATTGATCCCCGATTTATAAAAGTACATGTGTAACAGCATGGTGACGCTGCTGTACAAACCAAACTAGCAGCTGTTAGGGGGGGGGGCACCTCTACCAGTGTCAGACACAGATATCAGTCCCGGCCAGTCCCACCATGAGGCGACACACAACCCACACGACAATACGGACAATACAACAAGTTGTATTATTAGGTTGATAGAACAGGCCAAGGAGCCAACAAGTCCCGCAAGTGAAGGCAATGAGTTCAGAAAGATATGGAGTCGTAAAGCAGACTAGTGCTTGGTGTATTAAGCTATCGCTGGGTACAACCCTCTACAGGCAAGGTTTTCATTCGTATCGTGCTACCATTTGATAAACATATGGAAATGTTCAATGAATATCATGGGCCAGTGTCAGCTGGGCACTTTGGCATCAACACGTATAATAATACGATAAGCACAAGAACAGGTTGTACACCTTATTCTGTTGTGTTTGGAACTGAATCATATACTCCAGCAGATTTGATCAATGGGGTACCTCATGAAGGTTTGGACTTTCCCTGGTTCAGGCTTCATAGAGGAGCTTTGTAAATCGCTACAAAAGTCACACTAGTACGCGAGGCGTACCTTGAAGACAACGGCCAAGGCCCAAAAGCGCACATTTGATTTGACAGCTTGTTCTTGGTCGTTTAAAGTGGGTAAAGGTGTATCATTATTATCCACCAATGTTTTAGTAGAGAATGGCAAGGTGGTGGCAGGCCAGGAGCTCGCCGAAGTCGTCCAGCAGACACTAAGCTGGAAAGTTAAACTCGCAAATCGGCATGGCTGTCCACGAAAACACAAGCAGGGTACCTTGGTGGTAACTGAGCCAGTTCCCGAAAGGCAGAACAATCGCCCTAAGGATCTAGGGGATATTACCAAGAGGAAATGGTGACCAAGAAAACGGGTGTTAAGAACAAAGCCAAACGGGAGGCATGAAGGATTCCTCCTGTGAGACCCCCAGAGATTTTATCGCAAAGTCAGGGTAAGCGAATTAGTAGAAAAGGCTTGGGACTGAGTGATTGCTATATTTGCCAGGTCTCTCAGATAGGTGTATAGGTGTAACAGGTGTAAAATGTCATTATTTCCAAAGTAACAATTTAAAGGACCAGCTAGAACCTCACTTTTTTCAGTCTAACTTTCTATCATCTTCTTAAACATTTAAAATGTAAGGATAACACTGGGTAGATATGTATGGAGAAGCCAACTTGTTGCATTATTGATCCCATTTGATCTAAATTGTTACTAGATCAGCAAAAACTAAAACCATCAAAATATTTTAGAAAAAGCCATGAATTCAGGAAATAAAAATGTTATATAATTTTCTTTAGATGAATTGAATTGAAAAATACTTCATTTATGTGAGGTTTTATAGAGTTTAGACAAATAGGTGACCAGGCTTCTGGATAAAATTCAGGTCTCCCAGCCGCCACCTCATTATAGAAAGACATCTATACTAACAGAGAGACTGGCTAAGATATACTAACATGGTATAATACAAGTTAACGTTGATTAAACAAATCCTTACGTTAAAAGGCAAATAGGGCATAATACAAGTTAAAGTTCTTAACAAATCCTTAGGTTATAAAGTATGTTATAGAACATATAAAACATATAATATCAAAACTGACTAGTATCATTTCTCACGATACATAGCACTATCAGTTAATTTTTAGACACAATTTTTAGACACTCATTATATTTTAGCATTCACAATACTTGAATAGTTGAATCTTCCATTCTACAGTACTCAGGATAAAGGAATTAAAAAACATGAGAACAATATTTTTGGTTGCTTTGGCTGGGAACGCAGCTTTAAGTATGAAAGTATTTAGACTAAATATTGTTATATTATAGCTATTTTGTAGAGCTTAACATAAATGAGATGCACGCCAGTCAGAGCCTTAGTTCAGAATGTCTTTATTAAAGCTATGTGTGGTCAAGCTTGGCTTGACCACGTGACCCTCCCATGCTACCAAGGTTACATCATAGGGTAGTGGGGGTCACTGTATGAGGGGGGTTACTATCCAAATCCAGGTTACATACCAATATATGACAATATGGATGCGTTATTTAGCATCAACTACAATTGTGTCTAGTATTAATAATCGGAACACACATCACAAATAAACAACAGTCCTTGCAAGCCTTTCTGTTTAATAACAATTCAACCCAAGTACCCGGATGGTTACTGGATAACCAACCTCCCATAAAGATAGGGTCATGAAGTAAAAGGCACAATAACACATATACAAGATAGGCAGATCACAATATAAAATTTGAAAAATAACTTGAAATATAATATATAATGTCCATATCACAAACGTATGGCCTACATGGAGAATGGGTCTCATGTCCCTGTCAGGGTCAGTTCTTCCGAAAGGACCCTCTACTTACAAAGACAACATGTTTATCATATAACAGGTAATTTTTTAAACAAGGTAAAATAAACTAACAATAACATAAGGCACATACATTCAATCTTGTACAGCGTCTTCCACTTTCCATGGAGGCTGCATAGCCTTGCAGTAAAAGTATGATAGTGAAGTCTACCCAACTGTAGAGAAACTACTCAACAGTGCCCTCCTGGTAAAACCAGTTCATGCTCAGCCCGGAGGAGCAAGGCAAGGAGTCGGACGACTGGCTAGCAGTGCCGATGCAAACCGGGATAACCGCTGTGCTTCGTCACCACCACAATTTATGTATTTGAATAATTAAAACTGGTTTTTGAATAAAAACTAAATATTGTTTAATTCTTAACTTAACACAGCAGTGGGCGGAAAACCATGGTTATTCCCAGTTGAATAAACCCTGTGAGCCCATGTTAGTATAATATATCAGTGTACGATCTCTTGCATTTCATACTTGATCACTCTTATCTTTGACCTTGCTGTATGAACATCCTGAATAAAAAAAACAAAAAAACTCAGAATGTCGAGGTATGCATGTAAATCATTTTCTTTCATTTCATTTCGAACCTTTATTCAGCGAATCCACAGACAAATGACATCAACAATACTATACTAAGCCTCATTGTAGTGAACAAGTTGTAAAGTAGTGTGAGTTTAACATGAATAAATCTAATTATTATACAACAAATCTATTCCAGATTTATTTCCTTAAGGTGACTCAGTACCGATGCTGGAAACCATAAAATATTTTTGCCCGATTGTGTGTCTATGTGTTAGTAAGAACTGTATCTACATTAATATTGAATCATCAAGATTCATCAAGCCATTTCCTTTTATAAACGCTGATTGCCATCAGCCAAAGTCAATATTTGCTAGTTCCCCTTACTGCCACTAGGGGATGTGGGCAAAAACAAAAATTCGGATGATAAGTGTATAGGCTACATAATTATTATGTTGACTGTCAGTTGGGTGAAATTTGATATCTGAATTCATGTCAGAACCATTTCAAAACAATTATGTTAATAAATTACTCAAATGTTGTAAAATTACCATAGCATGAGAAATAGCCTGGTGATCTATATTTTCATTTCACTCAAAACCAGTATTACATATCAAGTTTCATTGGTTAAAATATCAGCGAAATCCACCAGTTTTGAAAATCAGTACTGAATGAGTGAGTCACCTTAGATAGTCAAGTCCAAATAATAATACAGTTTCCTCGCGTTTCTGCTCATCCAGACGTTTTATATCTTCCGTGTTTCTTAATCCATGAACCTGCGATCTCCCCCTGGTATCGCTCATGACAGACCTGTGGTGGACTAATGAATGTCCTCTAAAATTGATCTAAGAAAAAGCAGGTGTTGCCAGGTCTGTAGAAGGATTGGGAAGGAAACCTGGCGTGAAACTCCTAGCCAACAAAACAAAGAAACATTTCAGGGAGCAGGACAATTCGTCTCTAGCTGGGATGCCCGACACAACAACTACATCACCAATTTATATACTACTTGCTTCGATATCCCATGGGAGCAGGAGACCGCTGCGTGGCTGCATCTATCACCGGGACGTGAGAGGGTCTAATTCGCCCGCGTTTGTGTCCCACTGGCACTGCAGGTATCCCGTCTCGAGCCTGGCAATGACCAAACAGCGAGACTCAGGGTTTCTTTCGTGTGGCGGGAAGACACGCGCCAGTGCTGCACCACGCGGCAATACAGAACATATTAGTCTGGGACGTTACTAGCTACACTTTTCCTTGAAAGAGGGCAGCACTTAACAGAAGGTGCGCGAAGGTGTTGACAATAATATGGACTGTTTTTATTTGGTACACCACTACACATTATTACTGTGTAGTAGGGTACGTACCAAGTGTCAAACTTAACTCCCCCCCCCTCCCCAAACACACGCATTTAAAATGATCTTACAACGCCTCTGCTTGATGATGTGGAAAGTAGACTAGCGCAAGTCTTCCATTTTACTTGAAATGTCAAAAAAATATCATGTTATGTTTACTGCCATGAATAGGGAGCTCTAGACTTGGGCTACACCCTGTCCAGCCTCTGAAGAACCGAAACCCCAATGCTAGCCTATACCGGTAGGCCCTACTCTTTGAAGTCTTGTTCTACAGAGGCTGGACAGAGTGTAGGGCCCTATACAAACAGCCCGGTCTTGGGGAAGATGGCTAGCCCATCAGAGTTGCCACATCTTTCTTTTAAAAAATAGATCATTCAGGCCCATATTATATTTAATTAGGATTCAAGGATGAGCTCAGGCTTTGCCTCTTAAAATTCATGAACAAAATAAACATCAAATTAGTATAAAATTCATTTGCCATATTGTAGTTTTCAAGGATTGAACCTCAGATTCATTACACGTTAAAATCCCCCTCCGCGCCCCCATTGGTTGGCACCATTCTCTCCTCCTGGTCCACCTTATTATGAGAGCCGACATTAGCATACAAACAGGTTCATCGGAAGGCAGCAAGATCAAGGCGATATCAAAGATACAACTGACAGTTTTAATAATATACTCAACGAACTATCAAGTCTACAAAACTATCTGAAACATCAAGGATATATGGACAATGGACACTTTTAATTGAACTACACACTTGTAGAGTATCTTCTTTGGTTACATAATTTTTGGTTTGCCTGGAAGACCTGCATGACCAGTGCACGCAGATGGTGTATTCATTTCTGATTGTATGAATGTCTATTCAGAATAAAAATCCTATATATATCTATATCAATATACGGTAATGATCAAGATATTTTTGTTTTATTTATAGACATATCATTGAGCACTAATCATTTTAGTTGGATCCATCATAGTATTGTCTTTATTGAAATAGACACTTATGGGTCAGATTTTCAGAAAATATATAATTCACCTTTATCAATCCTCTCAAATAACCCAAATTTCAGACGAAAATAAAATTAAAAATACAGTTCAAGCTAACCAAAGAGATTGCTAAAAGAAATGCAATGCCAAATATACTCGAATTTACCTAGTTTTGACCAAATTTCTCCTTAACTTAGCAGAATTTACTAGATGTGTACAGCTGGTAATTGTACATTTCTGAAAATCTGACACTTTTTATTTAAACTTGTTTTATAGTAAATCCTAAGCAGTTCTACAGAGTCTGACACTTAACTCAGCCACATTTTGTGTGAGGTAGACACTTCAATCTGATTAAAAAATTTCATACATAATTTTCAATATTACTTAGTAAGT
Source organism: Sthenelais limicola (assembly GCA_942159475.1). NCBI lineage: Eukaryota > Metazoa > Annelida > Polychaeta > Phyllodocida > Sigalionidae > Sthenelais > Sthenelais limicola. The sequence continues at coordinate 7,628,453 of OW804097.1, forward strand.
TGTTTGTTTGAAATATTATTTATTCAGGCTTTATCAATATTTAATAGCGTTACATTTCAGGTGATTCAATATAGCATATCCACATAACACGAATATTTTCACATGTAATCTTGCTTTCATCATATATAATGCTATACCATAAGACACAGCAGATATCGTAGAAAGAGAAAATGTGTCATCCACAAGAGAAAATGATCAATGGAACAAAGTATACTAACAGAGTTGGGGCCGTACACATAACATATATGTGATGTGTACGGGATGTATCCCTTTTAAAAGCATGATATCTATTCTTAGTGATACAAGCAATTCATATAGAACCAATCCAATGAGTCAAAGTCTAGTTCAAACTTACATAATCTCTTTTTAGGTACAAATTAAAGGTTTTGTGAGAGTCAACATTTCTGATGCCAGTGGGGAGTAGAGGCCCTAATTATGCTACATGTCCAATAGACACAGGGATGCAAGTTGGGTATGCAAGATTGACGGACAGATTCCTGAGATAAAAATAACTTTCCAAAGTGCTTAAAACTGAAAGGTAATGCATATAGACATATACATATATATTAGAAATGAATGTTAACTTAATAACTTAAGAACTAGCAAGAAAAGTTGATAGGCAGGGCAACTTGCATCCCTGCAGATATGCCAACACATGGGACTTCTGGGACAACTGAGTTACCTCCTTCCCACTGGCATTGCACGAGGCACTTCAATGTACTTGGACAAAACCATGGTTGACTAAGATCCGAATGGGCCCCTTTAATTCTTAGAAATAACAAGTTATATTTTATCATCTAATTAAACATACCAACTGATAAACTTCTACTAATAGATGAATTAACAAATACTATCTATTTGCAAAGCATATAGACTGTACACCTATAGACAACCACAGGGTAATATTTTATTTAATACCTCCAAGCTGCTTGCAAATTGTCAATAAGACATTGTGTACATATGGGCCTTTCACAGGCTTGTGCTCGATAGCTTATATAATTATGTAATAATAGACGTGCAGTAACAAGGTTACGCTGACTGAGATTGCAGACAGAGGCGAGTCAGATGGATTATATACAGGTCTGGCAGTTGCGCAGCGGTTAACACTGCTGGATCAAGTATCGGCAGAGGTGGAGACCCAACACGGCCAGGCAAAAAAGTAGCAGAGTAGTGTGAGCAGGAGGCAAGGCACCAGACAGCAAACTCCCAAGACAGAGACGGAGAACCATAGAAAAGAGCTACCATTGCGGAGCAGGGAAACAACGGTCAAAGTCAAGCTTAAGATGGTCTTCGGTCTATCAGTGTCCCTCACAAAGCCATTTGCTGAACTGCGCAGCATACGTTTTTTTAAAGTTAATATTACATTATATTGATTGTTATAATAACAAATCAACGAGTGAATCAACCATTGAAACATCACAATACTCAAGAGCGGCTCATGAGAGTGTGTAAAACTTCACATACCACTCGTCATTGGTATACATGGTGAGAGCCATGACAGTTGGCTCTCCAGGCTGCCTCTCCAGTACACTCACAGAACCCAACATTCCAGTCCCCATTTCACATTTGATATCATGCAGGTAGTCGCCCTCACATGTAAACACACTCAAACAACGGTTCTTAACCTCAGCTACAAGGATGTACTCACCCCCACCCACAGTACACACACCATAGGGACAGTTGAGTTTACCCTTGGTACCTTTGTTCTGAAATGATCTGCTTGCACCTGTTTTAAGATTCATGAGAAGGACAGCATTACTCTGCCATAAACCAAACAATATGCTGCCTGTTTTCCCTATATGAATGAGGGCATATTGGTTATCCCACTTAGGATCTATCTGATACTGCCCTTGCTTCACCAGGTCCCGACTGTACCAGTATACTGTGGGTAAATCATGGTCCCTGACATAGATACCCGAGTTATCTATAGCTGCAGTGTAAGCCTTTACACCCGGCGGTTTCCATTCCCGGACTTCTCCCTTGTTAACATCATAAATCACCAATTTACCTGTATCCATCATAGTCATAACCCAGGATCCATCTTCAGCTGTGCTGATCTGTGAAGGGTCTTCTGCAGCATGTATGAGTGAGGCTGTACAGGAGGAGGTTGCCCTATCGTATTTAACCTGGTGGAGGCCTGTAGGTGTAGTCACCAGCAGTTGAATATTGGGTGTCCAGGCTGTTGAGGTCACCATTATTAATATAATGTCCAGTTTGATGGTAATTTTGCGTGTTCTACCTATGGCTAAAGTATGAATACTACATAGCTCATGGGACTCCAGAAAGTAACACAAAGACAGCAGGATATAGAATGAGAGGAGCACCAACCCCCAGTGCTGTATGTAGTCTTTATATAGGGGTTTCATACAAGGTAAGACAAGTGACTACAAGTGACTACAAGTGTTTACACTACTTAACTCTTGTTAACACTATTGGACTCTTGCCAACACTACTGGAGTAGTGAAGACACTAGTCGACTAGTGAAATAACCTAGATCCTATCTGGGTAAGTGTGACCCAGAGCTGACCCAGTTTGAGCAGCTGTTTGAGCAGCTGGTGATAAGACTCAAACTTTGAGCTACAGCTAACACACAAACTTACATGTAGTTGTATAAAGGCTATATTGTAAATAGAAAAGAGGATATATATCTATAATTACAATTATAATTGTATTTAATTAAAGTCAATTTGTAACATTCCTCCCTCACTTAGATTTTTATCAATCTCCTCTATGATTTGTAAAAATCCCAATGTCACAGTTTCACAACTTTGAGTCCTGGTTTGCCATCAGAGATAGCAATAGTGTCTTATTTCTTCTGTATGTCCATGGGTTCCTCTTATTGGCAACTAACACTGGCACGATTGGCACGATAACTATTATCTTCTTAGCAAAAACTATTATCTTCTTAGCAAAAACTACTCAACAGAACACTTGCTTGTACCAGAATCATGATTATTATAGCAAGAACTCTTGCTAGTCCCATTTGGCATTCAGCAACATGGCTTTCCCCAAAGTTCCATGCTCTCACTGTCCTAAGAGTGTCAGCCCATTTACTCTGGCTAGGCATGAGAAATCATGTTCGGCAAATGCCAACGCAGTTCTTGTCACATGTCCAATGTGTGACCAAGGGTTCCGATCAGATGGGGGTATGCATTCCCATTATTTTCGACACCACGGTCCAGGCCATAGAAGTTGGACTGCTACAAAGCAACAGGGTAAGTTCATTGTTTTCTCATTTTTTGGTCCGTTGTAACTTATGTAAAATTAGAAAATTCAGACTGTAACGTAGATTATCTTGACTGGTAGCAATACCGCTTGTGTGTAGCTATTGTCTTCCTGGTTTAACTGGAATATTGGCACGTCTGTATTTCAGCTGTCCTGGAGCAGGGTGAGTCTCCAGACCCCAGACGCACTCGGGAGTTTGCAACATTAACTGAGTCTCCAGACAACACCACCGGTGACACTTCAGAAGGAGTCTTTGGCCAGCAGATCCCAACACCTCAGGATCTACCAGCACCAGGAGGTAGTGTGTCAAGCTTGGATCTGGGAGCTACAGCTTGCTTTTCACCATCCAATCTTCTTAACTCTCCTGTGTTGAACACACCTGATGTACAAGATGTGCCAGAGTCCTTGTCTCTGTCTCCTAACCCACTGGAGGATCTTCTTGAGACTTTATAGTAGAATACACACAGATATATACGTTTTATAAAATGTCAATAGTGGACCAATAATAAACAGTTCATTCATTTGAACTTGTTGGCATTATTGTTTTCTCAGGTAAGTCTTCTATACCTTCTGGCATGTCTACTTGAATGGTAGCGGTCTTCATCTGAGCATCATACACTACCTGGGGTGTCTTAAATTTTTTAAAATACTTAATACGAGCCATGTAAATATAATACAAGGTTGGAACAATAACACAAATGAGGGCAACCGATACGATCATCCACACCCACCAGGGACTTTGGCCAATTTTCTTCTGAATTTTATCAATGTTGGACACAATTTGACTTTCGGGGGGCATTTTCAGAGCTTCAAATGAGGGGAAATTAAGTTCTTTAATACCACTGGGTCGCAAGTTTTGGTGGTTCTGGAGGGGAAATTGGGTCAGGTTTAACCAAGACAAATCAACAAGTTTGGGAGGAAGTATGGTCACATTATGGGAAAACTGGATAGTGGGAAGACCATGCAAGTTCCATAACAGGGTATCAAACACACAACGAGGTGCAACATCGATAATGTAATTTCCTGCCTTCATGGAACCCACACGTGGATCTACTTTTGGGCAACGGTAATGATAAAGGGTATCTTGGGTCTCAACAATGTACCGATTAACAATGGCAGTGGTTATCGCGGAAGGAGGGGGTTTTTCTGAATAAAGGGTGACAGGACAGGTGGTTTGCTGGGTTCGGTCTCCATTAATCAAACCATGTAGGCACGGCCGCTGTCGCTTATCATACTTTACTCCGGGTCGGCACGCTTTCGGGGTCGGTCCGAAACACTCATCGGGAAAATACAAATCTTCTGTGGAAAGATCAATAATAAATGGTTCAGGCTCATGTAATTTTATGCACTGAGCATTTTCGCAAATTGCAAATGTTTTAACTGTAAACTGCTTCTGTTCATTGTCCAAAAACATAGGCGCTCGCAACACACAGATCTTGTGTGACTCAACTGTAATGATTTTCTCAACTTGCATGTAGGCATAGTATGCCAGTGGATCAATGTGAACAAAGTTTTCTCCTGCAGATAAGATATGTCTCACCATGGACACTGGTATCATTTGCTCATTGACTAGTCGACCTTCACATGCTATGCGAACAGCCTGAGCCTGTGCCACTGCCTCCTCATATTGTACCAAGTGTTCGTCAATTAAATCCATAACCATCATCAGCCGTATAGCAGCATTGTTAAACTCAATCATAGGTTCCAGGTTCCATAATTTCTTAATCTCTGCAGCCTGTGCAGTCTGTTGGGCTATGACTTCATTCACAGTAGAGGTCAGCTTTTCTTGCTGTCTCCCCAGCAAGTTAACCTTAGCCACGACTCTTCTTTGTGTCACAACAACTCCCTCCACTGCAGAGGCTAACTTCTTGTTTGCATCTGCTAGGGCATCAACATCTGATTGCGTAGCTGTCCCAAAGAGGACCGAGCCTATTTCACCAACAAAATCAAAGAGTCCCCGTATCTGGCGCCTTGTCCCGGTCATACGATTTTGAATAGCTCTCAGCCTGGCAAGTAACGGTTCTCGGAATTGGTTCATGTATGGCTGTTTCAGGAAGGCCAGTTCATCAGTATACTTTTTTCTGATTGATCCTTCTAATTTTTCACACATCTTGAGCCAAAGCTTGTCAATAGGGCGGTCACTTGAGAGGTAAATATAGATTTTGGCATAAGCCCTGACCTCTCGAACAGGTTCCTCGTGGGCTATAACAGCTCCCGATTCAATATGAGAAATACTCTGGCCTGATGTCAGCATGGTACACCTGCAAAGATGGAAGCCTTAATTAGTAAAGTGCCTCACTTGGTCACACCAAGAATTCCATTCATTTCTGGTAATATATTTGAATTCAGAATTATGGGTATATAACTTCTTTTCGAATTCTGACACCATAGCGGCTGGTGCCATATAGATGGGAAGGTAGGGATTGGTTTCAATTGGGATTGGGGGCGCTTCGGTCGGGGGAAGCTTTTTCTCACAATGCTTTGTAAGAGGCAGTGGGTCCACCTCATCATACGATTTCACCTCCGGAATGATACGGACATTCCTCTGATTTACTCGGATCACGCGTCCGGTCTCAATTTTTTCAACACGGAGTCCTCCATCATGGTTGGACAGTACTTGGTATCCTGGTTGCCACTTTGGTTGGCCCTTCTTGGGATTAAGCGCACGAACAGAAACAAAGGTACCTACTGGTAGGCGTTTTGCACATGCCGGTTCCTTAGCCTGATACGCAGCTCGAGCGGATTGTCGATGCTCCTGAAGCATCTGTTGTGCTAGTCGGATTGCTTGTAATCTGTCTCCTTCATCTTGATTCCTGGAATTGGTTCTGGGTAGCCTTGCTTTTAGTCCATAGACTGTCTGGTAAGGGCTTATTCCTGCTGGACCAGCAGTAATACGGTATGCATATAATGCCTCTGAAAGATATTTACTCCACTTCTTCTCATCACCTCCTGTTAATTTCAATAAGATCTTCTGTATAATGCCATTAAATCTCTCTGTCATCCCATTCGATTGGGCATGATAAGGAGAAGTTAATCGATGGTCGATTCCATTGGCTCTCATCCAATCGTTGAAATTCTTTTCCGTAAACTTCGTTCCATTATCTGTAACTAGAACAGCAGGGAGACCATACCTTGCTACAATCTCTCTTGCAAACGCATCCCATACTGTTGCAGCCTTTTTAGACGCAATAGGGATGGCTTCCACCCAACCTGTTAGGTGATCTATACAAGTCAGCAGGTACTGTCGGCCCCTTTGATCTCTAGGGAAGGGTCCCACAAGGTCCATTCCCCAGGTATGGAATGAGCATGGGGGTGTTGGCATTTTCCCTCGAGGTGCCGCTGGATGAGGCGGGGTCAGTGTGTTACAGCATACACACCTAGAAATGTACTCCCGGACGGACTTCCGCATTCCAGGCCATACATAGTTTTCTTGGACCCGCTTTAGGGTTTTTTCAGATGCTGAATGACCCACCTCTCCATGACACCTATCAATAACCTGCTGCCGGAATTGCTGGGGTAGCAACAATCGAGGGTAACTACCGGCATGCGAATAGGGTTCTGCTAGAGTATATAATATACCTTTATCAATTATGTACCTTGTCTCATCAGTGCCTTGCTCAGCTTCTATAAAATAATCCGAAAATTGCTCTCTTTGGAACTCTTTTAATTTTTTAATTTCAATATAGTCGGTTTCCCACACATCTGGCATTTCCGTCAACCCTTCAATTATGGCCTCTTTGGGTTGGGTTTCTTCAGGCATGACACTTGCAATACGTGACAACATGTCTGCCCTCACATTGAGTTTACCTTGGTGGTACAGTATGGGAGCACCATACTCAGCAATTTGTATTGCCCATCTTTGGAGCTTGGTATTTTTTATCTCATCCTGGAAAAGACTCTTCAATGGCTTATGATCTGTATGGATTTCAAATTTTGCTCCCCACAAATATGGATGTAACTTCTTCAATGCATAAATAATAGCGTACGCTTCTTTCTCTATTGTAGGCATGTGGAGCTGGGTCTCTGATAATTTATGGGACAAATAGTGGATGACACGTTCAACACCTTTGTCATCTTTCTGGACCAAAATAGCCCCAATACACTTTTGAGACGCATCAGTGTACAAGGTATAAGCCTTATTCACATCAGGATGGGCTAGAATTGGAGCTTTCGTCAATACGTCCTTTAGTCGATCAAATGCCTCCTGTTGTTCCACTTGCCACCGAAACCTACATTTTGGCTTGGCTATCTCTGTCAGAGGCAAGGCCAGGGTTGCAAATCCTGGTATACACTGGCGGTAATAGCCGGCCATGCCAAGAAAGCTTCGAACAGCTGTCTTATCTTGAGGTGGCTCCAATTTGGATATAGCTTCAGTTTTCGATGATAGTGGCTGAATTCCGTTTTCATTTACCTCATAGCCCAAAAGCTCTATCTGGCTCCTATTGAAGTCACACTTCGATGGTTTGAGTTGGAGACCTGCTTGACGCAATCGCTCAAGGACCTGTGCCAAATGCCTAGCATGTTCTTCCTCGGTTCGGCTGTATATGCATATATCGTCAATATATACCATACAACAACGGCCAATGAGTCCAGACAAAATCTTTGTCATCCCTCGCTGAAATATAGCTGGGGCATTAGTAAGTCCGAAAGGCATACGAACAAACTCAAACAAGCCTAAGTGGCAGGTGAATGCAGTTTTTGCTATGGACGAGGGGTCCATTACTGTTTGCCAATATCCAGACTTAAGGTCAAGAGTGGAAAACACTCTGGCCCCTTGCAATTGATCAAAGATGTCCTGAATGTGGGGTAATGGATATGCATCTTTTCTCGTGACGGCATTTAATTTGCGGTAATCAACACAAAAACGTGTGGTTCCATCTTTTTTTGGAACCAACGTGATTGGGGATGCCCATGGAGAGGTACTGGGCCGAATTATCCCATCCCCTAGCATCTCTTGGATGCACTCTTCAACCTTCTGCCTCTTCATCAATGGCAACCTGTATGGATTCTGCCGTATAGGTTCACAGTCTCCAGTCTCGATCACTGCTGGCGGCAGAGATGGAGCAATGTTGACGAGTGATTTCCTTGTGCAGAAAACATCCTGATATTTTAAAAGAATGTTATTGATTGCTGCGCAGCTCGTTTTGGGGACAACCGAGGTCACCATGACAGGCATAAAGTCGCTCTCAGGAGAGGTTTTGATTGGATATTTTTTGTTACCCAAGTGCATCACATTGCGTGTGAAGTCTATTATACACTCACGTTCACATAGATTTGAGCCAATGAGCAGATCAATACTGCCTAGGTCTTCACAGACGAGGACTTTTGTTGGAAGTCCTCCTATTTTAAGAGTACATGCACCACAGATGGGTAGGCTGTGACCAGTTATACTTAGTAGTTTTGGCGCAGCGGAAAGCGGAGTTAAGCGAGGTAAGCGGATATATAATTTTCTGGTTATAAGAGTATGTGTACTACCGGTATCAACAAGTGCGTCCACCTGGATACCTTCTATGTCAAGTCGCACCCTAGGTCGTGCGGCTCTAGTTCCACCACAACGTCCACTGTCTGGCCAAGACTTGGAGGCTGCGGGGCATTTTAGTTTTCCTTCTGTGGGGCAGTAATCGTTGGTTTCTGAGGACAATCATAAAACCAATGTTTCTTTCCACAGAAACATGCTCGGTTTGGGGCGGGTGCGCGGCAACCCTCTACTACGTGTCCAGGCTGTCGGCAGCGCTGGCACTTATCGCTGGGTTCAGTACTTTTGGCAGAGGACTGACTTTCATTACTTGTATCTTTCCTGGGAGATTCAAGCTTAGGATTTGGTATTCTACAGTCTCGGGCAAAGTGTCCCAATTTTCCGCATCGAAAACAATTGCCAGTGGCTGCCTGATGTAAGGGCCTCCTATTGGTTTTGGCGTTGGGTGCATTGAACCCCTGCGTATCTAGTGCACTAGCAATTTGTTCTCGAGTCTCTTTCTGTCCCGCAATTACAGCTTGTGCCATTTGCTGCAATGCTTCCTTCAAAACGTTTATCTCACTTGGAGCAGAATCGATAGCAGATATCTTACCTGTCTTGCGAGGTCTAAGAAAATCAGAGCGCTGTGCCTGCTTGAGAATATCTTGCATGGCTTCTCTAAGGGTATCGTGTTTGTGAGAGGCTACACGTCTGGCCATCTCGTGATCGTCAAGACCACTCAGGAGATCTCGTATAAGGTCCCCTTGTTCAGCAGGTTCTTCTTCGAAAGCCTCATTGAAAAGGACCTCAAAGGCATGCAAGTAGGCCCTGATGGGTTCACCGGAGCGTTGAGCGAGGTCACGCAGCTTGTCATGTTGTGCACGGCAAAAGTCAGCTGATACAAAATCGTGGGCTAAAGCGATTTTCAGGCGAGACCAGTCTTGACAGTGCTTACATCGGTTCCTGAGGGTACCCAGTAAAGGGTCTTGAGCTGTGAGTCTCGCAACAGTAGTCTGTACTGCCTCTGGCACCCGGTCAATTGCACGCAACCACTCCAACGTTTTTGTTGGGCTATTTCCATCACAGCGGCCCGCTTCTTTGCAGTGCCTTTCGATGGCATTTCGGTCTGCTATGGCAGACATCACTTTTACAAATTTCTCATCTTCTGCATCTTCCCCTTTGTCTGAGTCACCTGAATCATCATCAGCCGGATCTTTCTTCACACATAGATTAATGTATTTTCGCTTTGAACTTACCTTAGTGGGTGTTGCTCCCTTGCTCTCGGACTCGGACTCGGAATTATGCTCAGACATCATGAAATTTTGCTGCTGGCTCAGATTAAAACTCTCTGAGTTATGTTTGGACTCGCTTTTGATAGAGATATGATCGCTCACAGACCGCGCCTCGCTTATGGTTTGATTTTGGGGTTCGAAATTACTGTTGGATTCAGGATTGGATTCATTTTGAAGTACTCCTTTGGAACTAGAGTCAATATCAGGTTTGGATTCAAATTGATGTACTGCTTTGGAACTAGAGTCAATATCAGGTTTGGATTCAAATTGATGTACTGCTTTGGAACTAGAGTCAATATCAGGTTTGGATTCAATTTGAGTTCGGTCAGGACTAATATCAATTACAGATTGGATCTCAGATTCTGGACTAGTAACAGAAGCCACCTCAGAGGGAATTACACTTTCTTTTTCTACTTGTGTGGGTTCGGAATGGGCAGATTGAGATTGAGATGTCTGAGGGGCTAGTAAAGATTTCTCTGTTTGAGACATTTTACTATGAACCTTTCTAGTTCTAGCTGGGAGTGGGGCAGTGGGAGATAATACCGGTTTATTGGCTCTGGTTGCATACTTAGGCTTAAATATCCCAAACATTTGAACATGATGCCCATTATTAATAACTTGCTACCAAATCAAGTGACTTACCAGACCAGAAAGAGAAGCAGGGTCCACATTGTGCGTACTACAATCTCCATAGTAGAGGACACAGGACACTATTGCACACACAGGAGGTGCAGATCAGTTCTTGATTCACAGGAAACACACACCACAGATGACTGGCTTGGAAAGGTACTCCACAGCACTGGCTTGGAAAGGTATTCCACAGCACTCACAGGAAGAATGGTAGAGAATTGAAGAAGCTTGCATTGAAGAGTCACAGGAAACACTGGCAGTCCATGATTGGTACTTTACATATATATAAATATATTATATATATCCTGGCCTTTGTTACAGGTAATCCTCACAATAATCACGTCGCGGGTCACCAAAATGTTGAGGTCACCATTATTAATATAATGTCCAGTTTGATGGTAATTTTGCGTGTTCTACCTATGGCTAAAGTATGAATACTACATAGCTCATGGGACTCCAGAAAGTAACACAAAGACAGCAGGATATAGAATGAGAGGAGCACCAACCCCCAGTGCTGTATGTAGTCTTTATATAGGGGTTTCATACAAGGTAAGACAAGTGACTACAAGTGACTACAAGTGTTTACACTACTTAACTCTTGTTAACACTATTGGACTCTTGCCAACACTACTGGAGTAGTGAAGACACTAGTCGACTAGTGAAATAACCTAGATCCTATCTGGGTAAGTGTGACCCAGAGCTGACCCAGTTTGAGCAGCTGTTTGAGCAGCTGGTGATAAGACTCAAACTTTGAGCTACAGCTAACACACAAACTTACATGTAGTTGTATAAAGGCTATATTGTAAATAGAAAAGAGGATATATATCTATAATTACAATTATAATTGTATTTAATTAAAGTCAATTTGTAACACAGGCTATTGTAGGGAAATCTCCACCAGATGGAATCTGCATCCCGGCCACATACTTAGCTGAAAATACATGTATGACAAAACCATTAATAAATATTAAGGCAATACAACAAGATCTTGTATAGTATTGCACAGCCCCTGAACCCTACAAACCCTTGGAGTCCAACCAGACATGGAACAAATATTAGGACCATAAAGTGTTCTGCTTTGGCTATTCCAATTTATAATAAGGAATGTCAACAGGCAAGAATATGTAATTTGGTAGGGGACAGCATAAATAATCAGTGATTAATTCCTGTACAAAATTAATTGTTTAAACAACACTACCTATTGCAGAACGCATTACTAACAGCTCCAAATTAGGTCACTATATCAAGTCTTGCATGTGGGGATTCCATACCTAACCTACATGACTGTATAAGTATACCAAATGAAAGCTCTTTTTACACTCTACAAGACTTTTAATACTGACTTAGTTGTAAGATGCAGTATTTTCGAGTTATCAGTGGCTGTTTTGGGAGTTATGCCATTTAAACGAGAATTTGAGCAAAATGGTAAATATTAAAAAATCACTTGATAGGCAACTTGCACGGCCTCGTAATTCGAATTACATGGATACAAATGGCGGAAGGTGTGCTCAGCCCTCACAATCCCAGATTTAAATAGAATCAGGTCATGCGCTCTTTTGAATGCAAGTTGGCTATTAATTATAATATTGCATCAGGATAAGAGATTTGAGAAGGTCTTTCTATGTACTTTAATCAATCTAATAAACAGAGCTGTATTTGAAATAATAAATGCCAGGGTGCAAAATGTGAAAAAATCAATACAAACGCCCCCTGGTGGCACCTATCAGTCTAAAAAAATTCAGTGCAATAAAATCAATTTCAGCATTAATGTCCTACATGATTACATTTCAATAGTGATCAACGAGTTCACAGCCGCACCGGGCCAACGTGGTGCCGCCATGTTTTTTTTACTTTGGCACATGCGTGTCCAGCCATACCGATACATGCTGTGCGCGGAGGCTAGAATGCTTGGAACTAAGCTAATTATTGACCATCGATTTAATACAAGTAACAGTTGAAAAGCCTTTGATTTTCGCCACATGGGCGAAAAATTGCTCGAAGAGGGGAAGTGGCGCCCCCTGACAGTAGACGGAAGAAATAACGGACGAGGGGTAGGTGTGAAGGTTTAACTAAGTGGTAAACAGCGTCATGATTACTAAACACACTCTAATTATTGGGGGCCATTATATATTATAGGGGGTCATTTTCTACTTATGAATTGACATTAAAGTCTTATGGGGCATTTACGATTGTGTCATCAATATTGAAGTCGTATGGATATTCAGTTTGGACTTTGGACAGATATTTCCGAATTCTACTTATGAATTGATATTACAGTCTTATGGGGCAATATTGAAGTCGTATGGATATTCAGTTTGGACTTTGGACATTTTCTCAAATATTTAAATAAAAGTAAAAGTTTAACAGCTTTGGATTTCAATGGCATTTTGCGGTTCTGAGCAAGACCCTAGACAATGTAGATGAAAAAAAAAATTAAAAAAAAAATTTTCCGTCCTAATGGGATTTTAATGACATTTGCGGTTTGGAGCGTTTGAATGGCATTTTGCGATTCTGAGCAAGACCCTAGACAATGTAGATGAAAAAAAAGATTAAAATAAATTTGTTCGTCCTAATGGGATTTTAATGACATTTGCGGTTTGGAGAATTTGAATGGCATTTGCGGTTGTGAGCAAGACCCTAGACAATGTAGACGAAAAAAAAAATTCAAAAAAAAATTCCGTCGTAATGGGATTTTAATGACATTTGCGGTTTGGAGCATTTGAATGGCATTTTGCGGTTCTGAGCAAGACCCTAGACAGTGTAGATGAAAAAAAAAATTAAAAATTTGTTTTCCGTCCTAATGGGATTTTAATGACATTTGCGGTTTGGAGCATTTGAATGGCATTTTGCGGTTGTGAGCAAGACCCTAGACAATGTAGACGAAAAAAAAAATTCAAAAAAAAATTCCGTCGTAATGGGATTTAATGACATTTGCGGTTTGGAGCATTTGAATGGCATTTTGCGGTTGTGAGCAAGACCCTAGACAATGTAGACGAAAAAAAAAATTCTGTCCTAATGGGATTTTAATGACATTTGCGGTTTGGAGCATTTCAATGGCATTTTGCGTAAATATATTCTCCTTAACATAAAAATACTTTTGGTCCATCATTCTAGCATGCCAAATTACTTCTTTTAACTCTAGTTTCAAACATAGTCCTGGTCATCCTCTCACATCAAATAAAGAGGGGTTAATGTATAGAACATTATCTTGGCTTATAAGCATGATAGAATCATGGAACAAAGACCAAAAGTATTCTTATGTTAAGTAGAATATATTTCCACATGAGTTGCAATAATATGTCATACAATTAAAAAAATTGATGCCTGCACTCTAGCTCTGTGTCCAGTCACCTGTCAAGTGTCTGGCTGTTATCAGCAACTGTAGCTGTTATCAATTAGTGTCGGGAGGTGCAAGAGAGGCCACTGTTTGACCGTACCATTTTTTTTTATAATTCATTACTTGTTGAATTAGCAAGCCCAGGCAGAAGGTTTTGCAAAAGATAGCAATGTCTATATTCAGAAAGCAAACCTGGAAGTATTGAACAGAAGTGTTACCCAGTCTAGGCCCAAACTTGAGAGAGTCCCTTCAAATGAAGGGAAAGCATTTGAAGGGAAAGCCTCTCGCCTAGTGACTAGTCTCGTTGATCTATACAAACATCAACTGTCAGTTGGACCTGACAAGTTAACACCTTAGCTTTTTCAATTGCAATTCCATTTCATAAAGGATACCGGTATACATGTGAGTAAGAGGTTTTTGGCCGAGTCCCTTTGAGCAACAACCTCTCGGTGAATGCTTAATACCCGAGTAGACAAATGTCAAGGTAAAGACAGATGGTACATCATATGGGTCAAAATTTCAGAAAACGTACAATTCACCTTCCCCAATCCTCTCAAATAGCCCAAATTTCAGACGAAAATAAAGTTCAAAATACAGTCCAATCTAACCAAACAGATTGCTAGAATCAATGCAATGCCGAATATACTCGAATTTACCTATAATTGACCAAATTGCAGCCTAATTTAGGAGAATTTATTAAATGTGTACAACTGCCAATTGTACATTTTCTGAACGCCGATAGGAGTAACTAACAGCCCACCAGCACCATGTGTGTAGCGCCCCCTACTCCTCGACTCCTGGCGGCGAATCCTAGCGGTGGAGTGGAGAGGGGCAGTGGCGTTATCAGAGGGGGCGGTGAGGGGCGGTCAAGCGGCGGGAGGGGGCGGTCAAGCGGCGAGAGGGGGCGGTCAAGAAGGCCGGGAGAAGGCAGGGATTATCAGGATTATCAACATTCCATCTTAGATTGAGATATATAGAAGATCATAGGAAAGTGCTGATTTTTGAAACAACACCTTTAAATTTGAAAATGAAAAAATTAATTTAAATTTCCGAAAATTAGACCAAAAGGTGGCGCTTTGGTTATATTTACTGCATGGAAATTTATAGGATTATAGGACAAATCATGCGGCTATAAATAGGGGGGTCTCTTATCTACAGGAATGTCAATTAGTAACCCGATCTGCCGACCGTTTTGTCAGTATACTATAGTAATTCTAAAAGGCTCTTCGAGCCAATAACAGCAGGAAGATTTAAGATTTAAGCATATAATTCGATCCAAGGCCTGGGCTATTGAATCTGGGTGCTATGATACTGGGGAGCTTGAGTCCTGCTCCATTGGTGGAGTGCTGGGCGGTACATGCTGTGTGCGGAGCTGACAGTTTGATTGATGGGGGAGGCGAGGTGTTGGTGGAGCACTGGGTGGCTGCTCAGGGCAGGTGCTCTAGCCAATGAGAGGACAGTGTTGCCCGAGCACATAGGAGCATTGACAGATTTGATTTATGGTGGAGGTGCATGGCTGAGGCGTGTGGCTACCACGCACATGCTGACTAAGAGATTTCACCCCCAGGGGAGCGGCCTTAGGATCAAATTAAGGATCATAAAAGCGGCTCTGCACATAGGTGGTGTGAGGTTGGACCTGGGTATCTCAGTGTTCACAATAGAATAGGCCTGAGACGGATATACAGTGAAACTTCCATCCCGATATTTCCATCCCATGCCTAAATAAGCCTGCTGGTGCCAAGTAACAAAGCCTAGTGTTAATAAAATATATTACTTACCTCTTCTAGGTGCAGGGGCTGGTGCAGGTACAGCTATAGGTGGAGCAGGCACATATGGAATTCTAGAGAGTATCCCTGATGGAGGCTCACCATCTCTTACTTTAGACACAAATGCCTTCACCTCAGGAGACAAGGTAAGGTCCAGCTTGTCCAGGGGAAGATCCACCCAAGGCTGATCTGTCTGAATACTAATGAGCTCTGGCGATATGGCTTTCCATTGAAGTGACTGCTTGTGCTTCACCCTAACCTGCAAAATTTGTCTTCATCAATTATAAAATCTGCAGTAATTATCTATTTATATAGGACAGGACCAGGGTTCTCACCAGAAATATTTGACAGCGTAGCGAGGGACACACACAACCTAGCGGGGTCTGCTGGGGGCATGCACCCCCAGGAAAATTTTGAGGAAAATGAAGCTGTGTTAGTGCGTTCTGCTGATTTTATTGGCCATCAGGGCAACCTGTTAAACATTAAAAGTTAAACTCATAGAGTATATTAAACTTTATTTTCCTAGTCACCCTAACGATATTTTAGAGATATCGTAGCAGGTAGCAAAATGTCATTACACAATTAAATAATTTGAAATAGAAGAAAAACAAGTACAAATCCTCTGATGAGAGATGATGTTAGCTCGTCAAATATATAGGTATGGATATGCCCAATTGAAATTATGGACCAGGATCATAATTTGGAATATTTTTAACAGAAAATCTCTGCCCAGAAACAAGTTAAAAATGAAAATGAAATGGATCCTGGCAGTTCTGTATATTCTCAAGACATTATTACAACATTTGGACTAGGTCTAGAATCATGAAATCAATGGAAATACTAAAATAATAATATTGTTTCTACTAGAATCAGGATGATTGTCAGTGTACAAACAAAACATCCAAAATCATAAACTTGGCAACAACATGCAAGTATTTGTCAACTGATTATTCCTGACCCTTTCCAGAATAAGCATACCCCTCTTAAATTAAAACCATATACATGCAATTAAATAGATTCTGTATAATAACATAATGTACTTACCTGTCTTGTCATCTTTGATATGTTTGATAAATTATCATCTGACCATTTGTCCATTTCCTTTTTAACATGATCATACTGATGATGTACAAAATTCACCATTTCATCCCTACGGTTATTCAAAACCACATCAAGCTTTTCAAACTCTGCTGCTTGGTTACCAATTTCTTGGGTTTGTTTTTTGATATTCCGAAGGCTGGTATTCATCTTCTTGGCTTCTTTGCTTGGAGCCTTATGGTCACATGTCTTCTCTTCTTTTGATTCACATCTGAAGATGTTACAATTAAAACAAAAACTTTCTGTCTTCTTCCCATGGAGGCAACATAGATCACCAGAATGCTTGTGGATGATCCGATGGTCTTTACCTTCATGCTTATTGATGCAGGCACCACACAGTAACTTCTTACACCCAGTACAGAAATGGTTTCTGTAAGATAAGTTTAGTTGGCAGGAACAGAGGTGACATGTTTCATCTTTGGAGCAATCGTTCATGAGATCCCTAATGATGTCCATGAAAACTCCATCTTTTTCCAGCCCCATGTCATCATCCATGTTTGGTAGTGTCATGGTAACCTCACCACACTCAGGTACTGGGCATTGAATGCCCTCCGTTTTGTCATCTTCCACTGTAAATTTGGCACCCTTGATGCATGGCCGACAGATGTAATGTCCACACTCAACCAGAACGTAGGCATTGGTTGAATACACCTCACTACATGAGGGACAATTGATAAAGGACGAACTGAAAAAAACAAGTATCAATAACATGTATTCAGTAAGTTGAAAGTCCTTGTGGCTGGGGGACATGGCATTATTACTGTTATTATTGTTAATATCATTAATATTCGCCAATAATACAGTTTGTAAACTGCACAGATGCCTTCTAGCTCCAATACTTAATTATTGCATGGCTAATTGTAACTATAACCAGCTTTCAGTCTCCCTCCATTTATCTCCCTCTCTTTCTCACAGTCCAGACCTCTTCTTATTCGCTCTCTCTCTCCCTTTCTCTTTCTTTGCTGTGGTGTTCAACAATCTGTATCTCACATTGCTTCTGAAGCAGTGTTGCACAACAGTGACCCAGAACAGCATCTTAATATGGTTTCATTTGAGGCATAAATGGCCACTAGGTTGAAACAAAAAATGATGACAGAAAAGGGAATGAGGAGAGATGATGGTGTGGGCCCCACTGGCCAACTAGCAAATGCTGAGCGTAGCACAGCTATTTTCTAGTTATCATTATTGAATGTTAGGATATTCTTAGTAATAACCGAAGAAAAGGTGAGTGAGTGAGTGAGTGAGATTGGTTGCCAAAGAAAAGTTCTCAAGACATGATGTTTATTGCGTAATACGCAGATGGCACTTCATAAATAGCCTGATAGAAAAGGTGTAGAAAATAAGGTTATGTAGTTTTGAGTTTGTAAAGGAGATATCTGTAAAGTAAAGGTAATAGAACCAGATATTGTAATTTTCAAGTATTAACTATATCTATTATCTATTTCTAGGAGACATACTAAACATATTACTTACTTCAGCATCAGTGGCATATCAACATAGTGTTTGGCAGGGAACCCAAGACTTTCTGCTAGTCTGTGCTGTTTGGTGTTAACCAGAACCCAGAAGAAGCCATGCACCTGGTGCCCCTTGCCTCTCATCAGGTGCCGTACCAAATCACATATTTGCAGTTCTTGTGAATCAAATGCCTGGAAAATTAATTGAGTCCATTATCTCATGGATAGCCGAAAGTACTGGAACAAACTCTTTAGAAATGTATATATGAGATGTGATCTATCAAAATGAGTCGCATGTCGGCAAAATCAATTTTGGAGTTAGCTATTGGATGGGTAAGCAGCAGGAAAGAGCTTTCCAATGATGTATAGAGCTTAATTTTAGGCCTATTAGGTATATTTCTACGGTTGCGGTGAGTATTTAAGGGACGCGGTTACTGGAGGAGCCGGAAACTGAGATACAGACGTTCAATGTTTGGCGAGTGACCTTTGGCGCGCCATCCTTGGTTACGGTCATATGTTATCGATATTGATGAAATTTGGGACACACTTTACTAACTACCATAGCCATAACATATACCAAATTCAGTTCATTTACTTAGTAACTTATTATTTTATCGCGCGATGAAATTTGGGTTAAATTTGGGCAAAATACATTTCTAGGAGACTTTTGTGGGACTTATGTTGGACGCGTTGTCATGCAAAATGACCAGTTCATATGATTGGATTTTTCTCAGATTTGGGACAGGTATTATAGACTAGTAGGGCCACAATATATAGAAAAAGCAGTACATTTCATTTAATATTTTTTATTTTATTACCCTGTAAACATGAGTATAATAATTCTGTACAAAATTCTTTGGTGCAGTGTTTGCAATATATACATGATAACACACCTATTCATTCTAACATAAAATGTACAACAGTATTCACCAGTAATAAAATCAATAAAAAAAAGTCAGCCCCTACCCCTCCCTGGCCGGCGTTGCTCAACATTTCCCCTCCCCCTCCCCCTACCTCTCTTTGCTGGAGGAGGTGCAACCTCCCCATCAGAAGAAGATTCTGAAGATTCCCTTATCCTTACCCTTCCCCTTCCCCTTACTGTTCCTCTACCCCTACCCCTACCCCTACCTCTTGCTTGAGGTTCCTCCTCCTCAGAAGATTCATCACCACCTAATTGTAATGATTCGTCAGAAGAAGATTCCCTGTCCCTTCCTCTTCCCCTTCCTCTACCCCTTCCACTTCCCCTCCCTCTACCTCTTACTGGGGCGACTGCAGGAGCCTGTACAATGTAGCCACCCCCCCACCCCCACCCCACCCCCACCTGGCCCTTCTTCAGGTACAGTTGGTTTGGGGCACATAATGTCTTTGGTTTCTTCGGTACAAAAATCACGAATAGAATTAAAAAGATACCACTGTCTGTATGCAGACAGTCCAGGAGAAGGTACAATGGGTGGGTTGTCCGGAGCGACATCACCCACATCAAAAGTAAGCATTTTAAAAGTACCACTATTTTCAGGGCCTACAAATGGCCTGAAAGAAATAACACCAGGTTTGTCACTAGAAAATTCAAAATGATGATACCCTTTGATACCTGGAAAAGATTTGGAGAAAGGTGACAGGAATGCCTGCCAGTCGTACAATGGAACAAAAACAGTACCCCTTTCATCACCTACAAGTTGGGCCTGGTTGACCCCCCCTGGCATACTGCGCTGCACACTGTCTTTTAATTGCTGAAGAGAAGAAACATTGTCCCGACGAAATTGTTTTTTCAAGAGACCAAAGCACCAGTCGGGGGCAAACTTAGTGTGCCCAGTAATCAAAAAGTTAAGTGTAATAGACCTGTGCCTTCCAGTAAGGACATGCCACAATCAAATAGGCCAAAACATACCGGTTCTTGTTCTGGCCACTACAATTGTCACAGTTAAGATCTAAATCTTTCTCCCCCAGACCATAGTTTTCAAAGTAATGATTCAGATAAGAAATAACTGCATTTGACCCCTTACTGGTGCAATGGCTCTCATCTATAAGGTAGTTAACTTGTCTAGGCATTCCTTCCATGCAAATACCGAACAGGCCTACCTTCCTCGGGGTGAGAAAATAAAGGGGACCTGGTTGCATCGGGTAAGAAGGTAAATGCACTTGTTGTGCAAAGTCAAAACTGAGATGTACTCGAATGTCACATGAGCAAGGGGCATGTTTGCCAAGGGGGGGGGGGGTTCACCATTGTCTCTGTATGCTTCTTTTGCATCAGCACAATATTTCTGATAAAGAGTTCTCTCGTCTGCTACAGTGTCTAAATGTTTCTGCTGTTTCTTTAACTTGGCAGCTTTCACAACTTCAGGTAAATTACTACTACAAGAAATGTCTCTGTTATTACGCTGGCACTCCCAGCAGAGATCTGTCATGGGACGACTTGTGACTATTTTAGGAAGTTACTTATAAAATAAATGACCAAAAGTGGAGTAGGCAACAGCCCTATTGCCAGTCTCTTGCATGGCTTGTGTGTAAAGACGATGAACTTCAGCTTTTGTAGAACGGCATGGGAGAATTAAGATGTCGTCTCTGTGGTGAGAAGCTACTCTGCCTGGCAAGACAAGAGCATGTATTTTGGCATAAGATGTGATGAAGTTGATAGTGTTCTTCAGGTTATCTTTTTTTTTTTTGGACGTGTTTATTTTCTGACGAAAAAATAGGAAAATTAGCAGAGATAACCGCCGCAAACAGTTAGCGTTTTTATAGATTATCTGCTATCACTTCTGTCGGTATTTCGTAGTATTTATACAATGATGAATGTAATATTACTAAAAAAAAATTTTCACATCTTGCTTAAAAAGAATTTACATAAACGTATGATGGACATATGAAAAATAGAAATAATGAATGATGAAGTGTACATTCTATATTCGCATTTTAGTTTAAGGTGAGGAGTGAGAGGAAGAGCAAGCTGGGTGAGGGGCCTAATTAATCTTTGTCGAGGTAAAATTTTTTGATCTGAATTTTGAACATAATATTGTCCTGGATATTTCGCAACCTAATTGGGAGGTTGTTCCAAGTAGAGGCTACTTGGTAGTGTAGCGACCATTTATCAGAGTCTTTTTTGGGAAAGAATTGGGGAAGGATAGGTGCATCGTATTGTCTAGTTGCTCTTGCTCTGTACATATCTTCATTTGCTCTAAGCTTATTAACTGCAGTAAAAGCCATCTTGGAGAGAAGAAAATCTATACGATTTCCTAATATCATAGTTTTCGTTTGTTTATGAATATCAATAGTGGGGGTCATTTGATGGCATCTAAGGGCAATCTTCAGGGCCTTATTCTGTAATTTTTGAATCGTTGATAATATTTTCTTATTGCATCTACTGATATATGGGGCACTGTAATCTATAATTGATAATATATTAGCCTTTACCAGTAGCAGAGCACTTCTTTTGTTAAGATTTTGACGTATAATTGAAAGTTGGTAAATCCTATAATTTAATGACTTTATTAAAATATTGCTTTGCTCCTGGAAGTTGAGTTTGTTATCTATTGATACTCTTAGGTAGGTATAGTGTTTTACACATTCAATTTTGGTATCATTTATCATTAGTGTGAGGGAACTATTTACTTTTTTCTTCTCTCCAAATAAGACTGATTTTGTTTTACTAGCATTGATTAGAATTTTGTTACAGGTTGACCATTCATAAAAATTTTTAAGGTCTGCATTCATGCTTTTTTCAATTTCTTCAATATTTCTCCCAGTCGTGTACAAAACGGTATCATCTGCATAAAGCAAAAATTGACTAGCAAGATTTAATTTGTATATATCATTGGAAAAAATTAAATAGATTATTGGCCCTAATATGGAACCCTGAGGAACACCGCAACTTATTTTATTTTCTTTGGAGTAAATATCTCCTAGCCTTACAGTTTGTATTCTATCAGATAGGTATGTTTTGAGCCAGTTAAGTGCAGTATCGATAAAACCTATTTTTTCTAATTTTTGGATTATAATATTGTGATTAACACTATCAAACGCTTTACTGAAATCAATAAAAGTGGCAGCTGTTAGTAATTTATTATTATTGTTACTATTAATCAAAGTTATTAATTCATATAGGGCTTCATGAGTCGATCTGTTTTTCCTAAAACCATATTGATGTGGGGTTAGAATATCATTAATATCAAGATGGTTCCATATTTGGGTTGCAATAAACTTTTTTATCACACTTTTAGGCCCTTATCATGCAAAATTGCCATTAATTATTTGCTATAAAGTGAGAGGAAAAAATGCTCTGATATACCCCTGGGCCAAAAGTGTTCATTATTGGATTTTAGTAGGATAATAACGAACTCTTTAGAGTTGATATCACGGGCACGCTGGTACTGCTGCAGGGCTGTATGTATGGACAGCTTTGAAACCGATACATTATACAACATGTTATACTGCCTTCTGCTATAAATGAATATGTTATACAACACAATATAAAGGAAACTGAAGTAAATGAGTTGATTATTAACTCTCACTCCTACGCGGATGCTTTATTAAAAGTGGTGGAAGTTGATATCACGACTGGGCGCGTTTGTCGTCTCTACTAGGCTAAAATGTTGAAACGCCTCTGATTGGCCAATCAACGGGCGATCCGCTTCGCCCATTGGCTGAGAAAGCTTTACGCTGATTGGTCGCTCAACAAATACATTGTTTTTGCACCGTACACATGGCCATTGTGCTTAAACTACAATTAATAGCAACTGGTGGACACGTCCAATGAATTCCTTAGAAAAAATAACCCTAGTAACCGAAAAGTCAACCTTCAAAGTGAACTAAAGCAATCTAAAATGAAGCGAATGCAAAAAAACACGCACTCGTCTTGCCACCTTTCACCAGCCAAATGCTAGACTCGACTCGACTCGAATGTTCGCCACAAATCAAAAGTAAAATAAAATACAACATCTACCATTGGCTGGACAGTATCGGATCAATTGATATGTTATATGTACCCGGGAACTACTCAAAGGCAGGGTTGATCAAGCGAGATATGAGCCAATAATTTATAACATAGCGCGCGGCTGTCGGAATGGGATGGGCATTGATGACTTTGCGTGGCGGCCTGTACTGACGGGGAGCCGGTAGATGGTCCTCGGGGACCCATCGGTATGATTTTGACAGCGGAAGTGTTCGGTATGGAGCTAAATGGGCGGGGCCTATGTGGTAGGGCGCGGTGACGTCACTGTTTGGAGTGGACTATTGGCGATTTAACATGGCCAGCTCAGACTCTTCTACAATAAATATCGAAAGTGTTCACTATGGAGGTAAATGGGCGTGGCCTGTTGGTTAGTTTACTGTTTGCACTGGACTACTGGCGATTTAACATGACGACATCACACTCTTCTTCTAGCTAAAGAAAAATACCAAACTTACGTGAAGCCTACAGCAGGATACTAAATTGAATGGCTAAAAAGGATCCCTTGCAAATGTTTAGAAAATGTTCTTCTCTTCTGTTGCTTAATATAGGCTAAGATATTATTTTTATTTAGGTGGCTTTCTGGACAGAATAAAAATAAAAGGCCATGAGATTAGTACAAGCATCTCCAGTGTGGCATATGGGCGTTATCTTTGTACCGTAATTAGAGCGTTCCCTGCTGTTAATCGAATGGAAGTGATTATGCTACTAGTAGGAGGGTATTGGCTTATCTGTTGCTATTATGGGCCTAATCGGGTGTCTAATTGTGCTAAGCGAAAGCTAAAGATATCTCGTGATGACTCGCCGGCAAAAAATGGAATGAAAGGCTGCGCATTGTCTCCGCTATTTATAGCAAATTAACTGCTTGGACCGTACCATTGGCGATTTAGCATGGCAATTTTTACATTGAGTTAATGCTTTTAAAAGTTTTCATTTTGTACCGAACTATTAGAGATTTATTAGAGATGAAATTAAAATTTAAAAGCAATACACAGACAACTGTGCAATTACTGATTGTATGGGTTTTAAATAAACAAATTGGAGGCTTCGCTTCGTGCATTCATAAAGGAGGGGGAGCAAGTGATTAATCATCAAACAAGATAAAGTCTGAGTGACTATTTAACTAATGTTTTATTAGAAAGAATGACAAAAGTGTTACGTAGGCATACATGTGTTTCCTAGAATAAGAAATATAGCCAAAAATACACACACACGTTGGGCTTGCTGCAATATTAACATGAGACATTTATAGCAATACAACATCGTACAAATGGATAAAATAGTTTAATGCAGCAATGAGTTAAATAATAATAGTAGTAAAAACAACACTCGTCTGAAATAAAAAAATAATGACAATTTGGGCATGATGTTCGCCTACTTCTGGTATATGTTGATGGTGGCCCCTGCCTGCACATAGAACGTGTGCCCACCTGCTTGGTGTTGTGCCTGCTCTGGGAATAAGCATTTCCTATTGCCATCCCTACCTGGAACAGGCTGTGATGCAGAAATACGGGGAGAGCGGCGAAGGGTTGGGTGAGACACGGTAGGCCTTGGGGTGGGTGGTACTGGAGCAATAGGCAAAACGACAGGCTGAGACGGTACAGAGGCCACAGCTACAGGAGGAGAGGGGGGGTTTGTTGGATGGGTGTGGGGTGGAGCAGAAAGGGTATCTGTGGCCACTGGCTGTACACCTAACAAGGCGGATAATTTGTGTGACATGTCACGCCTTGTGGGGTCATCTGTGGTCGAATAGGCCTGTATTGAGGCTAATGACCGATGCCCTGTCACTGAAGCTATGTCAGCATGGGCCACACCTGCTCTTCGTAGAGTTGTCACTGTAGTTGCCCGAATACAATGGTTGGTGTAACGATTTTGCAACCCAGCAAGTTCCCCAATCACCGACATAAAATCGCCAATCGTGTTTACACCCACTGCCTGACTAGTATACCAAACGGTCGATTTCTGGTATTTGGACTTGGGCCTTTGGAAAAAGGCAGGGTTGTCCGGGTTAAGGTGCGACATGTACTCCTTGAGTGTGAGGAATGGACACCTTTCCGCTCCCGTGGCAGAAAGCCTCTGGTCATGGTCACTATGGTGACTGTTCAACCCAGCGTGGTTTTTCTCAGCTGGATTGAACGCCAAGGTAGCATATTCTACGCCCTGCTCGTCTGTTTTGAAGCTAATGTCTTTCCACTCCAGCTCCCTAAGACCTTCTCGCCCCCTCCTACCGAAATGGAGGCAGAGTTCGAAAAAGACCCTATGCATCAGGGATCTTGGGGTGTTCTTGGCAAAGACCCCTGAGGCATAGAGTCGGTCTATATCCTCCTTGGAAATGGGGGCGTGGTGTTTCGACTTGTCCAGTCCCTGTTTTTTCGCTCGTCGTATGGCTCCTGTAAAAAGAAAAATTAATAAGATTAAATCATAAGATACAACAGCTTAAGCATTAATTATCATAAGCTCACTTAAGGGAAGTAATGAAATAAAAAAATTGGAGCATTCACAGCTTGAAGAATAAAATGCTAGATTGACAGTTATAACAGGGATTACACTGATGAGAGGCATATTAAAAAATATAAAAGAACATCAGTAAACACTCACCAGATATGACAGCATTTGAGGTGGAAAACGCTGGTCCAGAATTTATGTTTAAAACTCTGCTATGTGGAGGTTGAGTGAGGTGCCTATGTAGTGCAGCACGTAGACACCTCATTGAGGAGAGACCATACTTGGTCCCATCAGCCCGACGGACCTCGGCGTAAAACTGGGCGAGTATGACGGCCAAATCTTCCTCTGGAAGTGCCTCAAAATCTACGCTCTTCCCTGAGTGCTGAAGCCATTCTATGAATTGGAAATAAAAAGAAAAGTTAATTACAAGCAACACTAGAAAAGAACGAATTTTTATGCAGTTGGAATCAGTATCAAATGGAGGGTTGAAAGTTTATTTGCTATTCGAACGTATACTGTTCTGCGGGGAATATGGTTAATTCTTATCGCTTGGAGAACTTGTATAGATTAAGTGCTTGATTAGCTGTACTGGATAAATGAGGACAATCTAATCTGTGCTAAGTGACTTAATCATACCCTAATGTACTCTATCTCATGCAAAAGTGGTTGTATTAAACAACATAAGACCATAGACAGTGATGTGCACTAGGATTGAAAAGTTGTGATGGGGAGCGAAAATAAACAGCTAAATATTGGGTTTCCATGGCGGGAGGTACTAAGAGGGAGACGGTAGATGCTTCTGGGGGAGCCATCGGTATGGCTAATTATCAAAAGTGTACGGTATGGTGCAAAAGGGGCGGGGCCTATTGTTTCGGTTATATAGCGACTACTTATGACGTCGCTGCTTGGAGCGGACTACTGTAAAATTAACACTGGTAAAAGTTATTTAAAATGTGGCAACGTTTATGATAACATGATGTGTATTTAATATAAGAATACTACATCTCAAGGACTGGGTTGTTTCGTGGGTTGGTAGGGTCGAAACTGAATATAACAACAACTCTTTCTACAGCAGTGAGTATGGACCCGATGTAAGATGGTCTGTATCGAGTATAACAATAGTCTTCTCTAAGCTATAGGTTGTTTGCTATGGTGTAGTGATCAGCTTGCCGGCGAAGAACAGAATGATAAGCTGCCCATTGTACACGCTATTTATACCAAATTCTCTGCTTGGACCGTACCACTGGCGATTTAACATAGGGAAATTTACATTACGTTTATGCTGTTCACTTTGTACCGAACCATTGGAGATTTAACATAGAAATCATTACATGCTAAAATCAGTACTGAGATTGGACTGAACCATTGCAGATTGAACAGAGATTTATTTTGGAGGGGTTGAATGACAGCAAATTAACAGAGTTTCGTAATAAATAAAAAGGCCTAATAATGTTTATAGCAAATTCTTCAGAAGCAAAGTGTTCAGTCGTTTTCACTCATCTTATGCTTTAGAAAGGATTGTTTCCGTGCACAATAACATTAAAAACAATCTTACCTTGCATTAATCGCACAGACCACTGTGTCTGCCTATGAGTCGCCGCTGCCTTGGCGTCCAGCTGCAGCTGGGCGAGCTGGTCCTTCGACACAGAGGCAAATCTTCCTCCAGGGGCAGTTTGTACGGTTTTCTTCGTTTTAGTCAGCTTCTTCTTGCCAACTTTTTTAAGAGAAGGTGGGGGGTGCTTAGATGAAACGACACGGGCCTTCTTGGCGCTTGCATTAGGGTAAAGGGGAGCATCCTCCAGAGCCTGCTCTCTCAATGACATGTCCGGGGTTCCTTGCAGAGATTTCACAATTTTCTTACTCCTAGGCTTGTTAGGGGGCGTCTTTCTAAAATCAACATTGTCCGGATCTAACACTTCAAGGGGCAAAGGGTTTGCAACTGAATGGGATACGTTGTGTACTGGCGGTTCCCACTCTTCCTCCAGTATGTTGGCGATGACCCAGTCCTCATTGGGTTGATCGTCTCGTTCCGTCACTTGGCTGAGAAGTTGAGTTATGTCGTCTTTCATGAAAGACAACTGCTCATCATCCGATCCCTCTAAAGATGGGGGATTGACAGGATTGTTTGGTGTGATGAAATTACCAACGTCATCCTCGTCCAGTGAGGCGAAAGAACACCCTAACCCTGCAAGGTCGGGGCTACAGGGGCTACAGGTAAGATTCAGATGTAAGTCCATCCTGTCCAGTGTCTGGTTAAAGACTGAGGAAGGGCAAGAGGACGCTGGAGGAAGGTGGGGGGAAGGGCACAGGTACAGAGTGAGTACACTAGCGTCGGTCAGAGTGGCTCAGTCAGTATAAGCCGAGTCAGTGGACTGACCTATTAGGCTGGACCAATAAATTACGTCAGGTCCATGTGGACAGTGATTTCTAAACATCCTTATGTAAAGCTTGGGTTTTGGGTTTTGTTCAATAAATAAATTAGAGCAGCATTTGAAATTGCTTATTAAGCTTGTGGGCATTCATAAAATGTGAAAATACACTAAATAACCTCAAATGGACGTTCACCAATCATTTACTTTGCTATGTGTAGTGTGAAAAACCGTAAAGGAATGCTCTATCTTGCAACAAATAAGCGCGTAATTAAGAACATGGAGCGCGGACGTCTGAGAGAGCTGCTGTCCGGGCGAAGGACACTAACTTTCCATGGCGGGATGTACTGACTGGGACACGGTAGATGCTCCTGGGGGACCCATCGGTATCAACTATAGCCACGCCCATTTTCCTCCATACCGTACACATGGAAGCTACAACTATGATCAAATCTTCCGCACAAAGTCACGTATTTTATTGGACCGAACCATTGGAGATTTAACATAGAGATTTTTACAGTGCGTTTATGATTTTTAAAGATTTCAGTTTGTACCAAACCATTGCAGAATCATATAATAGAATACAGTTGGGTTTAAAAAGGTGGGAGACATCTGGTTAATATAGTTTTGAAATGATACTATGACAACAGTTTGCTGTATTTTATTCAAAGTCGTTCAAAGGTAGAAGAATACAAAATAAAGGTATGTTCTTGGTAAATGGCTAGAAAACGATTCGAATAAGATGCAATCCTTTTAATAATTAGTGAAAAGGAAAGCTAAGACACCATAAAATAAGAGTAGGGTCATCGAGTCAGGGATACATATTACATGAGTTGCATCATAAGAGGCGCTAAATGGTTTGAGGAGGGGGAAATAGTTTCAGATGCTTCCTTTGATGAGTGTTAAGTGTTAGCGTAATACATTTATTGGAGACGAATCTTAGCTAATTCCCTGGTCGATTGGAATTGTTTAGCTTGTTTCGTGGGGTGATATGGTAGGATTTGAATATAACTCTCTCTCAATCAGTGAGTAAGTTACCCGATGGGAGATGCTCGGTATCGAATATCACACAACTCTTGTGACAGCTGTAGCTTGTTTCCTATAGTAAAGTGTTCAGCTTGCCGGCGAAGAATGGAATGAAATGCTGCGCATTGTCTCATGTATTTATAGCAAATTGACTGCTTGGACCGTACCATTGGTGATTTAGCATGGAGATAATTCCAACTCAAGGTGAAAATCGCCATGCAAAATCGCCAGTGGTACGGTCCAAGCAGTAAATTTGGTATAAATAGCGGAGACAATGCACAGCCTTTCATTTCATTTTCTCGCCGGCAAGCTGAACACTTCATCATAGGAAAAAACATCTTAGTTGAATCGTTTTCTAGGCAAATCTCAAGAAACGATTATTCTAACCCAACAAATGATTATATTCGAAGCAATTCCCATCGATCTGAAATGTTTTCTATTTATTATCTATCTACTTGAATTGCAAAATCGTTTATTTATCAAAAATAAACAGGAAACTCTTTATAAACTGACAAATTGGTCTTCAGTTGTTCTGGTGGTTCCAAGGAAGAAATATAACTCCAGAATCACTTCGAGAACAGACTATTCACCAGAATATATAACAGACAAGACAACTGACCCATCATTAATTAAAGTGACATCATTGATTAAAGTGACACCTGGAGAGATAAAAGGAGGAGGAGATGACGCTTCCTTATAAAAGGGGGAGGCGAGGAGGCTTCCTTTGATCTAGAAGTTCCTTTGATAGATTGATACATGAATAGATAGACAGATTGGGAAATGGTTAGGGTAGAGTGGGGGATGGTGAAGTAAATGAATGGATTATTGGCCTCTCTTTCCCAGACCTAACTGAGTGGATTATTGAAGGTCCCTCCTTGTCTCTCTTCTGATATCATCCTCTGAAGTGGGGTGATATCAGGGTGGCGTGTCTATGGATGGGGGCGTGTGATAAAGTACTTAACCCATGTTGACTCGTGAGAGTGTTGATGTGTTGATTATTATCACACTTTTAGGGCCTTATCATGCAAAATTGCCATTATTTATTTGCTATAAAGTGAGAGCAAAACAAGGCTCTGATATACCCTTGGGCCAAAAGTGTTCGTTATTGGATTTTAGTAGGATAATAACGAACTCTTAAGAGTTGATATCACGGGTACCTGCTACTGCTGTATGGACGGCTTGGAAAACGATACGATTATACAACTCAACGTTATACTGCCTTCTGCTATAAATGAATATGTTATACAACACAATATAAAGGAAACTGAAATAAATGAGTTGATTATTAACTCTGACTGCTACGCGGATGCTTTATGAAAGTGGCCGGGGTTGATGAATAGAATCTGTTAGCTGATATCACAGCTGGCCGCGTTGGTCGTCTGTTCGCTCGCTACTAGGGTGAAATGTCTCGTTCAAGAGTGACTGAGGAAGGGCATGATGATGCTGGAGGAATGGGTGGCAAGGGCCTTCAGACATAATTAATGGATGACAGGTATAGACAGACAGTGGCGTCAGTCAAACAGGGATTATCTAACTTACTTTAAGCTGAGTCGGTGGACTCACCCACTAAGCTGGAGCAATAAAATTGTTTGTTGAATTTGTCCTAATTAGGTAGCGTCTGTGAGCCAAATTAATTATAATATTGATTCTGCGCATGGTAACAACACTTTTTAAAAGTTTGATCACCTCGGAAACAAATATTCTCGTCATTAATGCATCTGGCACCAGTACAAACTTCCCAAACATTCCTACTTTGATCTCGGCACATTGACATTCAAAGATTCGTTCATTGCATTCAAACCCACATACCTCAACAAGTCATACCTCACATCTTTGCGTATATACAGCGCCAGTCCACCACCTCTCTTGTTTACACCGCTTTCTCTATCAATCCTACACAATTTATAGTTAGGGTGAGCAAGATGGACATCATTATCCCATTGGTCTAGCCAAGTTTCATTCAGAGCTAATACATGTAAGGTGTTTTGACTTACCACTGATGGGCCCCTACACTGGCTAATGATTTCAGCCATCTCTCTCTATAGTGTAATATCGTGCGTAGACAGAAACACCCATGCCCGTTTGTCCCTGACAACACCATTACAGACCATATCGATAATAATTTGTTGGGTTAGAATAATAGATTCTTGTGATTTAGCTAGAAAACGATTCGAATAAGATGCGTCCCTTCTAATAAGATTCACAATCCACTCTTCATAAACTTCATAAACTAGCAGGCAAAAATGACTTGAATTGCAGAATCTTTTATTTTTCAATATTAAACAAGTGATTAATTATAAAATGACAAATTGTTCTTCAGTTGTTCCAGTCGTTCCCATGATCAAATATAACTCAAGAATCACTTCGAGAACAGACTATTCTCCAGAATATATAAGAGACAAGACAACTGACCCATCATTAATTAAAGTGACATCATTAATTAAAGTGACACCTGGAGAGATAAAGGAGGAGGAGAGGAGCCTTCCTTATAAAGGAGGAGGCGGGGAGGCTTCCTTTGATATAGGAGTTCCTTTGATACATCAATTGATACATAATAGATAGACAGATTGCGAAATGGTTGGGGTAGATTGGGGGATGGTGTGGGTATGATTGATGTTGGTCGCTGTGGAACTGAAGTAAATGAATGGATTATTGGCCTCTCTTTCCCTGACGTAAATGAGTGGATTATTGAAGGTCCTTCCTTTAAGACTGGGGTTATATCAGGGTGGCGGGACAGAGGATGGGGGCGTGTGATAAAGTAGTTAATCCCTGGGGGCTAGCTCGTGAAGTGTGGATGTGTTCATTATTAATGACCTCGCCCTGCGGGCTCAGTGCATTAAAATAAACAAATCCACACTTCTACTCAGCCCCAGGGATTAACCACTACTTAATGACCTCGAGCTACGCTCTCGTTCATTAAAAATCACAATCAACACTATCACTCCCCAACAATGGGTTAACCACTACCTAGTAATTTACCAGCTAAGTGGGTTAAGGCAATTGGTCTGGTATCTTCAGGAAATTTGGTGTTCGATTTTTTTGGAATAGGCTTAATAATAGCCGTTTTCCATGCCCTGGGAAAAACACCTTTGGAGATAGACATGTTCATTACATATAGGAGTTGTTCTGTGAGGCATAAAAACATTTCTTTGTACAACTTAGCAGTGATATGTTTACAACCAGAGGATTTGTTTATGTCAATTTCATTAATCAGGGTATTAAGATATTCATTTGTCATTACGTCAAAAGTTGAGCAGTTTTCCCTAAGGGCTTCATCATGTATAATTGGTGGCGTATGTTTGATTCGATTTTGAATTTTTTCACCTATAGAACAATAATGCTGGTTTAAATGATTAGCTGATTTCTCAGTGTTAAGCTCAGAATTATTCTGATCATATATATTTGTTATTTCTTTTTTCTTTTTTGAAATAATCTCGTCAATAGTTCGCCATAATTTTTTACTATCTCGTGAGTTGTTATCTAGTAAGTTAATATAATATTGGGATTTGGCTCGACGGAATAATGTATTGACAAAGTTTCTTTGGTTCTTAGCTGCTTGTATATCTAGTTGGTCTTTAGTTATATTGGCAGTTTTAAACAGGTCATCTCTGGTCTTACAGGCTATAACAATTTCATTTGTATACCATTTTGGACGACCACTATGGAAATGAATCTTTTTCCATGGTGCTACTTCGTCTGCTACATCAATCATCGTATTGTATAAGAAATCCCAAGCTTCGTTAACATCTTGAAGTTCATAGAATGGTTCCCAGTCAATCTCATTAATTATTAAATTTATCGTGTCTCGGTTGAAGTTTTTCATAGATCTTATTTTACTTTTGGAACCTGGAATTTTTTTTGGCCTTTTGTGTTTTAGTACTATAAATATTGCTTGATGGTCCGAAATGTTGTAGTTTATCGTGCCTGCAGTTGCAGCTTTATTACTTTTATACATAAAATAGTCTAAAATACTATCCTTTTGAAGCCCATATCTTGTAGTAAATTTTTTGTTGATCAGTAAATTGTACTCTTGACTAAATTCCATGACCATTTTGAATTTAGGATCTTTATTATCGTTCAAATCAATATTGAAATCTCCAACCAAGACCAGAGACCCTGGGTGCGTAAGGTTTTCATAGTATTGTACTGATTCACGAAGTTGATTAAAACAATGCTTAACATTCGATTGAGGAGGTCTATATACCAGTCCCAAACTTATAGGTTTCATAAATTCTTTTTTGATGGTTATAAACAGAAGTTCTAGGGTTTCATTACTTATAGATAGATCCCAATTTACTTCATATTGAAAGTGATCCCTAATGTATACACATAGTCCCCCGCCATGTTTATTACTATTCCTATTAAAGTTTACAAGATTGTAGTTACGATACGATAATAAATCAATACTGGCATCATTTCTTATCCACGTCTCTGTAAGGCATACAACATCCATATCCAAACTCAAGATATCATTTTTGACGTGTTCTATCTTAGGGATCAAGGACCTAACATTCAAGTGAACAATTTTTATACCATTTTTCTTACTCAGACTGAGCCAGTCGTTCAGTTTTTCTTCAGCAAGCATGTGGATATTATATTGGTATATGTATCAGTCAGAAAGATGCGTTCAGTTCTTACCAATTAATACCTGGTTGTACAATTGCAGGCAGTCATATCTTGTGGCGACAAAGAAGGTTAGGAAATGCATGGACTCACCAATTTATGAATGTTGACATGTCAATTCTTTAGTGAAGAAAACTTTTAGATTACTGGTTTCTATGCCTCGGGCTATTCCATATATTCGGTTTGAGTGGGAACTCGTATCAACGTCTGATGTTTTATCGTCTCCACGTATCATTGACTTCCCCTTCCAACAGAACAACATATATACAGCAGTGTGGATTATATAATCAGTTCATGTACTTAAAAATAAAGGTATTTATAATACATGGGTTGAGTTAAGCGACTGGGTCGGCACCTGATGATTATCATCGTTGTGCCTAGCCAGTCGCTTTCGTCAAGTTTAATTCGATACATGCTTATTTCTTATTAGAAAGACCTTGGGTACATTTCCGTGTTGTGATCCTTACCCGTCAGCAGGGTATTATGATCTGAACGTGACAACATTTCGTCTTAGCTATTTATAGTGGAGACGTGTGTGCGGTGCAAAAAATAGGCTCAGCGGTGGCGCCATCTGTATTTACTGTTTGGACTGAACCGTTGGGAATTTGTAAAGGAGAAATCTGCATAGGAATTGCATTGCTCCGTTTGGACCGTCCTATGGGGCTTTAACATATGAAAAAAAACAAATAATGATAAATCTGTTGTACCATTTGCTATTAAACTTTTTATGCTAGACGAGATTGGTTTTTTGCACCGTACCACTGGGAACTAACATAGGAAAGTTGAACATAATACTTTTTATTTCAAATTAAGCCTAAGTAAGTAAGGAAAGATACATACATCAGCCATTAGTTGTAGATTAAATAACATTAACTCAGTTTAACCCTATCCGCTGGCCCAGCCAGTGATGAATTATCGTCGTCGAGCCAAGCCAGCGGAGGGGTTTCTTCAATCTGTAATGAAATGTGGAAATTATTTCAGAGACATCAAGATCTATAGTAGTATGGTAACCATCCATATGAAACAAGAGAATTATATTATAGTAGAAATTAAGTAATAACTTAATCTGAAACCGTGGTTTTGACCAGTGATGATATATCATCGTCGAGTCATGGCCAGGAAAGAATCTATAATTATTCAAGGAATTCATATGATAGTAAGATGTCATATTGAGTCAATTTTAGTTATCTATTCTGGGTGTTTCCTGATATAGTTTAATTTGCTTCGCCCAGTTCCGGAGAACCAGGTCGTCAAAATGTATTCCATCGGGCAATCTTGTGTACGTATGGCGCGGTTTATGTTTCTCATATTTATGAACTTTAGTAATTAGGTGAGGATGGTTGATATTTCTGGAGAAGTTGAGCATATGTAAATCCTGGTTTATTGTAAGAATGGCGTCAGAAATCATATTCTGGTGAGGGGAGAAATCCTGGAGTCTGTTAGCTTTGTTAAGGTGGATCCCTATCAATCCACCAAGGGCTATGTTGCAAATCTGTTGTTCTGCATGTAAAATATCGAGGGCTTGCTCATATTTGGACTTCATCAAGCGAACCAATTCTCCTTCATGGTAGGAAGCTAGTGTGATTGCTTTGGTGTTATAATTCTTAATACAAAAATCACATATCCCTCCTGCTAGGATGGCATTGCTAGGGTGATGGGTATTGATTAGCGATTTTAATTCCCAGGCCAATCTTTCGAGACTTGCTCCACTGAATGAATATACTGCGATGGTATTAGTATTTAAGAAAGGCTGCAATTTCCTTCCCCGGGAGTCGGTCACGACGATGGTAGAACTCATTGTGGCTGTATAAATGAATAAATAAAGCCTTTTATCAACTTGCTAGGAGACCAGTGGAGGAAAGTTTACACATTTGTGTTACAGATACTCGGTTTTCGATGGATATGTCTTTAAAAGGATCAGATTGGCTTGTGTCAGATAATATATGCTTATTTACCTGTGATTTAGCTGCGATCTTCTTGGTTTGGGCTCTACCCTGGCTAGAGGAAGAGTTTTGTGCTTTTCCTTTCTGATCTGCTGGATTAATCCTATTTTCTGATTGTTCTCCTTTGCTCACTGACATAGATCTGGGCCTTAGGTAGTTGGGTGCGAGTTTTTCAGCGTATGACGAGTCTTGCATTGTTACAGAGCCGGTGGTGGTTCTAGTTTGGCTTAGAGGCGATCCAGGGGACGGGGGGGACATTTCAGAGCGTACATTTCCAGCTGGTCCAAGTACTAAGTCCACATGTTTAGTTGGGGGTGATCGTGGTAAGGGTTGGCTCAAAGCATAAGTTGGAAAATCAATTTCACTCATATCTTCTCGATCAACTGACCAATTAACATGTGTTAATTTCTGCCCTCCAGTAGCTGTATCTAATTTGTCCTTTTCTGTTCTTGTATTCCTTTTTCTGGTTGTTTTCGGTGAATTACTAGTAGCTGGCTTCGGTTTCTCACCATCTTGCCCCTTGAATTCTAGTTTGAGGCGATCCTCATTGGAGGTATAGAGATTCAGGGAGCCTCTAATGTCTTCAAGGATTTGGCCCATTATGTTTATTCCCTGGTACTTTTTGTCATCGATATGGTCAGAATAAAGACTACAGCCAATAGCCCAGAATCGATCGTTTGTTGCTTCATATAATGGGGTTGTACCTGTTTGTGAAAGATAGTCTCCTAGATCTTCATTTTGCGTGAATTTTTCTTCCGCTACTGCCCGCATGACAGCGATTTTAACTTTGTTCCATTTGGGCGATGATTCAATTTCAGATCCGATTTTTTTCACTTTTCTAGGGTCTTTTTCCAAGTATATTCTCGTCGCTATTTCTCGGTCTCCTAGCAGGTTTGCTTGTGCGTAGTGATAACATTGCTCAGCAGAGTTGAATGTGAGATCTTCTATTTGTATGGGTGAAGGATAGAAATTACTAAGAGGTGAATATTGTGATTGAAAAAATATGCCTTTCTCTGACCACTTCGTTTTAGCATTGCTCAACTTGTATCCTTCTTCTAACATTTCTAGTTGATCGTGGCGGTACCAGATCCCATCGATTTGTATTTTATCCCTGATGATTTTCCCAACCTTTTTTCCACCTTTATCTCCAACATGGTGTTGTATGGTACGCAATTTTGCCTTCCTCTCTTGTATCTCCTCTGGAAAGTCGGGGTTGATAAACACCCTAGGAAAAGCCCTGCTATCCTTGAGTTTTGCTCGCCTCTCGTATATATAGTTACGAACTGCTTCATTGCTCAGCTTAACAAGGATTTGTCTGGTCCCAAGTTGCATCTTTCCCAATCTTCTGGTGTGTAGGATATTTTCTTCATTGAAATTGGGATTAACTTCGCGTATTACTTGAAGGGTAATATGATCAATATTTTCTTTGCGGTCGTAGGGCACTCCAGCAATAATCAAATTCCCTCTGCGTTGGTCTGTTTCAATAGATAGCATTTTTTCATGGCCTTGTTCAGTGTTTCCGGTAAGTTTTTCCACTTGTGAACGTAGAAAGTTGACTTCCTTCTTGAGATCATTTTCACTAGAGCATAATTCCTCCATTTTGCCGAGCACTTGTTCATAATTCTTGTGTGCACAATCTAAAGACTTTTTCAGAGATTCTACACTATTGTCGTCTTTGTCAATCGCATATTCTGTAATAGGAGAGAGGTCGAAAGTCGAAATTGGCTCTACAGGCTTTTTCAATGTTTCCCTTTTCGGTCCTTGATTGGGGATTAACGGGTGTAAGAAAGCTGTGGTGGTTTGTTGGCCGGTCAAAAATGCTGGTGGATTACCTTCCATGTTAGGCGATATTGGGAGAATTCAGTATAAAATGTCTCAAAAGTGATCAAATAATGTATTGAAATTGTTCAGTTTAGGGCTCACCCAGTTCCTCTCCTCTCGCTCTACTCATTGGTATCTTTTTCGTATAAGAATGTGCGGTATGTCCGTCGATATATTGGGTTAGAGCGACGATCTGCGCTGCTCACCAAAACACGTCCGTCACCTTCAAAGCGCTCTCTCTATCCTTGGCTATTGGCAAAGACCTGACAGCACGGTGACCACCACCACATCGTGCACGTTCCTTGTCCAGGACTGCCTGCATGTGATCAATAATAATAATAGGTTCTGATTCTTCCTCAACTTCTTCTTCGTTCATCTCCGGAGTTTCAGGCTGATCTGGGACGTCTGGTTCTCCATCCGATTCAGATTCCACCGTCTCTGTTTCCTTGTTGAACACAAAATATTCTTCAATGAGGTTATGCCATTCGGCGTTGTCGACAACACCTCCCAAATTGGCTTGAGCAATGCCATTAAGAGCTTCTGAGACGGTGGCCTCAGCTTCCATGTTTAAATATTAAACGTAGGTCCATTTAAAACTTTGTTGCAGAGTAAAACACGTCTTGAATCGAGGAAGAAGTGGTCGCTTCGATTCAAATCCAAGACCACGCTAGAAGATGGCGTCAGCCGAAAGTTGATCTTTCGGAGCGGCTGGACCAATCACAGGGCTGTATCGACCCCATGTGGGCTCCCTTGACGACCCTAGCAACCATTGTTTATGCCAAATGCACTTAGATAGAGCTCTTTTTTACATTTCTACCAAGGCAGCCACCGGCCAGTTTGATCCGAGGGGCTTGATTCTTTACGAAAGAGTTGTAACTTCAAAGGTTATTCAGGGAGAGTTTAGCGAGTGGCCAGCCATTGATGCGGAAGCTAATTCACTGTATTTAGGGCCTGAGTATCACTTAAATGTTCCTGTTTCACCGCCTCACCATTTTGATTCACCTCCACGCAGTAATTTCAGATCCCAGAGCCGCCATTTTGGAAATTCGCCTTCAGGAGGCGGTGGACCTTATCCCTACGATCCTTTGTATGACTTCAAAAAGTGGCCTGCAGATATTTGCTGGGTTTGGAACGTGCCCTCCTGTCGTAAAGGTTGTCGTTTTCCCTGTAAGAGGAAGCACGTTTGTGGATTCTGTGGCCTGCGACATAGAGCAGAGGATTGGCACAAAGGAAATGATCGTAGTGAGACCTTAAGGTCACCAAATGACCCGGAACCGGAAAATGATGCAGCATAGGAACAAGATGGCGGGCAAGGTGAGGTTTTTTACTAACCCGACACTTAGTGTAAATAGCTTTTCGGTGATTACTGAGTCAATTTTTCATCAACTAGTTTCTAAAGCATCAGAGATTACGGGCAGTGGCTTTCTGGATGGCGTTCCACGTCAGCTCCGACCGGAAAGTTGGGTGAGATGGTTGAACTTTAATTCTGAATGGGACGAAGATGCACATTTCGTTCTAGACGGAGTAACGAACGGTTTCATGTTGGTAGATCCAGGTGTTAATCTTATACCATATCATTGCCGTAACTACTCTTCATGTTTTGTACAGGGAGCAGAGAATGAGCTGTCTAAGTTGATTGACTCGGAGATTAGCTGTAATAAGCTGAGTGTCGTGTGTAAGAAACCTACCTGCATTCACGCCATCGGCGCTATCAGGAAAAAGAATGGAAAAATAAGGCCTATCACTGATTGCAAACGCCCATTAAACGTATCGGTTAATTGTTTTACTGATGCAGTGTTCTCTACCTCATCATAATAAAGATTAATATTACGGGAAAAAAAGTTTTCGACCGAAAAAGTCCTATACCACCTTTGGAGCCCTATATCTCAAAATGAAAGTTGCCGACATGGGACTCTTTTTGATAAATCGACTCACATATCACAAGTCTAACAGCTTTGGATTTTCACCTCGGGGGCGAAAAATGAGCTCAGCAGAGGCAGAGGGCGATAAATTAACGTTGAGCAGCTGGCTATTTATAGGTCTAGAGTCCAGAGCGCGGACGTCAGAGTAAACAGGTGTACAAGCTCTCCGCGTTGGCGCCTATGGGAGGGTGACGAGGTGTCTAAACTTGGACACTTTCAAGCTGGAATTATATCTATATAGCAAATGCTACTGGCCACCGCATTCTTGCTTTTCCCTCGACGCTCGCCGGGCCCTGCTCGCTCCAATGCCGTGAAAGAATGTCGCTCATGAGTCAGTCACCTTCCCGGAGAACAAAGGCTACCTAAGCTTGCTTCTACCGATAGGCTATTCCCCAATAAGCCCTGGTATACTGCCTTCTGAACCTGACTGGGGGGAATTAATTGGGTTGAAAATTGTCTCTATCGGGGATGAGTGAAGATTTGACCGACAGCCTTGTAATAAATGATTGGGAAAACACCTATTCAGGCAAGGGCCCTTGAGTCCTCATTTTAGATCTTGCTTTTGGATTGTGTCAATGTAAAGCTGCTGCAATTCAAAATATATAGAGGTGACTACTGAAAGTTGAATGACTTAAATAAATTGGTTCGTTCTCAAAAATTCCCTAGATCATTTTCAGGCTAAACTCTAACAAGTGACAATCTTCTGACGTGTCAGAAAGATGATTCTGGGGTGTAGTCGCAATTATAAGCAATTATAACTAATAATTACACTGAATATAAATGCTTGAACGTTTAATCTAACCTTGTTTTCAACCTCATATGCCAGGATTATTGTGTAAAATCATTCAAAGCGCTCAGAAAGCCTGTTGATGTTAGTTCGACAGAATGTGTAATGATTAACCATCGGCTGAATATAAATATATGAACGTCTAAGCTAAGCTTGTCGAATTAAATCTAACCAACCTTTTTATTAGTTAGGCTTGTTATACGATTTCACCGATCGCACATGCTGCCGCCATGTTTCCGATTTGTTTCTGGTCACTGACACAATAATATCCATATAATCTGCGTAAATCAGTCATGTCGACTTCAAATATTATCCCAAACAATAGTTTATGAACATATTAACGTCTGACGATATTCCTTTCGGTGGAAATATCACGATTTCACCACCTCCAACTCTTCGGAACCATGCTTCTGACGCCATGTTTGTTTGCTTTGGCCCATGCGCATGCGCGTTTCTACCTACGGTTAGGCGATTGTGTTGCCGGGGCTTCTCGCTGTACACGCGGTGGTGGGCCTTGTCGCCGGCACGATGGACCTTCGTGCTGGCGGACCCTTATGTCCACCAAGTCATTAGAGCCCCGGCCTATGCTCGTGCATACTACGAAAGCCGTAATGATTAACAAACGACTGAATATAAATGCTTGAACGTTTAATCTAACCTTGTTTTCAACCTCATATGCCAGGATTATTGTGTAAAATCATTCAAAGTGGTCAGAAAGCAGTTTTATTTTCTTGGCTGGGTCGGGATCTGGAGCGGGATCTGGAGCGGGATCTGGAGCGGGATCTGGGTCGGGATCTGGGTCAAGGTAATCACGTGATCGGAGGTGTGGTTAGGATCGGGGTCAGGGTAGGGCTTGGATCTGTCCACGTGGACAATGTGTGATTAGGACGTGCACGTGAACGTGCGCGCCAGCTCGCAATTGGATTGGCTTATACATGGGTTCAAGTGTGGGGTCAAATTATTCTATGACCTACTAGACCGGTATTGGGGTCAACGTCTTGTCGGAGCGGTGTACTACTTCCGGCCCGACCAGCACTTCGTGGACACGGGAAATATCAAGTCCACGGGCCTTGGCACGGACCCATAGTAATTCTGGGGTGGGGTTGGGCCACCCCAGAAAAAAGAAAAGTAATCTCTACTCATTATGTTATTTGGTTGCGGTTGTAATCTAATTCCCTCAATTAACTCAATCAGATCAATTGAAATCTTAATAAATAAATTGCGATAAAGATTCAATGAGGTTGTGATTGTGAGCTGAGAGTAAGTTTAGCTGGTGGCTGGCGGTTGATGTGAGGGGAGAGAGGCAGTCCACACCAACAGTAATCTACAGGCCCGTGACTCTGTGACAAATTATAATAAACAGTTTGATTTAAGCAATTTCAGATCATTAACAAACATTGTTGTCGTGAAAAAAATCATTTGGTCTTAAATACAAAAGAAAGAAAAAAGAAAAGCTCATCATCAATACCTGTAAGTCAGACTTCAGCTTTTCATCAATGACGCCCTTCTGCAGCAGCATGTCCCAGAACTCATCAGACAGAACCATCTCAGACGTGAGGAGTCCCATGTTATTGATCAGCATGGTCAGCAGTGCCTTATCATCTTTCACCATCTTCTGCCCATCCTCATGCTTCTCCTCCCATGGTTTGGGGCTGGTGTTGGTACTGGAATAAAGGTGGTTGATTAATGTTACAATCTTGTTTTGGGGAAATCTTTATATATCTCTGATGCACACATATGATAATAACCAATCCTTTATTTCCAAAAGAGTGTACGTGGACAACAGGTTATGAGCTTATCTGAGGATCTCTTCCAGCCCATGCCTCCTTCATTAACCTTAGACTTGGCTGTTTGTTCCCTACAAATATATCTAGCAATAATTTCTAATACAAAATATCATAGTGGAATTTTTCATTTCTCTAAGTGTCAGTCTTAATAAGACGGATGTTGAGTAATACTTCTATATAGGCAAGCTTAGTCACATCTGAGTCAATAACTCATTTAGGTGACACATATGATTATGCAGAACTCTTAATTATCATCATTATACATAAAACATCGCCAGTCATCTACACACAGGAAGCCAAGTCTGGAGACTAGGATCAACCAACAAGCTTGGGACTGTTGATTTGTTTATTATACAGTTTTATAACGTTTGTTTTCATGACTAAATTAATATAGAGCTTTGAGCCGTATGTGCTTGAGAATATAAAGGGGACATCACAAAATGAGTACTGTTATATAGCAGTAATCTTTCTTATTTGAGAATATTCTTTTAAGGGAGATGTTATTCCCATGGTAACACATAGGTGGGATAGTAACCTAAGTTATTTCATCAGATATATGATTTTAGAATATTAATCCGAAATGATTGTGCAATGTCTACAGATGTTTCTGACATCTACAGATGTTTCTGATATCTACAGATGTTTCTGACATTTCAGTCTAGTGGTGGGATGATATGTGGATTCAATGAATATTTACTTTAGACTACAAAAGTTTCTACATGTATGGTAAATTGTACTTGCAGTATGATGGTGGGAAAAGGATAATGATACTCACCAAGACTCTGCCATATTCAGTGTCGGGAATTTCAGAGAGAAAAACAGATCTTCCGGTGCAACCAAGCAATTTAAGCTGAAATACTGAAATTAATGATGTTTAGTTAAATCGGCAGAACTTTTGGGTCATTCCAGTCCAATGGAAAATGAAAAAACGTCCAAGTTTAAAGTTACGATGAAGATGATAGAAACAAGTCATTTCTGTGACAGTATTATCCTTTAAAATAAACAAAATGTAAATTATATTATTTACTGTCATTTACAAGTGCTTCATGAATTGAATATCACATAACTTCCATGCAGATAAAACCATTCCATTCCACTAAAGATGGTCAAGCACCATGAAATATAATCTCTATGATTCCGCCCCCCCCCCCCCCATCAGACACCCTCCATTTTAGGCAGTTGTTGTAGTGTCCAATAAAGTATAACCGCACTAGGATATTGTAGGTGTACGGTAACGATTTTGCTATGCTTACAGCAAGGTTTGTGTGGTTATATTATCAACAGAAATTTTGAATCCCTCCAGTTTGATACTCATTGTTTTCAAAACATCATGAATGATTATGAAAATCTCTTCAACTGTATTACTGGCAACTTTCAATTTTTACAGATTAGTTTTGTTTCATGTCAGCTTCATGTTTTGATGTTACAGAAAACATTTCTTCTTTATTAAATGGTTACCCTAAAATCCTGGCAAAAACATTTATTATCATTCATCGCTTTTCTTACAATTACTAAACTTTAAAAGTAAAATCAAAGCACAATTTTCTTTCTTTCTTTCAAAAGTCTTTGTTCAATACAGGGTTTCCAGTCTAGTAAGACTGAAATTTAAGGACTTTTAAATGTTGAAGATAAGGACTTTTTAATGATTCTACAAGGATTGTGATATTTTATGGCTGAAAAATGGTAACCTAATTTCCCTACTTATTTAGACCACTGGCACTGAACCGTTAGGCCTACCCATCAAACTAATATTAATAAGTGATCTTGATAAATTTGTGACTATTTTGAAATTTGATTTTTTTAAAATATATTAAAGGTCAATTTGGTACAAAGGTTTGAAAAAAAAACTGATTTCAGTAGAAATACTGGGGTTCACATTCCTGAGAGATATATATATATACCGGGATAGACTATAGTGGGAAGAATATCTTCTGTAGCAAGTTCTAGACATTATTGAAAGTTGTCATTTGAGGGTCTCACTCACTGCCCACAGGGCTTGCCTAATTGGATTTGAAGGTGGTTGTCCAGTGGGCAACCAAGGTTTGCAACATGGTTGCCCATTAATAACTGGTGGTAGCCCAACACTGTGGAACATTAAATAATCAGGGTCTCCACGGGGCCCTGGAAAGGCCTTGGATTTGGAAAAATGAATTCAAAGCCTGGCTGGAAAATGGGTATTTTGGTGTAAGGGCCTGGGAAATTATCATATGGGCCTTGAATCCTTCTGCAATTGTTTAAATACAGTGTTCTAACAAGAAATAATTTAACTTGGGGGGATTTGGTGTCTACGCCCATGTGACTGGGATCCAGGGACAGTCTTTTAAAATAGTATCCATCCTCTTTAAATTAAATAAAGCA
Organism: Sthenelais limicola; assembly: GCA_942159475.1. Lineage (NCBI taxonomy): Eukaryota > Metazoa > Annelida > Polychaeta > Phyllodocida > Sigalionidae > Sthenelais > Sthenelais limicola. The sequence goes on from OW804097.1 coordinate 7,672,733, forward strand.
TTTTAGTCAATTATTTTAGTGCCTGTATTTTAAGGATATTAGTTTTCAGTGTTTTTGGCATGACCAGCCAGCTCAGGCTAGATTTTTAAAAAAATCACTGCAGTGGAAGTGGAGTTGTCAGCGTTAGAACTTTGAAGTAGCCTTGAATTTTTTTTTAGATACTGTTAAAACTTGTTAGATACTGTAAAGCATTGACTTATGAACAATAACTACTACCCCCTAGTTCCATTATTAGGGTTCTGGACAATTTCCGCTGAAATTGGTCTGGAAATTCCTGGAATTTCTTCTAACCAAAAGTGCGGAGACCCTCCTAATAATATTCAACCCCAAAAGTTTGTGTCTGAAACAGCCAAATCTAAGAAAGTGGTCATTGGAATAATTAATAAAGACTGTATTTGGACCCCATACTTAGAAACCATGATATCTAATGAATAAATACATCTATCATGAGAACCAGCCAAACTATGTCATGCCTTAAAGTGGCTAAGATCACTGGGAATCAAGATCGGCATTTGTGAAAAATATAACAAGAATTTGATTCAAGCTATGTCAGGTGTTCTCAAACGTATTTCTAAATGTTTCTATCTACCCTGGATTGCTTTTAATTAATGCGAGATGACCACGGTGAAGGTCTGACATGTTTCATTTTGAAACTGCCGTAACTGGGCTAGAATGACGCACAGACAAAGGACGTCACAAAAATTTACGCACACCTCTGCGGCAGGAAGCTGGCTTGTATTTGTTGGTTGTATCTGTTTAAACCTATAAACGACTATAAAATACTTCCAATATGCTGATTTTCGGTAAGGAATGCATCCCACAGGTTATGTGCAGTTCAAATACACATTATATACACATCCAGTGAGAGAGAATAGTTACGGTACAGCCTTGTTTACATCATGACGTTAGCTTTGATAATGCGTCAATGACGGCCGTCACGGAATGCATGTGCGTCATTACCACTTGCGTAACGGCCGCGCTGTACCCGGGTCATTTTGGTCTGGCAGACCAATATAATTTTTAACAGGAAGATTCGGAAAATACCTAAGAAATATGCGAAAAATCCGAAAAGCCATGGGTAAGGAGGTCCCATTGGACTGGATTTATGTAATTTTGACCAAACTCTCATAAATGTGTTTTGCGATCGGCAAGTGCCACTTTAAATAAAAAAAAAGATAATCAGCTTAATTTCATACACAGGAATTGCCACAAATTTGCTGGTTGCCCACTGGGCTTTGCTTTGCAAGTTCTGGTTGCCCAGCACTTCAAAGTGGTTGTCCCGGGTGTCCGGGCAGTCGATTAGACAAGCCCCACCATCTAATATAGAAGACATGTGTGTCCGTAGATGCTGCAAATCTCATAACGTTCGGTGCAGATTGAGGGTGCTTTTTTTTAGCCCGAATTCGAGACAAAAAACAGAGCCAATGCCTTAACTTGTTGTGACTTTTGGCGACCCTTACCACATCCCTCACCTTAAAACCAGACCCTTTACAGACTTAGGACACCCAATTTACAGACTTAGGACAACACATTAAAGGTTAGGTTTAGGGTTAGTTTTAGTATTGATTTCTGTTAAACATTCAGTCAGGCAGTGCTAATACAGCCTCTCTCTGCCTCCGTGGCACTCAACCCGGCCGTAGACTGGTAGACTGGGTGACATCAGCTTTCAGGGAAACCCCCTAGTTCAGCGTAGGCTACTCTGTGCAGTGTCTGTTGAGTTCAAACTTCAAAGTGGGATACATTTTCTGGGTCAGGCCTAATGTTGCCACACTCAACAGATCCCGTACAGAGCTGTCAGTCTCTTACTCTCTGCCAAATTGTAATAGTGGAAAACCGAAAAGATTTTACTGAGACCAAAAAAAGATTTCTGGGTCATAGACAGGTGTTAAAATGAGTGTTGTTTGAATGCATTCTACTGATTTTAAATGCCATCGAAATTAGTTTTAGTCATCATAAATATAACCATTAAAATCTAGGGACGTGGTATTACCCATAAACAAGGAGGACAGGGACTAGTGAGTTTGGTTGTGGTTTGTGTTTATTGGGGTCCAAAGTTTCGGCCAGCATGACTGTCATGAGGCCTTTATCAAGGATATTTAGATTTCATTCAAAGATGGTAGGGAGAAGAAGGTAGGCCTAATGCAAAAAAATGCAAATTCAAAATTGTTTTGCAACGATTTTCAGAATCGACAAGAAAATATAGAAATAAACATTTTATCACTTGGATAGGGCTATATCATTGAAGACCGTCGGGCCCTGACAAATATCAATCTCAGAGACCGACGAAAATTCTGTGGAGACCTGGGCGTTGGTCTATGGGTTATGTTGAACACTGGCTATAACTATAGGGGCCAAAGTCAAAATAAATGTACAAATGGCCATATTTCACATGAAATTTTGACATTTTTTCAAACGCACTATAGAATACCATCGTTAGGTATTCTGAATAGCTCACATGTTTCTGCTGTAGGGAAAAAATTGCCTCTTGATAGCCAACAGCTAAACTAGGAGAACGATTTGAATTTTGAACCCTTCAAACCCTCTTTTTGATGTTCAGTATTGGCAAATTCTAGTGGAAAAATAATGATTAAATAAAATATTATAGCCCCAAATTGCTATTTTCGACTAACAGGACAATTTACAATAGGATATAAACTACTTCTGTATGCTCTATATCCTTTGTATAGACAGAGTCAGCGTTATGGAAATTATGCGTTACGGAAATTACGCACACCTTTGAGGCTCTGTGAAGGCAAAGGCCATGAGCAAAGAATATAAATTCGATTCGCATAAAGAGAGAGATTGATAGACTGCCTTTCAATGGGCTCTGGACCCTGTTTATTTTATGACTTGAATCGCACATTCAAAGAAAAAAAATTTTTCTCAAAGTTCATCCGTACAAAGTTCTCAACACCTCTCTCTCCCGAGTTCCTGAGCACACTGCCAGCAATCTAGCTGAATGATCCAACGAAAGATTGCTTAGCCAATGAGGAAGAGGCTTTAGTAAACAATGTCCAGGGCAGAAGGCCTGAAGAAATGCTGGGACATCATTGGTCCTCATTCCAATTTATACACATATTTAAATAAATATATCACATATATTTTTTCATGTGTTTAGAAGATGTTAATATGTATACATGTGAGAATGAATTTTGATGTATGTCTTTAATCATGCGTGCTATTGGCAAAAAATCGGCGTTACGGAAATTATTTGTTACAGAAATTATTTTCCCTGTTGAGTGCCAGTGAAAGTAAATGATATGAGCCAGTGATTTATATTTTCTGATGCATATAGACCATGATGATATGCATATATGTGTAAAAGCATTTTGATGTAGGTTGATAATTGTGTGTATATTATTGGAAATTAATCAAAAAGTAATTTCCGTAACGAAAATTGACAAAAATTAGTTCATGCATTTACTGTGTCTTCATGTATCTTCCAATTCCTTAACTTGTTTTCTCAGATAAGGGGGTTTATGTGAACAACGGAATGCACTAGGAGTTATATCATATGAAACATTTGCAAAAATTACAAGGGGGTTCTAAAAATCGTTAAGGAAATTACTGTCCTAATTGACAAAAATGAACAAAGTGGGGAAAATTAGAAACATCAATAATGCAACAATGATACTTGTAGGAATAATACTTGAAGACACCCTTTCTTCATTTATTCCATTTTTATGAGAATGAAAGTCATATTTTTGAAACAGGGGACATTGCCCCGAAATAACTTTGTTTTTTTTCCCTTTTTGCCCCAAATTTGCCTTATTTTGGCTTATAGCATTACATTTTCCTGCTAATACATAGGCAAAACCATAAATTGGCCTTTCCCTTTCATCGAGCCCCATACACTGATAGCAAAAATGAGAAGAAAAGCTGAAGATTAAAGAAACTAGGGCCTGGGGCGAGCAAAAAACCTGATTTGTACATTTTTTTTTACTTTGGCCCATATAAGTTTAGTCCGTTTAGCGCTCCTTTCCTTTAAGCACGATATCCACATACACGTCGACCGTCCGCTGATCGGTCACCGTCGGACGGTTACCCTAGGGACCGCTCGACGTGCAAGTGGATACCGCAGCCACCGTCGAGCGGTCGGGTGCTCCCGTCCGACGGTCCCTCGACGGGACACCCTCCCGTCCATATCTAAAATTTTAGATTTGGACGGGAGGGTCACCGTCCGACGGTACCCCACCCAATTTTTTTTTTATTTTTTATTTTATTTTATGGACATTTATGGTCTGAGTCAATTGTCTTGAAGTCTGGAAGTACTTTGGAGTGCCTTAGTAAATGATAGTCGATTGAAATTGATGTAGGTTAATTGGGATTAATGTTAAGATGAGGTCTGCATTTAAAGGGTCTTTTCTGGCCGTTTCCTATGTATTGTAACTGAATGATTTTATTCATATTAACTGGATTTATTTGCAAGACTTTTCTTATAGCCTATTGTTGCTATCAAGATTGATTTTATTTTGTTCATTTCTATCGATTTATGTATAACTGTAGTAATTTCTACTGAATATTTCGATTTGTGTGTGGTTTGCTGGTCCCTGATTAAGGTGAATAATTCAGCATTAATGTGTACATTTATTTTTTATCATTTCTAGTGATTTATAATTATTGATTGGTATTTTTTGGTGATTATTGCGACTATTTCAACTTCAAAAGTCTCCCAATCGTACAGTATGATGCCACGTTCTGAATGAAGATAGCATACTTATTCAACTTAATATTTCTTTAATCAAATATGCCAAATATAGGTTTTACTTTTAATTTCCATACATGTTCAGTGGCGGTACCAGGGGGGGGGGGCTGGGGGCACCACCCCCTAGACCCCTTAAAATGGTCCCTGTGCCCCCTAACTCAGAGGGGTAGAGGGCCCCTAATGCATTGCCAGAATTTGCACTTTCCTTCAAACCATTGACTCTACATGTACAACACTCCCAATAACCCCATATTTTATTTTAGCTTAATAATTTGTACGATTCAGGGTTTTCAGTTATTTCTGTTTCCCAAAGGAAACATGACAGGGTACAGTAAAAAACTAAATTCTCGACAAAATAAACCTATATTATATGCCTCAAATGTGAGGACTCAAGAGGGCCTCAATAGAGGCAATTAATTTCGTTAATTTTATTTTTTCTTGTTCTTTGTGTGTAATGTTAAAGTAACAGTGGTCGAAATAAGATAAAAAAAAAAATAGCTTGCCCCTCCGGGCAAGTTCCATGACAAATCAGCTCTCAAAAAAGACATAGAGTAGTCACTAGAAGGGTCTGGATGAAAGTACTACCACTCGACGGTCAATATCTAGCATATAATAATGGACGTGCAAGTAGATACCGGGGACCGTCCACTGCCACCGTCCGCTGTGGCCACCGTCGGGCGGTGGCCATGGGCGGACGGTCGGCGGTCGACGGTCGTACCAATTGGACGTGTAAGTGGATACGCTATTTTATAAGGAAGGGGGAAGGGCGGAGATGGAAGGGGAGAAATGCCACATGCTTTGACCAATTTAAGTGTCCTAAAACTTCGGCTATGTCGCCTACCTGATCTATTAATTGTATGTCGTATAAGAAATACAGATGATTAAATCTAAGACAGGAGGAACTTCCCCTAAAAATTGGGGCGAGGGAGGTCCCCATGGCCCATGGCCCAGCTGTTTTTTATGGGGATGTGAACAGATTAACAGGGATTAGTGAAATGCTTTCTTCCACACCTCGACATCAGAGAGAAATCCCAGCACTATAATTACCCTGCCATAAACTATATATGTAGAGAGAAAGGCATTTTTTAGGGGCAATACGAGCATGGCCGAGTCGGGGCCGAGTGTCACATGAGTTTCACTTTCTTAGCCTTAGCCTAGGGCTAGGGAAATCCCACTGACTCCCGCGACCAGTGCCTGTTCCCCACCCGTTTGCTTCACACGACTTTAAAAACAATACTATATAAAGGTCTTCATAGCTAACACATGTTGATATGCACCACTAAAAAGTTAACCACAGGACAGTAAAAGATTAGCGTGACATTGTCCCATTCTCATGTAATAAACTAAAGTAAACCTATAGTTCTTAACTGGAAACGCCCGGAGGTGAGGGAAGGGAGGACCAGCTAGGACTACTCTTTTAGGTAATGAGGCCCGCCATCCTGATACATACTGATACACTTCGTCGCCATCCTGGGCTGTGAACAAGGGGGTGATGATAAGACAAGGGGAGCTGTCCCCCAAATCTGAGTTCCTCTATCCTATCCCAGCTGTTGTTTTCATGAGGAGGTGACAGAATTCGAGAGGTTTAATGGAATTCCGTCTTCCACCCATCCCTATCAAAGAAATGTCGCCGCTATGCCGGTATCAAGTTACCAACTATACCTTCGGCAACAAAACGAAACCGTTCGCTGCTTCTCGTACCGGAAAGCGCTCGGTGCGTTCGGAAAGGGTTGTATAGTAAAACATTCTCAGCTTCCGGCTGCAACTCCCCGGCTGTGTTCGCGTACTCTGACTCTCCACAAAATGCAACTTGAAGCAAGATGTTCCTCACTGTCGCTAGGTGGAAGCACTGACATCTCTTCCCGCCACACAACAGACTGGCTTAGCTCATAGAGCCTATAATAGCTCCGCGAATAGCTCTCTGCTTAGCACAAGGAAGGCAGATTTTAATTTCTGTGATAGTTCATGTTTTATTCACCCCGGGGATAACCATTTGGGCCATTTATCTTTGATTTTGAGTAGATTTTGATAGCATAGAGCCATAGGATGTAGGCCTATGATTCTGATAGATCCTAGTGTGTAGGTTACTAGGATGTTTAAGGCCTTGGAAATTTAGAATAAAATTCAATGACTTCCATAGATTTCAAGGCCCTGTATAGTTTATGACAGGGTAAATAAACAATGGTGATTTTTCTCTGATGACGATGTGTGGAAGAAGGAATACCATAATATTTCCCCAAACCTACGGCAAGAACAAGATCTCTTGTGAATTCTAAGAGAAGATTACAATCCTCTACACTCATTAATGTATATAAATGCATTTACTTTCCAGTATACACAGATCACATCATAGACTATAATAAGCATCGTTTGCTATATCATCTCATCTCATCTCATCTCATCTCATTCCACCGAACCTTAGAAATAAACCAAAGAAATAATCTCAAATATCTGAAAATCATAATTAATTAATAACTATTTATTTCTTGTTTTTTAATCACCCATTCAATTGTTTCGTTGTATAATATTTATAAGTAAGGTCTAACATGCCTTATATATGATGACTGATTTATTCTTGATAAATCTTGTTTTCTTCTTCACCATCACCGAAATCACCTAGGCCTACCACATACCTACATGGCTATATACTCGCTTGCCAAATATCTATCAAATTATGTTTAAAATAACCTGAGCGCAGTTATTGCCTAAACTCATTTCGGGTCAAATTTCGTCTACAGCTGGGATGCCCGACGCAACGGCCCATTGATATAGGCCTACTCCTTTCCTCGATCACCAATTCATATACTACTAACCTTCATATCCCATGGGCACACCCTCGGCACCTGCGACCCCAACTACAGTTACCAGCATTCAAGATGGAGGAAGGGAAGTTGTTGGCACTCTTGACTTTCTTTGAAATCTTGCTTAAAAATACTTTATATAACAAACTGAATTGAGAGATCCCTTCCTTTTAGGTATGACACCATTGTGATGGGTTCAAATCATGTACCAGGGTTGAAGTTTACTTGTATTTTGTACTTGGAATAACACACTGTATGACCCCAACTGATTTCCACTATGACCGTAACTGTATAACAGAATTTCATTGGTATCACCTCAACTGGTGCAAAAAGTATCACCCCAACTGGTGCAAAAAGTATCACCCCAACTGTGTTATTTGTATAATAGGACCAAACTTTGCTCTGTAGATATTATTTATGACTGCAATAAACATAACCTACATGTACATGTGTTGTGTAGAACTTAGTCAGAAATTTACACTGAAATACAACTGGTGGCAGCTGTGCTAATAGGGAGGTGGGGTGCAGTTGTGGTGGTAGGTGCAGTTACGGTGCTCCTTAGGGCCTACACTAGCCTAGAGTACTGAACCAGGTCACCTTTCAGACAATTGGCCTAATTCAGGGAGACCTGTCATTGGAATCACTCTGATTTTAAGTTACATATGCATGGAACCTACAAATATCGGGGATTATGTAGCAGAACACATGTTTTCAACCATTCAAAGATGCAAATAGCTTTGTAGTTACGGTAGTATCAAGAAAAAGTTAGGGTCATACCTTGTGTTTACTTCAATGCAGTTACGGGTATGCCACTCAATGTTTTTCACCTAGATTACACTGTTGTATAAGCCAGATACATGTATCTGATAATACTCAAACCTAAATGCAACTATAGTAAACACCCACAGAACATGACAGCTACTGAAAACGGCTTTTGATAGTTAAAAACCAACATTGTTTGTTCTAATGGGAACCCACTTTCCGCCATTTTGAATGCTGGTAGCTGCAGTTAGGGTCGTAGGTGCCGAGGGTGTGATGGGAGCAGGAGACCGATACATGGCTGTGGAACGATAGAGGGTCTACTATCCCGCCCGCGCATATGGGTCACTGCCGGTCTTCTGTCCCGAGACTGGCAACGACTAACTTTTGAGTTTAGACTGTACCATTAGTCCAATAATTTTATGCAAATCAAGATTCAAAATGGCTCTATTAAAGCCTCTGTTTTACAACTGCTAACCATTTTAGAGTTTAGACAATATAATCATGAATCCCTGAGGCTGATGAAAAGTTAACATAATAAAATATGTTATGCTAAAAGAAAAGCCTTGATCTTACAATGTAGAAACACTGTTTAGCCTTAAACTTACATCTTGTGCTGGACGGGAGTGTGAGTAGGAGAGTAGGTGAGGAAAAATGGGATGACAGATGTGAACTATCAACTTGGATACTTAGATAGAACTGTACGCAAGGTTGGAACTACAAGTGTGATTCAATGGCTCGAGTTAAAACTTTCTTTTGTATCCAACAAGTGGCTGCAGGTCGTGCGTTGGAAAAGAAAGTTTTAACAAGAGCCATTGAATTACACGAGTAGTTCCAACCTTGAGTACAGTTCTTTCTTTATACTATGACTTGGAAATATTAAAAAAAAAGGCCATTCTTACGCTTACAGGCTGGCCGCATGTCCAAGACGTGCACCATCTTTAGTTTTGATCATGCCGAATCATGGAGTAAGCTCGTCTCTGATTGGTTGACGCAGCGATGACGTCACCATATCGACCATTACTGACCAATCAAAAACGTTTTTACATTGGCGGCCACGCTCTCTTTATTCAACGCGTACCGAAATGAACAAACTGTTAAATGGGCGTATTCTTCCCGCTCAAAGTGAATAACCCATTCAGTTGTAGCATTAATATATAAAATGCAAGCACGGGGAATGGCAAACCACCCTCCCCTGGTTACCTGCCTGCCTTGTTATTAGCAACAACACCGAGTCCTGTGCGGACACACACAACTGAACTGTCACTCTGCAGGGTAGACCATCCCTCCTACCCTTTTTTGCATTGAAACTTTGCATTAAAATACATTATTATACTTTTTTGTTTATTTTTGCACAATATTTTTTATTTCCATTACACATGGTATACGTTATAATATTGTGATGAATAATAGATTTGTGATACAGACTTCAAACAATCACATGAGAAAAATACATAGCCTGACGCACAATGAGGACAATTGACATTGACACTTACAAACAAACTGTTATTAATAGATTGACTAATTTCATCATTAGCACCATAAGATGGAAAATCTCATTTGTTGTGGTACGTAACTGTACATCGATTTTTTTTCAGATGTTTCAATCATTAGTTATACTTTATTTTGAGTTCATGATTTGTTATTGGAACACCTTCATAAGCATGGTATACATTGGGCTGATGTATCGTTTGTTCTCATCTATTGCAAATCAAAGTATTTTATAGAAAGTGTCACTGAAATAGATACGAATAAACTGAAGGGAATTACGCTGGATACAAAATAATATCGCATGGTATCATTTGATAAGGAAGTTGGTTTTCTTACACAATATAGAAAGATCTTCCTGTATGGCAGCATATCCGAATATTTGTACAGATAAAGTAAATGCTAATAATGGCATCGATAAAAAGAACTTGTACTGGTATGTCGCCAACATTACTTTAGTCAGTAGGAGAGGGGAGAGGCATTATTCCAAAATGAAGGCGGTTATAATTTTCTTCACTGGACTAGTTTTGGGAATCGATCATTTCCATAAAATTCCATATTCGATTGACTACACTTACAGTGAGGTATACAACAATCATTCCTTAGTAGTTAATGAATGCCCATTGGGAAGGACATTACCAAGACTGAAACTTACATTTAATACAGTGAGCTTCCCTTTGGATGGCTGCAAGAATGGAGAAGAAGATGCTGAATGTCCAGAAGGTAATAAGTGTTATAAGATGCGGAGAATCCCGGGGAATATATTGAGGGATGATGCAACTTTGTCTCTAGGGTTGAATTATTCGTGCCCGTTGCAGAATAATGTCTTTATACACGAACTTGTACAGTGGGGACACCTGCGCTTATCTATACTCTGCCAACAACAGAACAGACCTGCAATAGCCTGCTGTCAGATGAATACCGAAGAACATGTCTTGAGCTACAATGCAACGTTAGAGTCGAGACAAGGAGTACTGCATATGATGATAAAGGTTGGTTCCTTTTGATGCAGAAGTGTTATTTCATAGCGTAGGCTAGCCTGTGAACATCAAGGCGTTACACAAAGGAGAGTTCCAAAAAGGTGGTCACTATAGAGACTCTCCTTTGCATATGGGTCAATTTAATGTAAGGGTTGAACAGGACGAAAAATAATTATTCTATAGATGTTGTTTGGTATATGATTATCTTGGACTCTGATGGATAAAAGATCAAGTGGCTTTAGTGTTGACAAATCAATAACTACAATCTTTATGAAGTGCCATAGTTTCTGTATCAATTCTGTCTTGGGAAGCACATCTTTAAGAAATAGGAAGAACCAACATTTTCCGCCCAACCATGATGAACTTTATCAGAATATTATGGACAGTCAATGGGTTTACACTGATATAACATTCATTATCAATTACTACAATGAGATATTAACAACAATAAGAATATGACGGGGTTAAACATTAAATACTGACTGATTAATAAGTATATTGCGCTATTATTACTTGCCAAATATTACATATTTCTTACACACACGTGCCTACATGTACAAGTGTAGAGTAGCATAACATGAATGACAGCATAAATCTACTGAGCACATACTTTTTATAGTACTGAACATTATTTATATCATATAGTTTAGTAGAGAGAGAGGGGAAGTCGCTATATATCGGTAGGTGTTGTTTGAGGTTTGATTTCTATTTTATTTTCACTTAAATCATTCACTTAAATATATATATACAGTATTTTTTTTCTGAGTCGAACAATTACATCAAATTTCAGAACAGGACGCCAGCCTCTCCATGTGGAGGTCTTCCTGGGGGATCCTATATTTTAATACCTGTTATTCGGTTAAACTTTTTCATTTTTTTACCTGGAACCAAGGAGGTTCCCGTCTTTCACAGGCATTCCCACGCCTGACGATCAACTTTTCGGACGAGAATTCTTTTTCAAATCAACTATCAATTCTATTAACTTAATCCAATGTAACACTAATTCATGCATCCCTCGGAGGCTATTTTCAATTGTTCTTTATCTTCATCTCTTGGAGGCTAGTTTTTACGGTTACCTAGCAACCAGGTGATACTTACGAGCTACTCAATTATACATCCCTACATTGCATCTAATTAAGCATTTCTGATTGAATACACAATGCTCGTTAAAATGTAAACAATTATATATGTATACACTTTATTGTATATGTATCCACCTAATAAAGACTTCTTAATTTGTGGCTCGTGGTGTCATACATTTGAATTCAATTTGAATCAACTGTCAAAATCAAAGGAACCTACAACCTAGAAGGGATTTAAACACATTCTAGATATGGCCTTCTACCTATCACAGAATGAAAATAACATTGATAAGAGGGAACTCCCAACACGGAGTCAGGGTACACGGAAAAAGAAATCTTATAGTACTGCCTTCAAAACTAATAAAGATTACAGATTCTATAATTTACAAATGCCAAACGAGATGGAACATGCTAGAATTGACTGCTCATAACATTGATGACAAAATATATTTCAAAAGTTTACAGAAAAACTTACACACTGCTCGTTAAAATGTAAATAAAGTACAAATTTACTCCACCTAATAAACACTTCTTAATTTGTGGCTCGTGGTGTCATACATTTGAATTCAATTTGAATCAACTGTCAAAAACAAAGTTTTCAATTGAAAATAACGCCCTAGGATGTTTGATGCAAGCAACCCCCAAGGTCTGAGCAGTAGCAAAGAAAAAAGGAATGTTGCTGGAGCTGATGAAACCCCCACTTTAATTGCTAAAATAATTGCCATATCTATTACATTAACCATGTAGTTTGTTAATTATTGTATGCTGGTTTCCGGTATTAACAAATACTAAGATGCCACATGAAATTTGCAGACACATACCCACATACTTTATTGATTAATAATTTTGATTTTTCTTTCACTATCGATAGATTGCATTTAATATTCTAAACTTACTACATATCACAATTTCTCATAGCTGAATGAGAGTCTACCGGCTCAAGTCGAGGTTTATGTTAATGGAGAAAAGCTATCACCCGTTGAACACGATGGAAGACATGAGAGCAAGACAACACATGATTATACCAGTATTTATTTTGGACCACGTTCATCATTAGGTAAATATATAATGTATAATATCATGTCCATATAATATATGCATGCGTACACTTATCAGGTTTGTACAAATTAAAAGGCCATTTCATAGCATGTGGGCAACTGTATCCCTAAATGTTATTTTTACCTTAATTCTCTTCCTCCTTCTAGCAGATCGCATTCTGGGCATTTTGATCTCAACGATTGAGTCTAACTTTTATATATGTATGTAATTCCACTTATAAAGTTTATGAACAACCGATGCCATGCAAGTATAGTGGATATTGCGAGTAGAAAAACATTTTTATTGGTTAAATTAATATCAATGATTATTATAATTTTCTGAAAGAACATCTTATGACCCAAAATGCAAGATAGTTTACATTAAGAAAATATGTTGTATTTTTTCTATACATGTACCTTACATAGACACGTCGGAACCTCTGGCCTGGACACTTATTGCTGCGGACATCTTAAAATCAGAAAATATCAGTCTGTAAGTATTGACCGAAAGAGATGTTCATGCTAGTCACACATTACAAAGGACCCTCCTAGTTCAAAGGGTTTACCCACATCGTAATACATTACCGTGTTAATTTGAATATAAATCGTATATTTTCAACTTGGTCATTCTATTCACATACACGTAGGCTTCAACGGGTCCCTCACTTAGCTGAGGAGCTGAGGAGCGGCTTTTTAAGACTTAACCTGTTTAACAATGATGTATGTTGGCTCATACCTGAATAAAAACGAAAGAGAGCAGGTATTCGGATTCTCATATGGTTGTTCTAATTCAGCTGGATGAAGAATGAAGATGAATAGATATATATATATTTGCAGGCAAGTTCTAGATGAGTACCAGTACATGGAGTTGTTGGCAGGGGGCGTGCCCTACCCGGAGTGCCTGTGCCCACCTGACACAGGTGTGGAAGGCACTGACTTGTGTAGTGATGGCACAGGGAGGCTGACACAGGAACCAGACCAGTATTTCCTCCCTGTCACCGGCCTCCACGATGGTATCTGGAACTCCTCATTACAGCAAGGTACATGTTGGGCAGCCCCACGATACAAACTGATGCTCAGTCTCACCTTTAGCAAACCTGCACTGGTAAGTCCCCCTCTTCTCTCTCTCTCCCTCCCCTTCTTTCTCCCTCTCCCCTACACTCTCTCCCTCTCCCCTTCTTCCTCCCTCTCCCCTACACTCTCTCCCTCCTCTTCTTTCTCCCTCTTCTCTCTCTCCCTCCCCTTCTTTCTCCCTCTCCCCTACACTCTCTCCCTCTCCCCTTCTTCCTCCCTCTCCCCTACACTCTCTCCCTCTCCCCTTCTTCCTCCCTCTCCCCTACACTCTCTCCCTCCCCTTCTTCCTCCCTCTCCCCTACACTCTCTCCCTCCTCTTCTTCCTCACTCTCCCCTACACTCTCTCCCTCCCCTTCTTCCGCCCTCTCCCCTACACTCTCTCCCTCCCCTTCTTCCGCCCTCTCCCCTACACCCTCTCCCCTTCTTCCTCCCTCTCCCCTACACTCCCCCCTCCTCTTCTTTCTCCCACTTCTCTCTCTCCCTCTCCCCTTCTTTCTCCCTCTCCCCTACACTCTCTCCCTCCCCTTCTTCCTCCCTCTCCCCTACACTCTCTCCCTCCTCTTCTTCCTCACTCTCCCCTACACTCTCTCCCTCCCCTTCTTCCGCCCTCTCCCCTACACTCTCTCCCTTCCCTTCATCCTCCCTCTCCCCTAACTCTCTCCCTCCCCTTCATCCTCCCTCTTCTCTCTCTCCCTCTCCCCTTCTTTCTCCCTCTCCCCTACACTCTTTCGTTTTCCTTCTCCCCCTCCCCTGTACGATTGTGTTCAATATTATTTTGAACCTCATTTTTGTCTTAATTTTCGAAAGATTTGACCCATCTATAACCTCATGAGATCCAATTAAAGGGACATACAAATACAGGTATCAGTATAATTAGGATCACAGGTGTCATTTTTCAAATGTTATTTTTACAGGAACCCTTGTATCGAAATGTTTCTATTTATGGTGTGTTTAGCACTGCTATCAGCATGAATACATGTATCAAGACTGTATATTGAATGTAATTATATCCGAGGTTATTATATTCTAAGGAGTATATCTAACTACTTTACCAGCGACTGACTATCACAACATAGCGCTAAGTTCTTCTTTTCATGCATTGCAAATATAAAAGTACTTATATTAGATATCCCTAAACTTAAAGTATACTGACGAAATGCACATCTTTACCAGTAGCAGGAAGACCTGCTCAGGCAGAGAGTAGTATCCAATTTCGGAATGTTATTTGTTTCTGAATAAAAATGCAATATATATATCTTTTATGGAACACAGACGTTTATATCATGCTGCTAATCTTCTTATGTACACACCTGGAGGTGTATCATAAAGAAAATCGTACGACCTAATCTTAAATATGAAAGCGTCGTATATGGGTTTAAGATATCATAAACATTTACAAGATATCTTAAATTGAAGACAGTTTTTACGACGAATATTACTATTTACGGTGGTCTTTATAAAATTGTTCATTACAGCCTGAATTGATATTGAATGCATGAAATAATCTAGATATAGTTATTTTATTATTTCCTCAGAGATTTTCATTAACAAAATAATATTGATTGTTGTGGCACTTAATTGATGAAGCACACTATTTAAGAACTTATCCTATATGTGCGAGGATTTTGGGGATGTATCTTACATTCAATCGTAATTACGATATTCTCTCATTCCTGAGGTACCTTGTATAGAAGATTGTATACTTATATCTAGAAACATTGTACTTAGACCATTGGGCCAATCAAAGTCGTTGTGATTGAGTTCTGATTGGTCATCTACTTGAAAATAGTAGCTGCTGTTATCAGCTGTTATAGTTTATATATGCTATTTCAGTAAGATTACTCCCTCTAAAGGATAATGTACATTACAAATATCTCTAATGTACGAGGGCATTTATAGCTGGTCCAAAGCTGTTGTAAATTCTGTCATAAAACTATGGTGAATGGTATACTATGGGAGGTGTAGGATCATTTTAAAGTATCTCATTTTGTAAACGTATTTTCCGCACGAATTACTCTATTATCTTATAATACTTTAGAATAACTAATTATGCCCTGAGAAAACAACAAAGATTAATTTAAGACACAAGAACATAACTAGTAAAAGAATATTATAGATAGTTAGGCATACTATGAGAGTGTACACAATAAGTAATGTCATTTTTCCAAGAGACCCCCAAATATAATTATTCTTGGAAACAGAGTAGCAACATTTTAAGACAGTATCTTATGTTGTAAGATACATCGTATGATACATCTTAAATCGTATGATGTATCTTATATGATACGATTTCATCTCATTGTATGATCCCCCCCCCCCCCATAATAATGGCCCTTTACTACTCTAAACGATAAGAATCAATACTTCAAATTTCAATAATGTATGCTAACTAAGATTATAATGTTATCAGGTATGAATGAATGCGGGTATCGGGCACAATAAACAGTGAATGTTTGCAATAGCTGAAGTATAACATGAAAGTGGGTCACAATATTACATCGTGGGACTGTAGTCTGGGTCACATACTTGTAACTTAGAGTATGAGCTTGTAATGAGAATTCTCATTACATGTCCGTGTCTGGACCAACATTTTCCGCTGCCATGTATAGGTTTCCTTTATATTTTGTAAACAATTGAGTTGGTCCATGAATGCCAACATTCTGGATATTTTTGATCGGTTCTCATTTTAGAAATATCAAAAACCGCGATGGACCAACTTGTATGTATGAATTATCATTTATTATTATTTATGTTTCAGATCACGAAGTTGGAAGTTCATCTGGCAAAGCAATCATTCACCATATACAAGCAGGATTTTGAGGAACAGAACGCTGTCCTTCGCATCTCACTGAACGACACAGATGCCCAGTATGATGTTTTCTTTATTTACTTTCATAAGAACTCAGTGTCATTGAACCTAAGCTCAGATCAATCTATCAATTGAAAATAATATTTTTAGAACATCAATACGCCCAAGACACTTTGTGCTCTGCAGCTACCAAAGACCAACTGCAGGAAATGATAATATAATAATACGTTTATTTTCATAACACTGATACGGTATTCTATATAATACAATGTAGCAGACTAGAAAATATATGTGAAAAAGTGGTTATAGAGGCCTGGTGGTATATAAAGAAAATAATGGTATTTTGTCAAACAAAAGGTGAACACACCTCGAAGCAATATTGAGAAAACGCCCCATATTTTAGAACTGTGTACATTTTCTAATTGTTATATGTCATTAAATATTTGTCGTACAGGAGTTACAATCCGAGATGGGAGGCATCAGCAGCAGATTTCACCGAGGACAGATTTATATGGGACCTCGCTGGGGGGAACGATTCTCTCGTAGCTTCCAGTCTCCATTTTGCTTTCAATGGGAACCGACTTGTCAACTACTACAATTACCCTGCCATGCTGAAGGAATACAACTTGCTGTGCGAACTTGTGTTGTATGGAAGGTGGGTGACTTTACAATTAGGCCAAACAAAAATAGGTGTGTTTCCGATTTACCCCCCCCCCCCCCCCCTACCTAGAAAAACCTTACCCTACCTAACAAAAAAAAGAAGTTACCACCACCACCACCCCTACCTAGTTTTCAGCCAGATAAATCGGAAACACACCTTTTTTTTTGGCCTTATTGCAATACAGATTATTCATTGAATAGGGGATTTGCATAGTCGCCATCTTGAATCTTAATTCGCATGGCATTATGGGACTAATGGTACTGTATAAAATCTGTAGAAATCATGCCATGTTCAGCATGGACTATTTATCAATGCTCTAACCTCAATATCCATGTGTTATACATGTTTCCATCACACTAGCCCCTATCTTTCCCATCATGCATTTGGTTTTCATAGGCCATTTAGACAGGCTGTGGCATTGGTGAAAACATTCTTGCAATTTTCGATAAAAATGTTGCCAAATATTTGTATGTCAGATTTCAACAGAATCCATCCCAGCATGCAGTGCAGTAGACATGCCCAATGAGACATGCAAATCCCCTATTACGAATGTCTAGGTGTCTGTAGTTTTATAATTTAACGACCATGTGAGTACCTCCACTCCCCCTGTAGCAGAGGTATACGTGATGTATATGGATGGCGACACCCCATGGATTTGATTAAATGCTAAATGATTCCTTGATACATTTCACACTTATTATGAGACTTTTCATCGACTTTCACCTCAATCCATTCTTCGTCAGGGGACAGATTGGAACAAAATCCTTGTCTTAAAGTGACTGCCACAATCATGCCTTTCTTTGTGTAGCAAACTGTGTGACTGTCATAATTATTTGTTTGGGAATATTCCTAATTTTATGTGCGCGATAGATGACTGCTTAAATATGTTACATATGGGTCAGGCCGTCAGAAAATGTACAATTGGCAGCCCAACACATTTAGTAAATTTTGCTAAATTAAGCTGAAAAGTTGCCGATACTAGATATATCTGAGTATATTTGGTATTGGGTTGATTCAAGGAATCTGTTTGGTTATGTTGAACTGGGTTTCGAAACTTAAACCTTAAATTTGGGTTATTTGATTGAAATAAGCTATGATTATCAACTGCAATGCTACGATTTGGTTACATGAGTGAATACTCGTTGACAGAGAAATAGACAATCCTGATGAGGCTGATCGCTGTTCCTGCTTCCTCGGTAATGAACAAGGGGCAGCAAGATGTGACAAGTGCAAGAAATGTATGTGTAGAGACGGGCACACCTCACGCCATGGGAACACCTGTGTAGGTACCAATGTTAGTGTCTGTAGAGCGTAGACACTACAATTAGGGATTACTACTAATGGATTACGGAGTTACTCTAATCACTCGGATCTCTCGCGATATACTTATAAATAGGGGTAGCTTCGATTGGTTAGACGTCTCAATAGGGATATAGTGCTTGGCTTGTAGTTTCAGTAGGTATAAGGTAAGGCGTGGAGTACAGAATGGCTTCTTTTATTAGGCTTCAATATAACACAGTGTTCATGTATAGCAAGTTATAGCATGGTCAGTGTTCAAGGTGGCAGGGCTTCCAGTCAGTTCATCATCATACAGCATACGGTAGTACAGCTCTCCAGGAGAAGTCTGCCTATACAGTGACTGGGGGCCCTTATATATTCTAGGTATTGCACCAGACCTGGGATGCATTTCATCATCTTTCCCGGGCGTACTGCAATGGTCAGTGGGCATTTCATCAGCCACCAGGGCTGTTGAGCATGCGCTGGCCCTTGCATCAGCCTCCAGGTTAATGGCGGAGTAGCTCACATGCAATGTCGCCGGGGGATTTCATCATCCAGAGACATTGCATCAGCTCTCTCCGCCAAGGGGTCAGACCCCCTCCCTACCACCGTTCATAAGATCGACCAGTAAATAAGTAAACAATCGACACACATATAAATATAACATACACATAGGCTTAAATATTATTAAAAATAAATTGGGACATTGACACCAATACACGTAACATGTACATAACTGTAAGGTATATTTAAAAGCTGTAATGTATCCATGAGAATTCCAAATAAATATTGGTGATTTTTAGATCTAGAATTATTTGTAATCAGGTCATAAGATTACATCCAAGTGACGATCCTATAGTCTCGGCCATTACTGCTAATCATTATTAAAGACATTTTACATTGAGGACAAACACAAAAATATTTACTTTAAGTTAATCCTGTTAATTGATATAATAAGTTTTGAAAATAATGCAGAACATCATAAGACGTGACCTAGTCATGCCCATCCAACTAATAATGGATACATTTACACTGCAGGTGAACTTAGACCGCTGGTTTGGGTTTCTGAGAGTTCTGAGACAAATTATTGTTTTTTTTTGATAAATTTGTATTCAGGTTAAAAGACAGTTACAATCTCACAAAAATATTATTATTATTATTGTGATTTTCGTCATGCCCTTACTTAGTTAATCAATTCTTAAATAGCAGAGAAGATTCTATTCATATTCAGCCAGATTAAATTTAATTTTTAAGCTTACACAAAATTAGAGAAATTTTAAAGAAAAGTTTAAATAAATGATGAGAATGATGAATGAGGATTCCTGTCTAATAATAATTACAAGGTCTATTTAAGCGAGAGTCATTGATATAATGGATCCTGTGTTTCACAGTTAGCATATGACTATACATTAAAAATATACAATTATATTTACATATATTCGATCGACTGATGGGGACATATATATACAGTGTATAATAAGTACCATATTTGTTCATATGTGTGCTTATTCATACAAGGAAGAAAGAAATCAGAAGCATTTATATTAGCATTATGGTGTATTAGTCTCGAATTGTTGGTATCTGAGGGTATACTGGGTGAGCGCAGAATACATGTTTGTTACGGTCTGTTGACCATGGTGCGTGTTTAGTAAGGGAGGGAGGGAGAGAGAGTGGGCTGACCAGCGAGGCAGGACGTGAGGTAATGGGTGACCGCGGTGGGTGACCGCGGGTCTGCTACATAGGTTGTAATATGTGTGTTGATAAGCGTGCCTGGTTAATGGTGGTATAAATGAATGAATGAAGTGAATCGGCCAAATGAATTTAAATTTAAATTGGAAGTGATGGAGGATCCCAACAATTCGAGACTAAAGCAATTAGAACCTTCAGTTGTAGCGGGGGTTCGTTGTCTGTTTGCCCGGGACTAATCGCCCAATAGTCACCTGTTTAGTGACCGTACCTTTTCCATACACGTTATAAAGTTTAAATGTTGAATTTTAGGCTTCCCTCGTTGATATACGAGTATAGGACTCGTCAAACTAGACGCAGTAGTCACACAAATCATATATGTACATACCGCAAAGAAGACATTACGAGGAGAGAAAATATTATACAATCGTTCACCTAATGGTGTAAAATCTCAATTACAGAGTATTGAATTGAATATTTATGTTTATGTTTCATTTTCAATCAGTTTACTTAATCAACACATTCTTGAATATCTTTTTCTTTTGAAGGCCCCCTACATTACCTCGGTGGAGCCTAACTTCGGACCAGTATCAGGAGGTACACGACTGACCATTAGAGGTGGACTGTTACAACCTAGGATAAAGGCTATACCAACATCAGTAGTGGTTCATATTGGCCACGATGGAACCTGCCAGAACAATGGGTTCGTTATATTTCATGCACCTTGCCTCTCCCACTAGCATTTCGCCCCTCGCATCTTACCAAATAATAAACGGAAATGAAAAAAATATCTATGTATACAAATGACAAAGTATATCAGCCAAATATATCTCTCTTCCTTTCCCCCCTCTCCCTTCCTTCCACCAAAAACCGAAACATGGAGGAAGATGTAAATAATTATGTGGAGGAGGCTATGAATGTACCAAGGGACCGGCCAAGGCTGAAGATGGAATACAAGCTAGACTGAAGTGAGAAGGACTGATGCAAACATTGTATACTCTAAATCTATTACGCACTTTCTGGACCATATATTATATTCTCTTCAATTCTGCAGCAATACTTAGATACAGGAGCGGTTTCCTACCTGAATGCATCTTGTCCTGGAAAAATGGAGCCATGCATTCATGTTTGGTCGTGATAATATATCTCCAACTGATGGAATGAACCTCCTACCCAACATCTCTGGATTGCTGAGCAAATTTAATATACATAGAATAATCATACAATATGGAACATGAATATGATGTAATGTATATGTATGGGGTCCATGTGTCTGTTGCGATTCTTGCCTATGTTCTTTCCAGTGTCTGTGTATCAGCTCCGGCTTAATATTAATCGATATTTAAATAATAATATTTCGAGATCGTATAGGTTTCCTTCTGCGAGAATAAATATATTATGAATATCGATAGCAGGAGATGGGGGGAAAAGGAACAAAGTGGCCGGATTAAATTACAGTTCCAAAGGGACCAAGGGTTGAAATATTCTATGTTCTAAGCGCAGATCCAAGATAAAACATCAAGAGTGTAATACTTCTTTCATATGTTCCCTTTATTCCTCCTTGTGTGCTGGGTTGAAGACCTTGCTCCTCAACCTGATTCATGAACAGGTACATCGAGATATGAATGATTTTCAAACCAAGGAAACATTATGTTTGCAACATAATTCAGGAATAATGGAATAAATATAATAATCACATAAATGCAAAGTTGAACATAAATATAAAAATATGTAATAAACATCATGGTCAAAGTCCGGATGGAATCCATTGAAGCATAACTTAATAATAAATTAATCAAATAATATAAACTGCAAATATTATATGCGGTTGCAATGAATATCCTAGTGGCATCAAGAGGAACTACCCGGAGGCGGAGGTCCAGATCCGGGGCAATCAGGAGCTCCGCGACAATGTTCATATGTACTGATGTTGATATTATTCTCAACCAGGTCATCTCCCTTCCCCCTCCCCTTACTTGTGTCCCTTTCCTCACCTGCCTTTCCTCCCTTCCCCTGGATAACAAGGATAATTATCTGATGGTGTTATATTATTAATATTGGAGGTGTGAATGTCAAGCGGTGCCGTAACAAGTGTACCGCTCCTGTTATATTATGAATATAACTTATGAATGACTATGAATGGATGCTCGAAATAGTAATGACTATTGTGTTTAAAGAGGAATGAATTGAGACATGAGGCTTTAATGCTAAACATCCAACTGACTATCTTTTATTATCCTTACATACATCACGGAGTAACTGCGCATGGCCTATTATGATTGGCTATGCTTACTCTGATGTTACCTGATACCTTTACTAGTGTTACACAATCCTGCAGTTAATTTATTTAATGATAAGTAATTATAGTAATTAAAGACCCTAATTGTTTTATACTATTGATAACAATGTGGTTAATCACTATTACATTCTGATTATGTAATATGATATAACACTCCCGACTCACGTGGTTATCAATGTCCCCAAGATAATTAAATTTTTACTTAAAATACTACAATGGAATGGTCACAATTAGTTTTATACAATTTGCTTCCTGTCTTCTATTTAGGGGTCATCCTCATAAAGATGGCTTTATCTGGTGCTGGACGAGTCCTTCTAATCGCGTGGTTGAACCATTACCAGTGTGGGTGGACCTCCTACTGGACGGAGTACAGTACCGTATAGACCAAGAGCTGACCTTCACCTACATGCCTGACCCCATCATTGAAGATGTGACACCCTACAGGGCTTATTTGTCGTAAGTCACTGCAGTGTTTGAGAAATCTGATCATTTGTTTTCTTTACCAATAAGATTTGGATGGATATTTTATAACATTATATCTCAACGATATTATTTTGGGAACATTTAATAAGAAAATGCTCATTATAACTCTTCAATGATTAACCCTGTATTAGATGTATGTATAACATATATCATATTCACATACCCTCTTTGACAATATTGCAGTATCTTATGCCAAATGTATCTGATGTACATCGTATTATCTTAGTATGATAACTGGTAAATAGCAATAGTATCTATAGCTGATTGAACAATATTTTTGCGTCTTTTGAGCTTTAACATTCATGACGTTTCAAATGTAAAATTCAAGCAAATCATAGTATATCATAGCATACTTCATTCTGTTAGATTAGTGGTTGGTCGTCTCCAGTCATCGACGGAGACGAGTATTGTCGACCACTTAAAGCATGAAATTGTAATACCACAAGAGGGCCTGAAATCCTCACACAATGCCGGAGATCACCCCCTTAATGCGATTGATTGATCGAATAAAAAAGTTTTCAAATTCAAATTCAAATACTAAGTGGTATTTTGTAGGGGAGGAAGTAACCTTACAATCCGCGGCCAGAATCTAAAGTCGGTGACTTTTCATGGATCTAAGGACGTGCTGATTCTTGGTGACAGGGATGCCCGAGGGGTAAGTTTGTACCTTTTTATAATGACAATCCACACGGAACCTATAAACACATAATGCTGGTCATTGTACTAAAACTATTCACTATCGAGACACATACATATGGGTCAGATTTTCAGAAAATGTACAATTCGCCTTCACCAATCCTCTCAAATAACCCACATTTAAGATGAAAATGAGCTTTAAAATGCAGTTTAACATAACATAACGGATAATTTAATCAATGCAAAACCAAATATACTCAGATATACCCGGTATTCTTCATTTTTCAGCCTAATTTAGGAGAATTTCCTAAATGTGTAGAGCTGCCGATTGTACATTTGTAATGACCCTCGGTGTGCGCAGGGGAGGAGAAATAAGAACAACAAGACATTAGCTATATTGTAATTACTGTAATTTATTCCATAATGAAGATCCGAACCTGGTACAATAGTATCACGTATAAGAAAAGGTGTTATAATTAAATAATAACAAGTACAAAGAAGTAAAGGAGAATATAAGTCAACTAGCTTATATTGCCATCTCGTCGCCACACTGAGAATTATACAACACGGGATAACATGCGCAAAGCGCGATGAATATAATCCATATTAAATCAATCGTGAGTAGTATAAAAAGTGAGAATAAGCTACGGCATTACACATTTTCTGAAAATCTGACCCACATGGCATAACAGTTGTTGGAAATGATATGGCAGAATGAACAAATAAATAAATTAAAACTGATATAATATTTTGTGTCATAACAGGATTGCTTCATTCGGAGTAGCAAGCTCATGGTTTGCACACTGCCAACAGTTAGAGGATCATCGACCATCGAGACGTCGATTGGACTTGAGCTGGATGGCGTATTGAAATACAGAAATCTTTCTCACACGTTCCCAAATCAGACATTCTACATCTTCCCAAAGCCTTCGCTGCGTTCTGATGATGTTGAATTCAGTGAAAGGAAACTGACATTGCGGGTAAGGAATATATGTCATGTCTGTTCCAATATTAGAATTCGCTATTCTAATTATGATGTATTCCAGGGAAATGAGTCACAAGTCGTTTTTCGAAGTGATATATTCACATAAACTGTTTCTTCAGTCGTATGAATGCATGTTCCAAATGTCACAACAGTGTATCAAATATATTCTTGTGTTATGAATGTCATCATATATAGTATATATAAATACTTATCTGGTAATTACCCACCAAGAAATATTGCAATTTTTTTTAAATATAAAAAAACAAACATAAAAAATAGAAAATAGAATTACCTTAATGTTACTATCATTAGAAATGGGCTTGATCTCAAGGTTTCAAATCTGATGATATCACATGTGACTTGTTTTCCTGTAACATATCAGTTGTTAATCGGATCGTCACTGTATCAATGAAAATGCGGCATTAGGATGATTTGTTTGTTTGCTTTATTGATAGCCTTTTATCGTACAGATAATAATTCTCAGCATATCATCAAAACAAACAAAAGCTAATAATAGACAATAATTGTTAATTTTTAACTAAAAAATCAACAGTCAGTCGACGTTTGTCAACTCATATGAGTATAGGACCTACTTTACATTACATATCCACGAACACGCGTAGGTGGCGCCCCCTGGTAGTTCGATTTAGAACTACTGTCTGAGCAGGATTTCATAGCAATTCATATTCATTGCTTTTCCAAGTAATACGTACAGTTCAAGGTTTTCTCACAATATAGATAACATAAACGCAACATTTTTATATTTTTTCCAATTTAAAAAAAAAACCCATAAAATCAGTGGCTCACAAAATCAATCTAGTCACCATAATTATACTTCTTCGTTCTCTCTAAGTTCAGTCCATAAATTATTTTGATTTTGATTTTAAAACTAGAAAGGTCAAGAGTGTTCCTAACTTCAAATGGCAATTCATTACCAGCATTACCTCTAACATTCACATGAATGTTTCTATCATTGAAAGTACCCGTCTTGAAAATCAGAGATAATACTCTACTTTTTCGCTAACATAACATCCCAAATCTAACATGTATTTCAAAGTTCGAGACATGTCCTCTTGTATTCAAGAGAGTTCTAAGGCCTCTGTTTTGAATTTTCTGCAAGCGTTGGGGAACATTTTGTGGACCCAGGTCCGTCCATATAATACAATTTTCCAGGATGGGAAGAACAAATGTTTTGTACAAAGAGATGGCAATGTTTGAACCAATAAATGGGAGAATTTTTCTTATTTTAGAGATCTCGAAGTAGGCTCTTTTTGTTGTATTATTCATCATATTTTCCATTCGTAGCTCTGAGTCTATAAGGAGCCCCAGATATTTGAATACTTTGGCCTCCTCGATATTTGTGTTCATTTAGCTATACTTTGAAATAATTCTTCTTTGTCTTCTATTCACATCAATTCGTTGCTTTCGTGTTTTGCTATTGTTAAGTTCGAGTCTATTATGTAGGCACCAATTTTTCAAACCTAACAATATCTCTCTCTGTATTAATCGTCGCTGGAATAATAACTTGGACACGAGCTATGGCCAACTTTACAGCGGGGAAATGGCCGCCTTTTATTAATTAGAAAAAAGAAAGAAAACGTATTGGTGCGCAAAAGGTAGATTCATTGGTGGTGAGAGAGAGAGTGAACCGTAGGAATGTTAATGTTCCAGAACAACACTAGGCGGTGTGGCGGTTGGTGGCGGATTCAGGCACTACATGAATACGCCTGATATTGAAGAATATAAAGGCAGAATTCATCTACATCGTTTTGTGTGATGATACTTTGCCATATGACGCAATCATCCGCCTAAAGTTGAATATTAGAGGAGAGATTTATATCAAGCACATCATTCATGTACAAAACGAACATAATTGGGCGTAAAATGCTTTCCTGAGCCACTCCAGCATTCAGGTTAACAGATCTTGAAATAACATTACCAATTTTGACAACTTCGGTTCGACCTAAGCAATTATATCTCAACAAATTCAGACCATTTTTTCTAAACCCCAAAGCTTCCTATCCCCACTATCCTTAGGTTTTAAAAGAGCCAATACAAGATGATTCAGAGCATTGAAAGAACATAAACCAGGATAGGAAATGAAATCATAGAATTCAAGTGGAGACCTAAATCGGGGGGCAATCGGGGGCCAAATCGGCTGTATGTGGGCGGGGTTTAAGACCATACTCAGTCACTCAGACTCACTCTCACCTACTCATTCACTCACACTATTTTGTAGGGAACCAACCTGGATGACTGTTGCTCAGAGGGAAACTACACGGTGCTATTGGATGGGAAACAATGTATGACAACTGCGCTGGAACGGGAAAGCCTCTCTTGCGACCCTGGCAACACTACATTTGCTGGCACAAGGCACCATATCGTGGTTAGTGGCTGTTTTATCTGTGTAATTTTCACGGGCTTCGATTATGAGATATTTATTATTTATAGATAGTAAGGTATGGGTGGTCAGATTTGAGTCGCGCTGCACTCACCACGGCAGCCATCATACTTCTGTGACCTACTTTCAGGCTGGCTTTCAGGCGGATTAGGTTTGACTCAATAGACGCACGGTTTTATATCATTTCATTCGTTTCTGCTTTATCTGAGATGTTGACGGAATAACTGGTTCAAGGTTCCAAGTATATTGATGTGTTTATAAGTATGTTGGTTTTTTGGTGATGAATGATTGCATTTATCATTTTACTTTGTCGGATAATCAATGGGGAATAATTGGTTTGTAATATGATGTAATATAAGGTGTGACATTTTAAGGTATAATTATGTTCTGAGCGTACACTATTCGCAGAATTTATACAAAGTACACTATTCGCAGAATTTATACAAAGTACACTATTTGCAGAAAAGCTGATTTAAATCAGATAGAAAAATATTCGTAGAAAATATATTACAACCTAAGTAGGATATTTTAGACAATCAATTATACAAATAATTATAGAATTAAAAAAGGTATAACCTCATAATCGCGAGAAATTCGCAAATATTAAAAATAAAAAGAAACAAACCCGGGGCAGTGCCCTATACAAGACAGGCAAAGCTTGTGTCTATAAAAAGACTCATTTCAACTCTCTGTTCCTGGGTTTATATAGCGGTGACCGGATTACGAATGATTAAACAACCACACTAGCCCCTACACTATAGGTCTGAGCCTCTTTTTTGGTGAAATCAATTAATTCTTTGACATCTTATGTAGTTTATGATGAATGTTCCAAATCTTATTAAAATCGCATAATCATAAATGCTCCTATCCATTCTACCACCATATAATATTATACATAACTTAAAAATGGATTTGCCCGACATGTGACTCAGTTGCCAAAACGGGTCACAAATATAATATCTCTAGATTGTATACGTTAAAAAATGGATAACATCAAGTGGCAGAGGGGGTTGGGAGACTATTGAAAGGCAGTATTAGGGGCTAGGCATATCCTGAAAGGCATGATTTAAATTCCAAATACTAATGTGAGTTGTTCTCAGTCTCTCCATTTTCTCTTCTGCAGTATGATACTTCACAGTTTCTTGTCAATCCGATGTTTCTGAGGAAATAATATGTCATTATTAGTTTTACATTGTGCTTGATTACAAACATGTATGTAAGCAGTATTACGATTGTCCAAGAAAATATGTAATGAGAAAAATGTCATTTTCACAGGTAAGGGTGGACAGCTTTAAAATCGACCTAGGCTATGTGGTTTTAAGTGCACAAACAGAATCCAACTTGTCCCATATAATCAGTGCCATCGGATGTACTGCCCTTATCCTGGTCATCCTGTTCCTCTGCCTTGGTATTATCTTTTGCAAATGGCGGAAGAAGAATGGTGTCGAAGAGATCCCACCTATTCCCTTGACAAACCTCGAAAGTACCTCACAGTGTAAGTGATAATCAAATCTTCCATACATTCATGAAGTCATTTCTGCGAAAGTGTATCCATATACATATCACTTTACTGGAAGGCCTACATAATTCTTGCGTTCATAATAACAACTCTCATAAAAATATGTTAAATAAAATGTTTTACTTCTACTCATACATTCTAAAGCGGATTATTAATCTTGGTACACATATTGTTTGCACAACTTGATTGAGAACTAGTATGAACCCTGTATGAGGCCACGAAGCTAGCAGATGTAGGTGTAAACTAAACCTAAAGATAACAATATAATGGGCTAAAGTTAACTTTTTCAAGCCACCCTCGAATGATCATACAGACTATGTATGATTCAAACCCTGCATATTGATTTTTAGGCCTGGGAATGGATGACAAGAAACCAGGAACTGAGGAAATAATCGCAAGCTTAAATAAGACTCTTCAAAAAGTCATCAGATCCAGACTTCTGAAGTGTGAGAATATCGAAAAGCACAGGAGAATAGGAAAAGGTCAGACACTGTATTGCATCCCATGCATTTAGCAATTATTGCCATACGCACAAGGTTGTAGTCATTACACACAATATTTACAACTCTTCATTGAGGCATAATAATTCAAATAAAATGAATATGATTACCTTTTTTAAATCTAATTCACTCAGGTACCCCATCGCCTCCTGCTGAAACAAAAGGTGGCCACACAAACCTTCAAAACTTTCAAAACCTACAATCGCTAATGAAGGGATTTTTTTTCTGTTTAAACAGATTTTATTTCGAAACAAATTTCACATCAGTAATACATTTCAACGTTCAAAAATATTTCTGTTGCAAAAAACAATTTGATAACAAGATTAATAATGGTAATCAGCAGTTCATTTAGAGTTATAATTAGTCTAGCGATTTATGTCCAGGGATAATCAGCTATGTATGTTTGGTTCTTTTAAAAACTATTTTCTTTGCTCCTCAGGTAACTTTGGCAAGGTCTTCCATGCAACAATTACAGTCGGTGCTGAAGTAATTTCTGCTGCTCTTAAGACCCTCAAAGGTATGTGGAAGTGTTAAGGCCCTTATTGACAGAGTGTTGGTCCCACAGATTCTAGTCGAACCCTCATCTCCCTGGACAAAAGTGCGTTTGTCTATTATATGTTCAGCTGAAATTATTTGGTCGAATATGTCCGACCCAATATTGTTTCCTTGATGATATCTACCATTTATTTAGTATTCAGTATTTTGGCTGTGATTCGGACACATACATCTGAGCAAACAGTGCTACGCAATGTACTCAACTTTGAGGAGTTTTTCCATCAGAAATGGTTGATTTTTCATATTCTTCCAGACGGCACAAGTTCAGACAAGGAGGACATAGAGGAGTTCCTGACTGAGGCTACAGTAATGAAGGACTTCTTCCATCCTAACGTGCTCTGTCTCATCGGTGTCATCCTTACTGACTTGGACATCTTTGTAGTTCTCCCTTACATGGTTAATGGAGACCTCAGGAAATATGCTGCTAGACAGGTGGGAGAATATGTTCAATTTTCATTACTTGGAAAAGCCAATTTGTCTCAGTCACATGATCAGTTCACTCAAAGGAGAGTAATGTTAAAAATTAGTAGTCACACAATTATATATTGAACTGTATACAAAGGAGCCCTATGTGGCATCTACACAGTTGCTGTTTTGTAATTCCTCCGAATTAAGGACAATTTCTCCGAATTTGTGTGTACCCGAACCCTAATTTGCAACAGTGTAGACGGGGCATAAGTACAAATTAAGCTTTAACCCATACAATCCCTTGGTCACCTTTGAATTATGGTTCTCAATAATGCTTCTGCTAATTTGCCAGATGTTTGACTTCAAAACCTTCCATCAATTCACCCTTGACGTCGCAAATGGCATGAAATACCTGGCTACAAAACGCTTTGTCCACCGGGATCTGGCTGCTAGGAACTGCATGTAGGTAGACAGACTTTTAGACATTACTATCAAAGTATGTGTAAGTGAAATATCACCGAGTATATTGGGACGGCGCCAGGCTATGCCCATTCGGCCACGCCCCCCCCCCCCCCTCGTTGTGACCCCGGCAACGGTATGACGTCATAATGTCAGTCCCTTCCATGCCCACACCAATATAAATGTTCCTTCCCCTCACTTGCTCTCCCGCTCCCAACCTGAGTACACATACCTTGACAGTTTGTTTTTCTTTATTACTTGATTGTATATGTTTATGGTGTAATAAACTACCTTTATTGGTGGTCAAGGCCATCCCTTCTTCACTGTCATCATTTATATATATATATATAGTTGCACCTGCAGATATATTATATGATTCCATGAACGTGAAATACCAAATTTTGTTTTATTTTAGATCTATAAAAAGTATTTGAGAGCTGCATGTAAAATGCCTTGCTCGAAATTCACTGCATAAAATGTGCTGGGACAATCCTTCAAACAAATTAATGACTAAGCATACAGATAAATGTCAAATACAATTTTAATCTAAATTATTTTACAGGGTGAATGCAGAGGGTGTAGTGCTGATAGGAGACTTCGGGCTGGCTAAGGACATCTACGTGGCAGACTACTACAGACCAGAAGGACGTAACAAACCCATGCCCTTCAAGTGGATGGCACCAGAGTGTTTGGATGAACGAGTCTTCACGACCAAATCAGACGTGGTATGTTGCTTTTCTCTATGGTAACCAGATTTTATATTCTTATGAATCGTCCTCATCCAAGTGAAAGGTCCCGTCAAATTATCAGGACCTGGCGTTCATTCGGGCCAGCGTTTATTTTGTTTCAAGAAGTTAAATGACCCAGTGTTTTTTGGGGGGGCAGGCGTTTATTTGGGACCCGGTGTTCTATCGGTGAAATACGGTATATAAAATAACAAGGAAAGAACAGATGTATCAAGGGCTGCGTTTCTTCTTTATTCACTGTATTAATTCTGATACAATATAGGAAACTAAACTTTAGTTATTGTAAATTTAATACTTATGATTCAATATGATTTTCCAGTGGGCCTATGGAATTACAATGTGGGAGACATATACCCAAGGAGATCGCCCCTACCCAATGGTAGAAAATCTAGACTTACTTATGTACCTGATGCGGGGAAACAGACTAGAGAAACCTGATAACTGCCCTGAGCCTATGTAAGGATATATGATTAAGTTTAGATGTGCATTTTTTCCAATTCTTTGGCTTATACATTACTATAATCTTAAAAGAATAGTGTATTTTGCTTTTGACCCAAGAAAATATTAAAGAATGCACATATCATGAACTTTCAAGATATTGATGGCATGATCAATCAGTTTCCAGATAATGACTGCGTGCTGGCAACATGATCCAGATGTCAGACCCACCTTTGCAGAACTTGTGGACCTGCTCAATGATGCCGCAAAGATGATCCATGCAGCTACAAAAACAGGTGGCCCCATCTGCAGTACGGGTGTTGGAAAACAAACGTCAGTTGTAAGCGTGCCTAGCATCTGCAAGAAACCTGAAAACACAGTTGCACTTGGAACCTCTGAGTCACAATGCCCCCTACTCGATTCAGACTGGGACATGCAAGAAGATGACATGCCCGACTACCTTGCACCAGTACCACCAGAGGAGGAGTGTGAGGGTGCAGTGGGAGGAGCACCAGCCCATACTACAGGTCAAGCCATCTCATCCCAGGACCTGGCAGCCATTGCAGCCGCCATGAGAGAGGGAAGTTCTCCAGAAGATGATGCAGGATACCTCAAGCCTGTCAGCACAATACTTCAGCCTCAAATGCTAAACATGTCTCGGCATGTTCCAGGGAACACACATAATGTCTCATCCCAGGACCTGGCAGCCACTGTGGCAGCCATGAGAGATGGAAGTTCTCCAGAAGATGATGCAGGATACCTGAAGCCTGTCAGCACAAGACTCCAGCCTCCCATTCTTACCAAACCTCGGCGTTTTCCTGAGATCTGAATTTTCCCAGAACCAGCCATCAGCCATCGCAGTCTCAATGAATTTCTCCTGAGAATGATGCTAAATACCTGATGCCTGTAGGAACATATTAAAACCCCGAGAACACAACCAAATTTTAACCGTCAGTCACCAGGGCAGAGAAAATGGTGCTTCGGCAATGGGAGTCGGGAAAAGCGGGGGGGGGGGGGGGGGGGGAGGAATATTAATATTATAACTTTTTCTAATTGGTCTTCCCAGTCAGTAGATGAGATATGATAGTTAGTTCTTTGTTTTATTTTTTTATATTTCAAGTGGGGTGAGTAGTGGGTGAGTAATGGAAGGTGTGTTTACTACATCTTAGAGATCCTGATGTGTTGTTTGCATGATGCATTTATTTTTAGTTGGACTTTTAAGGTCCATATTTCTGAGATGGTTGTCTAGTGAATTCCAATCTGAACCTATTCGCTAGCTCAGTGATTTGCGACTGCAATTTTCTTCATTTGATGCAGTCTATATACTAGTAGAATGCATCTGAGGTGCCATTTCTGGCAATAATCCATACTGTCAGTCAGATGTAATTTTGTTTTTATCTAGATACAAATGTGAAATAAGTTTTGCTTTTAATTTTGTTTCGTACCAACACTCCTCTCCCCAAAAAGGGCCAATTCAAAACGTCATGTTTTTCTATGACATATAATGACTTACCTTTAGGCTATCAATATTAATTTACTTCTGAATGTGTACGTGTGTGTAAAGAAATCTTTTGTAAATTTGTCAAATCAGTTTTAAGATTACTCAGCACAAGCTATTAACTAGATTTTAATTTAGATCTAGGCCTCGAATTAATCATGAATGGTTACAAAGTGATGTATATTCTCAGATTCATCAATGATGGAACTGACCGTACATTACCATTCATATTCTCATCAAAATCCTTTTATTAGATCCAAGAATACCAACATCTACCAGCAGGGACCTTTTTCTCTGGTCTGGCCATTGCCAGTTAGGCTATTCAGTGTGGGTCAGGATTACAAATATCTAAACATAAAACGCGATGCTGTAAATTGCCAAAGCTTTACAAATTGACTGAAACATTTACATGTATATAAGAGTACACAAATATATTGGTAGTACCATTGTATCAAGGACGTTTTGGCAGAAACTCTGACCAACATAAACTAAATCTTGAGTGTATCTTTAAGCTTGACTATGTATACTAAATTAAAGGGATTGATTGCAAAATTAAACTGTTGTTAACAAAGGAAATATCAACAGCGTTGAATTGAAGTTGACCATCAAAGTTGACATGGTAACAGCCAATACTGTATTCAGCAACTAATTTATTGTATTGTATTGCGTATTGATTATTTCTGGAATTGGTACAATTAACATTTTAATATACGATAACAATTTACACCGGAAAAGGGAACAGCCCTAGCTCCTCCAGAAGATCACTGGTAATTGAATCAATGAGAGAGAGTAAAAATAATTAAGTTCAAAATAATTAAGACTAGCAATCGACACTATTGCAATGGGATGCACTAGCTATAGTGTCAATAAGGTGAAGGCAGTTATGTGTCTGTTCCCTTTTGTATACATGTATATTTGTTGGTCCACTGGTTCATATTTATTGTTTATTGACTGATTAAATGATATTGGTGTATAGGTATTCTATCCCATTTTCTATTGTCAGGTGTGCTGTGGCATTCTAACGAACACTGTATTGTCCCCTGCTCACACGCTTTTAAAGACCTGAAGGTATTTTACTCCATGGTAAACCTTGTATCAGATAACATTTGTATGTAGAGGCATACAATTAAACGTTTGACGAGAAGTAAAGCATTTTCCCCAACGAATACGCGGCCATTTACATACATAGCCACGCTCAGAGTGAGGAAAGTTTGCTGGTTGGTTGCCTAGCAACCCCCGCCACCGATTGAGGTCTCATTTCAGACAATATAATTATAGACACATTATGTAGATAATATATTCTATATATGCCAAAAAGGATAAATACCGTTCCTCTTTCTGGTTTCATCACTAAATTGTAATTTGTTTATTCAAAGGTTTTATTCAGAACACCCTGCCTCCAGGGCTTTTAGACAGCTAAAGCAAGAAACCCCCTGTCCCTTTTCATTTTGTATTTTATTTTTGTTTTCGTATTTTCTTCATCCGTATATATGTGCCTGTACACATCGAAAGGTTCTGAAGTCCTTACTTTACATACAGTCTTAAGTGAACTTTCTCATATTTTGAAACTCTTTCATGAACTTTGCTACCTTTGTGACCCATTTTCGGTCTACTCTTTAAAACAGAGCATTGTATAGAATGACTCTGTATCTGACCATCCCTTTATTAACAAAGGCTCTCAGCCGAATTTCATTTTCATGGAATAACTTCTGCCTATGAATGTAATTTTTTGACATTGGTCGAATGTAATTCCAGAAGGCTTTAAATTTGGATTTGCCCATGCAACCTAGTAAAATACTTCCATCGGCCATACCATGCCTTGCTATATCCCTCAGATCAGAATTAGCTAGAAACGTTGTACGCATAGTCGACCAAACATTCTCACCATTTGGACAGCAATTAAGTGAAAATCATCAGGTGAATAATCTCGAACATATGTTGTACAATGGGGCAGAACAAATTTGTTGTTTATAATTTGCCATTCAGTAACAGCTCTCTTTTACCTATGAAACCATTCATTTTGTGTATGTTCTTAAATTCCTTTATTCGAACATAGCCTGCCTTTAAGAAAAAAATAAAGCACGGGAATTAATATTGTTCTCAGTGACTCCAGAGTTCGGTCTAGTAATTTTTATACTTACGCCATTAATAACATCAAGCCATTTGACGTCCATAATAATCGGATCAGTTAAATGAATATTACCAACTTGTATGCCCCTATATTTAACTTCAGACATGATGTATCAAATATATCAATATATCATATTTCTTTAGAATAGTCATCCCTTCTTTCAGTGATCTCTAATTTTCTAAAAGCCCTGTAGTGTCGCCCGCATACTAGACTATTTTATTACTATTTTATTAAATCTCTAAACCTTCAACCTCTTGAATCTGTCTGACCTTGACAGCCAGAGATTCTGCGACGATGGCGAATACAGCTTTACCCCTCTTTGAATCGTAAAACAAACTCCCAGAACCTTCCATTAAATTGCTTGCAATTTGTTGATGTTTATTGGTCAAGTGAGTGTCCAGCGTTTTGTCACTTGTCTCATAGCTGCTCAACTAGAAATAAAGATCCTATGTTGGAAACTAATAAAGGTTCATAACTATTCTATTATCTAATTTGTGAGAGAAAGTCCATGACAAAAGAATAATTCATCTAACTACAATAGATGAAGAATTGCTTAGAGTGAGTGAGATTGGTTGCTTTATGCCTTTATCAACACATTTAATATGGTTATATCAAGGGCAGGAGAGCTGAGAGGGAGTGGCTGAGTGAGATTGGTTGCTTTATGCCCTTATCAACACATTGAAGGTTATATCAAGGGTGGGAGAGCTGAGAGGGAGTGGCTGAGTGAGATTGGTTGCTTTATGCCCTTATCAACACATTGAAGGTTATATCAAGGGTGGGAGAGCTGAGAGGGAGTGGCTGAGTGAGATTGGTTGCTTTACACCCTTATCAACACATTGAAGGTTATATCAAGGGTGGGAGAGCTGAGAGGGAGTGGCTGAGTGAGATTGGTTGCTTTATGCCCTTATCAACACATTGAAGGTTATATCAAGGGTGGGAGAGCTGAGAGGGAGTGGCTGAGTGAGATTGGTTGCTTTATGCCCTTATCAACACATTGAAGGTTATATCAAGGGTGGGAGAGCTGAGAGGGAGTGGCTGAGTGAGATTGGTTGCTTTAAGCCCTTATCAACACATTGAAGGTTATATCAAGGGTGGGAGAGCTGAGAGGGAGTGGCTGAGTGAGATTGGTTGCTTTATGCCCTTATCAACACATTGAAGGTTATATCAAGGGTGGGAGAGCTGAGAGGGAGTGGCTGAGTGAGATTGGTTGCTTTATGCCCTTATCAACACATTGAAGGTTATATCAAGGGTGGGAGAGCTGAGAGGGAGTGGCTGAGTGAGATTGGTTGCTTTAAGCCCTTATCAACACATTGAAGGTTATATCAAGGGTGGGAGAGCTGAGAGGGAGTGGCTGAGTGAGATTGGTTGCTTTACGCCCTTATCAACACATTTTAGATGGTTGATTAGGTGGAAGATATGGACAAACACAACCCCATTCAATTGGACCCAGGTGGGCTCATTTCTTAACATATTTCGGGCAAATTATATACATGTTAATAACAATCATACACAGCCGATGTAAGAAACCTATGTCAAGTATGATCATTTAGTACATACTGAACAGCTAAATACGACCATGGTGCTGGTAATTTTACCAGGTATTATTTTAACAAATATTATACTTGATATAAATATGTCACTACATATTCTGTCCCAATTTCTTTTAATTTTCGGACGCATTAGCTAAGCAAAGGCATTCAATACAAACAAGTGTATCATATTCCAGATAAAAAAGATAAGAAATATTCACATAATATTTGCTGTGAGAATCAAACATACACATCATACATACATGTATCTGTAAATTAGTTATCAATATTCTGCTCACTTAACAAAAGTATAATCAATTATAACCAAGAATCATGATTCTTGATTATAATGAATACATTAGTTAGGTGATCATGATATTTGAGAGGGAATCTCTTTTTATTACAAACAAAGGCCATACAATTAATCACAATAATAAAGACGCATGTCACTGTGGTCGATGTTTTCGTGCGTTGCCTATAAATGACAACACATATGATAGGCCTATAGATAAGACAGATCTAGGGCATATTTACACTTGACCCATCTCTAAAATTAATGTTCTTACCCCCATTCTCAAGTCTCACAAACTGTGAAATTTATATGATTCCAGTATCCTGTGCAATAAATGATAGGCGACGATGGTTATTTCACTTTTCAATAATGCTAAATTATTGTTTTTTGTGTCCGGTTACCTGTTAATGCCCACTGATGCCTTATCTCGGTCACCTGACCATGAACATCCTGTCAGGTATAAGGAAGGGCGTCCCGTCAGGTGGAAGGAAGGGCTTTTTAGACAGGTTTGCCTTTCCTGGTAAAACATACTCCACTGGAAGGCAATAATGATCCTTGTAAAAGCACTACCGGTAGTGATTACGTTATTAACAGCAATCACTGTGGAAAACGCTACTATTGAATCCAGGAGATATGGTAAGTATTGTTATCATCACCAAGATTAACCTAATCATTTTCAGAGGCATCTGAGATCCGCCATCTTTAAATTTTCCTTCGGATGCATACTCCAATAACCTAACTTTCACAAGCTTGAAGCCCTTTGTAACATTGTTTGAAATACGGTACTTATGGTTCTGAAATTGCAAAATAATTCGCCACAATACTCTTATAAAAATTCTTTTTGAACGTATTTCGATGTATAATATCAATAAATGGAAAAAGTTAATGATTGGGCAGTGTCAAATATTTCTTTCCCTAAAATAACAACCTTGGGAAAACCATGGGATTGATTGGAATAACAGTTTGGGTCCTATTAAAGATAAAAGATATGGAGTTGCCTTTTAATCCATGTAATCTAGAGGAGAATTATCTATTATCTACGGCAATTGCCATTACAGAAACATGTCACATTGTTATGTGTGAATGACTTACCTCAATGTTAATGCGTACTCCAATATGTTTCAGTCACATCATTGACTGATTTTATAAGATAAACCTTTCAACATCCGAACGGAATTTACAGGCACCCACCCAGGG
This sequence comes from Sthenelais limicola, assembly GCA_942159475.1. Taxonomy (NCBI): domain Eukaryota; kingdom Metazoa; phylum Annelida; class Polychaeta; order Phyllodocida; family Sigalionidae; genus Sthenelais; species Sthenelais limicola. The sequence continues at coordinate 7,711,169 of OW804097.1, forward strand.
TTTGGATTGATGAGGTATATGTATGTATCTATATAGGATGTAGGTTTTATGTGTTATGCACATGTGAAATCATGCCTGCAATTATTTATTAAATCATGTTGTCCTAATGAAAATGGGGTATATCATTTCTCTTTGCAGTGTGTTCCCTACCTGACTTTAATACAGCCTACTACGATGGAACTCCGCCAGAACTCGGTTGGAAAACAAACGATCGAGTACAATTCAGATGTAAAGAGAAGTACTACGACATCAAAGTATATTCGATCTGTGTAGGAAATGATGTGTGGGAAAATGTCCATCCACCATGTGAACGTAAGCACCGAATCTCCTTATGTCTATTTATGTACATTTTACATTTTGAAGTCATAATGTAAATTTCTACTGGAGGAGCTTTCAAACTTAGTTCAAGGTGTCACCTATTCATATTATTCATGGCGATATATATCTATTAGACAAATTTCCTATTTGCTCAGTTGTCCGCTGCCCAACCTTCTCCACACTAGAGCATGGAACCGTGGACGTTGCACCAACGCCAGGGTACAAAGATACAGCCGTGTTCCAGTGTGATGAAGCCTACATATTCACGGGTACATCAGTGAGGACCTGCATGAGGGATGGTACATGGAGCGGCAGAGAGGGAGTCTGTAAACGTAAATATAATTTACTAAGATCTTAATAATTTACTAACTGTATATCTAATCGTCATAAAAATATCAATAATGCCGAACAACGCTTGAGTATGGATATGTGTACTACTTTCGGATTTTCGTTTTTCCAGCTGTATTTCAAAGGGCCTACTTTTGTATTCCCAGGCCCGTAATAAGCCGTTTCGCTCGATTGTCAAGCCTTTTCGTACAACTGACCACCAAACAGTACACATCATCAGACTGAAAATCGTCCAAGCTTTAATTTGATATAAAGTATGCTTCTGAGTTCGTATTATTAGACATTCCATAGCATGACTTTCACCAAAACATGTTCTGTCAACAACATCGATCAGGACGCAATATTCTAGGATGTAACGTCCCCTAATTTATACAACGTTAGTAATTTACGCTACGTTAGCAACGCGTCCTTCACAAACTTTTTACCACATGGATTATTGATTATTACCTATAAGTGTATTGACTATTACCATACCTGAAAAATAAGGAGTCATGGTCGTTGAGATAATTATTAGTTTTAAATATAGCAGCCTACATGTAGGCGGGCATGTAGGCCCAAGCCTATGAGCCGCACAACTGTTTTAAAACATATGGAACATGCACTGTTTTCTTGTGATTATATGTACAGTTAGTGCGGTTCAACTTGTAATAATAATAATAATGATAATAATAATAATAATTAACTAACTGTGTATATATAATCGTCATAATAATATTAATAATCCCGTTTTTCATGATGAACTGGATTAACATCATATTAATTTGGAGGGAGTGAATCATTGTTAGGCTGGGTTCAATGCACAGGTACATTTATCAAGAATAAAATAGGTTTTTCGAATCTAATTTTCGAATTTGATTCAATAAAACCATTTAACAAACAAACATATTGCATTTCCATATAACATTTCCATATATTAACCAACAGATATGAATATCATACAGTTTGCATATCTTGCAATCAAAATAATTTCACCAAACGGTGCTAGTCAGTATATTGATATAGTAAACAGATTTTTTTGCAACTGATGATGCTAGACTCTACTGGTTCTAGCAGATATATACTTGATTTCGTCACTAAATCTTCCAATATGAAGGTAAGAAAAGAATTGTATACTTGTACGTAAACTGGGACAAGTGGAAACCCCTATACCAAGGGACTTGACCACGCAGTTTAAACACGATTCTTAGAAAAACAATGCTAAATTTCCTCAATGCTCAGTTATCGAGTATAGTAAGGGCATTTAATCAGTGTTTGATATAACACATGATTGGTGAGGATTGATGCATGCAAGTACCGGTATAGTATAATTACACAATCAATTTTTTGCTTTACTTAAATAAAAAGATCAATAATTTCAATGGCGATTTTTGTAATTAAATACAATATTTTTTGATACGCTATGAATACCAATAGTTTAATACTATGCACTGTCTTCCACCACAGTGATTGAATGCAGTCTCCTGATAGCTCCATACAAAGTCTTGCTTTCCCTATCACCACCATATGGCTATAATGACAAGGTAACCATGGAATGTAAGCCTGGCTATGTGTATGATGGTGTTAACCCTGTTGTGTGCATGGCAGATGAGACATGGAGTGCTACACTGGGGGAATGTGTTAGTAAGTATTCTGGTGAATTATTATCTACACTTCTGTGGCGTTCTTAGTGAAATTCATGGGCAGCACAAACAATGCACCAGCAGACCTAAAGCCCAAACACAACATTGTTGTTGTTGTTGAAACTTTTATTAATCATTATAAGCGATACTGTCGGTGGGTCTAAACTCCTAGCATAGGGAGGGTTTCAAGCCCTACTGGACACAATATGGTTTTTAATAAGGGTAACAATACGCCTAGTGCATCGACGATACACAGGCGGCCCTTATAAAGGTTGTGTTGTTTTGAAATTCAATTAGTAAGCAAGATGGAAAGTTTAGGAAGCTAAAGATTATTTCTTTTTGTAAATAACAGACATTATAGTTTTAGGAGTAAATTACTACCAGTGGCGCTGTTGCTCACCAATATGTCTGCCTCCTTGTGAGAGAGGAACTGACTCTCTTTGCTTATGTTTTTGCTGGTAATGATGTCAATCACCACAAGTACTCCAGGCTGTTTACCAAGACCATTTTCATCCAGGCCCTTCCAGGCAGCATCCTTGAAGTATAGATAATTCTACCACAATAGCATACAAGATCAAGTTCAAACAAAATGCAAAATGTTTGAATTTGTATATGAACCCAAAAAGAAGACCAATTGTAATTAGGTTATTCATTGCTATATGTGTACTGCTCCTTGAATGTCGCATATCATGTTATACTAAATATCAAGTTCTGTATGTTCGGCACACCTGATTAAATAGGGTTTAAACCTAACTTGTGTTTTGTGTTATAATGAACTAATAATTCCTATTATAGAGGCAACTAGGATTAACTGTGGCAGACCAGTTTTGCAGAAGGAGATGAAAATACACCCTATTGCCCAGTACTACAACTATGATAGCAGTGTTGCCATAACCTGTAATGAGGGATATGAGTATAACGGAACACAAGAAAGGAGATGTCAAGCTGATAACAACTGGTCAGGTTCAGAAGGATTCTGCAAGCGTAAGTTTGTTTCATGAAGCCTTAAATGTACCATTTATTGGCAAAAAACACATAATCATGGCTTAAATGATACGATGACTTATTGTTTAAATCTAATGGTGGGTTTAGATCTCTAAACAAAATTTAATTTAAAATACATAATGACTTACATTGAACAGGAATATTCTGCTCTTTACCTGCCTCGGAAGACCACCATGGGAGACTGAGCTCTGTCTGTGATCCCTGTCCATTTAGCACAGTACTGAATGTTATCTGTGACCAAGGATTCTTCTATAATGGACCTGTCAGTACGTGTGGGACAAATCATCAGTGGAGCAAGGTTGGACAATGTCTACGTAAGCATACATTTCAAATAGATCTACAAATTTGCTTGTTGGTAAATATGATCCATGGCACTTTAGACTGTAGATCCTTGAGTATTATACATGGACAGACATAACATAAAACTTCAATTTTCTTACAGTAGGAGGCCCTTAACTAAATGTTTAAAATCTCTAAGAAGATATGTTTGAAGTTTGAAGTGTATTGTGTGATTCCTGGCTTTTCCCGATTTTCTTTTTGTATTGAAAGGAACATTGCGAGTTTCGCTGGTGATTTAAACATTGTATTGTGTTGAATGCATAGTTTCCCTGATTTATGTATTTGGTTTTTTTTCATGTGTCCCAAATGCGTACTCTACAAAGGAATTAAGTGTGAGACACAACCATTACTTGAGAACGGGAAGTTTCACGGTACCTCAGTGGAGTTTGGGGCAATGTTATATGTCAGCTGTGTGGAAGGTTATGTGTATCATGGCGGTAATGTCACCTGTCTGCATAATGGAGAATGGTCATCTCCAGGATATTGCCAAGGTATTTAATAGATTATACATTTTTATTATATATGCATTGCTGAATCACATACCTAGAGTGAGTTACGCACAGTGTGTATTTCACTAGTGAGTTATGCGTGGCAGTCATGACAAGTAATGCATTTTTTACTATCTTTCTGGCTGAAATTAAACTTCATGACTCTTTGTTCAAACCTAAAAACAGGGCAATATTCCCGTAATTACCATTGGTCACGGACCATTGCATCTGAATTGCTTGAACCAGCGTACCTTACCATGTCATGCATTAAGCATTGACATTTAGCGCGGTTTGAATTTTACAAAGGGTTGCTGGTCGGACGTAAAAGATGTATGCCCTCAGCGAATATCGGCCCATATTAGATTTGGGCCTCCTGGCTATGGAGAAAAAGTAGCCTTTATTCAATAAATTATTTTGTGGGATAATGTAAAATTATCATGAAATACAAGCCTACTATTATATGATCGAATCTTACGAAAGAGGAGGACTTTTTGCCATAATCTTTATCTCCGTTTTAAACTATCCTTATAACAGTACATAAACATATGTATAATATGTAGATTCTAGGCTAAACCCGGATTTTTGGATTTATGGTTCAGGACATATAATTATGTGGGAATATTCCTTGAGAAGTCCCCACCTGGGACAATAAATGTGGGGTGCTTTTCTCATAGAGGTCAATGTTTTTTTATGATTAGTGTGTGGGTTATGATTCTGTTGTTTGTATGTAGGCCAGTTCAATCAATGCTCATCTAAAATCATCATTGTTCTATAGTGTAAGTATATTTTCGAGTTCATTGAACATAATAAATTGAAACATGTTTTTGTAGATCCTCAACAAGGCGGATTATTAAGTATCGTTGTATCAGGATCAGTACTTACTGTTGGGTGTATTGCTGTTTCTATTTGTGCCTTTATCGGTAAAAATCAGAAGTAAGTACCTTTTTCAGATGTAGCCGTATGAAAACTAGTCCCCGTCCTTGGACTCTAACCCCAGCAATAACTGCATAACATATTACAAATGACAAAGGGGATGTTGTTCTGCTATTCTTCATACCTATCAATATCTTAGACTTAGTATGGAGTTTATGATTTATCAATAGACCTGGTCCGAATTAAGGGTTAACCATTGTCCAATTCAAATTTGATTATAATTCTTTAGTTTTGTAGATTGATTATGTCCTTGTGGGTGGGCTTTAGAATCTGGACTCGCACATGGACCCCATAATTATTATTTTTTTTAAAGATTTAATTATCCAGCATCTCAAGACATGATTCACAGTAAAACAGTGGAGAACAGGTAACACAAGAACATTTGTGGCCTTCTACCTGCTGCTGCATTCTACATTTTTTAACAGGTTAAAACAAACACATTCAATAGGTAATGAGACACATGTTAATACAGGTTATTAGCAGGTAGTGGGTACAATATAATATAATTAGCTCGCCAAGTTGTACTACTGGGTGAGAAGGCAGAATCTAAGAATTAGGCCTTTCAAATTACACAACTTGGCTTGTATTTAATGTACAAATTCCAGTCAAAATTGTATTTGACTCTCACAAAAAGAAGAGTGACATCAACCACTGCCCACACATGACCACAATTACCTTTGGAGGCTGGAGGTGGCGGCGACGGCAGCAAGCACACTTCATTTGATTAGAGGGTCACAAAAGAGCGGAGGCCAGAGAGAGGAGGGGAAGCAGGGTGAGGGAGAGGACAACGGAATGATTCACCTAGAAATGCCATTCTAACTGCAACATTTTTCTTTTTTACTCACACATGCCATTGTTATAAATTAGAACTTATATTGTTAGTGGAAAATAGAAAAAGATTTTACAGGCAGACTAATGACGTATGATGAAGACTAGACTATCTGGACACAGCCCTTTTAATGCACCCTTGGCTCTTGTCCCCCAAACCTATACTATAAGGTAAATCTAAGTTCTCTATAGATGTACACATTTTACCTACTCATTTTCTTTTTTTAATTTTTCCGCCAATTAAAATAAATGAAGAAAACTATCCACATAAACAAAGCAATGACAATATGAAATTGTGTTAGACCAACATGGGTCAAAGAACGAATCGCTAGCCAACATAAGTATATTCTGGAGAATCTTCCTAGAGTATTTCCACACACAACTCAAGTCGAACTATAATAAAAGTAAGGGCTTATCTTCTAATTTTGGATCTATATATGGTAGGAATATGAATCAAAAACGATTATTATCCTAGATCCTATCAACTGGTAGAATGTATTTCTTCCACTTCAGAGCTTCTGTGACTATTATTCTTTTTCAACAAAATATCAAGACAGTTCAGAGTCACATGCACATGTGGTCACAATTATCCACAGTTATATCCATTACTGTTGGAAGGCTTTGGGGGCGGCGGAGGGTCCCCTAATGAGAGGGACACTTGGTGTTGGAGTTCAGATAGTGAGATAAGAGAGGAGGGTACATTTTGATGTTGACATAATTATAAAATTATAGATCATAGAGTGGTGATTAAACAGTTTAAAATGTTTTAATTTTTTGAAGGAAAGAATCGTGAAGAAGAGAATTATCGATGCTAGGGCCAGTGAAAAAACGATATCTCAGGCATGTTGATTTAATTAGACCATCAATGGAGCCTCCTGTGATGGGTCCTGTGGTTTGAGATTGTGGCCCGTGATTAATTTGCATGTGCTAAAACATGGGCTCATCATGAACAAGGGATGATAGAAATATAATACTTCCTCGACGGCCTAAAGGCCGGTCCTTGGCATTATATTATTACATTATATTATTATATGCTATAATCCCTTGTTCATTCTTCGTCCCATGCTTTATCCATTACTTAAATAGATGATGCTTTCAAATCATTTGTCAGCCGTATGTCCAAGGCCAATTGGTCTGAGGCTGTTTTTTGTGTTGTTTTTTTTAAAAAAAAGGCTGAATTTGTGTGGTATAATGTTATATATCTCATTCAACACAGGAAAAGTACAATACATACATACATATTTATGTCATCTACATATCAACTATTCAACTCTCATGTGACTGTGGCACCACCTGCTGGGATGTTGGACAGTAGTCAGGTTCAATGGCATAAGCCTCGCCTTGTCATAAGGTTGTATCCCCCTTTTGAGGGATTGTATGTGTGTTTTCTCAACATTGTTCAATTCTATATTATATTCATAGGCTTGCGAAAAGAGATATGAAGCGAATAGTAGCTGGGAAGGCTCAGCTGGCTCAAAAGGTTCTTGACAAGGAAATAGATCTTGACAAAGAATTCATCAAGTTGAAACTGACTTTAAAGGAATATGGTGATGGGCAAAAAGGACATGAAATTGATGATGGAAATCAACTAGATGAAACAGTTATTCTGATGGACTTGGGAGCTCAGAATAATAACGACATTCAGCTAGTAGATATCATTCCTAAAGACATTTCTGATGATACAGTTGTTCTGACTGGTAGAGCTGGCGTGGGGAAAACTACGTTGGTACAAAAGATGCTGAGGATGTGGGCTAAGGGTGAATGTGGTAAACCGTTCAAGCTGGCATTTCTGTTCAACCTCAGGATGATTCCTCCAAGGAATGGAACTGGAATAGAGCTTATTGACTTCCTACGACGATTATCCATCTACAACTTGGAAAACTTTGATAAGAACATTTTAAAAGTAGGAATTAAAAATGAGGGGAAAGGATGGATAGTGTGTATGGGTAAGTTATATAGATGGAAGTTCATAATTCACATGATTTTATCACTTCCATCTTTTGCATGATCCTTAATTCGTCGCTTATGAAGATTTGATGAGATCTCATGCATAAACATACACTATAATCACTCTAACTATGATGATTGATATATTTCAGGTGACTGAGTTACAAATTCCATATTAATTCAATACTGTTCCCCATACCTAGATTTTGCTAGACTTTTAATATGTTAATAAGAGGCACTCATCCTACCCAAAACCGTTGAGAAACCTTCTGTTGCAATTTTTCCTAGGTCAAACCCTATTTTTAGTGGACTATGTAAGTAATTGCTTTGCTTATATTATGGGAATGATTGTCGCTGTATGATGTACTTTGTCATGAGTTCTTTTTTGAGGTGTGTCTTACAAAAGTGATATGTACTAGCTTTAATCCATATGCGGTTGATTGTTTGTTCATGTTGAAAAGTCCTTACTCATTTGGATCATGAACCGAATGACAAACATTAGGAAGCCTGGCAGAGTATTTTCATTGTAGAGCTTAAGAATTAGTATTTCCTGTGGGAGGAATGGGTTGTGGTCTGGTGGATGTGGGTCGGTCTCATGGGACTTTGGTTGGTTTTCAAAATATTTAATGCCAAACCGATCATGCAAGGTGGGGCTGCTGAGTGTTGACCAGTTCCCAGATGATTCCATGCACCTGGTACACCTTACCCATTTTCCTTGTTAGATGTATGGTTAAGACTATATTGGGCTGTTTGGCTGTAGTAAAACCCTTTGTATCCGATGGGTAGATCTCACTGGATATGGCCACCAGGTGGTGTAAGTTGACATTTGTGACATGAATAATTTACTTGTGACTTGTGTCATGGTTCGCTCTGCAAGCATGGCACAAACCTAGTGAGTTGTGATCCCGCCTTTGTCAACACCTGCCATGATGGTGAGCGAAGGTTACTATATAAACCTAGAGAATCAGCAGTCTAGTCAATTAATGCTGCACCGAAGCTCTGTACTGGTTACGCTGCTCAAGTGTCGGCTTTGACCGTGTATAAGGTGGATGCCAAAGGTAATAAGGGGTTGCCAAAGGTATTTACGGGCGACATCGTTACATAAACGGGAGAAGCTGTAATGTCTCAGTTTAGAAGGGTTTTTTTTAAAAACTTTTATTTACACTAGGTAATACAGGTCTCCCCTTCTCGGGGTTTCTCGCCCGCCCCTAGCTGTCTATTTATTTAGAACAGGGGTTTTGAAGGTAGAAAAAAAAGGTAGTATTACTATATTCACAATTATTCCCTTTTATGCCACTCTGATTCATTGATGGAGTATTAGAGGGTACTATATACGTATATAAACAGAGATTTAGAGTTATATGTAGTAGATCTATTCATAATATCGAGTTCTGTTGCCTTTTTGCCACTCTGTTCTTTCAGAAGGAGTGTTAAGGGTACAGGAGGTGCATACAGAATAAGCATAACATATATACAACAAACACATTGCTACCTTTCTCTAAACATATGTATCTACATACAGGTGTCCCTTTCAATGTAAACATAGATATTTGAGTTAATGATATACTGGTATAATGCTACTGTGCCACACAAATCAAGATGATTTGGTGTTAGTATTTGCATCTCACCAGTATTTTCACAGCATTATGGGGTTAAACATTTTATTTTCTATTTTCTTAACTGATGGCATTTCTTGGGGGTTAGTATGTATATATGTGTTGGTTGTTAGAGAGAAAAGAAGATTTGTTTTAATAATAATTGATTCTATGTATATAAGGTATTTAGCCATGTTTTTTGGTTGGATTTAAAGGCTTCAATTGTTCCAATATTTCTTTGTTTGGGCGAAAGTTCGTTCCAAGTTTGTGCACATTTAACTTGAACAGTGTTTTCTCCCATTTTTGATCTATATCTGGGTATTTTCAATGTTGGTCCATCATTGATTCTAGTGTTTCTAATGGGTATGTTTGAATAGGTGGGGTCATTTGCTCTTTTGAATATTTGAGTGTGTCTGAGATGTGTTATTCGTCTATTGTATAGTAGTGATATTTTTGTGTTGTTGTGTAGGTGATTTGTGGGGGTATCGAATCGGCAGTTAAGTATTATTCTGAGAGCTCTATTTTGTAATTTTTGTAGTTTATCAATTTTTGGTTTGTGTGCATTGTGTATTATGATCCATAGTCAAAGAAGGGTATGATTCTTGTTTTGAAGATTTTTATGGCAGTTTGTGTGTCTATATATCTTCTGATTTTGTTTAGTTGGTATATTTTATGAGCTATTGTATTTGCTGTGTGTATTAGTTGGGGCTGAAAGTTTAGTTTATTTTCTATTATAAAACCCAGATATTTGTAGGAGGATACTAATTTTAGTGGTTCATTATGGTATGTGATAGTTTTAAGTTTGCTGGTTTCCTGTTTTAACCTTGGCGTGGGTAACGGTGAGATGGGTCTATAATTATTAATTTTATTTGCCTTTCCTCCTTTAAAAAGAGGGATTACATTAGCGAGTTTCCAAGGTTCAGGGAAGGATGATGTGGAGAAAGAAAAGTTGATACAGTGGGTAAATTCTTTATATAGGTTTAGTAGGGCTATCTTAAGTACTCTGTTGGGTATATCTTCTATAGAAGATGCTTTTGTTGTATTAATGTTAGATAGTAGTTCAAATACTTCATTGTCATTGGTTGCAATGTTAGTTAGTGAGACTGCAATTGGGGGTGAGTTAGGCTTCCAATTTGGAGTTAGGTCACTCGTTAATTTCGAGGCAATGTTGATGAAGTAGTCATTTATATAATTTGGGATGCGATTGTTTTCAATTTCTATATCATTGTCAGTAAGGAAACGAACATTTTGCTGACATCTGACCTGCGTTGATCGAAAAAACGAATGCCGCAGTTACCGACATTGAATATTTTCCTGAGGCTTCCGCCAAGTTCCCCGAGGACTTGGGAATGGCAGGGTAATCGGCACAGTTCAAGAAGTGCATCAAGTCTCAAGTATCTGTGCCGCAGAAGGTGAAAGGTACACGTTTACGTGTGAGGCTGGGCTAATGCTCAGAGCAGTGGCAAGCATGTTCAAAGGAGGGCAATGGTGTCCTTTCATGCTGTGTTGTGCGAGCTGCATATTTGAGAACCCAGAGGTTTTCATGGCAAAACACTTGTTTCTATGGCACCTTTGCGAGGTACACAGGCCCCCTACGGACACTGTAACACTTAGGCAGTGCTTAATAATCGTTTTTTGACCATTGAAAATGATTCAGATATTAAGGGCTGCATTTGCAATGCTTCTTAAGCACTGCATTTGCAATGCTTATTAAGCACTGCATTGGCAACGTTTATTAAGCACTGCATTGGCAACGCTTATTAAGCACTGCATTGGCAACGTTTATTAAGCACTGCATTGGAAACGTTTATTAAGCTCTGCATAGGACCTAAATAACATTTATTAAACACTGCATTGGCAACGTTTATTAATTGCTGCATAAGCAATGTTTATTAATCCCTGCGATATCAAAGTTTATTAATCGTTGTAATAGAATCAACTAATAAAAGTTGCATTTGCCAACGTTTTATAGGGGTGCAATTGATGTAGTTAATGGGAAAATGGCTTTATTTATTCAATCATCATTTTGGTTTATTCATCCATAGTCATATTACATAATTAACTGGTTGTCTTTGGCAGATTCCATGTCATTGAAGTTTGAGCCAATTCCTAGGTAGTTTCTCCAAAGGTTTCTGAAGCATCTGGAGTGGAAGCCGGAGTGGAAGAAACACTTAATATAAACTTAAACTGAAAAAATGTATAAAGAAATTTACAGTTGAGTTATTTTATCTCTAGAGTTGTAGTTGATCTTAGAATACAATAATTAAAGAGGATGACACATAGATAAAGAATAGCTGCAGCATAAAGAAATGTAAACCAAAAGATATGTTAATTTTAAATACTTACTCAACGAGGGCCCTAGCTGCTCTCATGTGATGAACATCTACAGGCCTGTGTACACCACAGCCTGGCATCATGGCATCCAACGAAATTCTGAAACTTGAGAATACAGATAAACAATAAAAGAATACAGATAACAGTACAAAATATATAACACACTATATACAATACAGTTCATATGTTTCCCTGCCTATCTTTGATATCTGACTGATCGGGCCTGTAGCATAGCAACTCTCTCCATCCACTTGTTCATGCCTGTATAAATCAGATGAAACAGATGACGAAAAGCAGCATAACCCAGCTTCACATAGTGTAGAAAAGTCACAAGATTCGTCCATATAAGGGAGACAAGAAAGATAGTCTGCTACCACATTATTCTTTGTATTAATATAAGCTGGACACAGTTCTATGCCATAAATGAAAGTAATCCAGAAAAGTTCATAAAGCCATTGCATGCACGTCTTGTTGCAACTAATACCATTCGTTAGCATAGCTATAACCTGAGTATTGTCTATAAAGCACCTCACACGACAGCCTTTTAGCTTGTCCTTCCACCTTTTCACACCAAGGAGAACGGGATACAGTTCCTGGACATTGATATTATCATGCTTTAAGTTCTCACGTGGGCCAGATGCTATATGGAGACACTCTGTATCCTTCCATGGTATGCTATGATGCTGAAAAGGGCCTGCGATCCAATCACCTCCAAGAAATACTCCAAAACCTCTGCTAGAGGCGTCAGAGATCATGGGCAATTCATATTCTGGCTTCATTAAAAAGCCCACCCCGTTGAACACCTTACAGAACGCGTTCCACCATCTTATGTCCTCTCTGAACGCTTCTGAAATAGGGGTGCGACTTAGACGTTTTGAAAATACTATTTTGTAGAGGTAAAAAAGGCGGCGGCAGAATGTCCGCCTACCCTTAAAAACAGATGAGCAGTGCACATAACTGTTCTAGGTCCTTCTTTGAGATGAACTTGGCGTCTTGTACACTTTGGAGAAGGACTCTAAGCTTCCCCAACTTTCCTGGTGGGAGGCTCAGAGTCATGTTCGATGAGTCGATGACAAACCCCAGGTAAGTACACTTGGTTGCAGGCGTGGTAACTTTGGGCCACGCCACGTAGAAGCCCAAGTAGTGTAGCAGAGCGATGAGGGAATCACGGGCTTGGGTACAGGAGGGCAAGTCATGGGTACATAAAAATAAATCATCTAAATAATTGACCACACGCACATTGAACAAGTTAGACATACAATCAGCAATCATAGTAGAAATAGTAAAAACACATGGGCCAATTCTTAGGCCAAGGCATAGTCTGTGGTCTGTCAAATACTATTCGGTGCCATCTATAATCCATCGGAATCCACACAGAGTTCTATGATCAGGGTTTATCGCTACTGCCCTGTAAGAAGACTTAATGTTGACGACGCTCATATAAGAGACTTCACTAACCATGTCAGTCGCCATATCAATATTATTGTATGAAAAATTACGCACTAGAGAATCACAATGGAAATTGACTGAATCTTTATTAGGTCTAGAGCAATCCGTGATGGGTCTGATACCCCCATCCGGTTTAAAAATAGATCCTAAAGAGTTATACATTTAGGTTTTGTCTTAATGACCGAAATACAACCTTCGAGAAGCTCGTTTTTGACAATTTTATCCATTTTGATACGAGCACTATCTTTCAGAATGAAAACGTAATTGCAAACATTCACGTACTGCAAACATTCACATACTCACAGTTACCGTCGCAAACCATAGGCAAATTATCCAGGAGAAGAGAATCAGGCGGGATATTAGTTGTCAAGTGTTCAGATCTCGACTCAACATCGTCAATGTCCACCATGTTACCACCATAAACAACCTTTATCACAGGAGAGGCAACCGCCTTGGTAACCAAAACATCCGATACACTACAGATGTCACCATCAGCGCCGTCCTGATTCTCTACCTCACCCTATTTATTAACCTTGCTCGGCCCGCATCCCTTGGCACCGTGATCAGCTGATGAGCAAGTCAAGCAACGGTGAGGATAATACACTGAACTTTACTACAACCTCCTGCATTGAACTTGAAACAAATCTTGGATGTAGATGATGACTTGCCCTTAGTAGAAGATGTGGATTTAGTGGCTACTGCTTTCCTCGAATTCTTATAAGAATAATAGCGGAAAACCTCCTCCTACTTCACATCACTGAACACAGAGAGGCCTTTCTTGTTAGCATGGGTGTGTACGGCTTGGTCATATAGCATTGAGGCTTTTAACGTATACATCTGAGAGGCATTTTTCTCAGACATGGTGATTACATGGGACAGCACGCCCAACAACTCTTCATATGGTCTACAGTTGACTAACATCTTTTCCAACATGTGCATTGATAGCAATACTAGATTATCAAAAGTTTCAATGCCCTCACCCTTGTCCAAGTGCTGGTGACGGTCAAATGGGCCAGAGCGCTTTCTCGATGAGCTTCTACGACGACGGCTGGAGGACGATACATTATAGATTGAACTTTCTCTACTCGGAGACCTATCTTCATGAACAACATCACGATGTGAAGGTCTAGATGCACAAATTTTAATTTCGGAGTCAGAAAAAGAGGCTTCAGATGGCTCCGGTGACACAGGTTTCTCATTGGACTTCTTTTCCAGGCCTTCTACAGCTGACAGAATCTTCCCGACCATCCCTTCGAGTCCAGTGACCCTCTCGGTAAGTGCTACAGTCTTCTCTCCCTCAACAGATTTAACTTCCGCGATGAGCTTTCTATTACATAATTGTCCAGTTGGGGGCTCATGAGCATACCCACACGGCTCACACTGCTTAGCTTTTCCCGTTATGAACAAGTCCAAATAAACGACTCAAAAACCATGAGGAAAATAAAACTGAGTGTTAGGTGAATGCTGCATCAAGCAGTGGTGAGCAACGCTTCAAAAGTGGATAATTTCAGTTGCAAATGCAGCGCTTCAGCGCGGTGGTCACCAGCGTTTATTGAGTAACTTTTGAGCGTTGGCAGTGCTGGCAGGGGTAATTAAGCGTCCAGCAGCGCTTATTAGCCGCTGTGTGTCCGTAGGGCCATTAACACCTGTGTACAAGTGTCCAATCGGTCCTTAAGGCTGGGTTCCACTGGCCGGCTACTTCTCCCGCTACTCCTCCCATTTCTTTGCTCCCGCTACTTTTAGAAGCGGGAGCAAGTAGCGGGAAGTAGCCGCTTCAATTCAAACATGTTTGATTTGAAGCGGCTACTTCCCGTTACTTCCCGCTACTTTAGAAGTAGCAGGAGCAAAGAAACGGGAGGAGTAGCGGGAGAAGTAGCCGGCCAGTGGAACCCAGCCTTTAGTGATCAGAAGATCAACATGATTTGTCATGCAGGATAGCCTCCCCATAAGCTGAAGTGTGCTGCGACCTTCCCTAAAGTCTGCAAGGCTTTTTTGTGACCTCAAGCCAGTGCACAGTAGAGTGCAGGTACAAGGCGACCGTTCACCTGTCTAGTGCGATGCATGCAAAAGTGAAGGAGCTCCTGGCTTGGTATCAACATACCCACAGGAGGCAGAGCTGAAGGCCAGGAAGAAGCCAACTAAGAGGGCTTTGGCGTCAGCAGAGTTGCGCTCAAAGTGACCGCAACACAATTCCACAGGACCAGAGAGAAAGGATGCAATGATTATGGTCCCCGCACCAATACCTATGGTTAACGTTTTGGATGTGCATTGCAAGGCTGCAAAAGCACTTGAGGTTAAGCATAAAGGTCGTTTGACTTTCCTAAGAAGTGTTTCACAGAGGCAAGTGTCCCATTCTTTGACTGTGCTCAACAAGGATGGCATGCCTTACGATGCGGGACACATCCCAGTTGTGGCAGTTAGGAAAAGTTTTGGGTGGGTTTTACTCCACCCTACCATGCTTGCCTCCAGGCTAGGTATGGTTGGATGGGAAATGCCCGATGCTAGTACTTTGGAGCTAGTGGGGCCAGCCCTTAGTCTCAATGCGAAGGAGCCGTGTGTTGGCAAGTCTGCGGAAAAGCCAGCTACTGACAGCATACCCAAGGGCACAGTAGTCAAGGGTCAGAAACCTGAGCTTTGGGGGTGAAGGTGACTGTACCTGCCCTGATCCCTGCTGCCACTTCGGAGGAATCCAGTTCCTCAAATAATGCAGCACAAGGATTGGTGTTGGACTTCGAGTCAGACTTCTCTGTGTCTGACATTAGTGTGGCCATTGAGACTTGTGTCATGGCAGAGTCTGAGGATGGGCGTTCGAGTGAGGACCACTCATACAGGACTGACATGACTTCAGCAGAGGATGAGGACAGCAAACTCATGGATGCGGCAGTGGAGTTGCAGTCTAGCCACTGCTCCTTAACTGGCATGAGGCAAGCCCCCATACTAGAGTAAGAAGAAGAGCAAGAAGCACAATAAGAGGCAGGAATAAGGCCCGACTTGTGTGCTTTCTTGTCGCGTCCCCTATGGGGAATCACAAGCACTTTTACATGGAAAGCTGTTTATACATATAACCCAAATGTACAGACTTTTAGTAATACTTTTCCTAATTTACCTAACCATATTCCTGATTAGCCTTTTTCTTTTTGAACTGGCATCCTATTTCGGGAGAATTGGTCCAGCTAGGCGGCCAACCCGGAATGAATTAACCCTAAATCGGGAGAACTAGTAGGCTAACCAGGAAAATGAATTCAATGGACGTCCATTCGGTGCGCACCGATTGGAGAATGCACCACTTCTTTTGTTATTTACATGCTTTTAATGGGTTCGGAATTCTTAGATATTTTGGGGCATGTTTGGGTTTATCATATACTTGGTGTATGTGGCAAAAGGAAAAATTGCGCAGATTTGCGCATGTATAGCTGAGAGTGCATTTTTAACAATACAGATTTGTACCTGAGAGGCTCGAACATTCTGTAGTTTGATTTAAGTTGTTTATTGCTTTGACCTGAGAGAGTAAATAAAACCCGGTGCTAATGGATATTGCTTTGTTACTGGTTGTTGTTTCTCAAAAGACCCCGACTTGTACCCCTATGAAGCTGCGATTCACTACATAATGAAATATTAGTAGATAACAAGAGCTTCCTCTGGTAGATCCTGCCTGTGATTTATTTAGTGGTATGTATAATGGCAAACCGAATAATGTAATTCATGAAGATTATAATTATGAAATTATTCAGATGCTTTAGACGAGTCACCATGGACAGGGACTGCGCTGAACATCAATACAAGTAGCAAAGCTTCTCCCATTGAGTGGTGCTTCGCTATCATACATAGAAAGGTGCTGACACAAGCCTTTGTAATTGTTACATCCAGGTAAGCTGGTCTGCAATATTTTGACTATTATTCTCATAGTCCCTGAGTTAAAAGGCAAATCAAAAAGAAACCAAAACAATGAGGACAGAAAAGGGGATTCAGTAAAGGTTTGTTTATTGGGGGTCTGACGTTTTGCACTACATGTGCCCTTTATGAAAGAGGTTGGTTGGTTATACTTTAAATTGATTCTATACCCAAGTGTGGAAATATGAAACCTTGTTGTCATGGTTACTTATTGTTCTTAGGGACCCGGGTATGGAAATGTGCTTTTCTGCTAGAGTTTGTTGTATGCGTCTGGAATGTATAGAGATACTATAAGGTTTTGCTAATTAAGTTTCATTTTTCAATTTTTTCATTTTTCATACAAGGAGATTCAGTTGTCATAAAGAATCTTTTTCACATACACAGTTTGAATTATTGGAAATAATTCAAAGTAATTCAGGCAACTCGTAACACATATTTCTAGTTTAGATATGGGTAATCTGGACACACTCAGACTTCCTAGACCCTGAAAACATTGGTGCAGACACCAAGATCAAGTTTCTAGCACCAATAATAAGGAAGTAATGGTGTATTTATGGGTGGCAAATGGATCGCCCAGCAGCCATTTTGTGTTTAGCCCGTCAAATTGTTTCCCCAAGCGTTTTAAAGTGGCACCCAGCTGATTCCTGCTCAGGTTATATTACCAGAATCCGCCATAAAACATCATCCATACCACAAAACACACTTTTCTGAGATTCCGCTGGACTATTAATATATGAGTCGGTCTCTGCTTCGTCATAGCATTTTTAGCTATTATGGTTAGCAGCTGGAGAGATTTTGTCTTCTTGGTGTTTGTGTGTTTGCAATCAGTGAGAGGGATCATCTGGCGCTGTTCTTAGTTGTTTCTGCCTCTGCCCTAGATGCGATTTACTACGCAATTTGTCCTCATGTAATAGTTAACATGAGCAATGCGACAGCATGATGCATGCCCCTTCCCTCCACTACTCAAGAACCTTTATATTTATATCTCGCCTCAATACTCCAACACTCCTCTCCGCTACAACCTCACTTCACTCCAAGTCATCAACCATGATATGTCTATTTCTATAACCTCTCCACAGCATTATAATTATTAATTACTATTACTAATATCCAATTTATCAATCACATTCATAAACTTTACAAACTCTTGTGAAATGTTATATAACAAGAGCCTTTTAAATCATTATAAAGTTCGGTAATAATGTTATTAATTGATGAATAACCGTTAGTTTGTAATGTTAATTATTCTTGAGATTCGTGAGGTTATGTACTATATTTAATTACATCCCTGTAGTCTGATAACACTTTTACATCCTCTAATTTGGGGAATTACTAAATTACCTATCTACAACATTCAGCACAAATGTATTTACCTGATTTCTGTCAGACCTATGAAATCCCTTGAGGAACTTAAACCAGCAAAACATATTGAAGTAGAAGGTCTGACAGAAGAAGGCGTCCGCTGTTACATCAGTACACATGTGAAGGAGGGAAGCAGACCATTTGTCTTGGATCAGTTGACAAACAATCCCACTCTTCGTTCTGTGTCATCAATTACATTTTTCTGCATGAAACTGTGCCAGGTACTGTCAAATAATGGGGACTCAACCTTACAAGACATTGACAGTTTGAACACCTACACTCGCATAGCCATGTACCTACTTCAGGTAAGCTGAAAGCTGCTTTCTTCCACAGCCAATCACCACACACAAACATAACATATTACTTTGTCCATGTCTTTTTACAGTAGATTTGTTTCCATTTAGGTCAACTGTAGTATTGTACTTATTATAGTATACTATTGAAAAATGAAACTTTCTATTCTAGTTTTTGGTCCATTAATTCATTCCCAACATATCCAAAGGACACCTAGATAGTATATCAAAGGATTAGTTGCTGTACTTCTACAAGTAAAGTCTCATTTTCTCCCAAACCATTTTTTTTGGAACCCGCCAAAATCACACTTTTTCTCAATCTTTGTCAATTTTTCTTTAACTTCGAGGATTCCCAATTAAATCTCCATTAAATGTTAGAATACAATACCTACAGATAGCTATTTGAGATAAAGTATAGATAGGTATTTAGGAGATTTGAATACCTATAGATAGGTATTTGTAGATACTGTATTTGAAGAGGCCGACAATTTTCACTAATGATCCTATTTGTATCAAATTGCCACTCTAGATGAACACAAATAAAATGAAAAATAAAAACCTCAAACTACGTGCTTTATTCATGGGGACTGTTTTTACCAAAGTAGTATAACAAAATTAAACAAACTACAAGTACTGCAACATCAAGCCATCAGAACTATATTCAACCTGAACAGAAGAACTAATACAACTCAATATGAACAAAACCTAAGACTGACGCCATTAACCAAAAGAAGAGAACACCACCTGTTACAATTATTTAAATCAACTCTTCTCCAAAACCCTGATAATATGAAGCAAAACTTCCTTACAAGAAGAACATAGTGAAATTCACCCTCTCAAAGCGGATACCACAAAAACAAAAATACCAACAGAAAATGGGGTGATAATTAGTAATTAATATAAATATAATGAGGTAACGTAATGTTACGTAATGTTACATAACACTTTCCCCACACCGGTACACTGCTATGGAACTCCTGACCCCGGAAAATTAAAATACAAGATGATAAACAAAAGTTCAAGTTAGAGAGTCTAAAATGGGTACTAGGACAGTAAAATTAAAGACAAATAGATTAATTAATAAGCAAGTGACCAGGAAATAAATGTGGTGTTTTGATTTGAAATGCTGCATCAATTTCCCAGGCCATTGCTAACTAGATCCCAAATAAAAGAATGTGCCAAAAGCTGTCAGGTGCTAGTATGCCAGATCGAACACAAAAAGATTATATTATGCAATAGCATCTAAATATATATCAACAAGTATACTGTACAAGTATACTAAAAGCAAATAACAAATAACAAATGTGTCCAATCTATGCCCATACATATCTTAAATGATATCATTTCAGTTTTAAACGTATAATCTAACAGACTCCTGTTTGTGAATGTGACACTTGTGATTTGTGACGAGAGATGTGTACTACTGATTATCATTACCATCATCATTTTGTCATAAATATTCATAACTTACTTTTATCATTGTTAGCAAACTGTGTATTCTTGAAGTGATTTAAAATCCATTAGAATAACATAATTTAAGACAAAACATAATGAGAAAGATATTATGAATTTCTGATTCATAAATAATATATAAATCTTTATAAATGTACACAAGAACCGAACGAAAATGAGTAGATGTACAAAATAGGTATGAGTATCACAGGATACTAAGGAAAATATGGAGGCATCCAGGAGATGTACCTGTATGAAAAGAATAAATACAAACGCAATGAAATCAAAATTATATCAAAGCATATTCCCCTTGATCTTTCACAGAATTTCTTTGGTCGAGAATTGAATACAGATGATGAGGCCCTTATGAGTGACCGTACAGGGCATGAGACTCTCCAAGCGTTATGTAAATTAGCTTTCTATGGCTTATTTCATCATGGATCGGATGAAACACAACTTGTTTTTAGTACAGAGGAAATTAACACATTTGGACTTACAGATGGATGTGAGTAGGCCTACATTTCACACAATCATAATTGATTGCCACCCAGATCTAGAGATTACTGATGCACTTGTTGTAACTATATATACGTGAGAAAATACATTTTTAGGTCGGCTGTTAAAGTTGAAGTTAAAAGATTTATATAGTCCCTCCTCTAATTTGGAGAAAACCTTCTTATCTCAGATTTCAATATTATTTTTACAGTAGTCAACCTTTCATCTGAAGGTCTGATAAAGAGGATACAGCAGACTGGTGGTATCGCTATAGAGTTCACTCATCAGCTCATCCAAGAAGTACTGGCCATGATACATCTTGTAGAACAGGATTCTGAGACCATAAAGCAACGACTGCAACAGATGTGGAATTCAGGGAAGTTTAATATGGCGATTCTCTTCCTCTGCGGGCTCTTGTTTGATGCAAAATACTCATCTGTTCTATCCATACCTGGTGATATTTTGGCAGATAAGACAAAGTATGGCTTAGAGACATTTTCCAGTTTATCGCACAAGTCAGAAAATAGGGTAATATAATTTTGTTTCTTGGCAATAACCTGAATACACTGAGTAATTAGGTACACGTTTATTTGGGAGGGGCAAAGCGGAGTGGCTTATACAAAGACATCATGTGGACACTTATAGGAACCTGTCTCTCTGTTTCTAAAAGAGAACAATTTCTACTACAAATAAGGAACTGCTTCACAAAACATTGAAAGTTACGTATCAAGTTAAATCATTGACTCAGACGTTACCCAACATTTTTGAAAAGATATGCATGAAATCAACAAGCCATAATATTATTTATTATTGTTTAAGGCTAATTTTGATGAATGGAATCAACGCCTAGTTCAGATGACATATGAAAGTCAAAATGAAGAAATGGCCTCTAATATTGGGAGGTACCTGTGTGACTCGGAGGCAGGAATTCAGTACAAGGATATTTCATTGACAGCCGTCGATCTTCAGGGACTCATTTATGCTCTGGGGCCCTCTGTGGACCCTCCCTCCTTGACGTAAGTTGCAGAAATCACTTTGCAATGGTGAAATGATTAACCAGTCTAGGAACGTTGTGATGACACCAGCCATATTGTACAGCCAGAAAGGCAAAATATCTAACAGGTTTAGGCAAGAAAAATATCACAATAGATGTTTGATCCATTGAAAGGGATCTTTGGCACTCAGTTTTAAATTGAGAGCAAACACGCATTTTAGTATAGTTGAAACATTGACAGATTGACATATTGTAGTAATCCTCAAATTTGTTCTTTTTAGGTTCAACCGTGCAAAACTACCTATCAAAAGTTTCAAGAAACTGATGTATCATTTAGAATTGGAGGCCAAAGTGACAAAGTTAGGGTAATGTGACTTTTCAAACGATGAATATAGAACTTTAGAAGATGGATAACAAAAATTGGCTATATACAACAAGAGACAGTTGTGCGTATTTATTTCCAGTTTTAAATTATTCACAACCTGTTTCAGGTTTATTCAACTAATTTTCGTTTCCAAGGGAAACGTGTCAACATTACAGTTACCTGTAACATATGGTCAAGGTACTTCTCACGATGGCAATTTTCTGCATGCACACCTTGCCCCACATCCTCTTTGGGTCTTACAGCTGCATTTCACTGCATTTCACTGCAGGCCTTACAGGCCAAAGGTAACATGGCCCACTCAGGAACCCATGATTGGCTATCCCCATCAAAACCCCAACCCTCTGGACTAGGTCATGCTGTTCACTCTGCTCACTGGTGTGCCATATTCCACTCTGATATATGCAACCCCCTTAGAATGGTCAAAAGAGGAGCCCCAATTTCTGGCAAAATGTGACTGTTATTGCGATATTATACTATACAAAAATAAACAATAATTATACAATACGATAAAACTATAAATTCAATTCTTCATGCACAATTCTTGCAGACTACAAAGAATGGATATTGATGACTCTACAATGGAATATGTGGGGAAAATGTTAAGGAGGAATAAATACCTTAAGGTTTTAGAGTGAGTACCTTGTTAGTGAGAATGTATAAGAATCCAGTTGCCCTATTTAAGAGATGTTGGTAAGGTTCAGGCTTGAACAATTTCTCTTACAAATGGCTACACTTTGGATATTAGGATTTTCACAATAGTCAGGTTGGACAAACTTGTTTTCCTTCATATTTGATATAAACATGATTATCACATACTGAATCAACTTAACAAACTTCCTCACAAAAATGTCTTGCATTGGTTAGAAAACTAGAGCCCGAGTGGAGGCCATGGTAGCACATCAAGATGCATATCAGTTCAGACATTGATTAAAGATTTGTCCAAAAATGGGAATTTTGAATATGCATGATATCAGTCGGAAATTCTAAATTCATAATCAAATTTCGCCATAATCAGGAGTCGGGGCATGCCTAGATATCTACATGTGCTATTTGTAATGTACACCTTACCTACCATGTAGAAAAGTCAGTGATTATTTATTTGTGTGCTTCATTTACAGCCTCACGGGAAACAAATTTGGTACCATTGGAATAAAGAAGTTATTTCAAGCTCTCAAAACTGGGGGAACAACACTGACGACCCTCATGTGAGATATTTTTATATGTATGTACATGAATGTACTTTTGAATATATACGTTTTATCACGGACTTGTAATGAAGTCTGTGGTTTTAAATATTGCTCTCTGATAGACATTTGTGAAGATAATAATGAAATAATATAGTGCTGCAGATACTTACCACCCGCACATATGTGATGTGTTTCAGGAAAATGAGTCATAAGTCGCAAAAAATAGATTTTGAGATTCCATTATATGTGAAAAGATGAGATCAAGCCGATTCCAATGATAGTAAACAGTCTGATAATCTAATAAGGATTTCTAGATTTTAAGTTTGATATTTTTATTTTCGAAAAAAAAATGTTTGCAATATTCATGTGGAGCAATAATCATTAAAGTTACTAAATATAGTCCATATGAGGACCTTTAAAATGAAAGGATATATTACATAGATTGTCCTGAAATTTGATACACCGATCAATATGTACATAAGTGATTAACTCTTCAAAAATCAAAACATTCCAATGAAGTGATCTTGTAAAATAAACACTTTGAAAAATATTAATTCTGCAACTTATGACTCATTTTCCTGGAACACATCACATATATCTTTTGATATAATTCTTTTTTCCCCATTTATCAGCCTCAATAGCAACACCATTGATGATGATGCAGGTTCCAGTCTGGCTAAGCTACTTAAAGAGAATAAGACTCTTTCATCACTGAGGTGGGGAGAAGTTATGTTGTTGTATTGATATTTAGGTGTTATGTAATCATCGGGACACCACAACAGGTGGTCAGTCAAACCCAGTAATGATTATAAACATTTCTGTATTGTGAATCAGCTTAATCAAGCTACTAAAGCGAGAAAGGAATATCATTAATCAATTGATGAATGTGTATTCTTTAAAAAGCCTGTGTTACAGAAGACCCTCAATAAAAAGTCACCTCACCCATCCGGGTCTGAAATGGACTCTTAGATGCCCCATTCTTTACATTGAGTGCCAATATGAACATGACATTGGCCTTGGAGATATGACCTTGACTCTTCATCAAAGGTCAACTGCTACAATATATTTGTTGTCCCATCAACTATTCTATAAATGAGCAAAGTTCCAGAATTCTAAGTAAAATCACCTTTGAATTATTCAACTTTGTATTATCCCATTCTTCCTTGATTTCCAGAACTGCTGCCATGGCAACAGAAACATATGTAATAAGAATATTAAGAATGGAAATGAAAATATACTACATAATATATTCAACATTTTCCCACTGTTAATTAGAGAATGTGTTCTTGAAAGAGCATCCATATTTAGCCAACCCCCATTTTTGCAGTCCTTTAGCCAACAAAATGTAGGCCCCTATGCAACTTTTTCTTCAACGTTTTCTAGTTGCTATGATAACAGAACTGTGCCTTAGCAACTTTCAGTTGGTGAATCTCAAAGTAATGATATTTTTCCTCTCTCCGCCTCCCCCTATTCTCTCTCTTCTTCTCCCTCCCAACCACTCTCCTCTGCTTCTCTCTCCCTTCCCTTGTCCCTCTCTTCTCTACCCCTCTTCTCTTCTCCCTCGACCCCCCCCCCTCTATGATTCCCCATAACTTTCTCTGCCTCTCTGCCTCTCTGCCTCTTCCCCTCCCCCCTCTGAACTCCCTCCCCTCCCCCACCCACAACCCCTCTCTCTCTCTCTTCCTTCCCCACTTGCATGTTCTCTCTTTCTCTTACATGTCTGGGTCACATGTCACATGAAATATTTCATCAGAATCCATCCCAGGATGCACTGTAAGAGACATGTGAAGTGAGAGATTCCACTCCCCCATTGGCTCAATGGCTCATTGATCATTGCCTCTTGGTCATATGATCATTGGTTTCACCAAACTTGCTTTCCAGTCTATAAATAGAGTTAAATGGAGTTTAATATAGAGTTATAGGGATATCCCGATTTAAAAGCACTTCAAAATCATATTTTCGCCCCAGATACCATCATAAACCATTTAATTATATTGTCCTCCAGAAGGAGTCGGCGGAACTGTACAGAGCAGAAAAACGGCTGTTAAAATCACAGATTCCACGAACATAAAAATCACCGTTTCCCTTATATGATATGAATGGATGGATGGCGGCAGCTGAGAGGAATTTTCCTTTATGTAGGCAAATGTTAACTGATAGTTCTCTTTTTTCTCAGCATTAGCTACACTGATATAAGTTCACGTGGATTAAGTGTGATTGCTGCGTCGCTCAGAGAAAATCAAACACTGGAAAGATTCATGTGAGCAAACATTAATTTATTCAACCGTCTTGTATCAAATGCTGCGATGCTGATAGACATCTTAGTTCCAAAAGGATTTTGTACAGACTCCCCTTTTGCAGGAACCTGTCTGTTATTAACAAATACACATAATGTATTCAGCATGATTGATTGTTGAGAACTCAAATTCACATACTGAGCATTTATTTGAATAGAATTGATATCTTTAATGACAGATTTGAGGGCAACACTGTGGATGATGAAAGCAGCAATATTATAGCAGGCATGTTGATCAATACTTCTGGGTTGCAGGAAATGAGGTAAGGCCAACTAAAAGCCAAAGCGAAACGTCGGCCACTATTACTTTTAATTAAATGACTGACATTAACTACATGTTCATGGTAAAATAAACCAAAATTTCTTTGTTCAGGCCAAGTTTGAGTCAACCTTTATCTATACAGTATTGCTATGTGTTCAACATTATATGGAATAAAACTAACTGATGACTGCTTATCCCTCCCACCACTGAGATAAAAAAAAGCAAAATAAATTATCCGTTTTTCAAAGGAATTTATTGAAACTATCGATTATCAATTGTGTCTGATGTGTCATTCCATTTAGTCAAACAACCTGATTAGTAGCTCACCTCCTATGCATTCCAGCTTGTCAAATTCCAGGAGACTGGAAATAGAAAGTCATAAAAGCAATAGAACCTATCAAATGATAATAATATAATTTTCTTCCCAGTTTTGAATTGAGTCGACCACCTATCACTATGAAGATACTATTCGAGATATTGGATGCAGTGAAGGAAAGCCAAGGTCTCACAGGAATTCGGTACTTAATTTTAAATTTATTTTCTTAAGCACATCAGTTAATTTTAGATTCCATTTAATTTATTGATCCATAACATAATTGTTCCCACTCAACAAAGACTAAATGAGACTAACTACTTAACAAACATTCTTATTTTTCTAAACAAAATCAAAAAATCAAAAAATGCGCCTTTAACCCCTGATACTTTGGAATGAACGAGTTGAACACTTTGAACAATTTGAATGAATAATTGTTTTTCTTGAATTTAATACTTGTCTAAAATGTACATTTACATTTACATTTACAAAAGTTCTAGTGCTTCATCTTTCATTGAGGAATATACCTATTAATGCAACATATATCATTCAGACTTGGATTCAGTTCCAGATTCCAGATTCCTGTTATTTCTCTTTTTGACATAGATAAATAAAAACAAATTGATATTACTCATAGGATGGACCTACCAAAGGAACTCAAGGATGGTGTGAAGGACTTGAAAGCAAAATTGATGGACCTACTTAAACAAAACACCAGGGTCACACTTGAGTAAGATTATATCATTGATATTGACATGTAACTAAAGAGTAAAAAAAAACATGTGCCCGAATGAAAATGTTTTATTGATTTATAATTATTACGCGGTATGCTATGTCCGTAAAATAAAACAGGTCGATTGAACTCAAAGCCTCAGTGTAAAATAGTGGAAAAACTCAATTATCATTCCCCCTTAGTGTTCCTCCTATCAGATTATGTTGTCTTCATGGTTCATATTTTTCGTTAATACTCATTTTACTATACATGGCTCACTGTCTTTGTTATGAAATTATTTTTTTAATCGATTTAAAATACCTACAAGTTTTCATCTTGAAATTCTTTGTAATTCTCGCTATCCCAGATAACGCAATATTAGCATCATTTCAGCTTCTGTTCAAATCTGACGTTCAATCAGCTAAGATATTAACATCCGCTTTGTGCCCAGTGCACATAATCGAACTATATCACAAATGCTATGACTTTGTTATAGCCCAAGCCGCAAAATAAGGCCCATAAATATTATGTTTCCAGACATCCCTCCAATTGAACCCTGATAGTTTTTTATTTTCTTATACGAGTTCTGAAAAAGTATACATATTATTAGAGCTTACAATGTTGGGAACAGTTTGGCACAACTGTCACTTCTTAGAAATTATGTTTGATTGTCAAGTTGCCATGGCAACAGTTTCTGAAAAATTTTGAAATTGTAAAAAAATAAGGACCTTGCGGCAATCAAATCTCTCCCATTTCATGAAAAATTGATGAAAACTGATTTTATCTCAGCAAGTTGTGGTTAACGAATTTCTGCATCTGTTGATATATAACATGTGTGATTCCAATATTGTCACAAGGAATAAAAAGAGTATGAGTCGAGAGTCGAAATGGTAAAAAAGGACCAATTTCGACATAGTTTTGGAAGACTTCAGGGATGAACATCTGGTGTTGAATCAGAATGATAGACCACCCAAACTATTTTCTAAGGCTGATGTCCAAATTCGATTGATGACATGACATAATATTATATATATTGTAGATATTGAATTCTCAAATAATTTGCTCTAGGGAGAAATGAAAGCAAATTAAACTAATGTAAATGCAATTTGAATACTAGTTAAATAGGTAATATAGCCCAAAATATGGTCAGTGATGACATAAACAAATAATGATGAATAGTTATGCTTAGTTGGTTGCCATGGTTACAACAGTGTTTTCAATTTTCTGAAAAACAAATTAAGTTTTAAGTTTGGCTCTAAGATTATAAGTATACCACATTATATCTAACACATTCTGGATAAACTGGTAGAATTTTATATTTCCATAAGTGTACACCTCATGGGCCTTATTTAGTACAATTACCTATAGTATTGTGCTTTATTGTGTGGTATTTAAAGCTTTATACATATCCCTTTATGGTAGGAGTTATATGGACAATGGTTCAAAGCTCCTACTTCCCCACGATAAGGCTGAGGATGTGGGTTGACAAAAAACTATAACCCACCATAGTCTTCACCCGCCATTTTTGATGCACCAAAGGCCAAACCTTTAGACCACAGGGCTCTATATAATTTCCTTAGAATATCTTTCGGAGATTCATCAGATCACTTTTTCTGGGTGTAAGTATAACCAGATAATTATTTAAGTTTTATTTTATCTTTTCCGAAGCTGAAAAGTTTGCCATGTGTGTTTATATTGTTGGTTTGCCTATATAGGAAGCCACACAGGAGGGTACTACCTTAGCTTTCCCTTATTCCCCTGGTGTTAAAATTCGTCCACTATCCCCCACTATCCCACCCATCCGGGATTGCGAGAATTAAATCTCATGGTGATCGATAGACAATTTTTCTCATTTACCACGGCTTCGGACAACATGTTGATAGACATCAGAATTCCTTACAAAACAATTTCCTTAATTGAAGTGGACGAAAATCTTGATCAAATTGAAGTGTATTACAACACAGATATTCCATTGGGTGGCCTTTGGCCATGGGTCTTACCGCAGTGGGGACGGGTTAAGCCGTGGGGGCTTTTGGATAAAACTGATAGCATATTTAGTTTAACCACCTGTCTACATGTGTTCTAGGAATATTCTTTTAGGTGGTATCTCTTATATTATCTTTTGTAGGTTTCGGATGATTCCAAAGGCATCAGAGGAATATTTAGCGCTTGTAAACATGTTAAAGTTTGACCAGAGAGTGATAATCAACAGAACATAATGACACAGAACATTGTATTTGTATTCATACTTAACCTCTTGACTTGAAAATATTCTTTTTATTCAACTATTCCTACAACAATCTGTACTCATTACGTGATTATATATTTTCTTGAAAAATGTTATTGAGAACAATGTTTTACAAAGATACAAACATCGGAATGTTACATTAGACTATTTACTTTATCATCTTTTGATCAAGACAAATTCTTATTTTTGATAACTGTATTACACTGTTCATTGCTGAATTTTTCAATATAGATATATGCAACTTGAAAATAATAACAGACCTAAATGACTATCGTGGGGGACACCTTGTGTGAATACATTCAATTTCTATTCAGTATACATCTACACCGTAAACTACAATAAAATCAAATAAATGTTTGAAATGTCTGACTGATTGTTCCTTATTCTACTAAATGTCCGATTGATTTCCGATGATAATTCAAGTTAAATTCAAGCAATTATTGCCATACAAATGCTACCTCTTAAGTGACGGAACTACCTATTCATCTCCGGACTAATCTAAATGTTTATAGCATCTGGAAATGCAATAAGTGTTAGATAAATATGTTATCCAACTTGTATCCGTTTTATTTATGCCCCGTCTACACAGGGGCAAATTAAAAAACTGTTGCAAATCTGGCACTTGCGATCATTCGCATATGGAATCGTAAAAATCAGCGGGGAGCTTGTGCAATTTCAGAAATAATGATCTGTGATTTGAATTTTTAGTCCCTACACAGGTGCGATTTCAGCTGCAAACTCATGTGAATTCGCAGGTCTGGATTCGCAGCAGATGTGCGACTTGGATCACTTCAAATTATAAGAAAATGGAGGGAGAGAAGACCGAAAATATTTTCTAAGGTGTACTTGCGACAATTTGAAAAAAATGTAGAAAAAATCAATTGATAATCACAAAATCTCGGCATACTTGAGAGAATATGTCTGGGCATATACTGTGAAAAAATTGTTATGATTAATTAATAATTCGTTAAGATACATCTGTTCAAGCATACCTGCAATCACCTGCGAATATCGGATATTTCCAAAATTTGCATGACCCCCTGCGATTAGTCATGGACAGTGACACAGGTTTGCAAACTGTCATGGCTAGCCCTACACATAGATGCGACTGCTTGTAGAAGTATGTGCGATTCCATTTGAAATTGCATCAACTGAGATTTTTCACATGGGATTTGGATTATTACACCTGCAATCTGAAATCGCACATGAATTTGCATGTGTATGGGGCAATTTTTGCCTCTGCGATTAGTGGTAGGATTCTGCGAGTGATCGCAGCTGTCCCTACACAGGGGCGGTTTAGTTTAAAAAATCTATGCGATTTTGTGTGAAGTCGCACGAGTTGCCGCAAGGCCCAATTCGCACCCTAATTCGCCCCTGTGTAGATGGGGCATTAGATGCGTTTATCTACCGGAATAGTACACAAAACGTAAACTACTATTTCATCTTTGACCCGCTTTTACCATCCTGGCAAACCCAGAGTTGCTGCTGTTTATTCCTGTTGATTCCCATGTATCGTAGATGTAGCAGATTCG
Organism: Sthenelais limicola; assembly: GCA_942159475.1. Lineage (NCBI taxonomy): Eukaryota > Metazoa > Annelida > Polychaeta > Phyllodocida > Sigalionidae > Sthenelais > Sthenelais limicola. The sequence goes on from OW804097.1 coordinate 7,741,794, forward strand.
GCACTGGCCTCAGGTGTAGAAGTCACAATCAAGGTCTTGGAAAGTTTTTCTAGGGTCTCTTGGTCTAGCTACTTGCACAATAAATGGTGACCTATTGTTGGTCACTAGGGGTGACCGACAATAGGTCAGGTGGACACAAGGCGACCAACAAACGGTCACCAGGTGACGGATAATCAGTTGTAAAATCCTGGCCATAACTTGCAAAGTTGTGGAATTTATTTTACTGACCCTAAACATTCTTCGGAGAATGACCCACAATTCTACACAGTCACCATGTGCATTTTGTTGGTGGCTTGTCGTGACCCCCTCCCAACAATAATGTAAATTTACATTATTGTTGGGAGGGTGACCGATTGTCGATCACCTACATTTTTTCTTTTTTTTTCCCTAACATGTATTCATGGCCATACCGAGTGTTGTCATGACCTTGGATATAGCTTCGGTAGACATATGTGAATTGTTTTTAGTACATTTGTACATTTGAATTAATTTTATTTTGTTCATCTATATCGATTCATAGATAATTATAGTAACGTTTACTGAATATTTCAATTTGTGCATGGTTTGCGGGTCCTTAATTTTGGTGAATACTTTGGCACTAATGTGTACATTTAATTTTTATCATTTTTTTTTAATGATTTCATTTATCCAGCTTCTCAAGACAAATATGCACGATACAGTCGAGAACAGGTAACACAATACAAGTCTGTGGCATTCTACCTGCTGCTGCAGTCTACTTGAATTAACGTATATGGATAGGAAAAATACTACATTTTCTTGTGATTTAATTGATATGATATAATACAGTACAGTGCAATACATGGTTTTTAGTCGCAACCCATAAGGGTGCGGGACTCAATAGAGATTCCGCGCCGTGGTATCACGTGACTTCAGTTCGCGCGGTTTTCACGCGGTGGCATAGACTTCAAAAATCTCAGAGCTCCCGTCGTAAGGTGAGTTTATTAGATTATTTCGTCACTTTAAATTTTTTCAAATTGAAAAGTTCACCATTTTGTTGCCCTGAGAACATAGATTCCAGTGGTAGCTTTTTGGTAGTAGTAAATTGTAAAGTTTTTTAAATTTAACGAGTAACGATCGTTGGACCGTGGTTCGACTGGCCCTTGAGGTGATCGTTTGGAACGTGACGGTGCGCCGTCAACTAAGTTTCCTTGTTTAAACTCGATTTTTTCGTAATTATTGTTGTATCTGGATCCCTTACTGCGGTTTGGGTTTCTTTTATTTATATTTTTGAGGATTGCGGGACTTGGTGCGCCAAATTGTCCGTAAATCAGTAGATAACGATAATAATAATTTATAAGCTTCATTCTAATATAATTCTTTTTTAATTGTTCTAGATGCCTAGAAGGAACGCTAAAGATAGTCATGATGTGTCGGCTTCTGAAGCCTCAACAAGCCCACGTCCGAAGGATCAAACTGATCAAACGGTCGTTGAAAATGGTCAAAATGCTAAACATGGCGCCGGTGGCGGGAAAGCGCCCAGGTTGGACGGTGACGTCAACAAAGGCGCAGGCGCAGGAGCTACGTCGTCCACTTCCGGCGACTTGGGTGGTCTGAACGATGGCCAATATCAGAATGTTGATTTCAATCAGTGGATGTTAGGAACTATGTTTCAAAACTTTGCCAATCAAGGCATGTTTATGGGTCCTGAAGAAGAAGAAAAAGAAGTAGTTGTAGAAGAAGAGTCTTACCCAGAGGGGGAGCTTTGGTCGAAGCTACAAGAAGCTACGTCAAAGCAAGAGAAAATAAAGAAACAAGGCCCGGCAGTAGGTACTCATTTGGCTCTCTTTATCAACAATACTTTTGAGCGTGGTTTTAACCAACAAGATTTGGAGTGCTCAATGGATGATTATCCTCGTCCAGAGAGTATTGACCGTCTCATGGCGCAAAAGTGCTACCGGGATATCTTTAATTCAAAATCTATTGGTGTTGATAACGTCAGATCTAATGAAATATCGCTCAGAGCTATGCAAAAGGGAGTGTCTGCTGCGATGATTGCCCTAGCACCCATCGGGGATGTTATTCTGAGGCAAGGCAAAAAGAATAAAGAAATGGATGTCGTCGGGAAGAATCTCCTAGATGTGTACGCCTTTCTAGTTAATGTGCACTGTGGTCTGTCGACCAAAAGGCGTGACTTACTCAAGCCCAAGATTAATCAGACGTACGCGAAATCAGTGGCAAACGTCAGAGAGGAGAACCCAGAATGGCTCTTCGGTGGAAACTTATCAGCTTCTTTGAAAGCGGCGAAGGCGGCGAACGAGGTGCAGTCTGCTCTTACGCCCCAAGCTCCAAAACCAAAGGGACAGGTGCGTCAACAACGCCCCAGGTTCCCGTTTAGAGGTGCCAACATGCCCCAATTTGGGCAAGGGTTCGGCGGAGGTTTCAGGCCGAATTTCCAGTTTCAACAAAGATTTCCGGCCCCTCGTTTCCCTAATCAAGGTGGAGGCTACAAGCCAAGGTATCGGGCTCCTAATCCTGCTGCTCCTCAGCAAAAGGATTTTCAAGGAAAGGGGTCGACCAAATAAGTAAAGACAGCATTCCAAACGAGGTGAGATTTATTCATACGAAGGAGAACTTTTGTGCGGGTAACATTGCTAATCATTTACATGAATGGTCGCAGATTACTGCGGACCCCTGGATTTTGAGTTTGGTTCAAGGTATTGCATTAGAATTTGATATCTATCCAGTTCAGGATAGAATTCCCTTCCCGTTTAAATTTTCGGAAGAGGAAAGTGTACAGGTCGATTTTGAAGTTAATTCAATGCTTTCGAAAGGTGTTATTGAAGAAACATTAAGTGAACCAGGAGAATATATCTCCAACAATTTTCTATGTCCTAAACCGGACGGTAGATACAGAGTAATTCTCGATTTAACGTTGTTGAATTTATGTATTTCGTACAAACATTTCAAAATGTCTAATTTGCAAACTGCTTTGGATTTACTCCAAGCAGAACGTTGGATGGGATCTGTGGATCTGAAAGACGCATACTATTCAGTACCAATTTTGCCCGAATTTAGGAAATATTTTAGATTTTATTGGAAAGGGTCTTTGTTCCAATACGTGGGAATGCCCATGGGACTGACCTCAGGGCCTCGAATCTTTACCAAGATTATGGTACCAGTATTTGCCTCTTTGAAACAACAAGGGTTTGAATGTTTTCAGTACATTGATGATTCCTTCGTCATAGCAAACTCTTACATAGGATGTCAAGAAGCTATAATAGAATTATCGTCCCTCTTGGACAGATTGGGTTTTACAGTACATGTAGAGAAGTCGGTTCTAGAACCTACTAAAGAATTAAAATTCTTAGGATTTATGATAAATTCTCACACTATGACCATTTACCCTACTCAAGATAAGATTGATAAAATTGTAAAAGCGGCTCAAGATCTTCTGAGTAAAAGGAAACCCTCAAGAAGTGTCAGGGTTAGTTGGTTCGATGATTGCGTATTCAGTCTCCATCAAATATGGAGGAGCACACATTAAGAATTTAGAATCAGATAAAGTCAAGGCTTTAGCCTTTAACAAAGGTGATTTCGATGCAAAAATGAAGGTATCCCAGGAAGGTATTGAAGATATACACTGGTGGTTAGAACATTTTACAGGGGCCGAGAGAGAAATTCATTTCTCACCTCAGGCCTGGGATTTGTATACTGATGCTTCGCTAGCAGGTTGGGGTGCGACGTTAGGCACTATCACAGCTGGAGGTAGATGGAAGGTCGAAGAAAAAGATGACCACATCAATGTTTTAGAGCTTAGAGCTATTTGGTACGGTTTGAGGAGTTTGATCTCCGAAAGGGATGTTCACGTCAGGGTCTTAACAGACAATACGACCGCTAAAGCTTATATTAGAAAGATGGGTGGTGTACGTTCCGCTCAATGTAACTCAGTAGCTCAACAAATTTGGGCTTGGTGTGAAGAACGAAATATATGGTTAACACCAGTGTATATCCCGGGTGTTTTGAACGTTAGTGCTGACAGAGAGTCAAGAGTCTTTAACGACGATATAGAATGGGAATTAGGTGCAAAATTATTCCAAAGAATTTGTAATGAATTTGGGCAACCATGGGTTGACATGTTTGCATCTCGTATAAACTGTAAATGTGAGAGGTTTGTGTCTTGGCGACCTGAACCAGAGGCGTGGAAAATTGACGCCTTCTCATTAGATTGGGACGTGTGCGACGGTCTAATCTATTGTTTCCCTCCTTTCAGTCTATCAGGCAAAGTACTGACAAAGATCATACAAGCAAAGAAGCAGAGCATTCTCGTCCTTCCAGCGTGGGAGAGTCAACCTTGGATGGCATCAGCAGCCAACGCAGCTCACAGAGTCATTCGATTTCGTCGGAACAACAAAAATCTAATCCCGCACGGCAGTCCAAACAAATTGCAAATGTTCGGAAAACTGTCACTCCTAGCGTACCTTTTCTATCCAGAGTGTTAGAAAAACAGGGTATACATAAGAAAACTATTGATTTAATCATGCACGCTTGGCGACCAGGCACCAAGAGGTTATACTCTACATATTTGAGGAAATGGGCTCTGTTTTGTGTAGAATTCGATGTCCGTCTGTTAAAACCATCTTTAGGCGATGTCTTAAAATTCCTAAGAAAGTTAATGGAGTCAGGTCTTGGGCATGGAGCAATAAACTCAGCCCGCTGTGCCTTGAGTCTTATTCTACCTCGAATCAATAACGACATGATTGGTAAGAATCACATTGTTTGTAACCTTATCAAAGGAGTGTGGGAGTTAAACCCACCAAAACCTAAGTATTCTCGCTTTTGGAGTGTAAAAGAAGTGTTAAATGAGATCAACGCCTGGGGTAGAAATGACAGATTATCTTTGAAACTGTTGTCATACAAACTTGTAATGCTTCTATTGCTTGTGACGTCCCAGAGAGGACAAACGATTATCCATCTTCGTATTGACTCGATGAAAATGTATGGAAGAGAGTTCGTTTTCTTTCTTCAAAGTCTCCTTAAACACAATCGTATGGGCGACCCCCTAGATACAATGGTACTTCGACCATATGTCATGAATGAAAATCTTTGTATTGTGGCTCTTTTGAAGGAATACTTGTCGCGTACAAAAAAGTTAAGAAAAGAATGTAAATTCTTGGTAATTTCATACATAAGACCGCACGGGTCGATCTCGAGAGATACCCTAGCTAGATGGACACTAGCGACGTTAAAACTTGCAGGTATTGATACGTCTAGATATGGGTCGCACTCAACGAGAGGCGCTTCGGCGTCAGCGGCAGTGAAATTGGGAATTAGATTGAATGATATTATGAAACATGCCGGTTGGAAGTGTGCTACTTCTTTCGCAAAACATTATTTCAAAACTGTTGAAGAGGATCCGCATGTTGCGGACAATATTTTAAATTTGGCAGATTGATGTGCCAAAGATGTTCATTGCATTTCTGTACCTTTGTGGTATTTTTTGACTTGCTGTTATGCTGTAATAAACACTGTTGAGATTGTATTATCAGATTTTTTATTGAGTGCGTGAAGAAAAGCTCCAAACATTAATACAACTCTGAAGATCTCTATTGAGTCCCGCACCCTTATGGGTTGCGAGTAAAAATTTTGGAATTTTTAGAGACTTACCATGGAAGTTGAATTAAAATTTAGATTTTTATGAGCAACTCAGAGGGTTGTGGGAGTAAATAGCCCACCGCAGGAAATTAAACCCTCCCTGATCTCATAAATTTTATATTATCCATGGTTAAGTATAATTATTATTAATTAGTGACGATGTTGCTTGCATTAATGTATCATTGCAGCTTTTCTCCAATCTGAAGTCTGAAGTCACGTGATACCACGGCGCGGAATCTCTATTTACTCCCGCAACCCTCTGAGTTGCTCATAAAAATCTAAATTTTAATTCAACTTCCATGGTAAGTCTCTAAAAATTCCAAAAAAAACATTGGAAACTTCGAAGTTGATACAATATATTACAGTACAATGCTTGGTAACAAAACAGTGGTGACATTCAAGGGTATGTGATAATTGGTACCTCAAATCAGTGTGCAATGCAAGAATAATTATAGACAGAAGACTAGGGTTACAGTGAGTGATTTAGACAGTGACTTTATTCAGTAAGGTGCTAATTGTCTATAAGTGAGTCAGCTCACCAGCCGATTTCAGGATTAGTAGGGCTTTGTTTTTAAACGATCGAGGATCATGTTTGTTTTTCACTGATTTGGGCAGCTCATTCCAGAGTGTGCCTCCAGAATAGGCAGGTGCGCATCTGCACGCCTCTCTTTTCGGGCGAGGAATGTGAGGTTATAGATAGAGGAGGCCCTAGTGTTCTGGATTATGTTAGAGGTAGGTGGATTAGGGGGGGGGGGCTGTGGGCCCTGCTGTCCATTAAGAGGAGGAGTTGGAGGGTGCGTCTAGTTTGTAGAGGGAGGAGATTGTGTTTGGACATGATTTCGTCAACATTGCTGGTTCTCCTAGATAGGGAGGCAATCATTTTTAATGATTTCTAATTATTTATTGGTATTTTTTTGTGATTATTTCAACTATTTTGCCGTCAAAAGTCTCCCAATCATACAGTATGTTACACCACATTGTAGCATTTCTTGGATATTATTTCTACAGTATTTTACCTAAGAATCTTATGATTTAAATTGTTCAATACATCCCTCTATGTCTGCTACCAGACGTTTCCACATATTTTTCTCCTTTCTTTTACCTTCTACTGTTACTTAGGGAGAATTTCACCACATTTCGTTTCGTCTTTAGTTCGTACATTGCCAATAATAGACTCTGCTTGGGTCCAAATAATGGAAAGATTTCATAATATGGATATTGTTAAAATATTTCTTTGTTATAACTCATTGTGTCTTGATATACCAATGTACCTAAAAATTTTAATTATTAGAGGCCATATGCCTATACCTTCACCGTAGCTCCCTCACCCCCATTGGTCTGGCCACGCCCCCCAATGAAGGTGGGAGGCGGACCTGATGGTAAGCCTCCCCTAGGAAATAAGGGGCTCTCTGACCCCTTACTCATCAGTTGCCTGTGTGATTAATACCATCACACTATATACCTGTACCAGGAATAAATACATCTTCAAACTTCATTACTTCGTTACGTTTTTTGTTACACAACTTGGTAGAAATAAGCCTAAAGGGTAATGCCAAAAACTGGAAATATCTTAATTTTAACTGGAAATAAAGCTAGTAAATCCTCCCTTAAAATGGTCCGATCTGAATAAATCTAGATTTTAATCAAAGAGCAAGACCTCCTTGCCATGTATGATGGCACACTGCCCCACCCTAAAGGGGTACCCACACAGTGCTTATTCTAAGGCCGATTTGGCCTTAAGATTATGTCTACAATTTAATTCCAACCCCCGATTAGTCGTAGAATCCTAAGACTAATCATACGACCAATTGTGTCACTTTTTGTTCCCCTATTTGGAAGTCACAGGGCCGATTTCACCGCCGATTTGCTGATATTTAGTCGTATGATTTGGGAAATGTATTTTTTTTCAGTTCTACGATCTGTATTGCCAGTGTGGGCTGTGTTCCAATCAGTCTAGCTTTTCCTATAATGGTCTACGACTGATCGGGAGAGGTCCTACGACATTCCATTTAATGGAAAGTCATGGCCAGACCCCCGATTTATTCAAAATATTTTTTTTTATTTGGGAAAAATAATTTCTGACACTATATTTTTTGTATCGAAAGCCCAAACTTCTAAGCTATTAAGAGTACAATAACGTGTCATACATCAAGTTAAGATAAGATAAGATAAGACGTTGTTGATTTTTCATGTTCGAAGAGTACAGAAACGAATACAGTTGAGTAGTAAATAAAGGGACAAATAGGTTGACATACCTTTATGGTACAACTAGCTACCATCCGGCTGTTACCAGAATTAGGAATAATTAGTAAGTAGTAGACTAAATAACTAAGTGATTTAGGGATAATATGACTAAGAAAAGGGTAATGAATTATTTTCTAATTAAATTACCCAGTTGAGCAGTACAGCACAACTTTACATCATAAACAGACAATGGTAGGAGTTATGTTTAGGACGTTCATACTATGCTGTATGAGTCAAACTACCATTTACAGGTTTGACAGGGAGAACATTTGAGAATATAATTCCTGAATGCTTTGCAAGACAATGATAATAACAATAGCTATAAATGTCATAATAAAGAACATTATTACACAGTGCTGTTCTAAGATACACATAAGCTTGTGAGACCTAGAATTATGTAGGTTTACATTCCAGGTTTTTTCCCAGGTTTTTTACCCTTGTATTAGGGCAATCGAGTGAGTTTCCAGGTTTTTTTACCCTTGTACTAGGGCAAGCGAGTGAGTAGGACATTATTACCATCCAAATACATTCATTACATAGGATACAAAGTCATAATATATATTTGAATACAATTTTTTTCTATTTTTAAACATATTTTATTTCGAGAGACAAATTCCATACAGATTATGGTATGTTTCATGTTCACGAAAATCCACATGCAACAAAAAGATAATATATATTTACATTATTTTACGCTACCACAATGCTCTATATTTTAAGTAATATTTGATACTACAATTTCCATTACATTATAACACCATATTTTTGTGAGTTTTTGGCCGTCATTAAAAACAAATATACAATCTATCCGCATGGTTAAAACAATGAGGTACTTAGTCTTTACCAGTTGGTTGATATATATCCGATATAGATGGCCGTTTACATATTAACACTTTTAGTGCAATGACAGTTCTGTTCTATTCACAATAAAGACGAAATTTTGACAAGACTCCGTCGCTAATCAGTTTGAACATTCTTCAAGAAGGACAATTTGTTTATTATCCCTTTGCTATCGCAATGTTACTTTCAGGTATTTCTTTACCTCCGGCCAACTCTTGATTTTAATGTCAGACGGTAGTTTATTCCACATAGATGGACCCAGGAATTGTGGGGTTTTGGCCAACTTTTCCGTATTTGCAATTATACACAACAAGTTAGGGCCCTCGGCAAGCCTGGTGTGTCTGGGCATGACCTGAAGATACTCATGATCGTCTAGCCTGTTATACATGAGGCCAAAGATGGCTATTCTACCTCTTATGTCAAGATCTTTAATACCCAGTAATGCTTTCATTTCTAGCGTGGAATAATAATACAGGAATACAGGAATAATACAGGAATAATACAGGAATAATACAGGAATAATACAGGAATAATACAGGAATAATACAGGAATAATACAGGAATAATACAGGAATAATACAGGAATAATAACAATAAATATCGTAATAAAGTACATTATTACAAGGTAAGTGAGTCGCTGTGCGAGAAGGGGGATCCATATCCTAGTCAGCTCTCATCTGAGCCTGGATCATTGTGTGCACACCTCTTCGAAATTCCTTTCTGAGGTCAAGATTTTGTAGATTTTTCTTTTAACCATTCCAGGCTATTCGAGCTTTATAAAGAATTTTGATAAAGTGCAGATTTTGGATGAATCATTTTTAGATTTTTTCTTTTTTCCGAATGACTCCTCGTTGGTAATTTTCTCAGGTCGAGGTTTGATTCTTTTTTTCCAAGATGGTGTTCACATTTTAGAATATGGACCTCCCTTCTTTGTTCATTTGGCAAGATATTTTTTTTTTGAGTTCATTCTCTACATTTTGTTTCTTACTAATATTTAGAGCTGCCCTCACTGATGCATTCAGGAGAGATTGTAGTCTATTCAATTGGTGTTTATTTGAACATGAATAAAACACGTCCCCTTATCAATCAGTGGGATAATCGAGGTTTTAACAATATCAATCTTGACTTTTCTTGTAAGGATATACCGGGCTTTACCCAGAAGTCTGACTTTCCATTTGGAATTGTTAAGGACCTTAGTCACCTGGTTCTTAAATGACAAACGTTGATCTATTATAAGACCTAAATAACCTATTGTGGCTGACAGTATCAAATGCCTTCTTGAAGTCAAGGAAGACTACAGTGGTGGCCTTCGCCCCGATTTATACTTTCATATATGGGTGATACTAGGTCAGTATGGCCTTGTTCCACAGAGTGACCAGGTCGAAAACCATATTGCTTTTGGTAGTAAATATTATGCTCTTCCATGTAGGTGGATAGTTGGATTTGGACCATTTTCTCTAGAATTTTTGCAGGCATAGAAATACCTGATATTGGTCTAAAATTAATGGGAGTGTTTTTTGTCCCACTTTTGTGAAGGGGGGTCACCACTGCAACCTTGAAAGCATCAGGCACAACACCGGTTTACAAAGACAGGTTCAGCAAGAAAGTTAACTGTATAATAAGGGCATGGAAGCAACCTTTCAGTATTTTTCCTGTGATGGTATCTATTCCAGAACTCTTGTGAGGGTCGATTTTCATAACAATTTTCAGAAGTTCGTTTGGGGTGAGGGGCTTAAAGGTAAAGTCATTATAATTTCTTTCACCTTGAGAGTTTCGTCGATCTCTGATTATATCAGCAGACGATCTGTCAGGCTCAGGTATTTGTCTGGCCAAGGTTGGGCCAATATCCAAAAAGAAGTTATTAAATATATTGGGAACGTCAGAATCATTAATATAATGTTTTCGTTGTCATGATCAACTAAATGAATTGTCCCATTTGATTTAATTTTTTCAGGGCTTAGAACAGTTTGAATGGTTTTCCAGACAGCTCTTGGATTTGCTCTGTCTTTGTGAAGCCTGTCTTTGAGATAAGCAGCCTTGCTTTTTTTTTACAAAGAGAGGTTATTTTATTACGTAGTTCTTTTGCCTCTATGAAGAGGTCTTTATCATTAGTACAAATAGCTTTTTTGAATAACTTATCCCTATTATTCATAAGTGTTGTTATTTCTGGGGTCATCCAACTCTGTTTTTTTCTCTCTGTGAAATCGTTCCATAGGGCACATTCGATCAGTGAATTTTATAATATAACCCTCCATAATGTCCCAGCAGGCATTTGGGTCTGCACTCTGATAAAATTCGCCCCAGTCCTGGTCAAGTAAGATTTCGTTCAATTTGTTTTGATCAAGGTACCTAGTGTTTCTGGCATCAAATGAACCTGACTCATACTTGTTTCTGTTCTTTTTTAAAGTAACATATGTAGGGTAGTGATCAGAGGCTGAGTTTTCCACAATCCCTGCAAATTTCACAATTTTCGAATTTGTATAAATATGATTGATGAGTGAGGAGGAGGAGGAGGAGGATAAAGTCTTTCCCTGAATCGGGCCAGGTTTTGGGTCTGTGTGGGTCGAAAAAAGTCACCTGATTCTGTCTTTTTACCACGATTTGGGACATGATTGGTGCCACAATCAATCATAGACTTTGAAATTGTACAATTGTGCAAACCAATCCAGTGTGGGTACCCCTTTAGGGTGGTAATCAGGGGCAACACATGGGTGATTTTATTTAGACCAATACATGGTTTGCAATTGCTTAAATATATGATTATTTATTTGATGTTTCTTTCATATGTGGTGCACGGCTCTGGATTGGCATTTGCTAAACCAGAGCCGGGGCCACGCGGCTGTCGCCTGTGGTCTGCAAGTGTAAGTGTGTACTAGTTGCGCTGGTTGCGGCTTTGGTGGGTTCGACCAACAGAGGTCGTGGTGTTTCGGATGTCTGCATTTTAAACTTTTTGTTGCTATATGCTACTGTTTATTCTATGTATTTACCAATATTACCATTCATACACCAAGTGTGTGTGCACACTTCTATCATGTCTACCTGTATAACCCTGTTGAAGAAGAAAGTTCATGGTGTGCGCTGGAGCTGCATTGCTTTGGATATCATTGGTCCGTTTAGAAGAACCCCTAGGGGAAATAGTTGTGTGATGGTTGTTACAGATTATTTTTCTAAATGGGCTGAAGCTTATCCGCTTCCCGATCACATGGCCACTACCTGTGCGATGGCTTTATTCACTGAGTGGATACTAAGGTACGGTCCACCAGTCTCCCTCCAGACAGATGGAGCACCAGAATTTTGTTCAGCCCTTTTAAAGGAGTTACTACTCTTGCTAGACATTGAACAATTGATGTCCCTGCCGTACAGGCCTCAGGCCAATGGACAGGTGGAACGCTGGAATCGTGTCCTTGTAGAGCAATTGTCGTGTCTGACACAATTTGAGGATTTGAATTGGGATTTATTGGTGCCTTGTATTGCACATGCTTACAGGGGAGCGGTGCATAAGAGTACTATGTGTACGCCAAATTTGGTGGTATTCGGTACGGAATTGACAGTTGCGGCTGACATTATATATGGTACTCTGACAGGAGACGTTGATTTCCCTTGCCGCAATGTCTTTGTGGAGGAAATAAAAGCATTATTGTTGAAGGGACATAAATTTGTCAGAGAGCGTTTGGGACATTCGGCCGTGTATCAAAAGCAATATTTTGATAGGCGGGCAAGACCAAAAGTTTTTAAAAAGGGAGGTATGCAACTCCTATGGCTCAGAAGAAATATGGCCCCAAATGGGCTGGCCGTTTTGAAGTTGTACGGCAAGTGCAGGGTTCTACCTATGAACTCAGGACTGAGGAAGGCATTCTCAGGTGGATTGGAGATTTGCTTAAATTGGCTTTTGATGTAGACGGGACTCCAGTGCAGGTTACTAACCTGCATAGGGCACCAGAATATCAAAAGCAGCAGGTAGCGGGTAAAGACTACTTGAGAATTAATCCTCAAGGCCGTGTCATACCCTGGCGGCATGCCCCTGCCATGCAACCTGCAGATAAGATAGTTACACATGTGAAAAGGCGTGGCTGCCCGCCTAATAAACCAGTTTCGGTAACGGACCAACCGCCAGGTCCTGGTGCGGGACTGGGGGACGGCGCAGCGGCTGTGGTATCTGAGAGTTCCAGTGATTCAGAGGTGGAGGAAGAGGTAGAAGGTTCACCCCTAGCTAAGACTATGGATAACTTGTTGCGGTCAGGTTACTTGGAAGACCGGCCTAAGTGTCAAAGGCAGGCCCCTGACCGGCTAGGCTACAGGGGAGAAATTTGTTGTAAGGTGCAAAAATAAAATGACACAACAAGAAGTACTGATTTAATGATATTCTGCATAATCATGGCGGGAGTGAAGTTTCTCCTGATGCAGGTGTTGTATCGATAGGGAACATCATAAGAGCTGTACGTGGTTTAGTGATTTAATTGATTTGGAAATAGAACTGACTGGTAGGGCATTTATTTTCATACAGGGAATATCTCAATTGACACTGATTTTCATAAGAGCCCTGTATCTACTTTGTACAATTTATCGTAGGGCATATACAATATACCTTCTTATTTCATTCTTTTATTATACATGGAAAAACACATAGTTTATCTAATGAACGAAAATTAACCTAATTATTCGATCTAAACAAGTAATGAGGTGGTGAGTGAGGTGAAGGTAACGAAGTAATGATAATGAGATGAGGGGGGGTATACAGACTGGTTAGGTATTCCCTATTTTGTCGTGATGAGTAAATGGAAGCTAATCGTTACGCTTGTGTGTGAGTTTGATCGATCTGAATGTGTTTACATCCAGCTGATTAGGTTGAATTATCAATTTCATTACAGTACAATGCAATCAGAAATGCAGAAGATTGAATAATCACAAAAAATGACATTGGACTTCTCCGGATATAACTTATATATACACATAGCATGCAGGTAAACATTTCGAACATCGATATATACAAGAAGGGGCAGAATCAGCAATGATTTTATTTTCTGCTTGGAGAGACTGTTGTAACCATATATATGTACCCCTTCATTGGTTAGACAGTAGGGAGCTCTTTAGGTTTGTTTCAAATGCCAGTGGGTCCCCCTGGAGGCGAAGTTCAGATGGTAATTTGTTCCAGACAACTCTAATACTATTATATAAACATTTTGCATCAGAGTCAGTGCGAGCTTGTAGTGGTCTCAAAGTCAGAGCAATAGCCCTTCTGGTGGGTCTCAAGGGTTCCTCATAATTATTCATAATATAAACTTCTTTATGAGCTAATTTGCTCATATTAAATGAGATTCTATTTTCTATGTTCATTACTTTACATTCTCTCCATAGTATTTCATTTAGCACATCATTAAGTTGAGGCATGGCAGCTCTCAAAACTTTGTACTGTAAAGTCTGAAGCTTTTTAATATTACATTTGTTTAGACCATAAAAAGCGAATAACCCATAGTCGAATAAAGACAGTACCTTGGACTTTACAATATCTAATGCAGCCTTATCTGTCAGATTAAACCTGATTTTTCTGAAAATGAAGAGTTTTTGATTTATAACACTCATTGCGTTGTTTAAATGGGGTAGCATTGATAAGTGGTGATTTATAATTTGACCTAAGTAGGTGTATTTTTCTACTTGGTCGATCGTCGCTCCGTCTAGAGTTATTTTAATAACATCTTTCATTTTACATTTTTTCTTTCTGAACAACATACACTTCGTCTTTTTTGTATTAACCAATAGTTTGTTCGATTTGCACCAGGTGCTGAATTTAGACATGTCGCTGTTCATTCTCTCTTCACACTCGATAATACTCTTGCCTGAACAATAGAGGGCAGTGTCATCTGCATACAGTAGACACATACTATTAATCATTAAATGTTTAATGTCATTAACGTATATTAAATAGAGCACCGGCCCTAGAACTGATCCCTGCGGAACACCGAAATTAATGTCAGAAGTGCTTGAAGTGAACTCATCGTTTCTTATGTATTGTTTCCTATTGTCTAAAAACGATTTCATCCATTTCATGATAAGGTCAGAAAATTTACATTCTCTTAATTTTTCCAGTAGAATTGCAGGCACTACAGAGTTAAAAGCTTTGGAGAAGTAGATGAAACAAGCTATAGAGTAATCATTATTATAATTGGCCATATTAATATCTGATATAAATTTGGCTAAACATTCAGTTGTGGAGCGGCCTTGCTGGAAACCAAACTGTTTTTCATTCATTATGTTATTAGTTCGTAGATAATCATGTACCTGTGCGACTACAATCTTTTCCAAGATTTTTCCTCCTATATGACAGAGGGAAATTGGTCTAGTGTCAGACGGGGATTTGGGAAGAGAAACTTTAGTTATTAATTTGACCATCGATGTTTTCCAGATTGTAGGAAAGATGCCAGTACTAAGTGAGAGGTTCAGTAGAAATCTGAATTGCTCGTGGAGAATATAAAAAGCATCTTTATAAATTTTTGTACTAATACGTTTACAACCTGAGTTCTTATTTCCATCTGTATTGCGGATAATTTTGTTTAGGCTGTTAGAGTCAATATGTCGATCAACCCAAGGTATCGCCACCGTCTCCACTGAAGCAGTTCTGACCGTGTCAGGAATTCTTAAGTTAATCTCGTGACCAATCTTACAGTAGTAGTCATTTACAGAGTTCACCATGTCTTTCCCTTCTTCTAGTTTATCACTGATCATTAGCTGTTTTATTATCTTTTCGTCTTTGCCACTAATGTCACCAGCAACTCGCCAGAATTTTTTAGAATCTTTTCGGTGGGTGAAAAGCAAGTTCCTATAATATTCAGATTTTAACCTTTTGATTAATAAATTACATGAGTTTCGAGTATTTCTGGCACATCTTAAATCATCGACATGTTTTGTTCTATTTGCTATTTTATACAGTCTTTCTCTTTCTCTATGTAAATCTCTAATTTCTGGTGAATACCATGTTGGAGGAACCGTCTTCTCTTAAAGGTTTTAACCGGTGCAATTTTGTCCACTGCTTCGGATATTATATCAAACATTTCTGACCAACATTCATCTGGGTTATCCTTCATATAATAAGCATCCCAGTTAAATCTCCTTAGTTCCGCCTCTAAGTTGACTCTAGAATAGTTCCTGAGATCTCTCCCTACTATCTTTATTTTTGGCCTTGGGAGGTTAATACGTTTGAAAATAATTGGTCCGATAGGGAGTAAGGGACGACGTTAGAGGAATAATCTTTGTTACTTTGTACTAGGAAGAGATCTAGGACAGAGTTTTTTATTAGACCATATCGAGTGATTTTATCTAATGCTACTATCATGCTATTGTTGTTGCAAAATTTCATCAGGGCTTTTTTCTTATTGTCATTTACCGAAATATCTATATTTAGATCACCACCAGATGATAATATTGCACTTCTTATTGAAATTGGCACAGACTGCTCTTTTACATTCATGTAGATTACTGATAAAAGAGTTAATATTACCCACCGGAGGTCTGTATGCGACAAGGACTTTGAAAGTAGGGGCATTTCCTTTTTTTACTGAGATGGCTAAGATTTCACTGTTATTGTTCGATACCATACCCTCTGGTGACACATTATAGTTGTAGTCCGACCTTATATAACAGTAGACGCCCCCACCTCTAGTACCACAACTGCGATCCAATCTGATTATATCATACCCTTTCGAGGCAATTTGGCAGTCAGGTATGTCCGTCTTCAACCATGTTTCGGTGAAAGCTATATATGTCAATATTATTAGATAAAATTTCATTTCTTATTACATCAATTTTAGGGAGTAGAGATCTAATATTATATTGTACCACCTTAAAACCTCTAATGTTCTTTAGGTCTGACCATTTTAAAACCTTGTCAGCCATAGGGGTGAATTAGATATAATAACAATAGCTTTTCACAATTGAAATGAACGCTAAGCATGAATCGGGGCACCATCACGTATAATGTCTGAGTCAACAATCGGGCGGCACAGCTGGTCATAACTGGTGTATACTGGCAGAACAACAACACATGTGGATAAGTACTATATATGAACATTGTCCAACCCACCAAACTCGGAGCCTGGTCGCACTGCGACAACAGGACCTTGTGAGGTGGGAAGGCATACGTCCAGACGAGATCAATAAGATTACCCATAATAAAATACATGTCAATTGCATCCAGTATGGTTATAGAGCGGTGGATTACTGGATCAAACAGTTTCAAGATTAATTCAGTCTCCAAATTTAATTCATTTATATACTGGGTCATGGTGGAAGTTGCCGATTTCAGAGGCCCAGTGTTTTAAAACTATATCATCACAATGGATGCCGTCAGGAAGTCGTTGGTAGAAGTGCCTCATTTTCTTTTTAGTTCGGGCATGAACTTTAGAAAATAGATTTGGGTGTCTTACCCCACGCTGAATATTCAGTTCCATGATAACTTTGTTGATACTGGGGATTGCTGTATTAATAATTGGCTGTAGTGGGGCATTCCCACCAAGATGATTGGCTTTATTTAACTGCGCACCTATTAGCCCTCCTAGACCAATGTAACAGCTGTCAGGGATATAATTCAGGTCTTCAATAACTCCATTATATCTATATTTCATAAGATTGACAAGGGCTTTTTCAGTATTACACGATAGGCTGATCCGCTTGGATTTATAGTCTTTCTTACAAAAGTCACATATACCGCCAACAATAATGATTCTATTCGGTTGCTTGGAGAAATATAATTCACGAGCTTTTTCAGTAAGAAAACTAAGCTTTGCACCACTATAACTGAAACATTCTATATCTTGATCAGATGGTAGAAAGGATTGAAGCCGTCTGCCCCTCGAGTCGGTTATCACAATGGTTCTGAGATGGGAAGGATCCATCACACATTCCCAAGTTGGCCAAGCACCTTCCTTGCTTTTTCTTTCTCCTGCAAAGAGGCAAAACTCATACCTGACTCTACAGTGGTTGGAATATTATATTCCTCCAATATTTTAGCGGCATTTTCAGAATTGACATTATTGAGCCTGTAGGGACTGTTGGGTTGTTTACTTACAGAGTCTTCTGCACTGAAGTTTCTACCTCTCTTTCTCTCTCTCTCTCGATTCCAGCTTATTACTGCTATTGTGGATATACGATTGGGAACTATAGTCCCAAACGCCGTTGTTACTATTCTGATGTCGACTAGATGCCCTTCCTCTAGCACTACTTGGAATTCCACGCCCAAATCCAAGTCCAAATCGAGGTCCAGCACCTCTAGCACCTCTAGCCACTGTTGCGGCCCAGTTACCACGTGCACTATTCAAGAATTGTGCCTGTTGTTGTAATTGATATTCTGGGTCGGGGTAGGACGGAAAATTATCACCGTTTAGAGAAGGAGCGCATTGTGCTCCATCATCACAGTCCATTGAGCCAGATGTTGTTTGATCTGTCAAACAATCGGCTAATCCGTGCGATATTGCGGTTTACGGGGCTTGCAGTAGTAATTGTGGTTGACCAGCATTTCTTTTTGATGCTCTAGGTGTCGGAACAACAATTTTGATCTCTTTTCTAACATAGCCTGGGCCTTCTGTTGGGAAGGATCTGTAATCATCAAGTATTTGGCCAACTGCGTTATTCCCAGTGCATTTACCATCCCTAACTAACTTTGAGTGCATTCCTCCCCCACATGCCCAAAATGGGTCTTTCGTTGCTTCGCAGCTCGAGGCTTTTTACCAGTATTTATCAGAATTAGCTCAAGTTCCGGATTTAGCTGGAATTTTTCCTCGATAAGGACTCTCATCACTCCTAGTTTGTCGTCATCCCAACCTGGAGCTGATTTGATTGAATATGAGAGTCCTTTTGCGCCTTTTGCATCCTTGCTATCGTGCACCTCTTTGGCTATGTCTGGCCTACCGTGTGCGTTAGCTCGCACAAATTGGTACGCCTGCTCGACACTTTTAAACCATAGCCCCTGAATCTTGATGTCACATGGAAAAAAGAGCACTATACTCAGAGTGGAAATAAACTCTACCCTCTATTTCTTTAGTTTTAGAATCGGATAGTCTGTAGCCAGGTTCAAGAAGTTCAAGTTGATTGTACTTGTATCTAATGCCATTTATCCGAATGTGATCTTTGACAATCGGGCCTACCTGAGTGTCGTCGTCAGGTATACCTTTAATGTGCTTCTGAACGGAAATGAGCATGTCTTTTCGTTCCTGAATAGTAGCAGGAATATCGGAACTTATGAAGACACGGCTGCACCACTTCGAGTTTCTCAGAAGGGCCCTATTTTTGAAGATATGATTTCTTGCATCTAGAGAGCTAAATTGAACGCGTATCTTTCTACTTCCTTGCACGAAGGATTTGAATCTGTAGGCGGTGACGAAGTCTGGGAGACCAAACTGCGGGTTTATCTCCCTACATATATCAATCGCTAGTTTCAGAGTATTTTCATCTTGATGATCTCTAATCCCTGAAATAATAACATTGCATCAGCGTCTATCCAACTCAGACTCAAGAGCCTGATTTTCAATTTGTTTGATTGTGTGTCTCAGTTCATGGTTTTCTTTTTCAATGCGATACATACGCTTGTCTGTTTCATAACCAAAACGTATAAGCTCATCCATTTTCTCCTTGTACGCTTGTGTATGCTGTGTGTATTCTAAAGAGGTTTTCAGGTCTTCATTCAAAGGATGATCATTCGGTATAGCAATCATGTCATCGCCATATAAAACATTCGTGCCAAAGTTTTCAACGGTTTTATATCTACCTGGGGGCTTTCAGATCAGCAATCGCCCGGTTTGGTGCGTTGAAGAATCCAACTGCTTTCTCCTGAGAGATGGTATGCGGGTCTCCGAATTGCATAGTGGTATAGTATCGATCAAATCATACAAATAATAACTTTTCACAAAATAAAGTCTTCTATAGTATCTCCATTACCCACACAGGGGTGTCCCGTCCAGATTGCACTGGGGTGAAGGGGGCAAGCGGTGAGCGATGTTTCGGGCAGTAATCCTATGTGATTGACTTGGTACGAGAGCTAAGCCAGAAGACGTCTTGACTCTATGACACCCTACTCTACTCTGGCATGTAGCCTCTCATTGTCCTGACACCTACTGGGAAATGTGATTGGGCCGAAGCAATACACCCCACGGAAAGTAGGAAGAAACTGCTTGGTTCTCTTTTTAGTCCGGCAGTGGGAGACCTTAACCCGGAAATCCCGGATAAAGATTTTTTCTCTCTTGATTTATCATCTATGGGGTCCCTATATCACATTCCTGTGTGATGTGAAGTTCCTGACCTTGAGCAATTCGAGATATTCAAGATGGCTGCCACCGAACATGTCAAATCTGTAAACTGGCATATCTCTGCTTCTAATGGGGCTAGGAATATGTTCTAGGTGTCTAAATGCATGTTTCATTAGCCTACAAATCTAACACAATCATTAAAAAAATCATTGACCCAACAATTTCCAATGAAAATTGCATTATGGGGTAAAATAATTTAATTTGGCGGCAACCGATCCATCAAATCGGTAATGAGGCTTATTTCTGCTTCCAATGGGGCTAGGAATACATTCTAGGTGTCTAAATGTATGTTTTGTTAGCCTACAAATGCAATACAGTTGTTAAATAAATCATTGGCACAACGGTTTCCAATGAAAATTGCATTATAGTGTAAAATAATTCAATTTGACCTATACCAACCCAGCAAATCTAGGCATATCTCTGCTTCTAATGGGGCTAGTTATACATTGTAGATGTCTAAATGTATGTTGTGTTAGCCTACAAATGCAACACAGTCATTAAATAAATCATTAGCCCAATAATTCCCAATAAAATTTGCTTTTTTGTGTAAAATAATTCAATTTAGAATTAGAAGCCAGGCATGAGACAGACTGATGCAGACAGATCTGTGAGGAATGAAAGATGATAAAATGTAGAAATGCAGCCTACTAAGTCTACTGTTTCTGATTAGGAACAGGCTGTCTGGCAGAAAACCAAGAAGTGAAAAATATAAAGAATTGAAATAAATAAAGCAATTACAAGTCAGCGCACATGAATTCACGGAATCTGTAAATAGGAAACGTCTTAGATGTGGAGGAGAGAGATCTCAGACTTAGTAATGATGTAGACACGTACACCTCCAGATTTAAAGACAACATGTCATAGGTTATACATAAGAGGCCTTGTAACCTACCCCAAGTATATTATAAAGCCTTATGTGGTAGGTAATAAACTGACGCCCATTATTGAGTGAAGAAAGATAAGCAGATATCGACAGATATAATGGGAGTATTCCTGTATTGCCCCCCCTTAGTGTTCCCCTTTGTACATGGACTTTCGTTTCCTGTCTGATACAGATATTAATGTTGATATAGCAACAAACGATACACTTATTAAACAACCAAGGAATGGCAAAATGTATTATCTAGATACAGCATGTAGAACCTAAAGACGGAAGAATCAAAAGAAGAGATTTGACATAAAGTCCAATAATGTAGCAACGCAGTCAAAGGAATAAATTATGATTATGGACGTTAACAATCTTTAATATTATATCATCATGTTTCAAGACAATTAAACGGATTGTCGCAGATATCGGAAGAAAGGAATGTTAAAACTTTATATGTAATTGGTTTCTATTGACCTGAATGTAGAAGAATGTTTACGTCAGTTAAACAAGCACAGTTTTTACAGACCTCGTGATATCAGGCTTTATATGATATCAAGTTTTATATCAGTTAAATAGGTCAACGAAAGGCGCATTTGCACCTGTCGTGTTTGTATAGGCACTCGAGGTTTCTCCGTCTAAGAAGGTGGTTCTAGCATGATTTGGGTTCTTCCTTAGTCCTGTTTGTCGTCATGTAAGGAGGATTTTCCAAAGGTAACTTTCATTATATAGACTACTGCCACTATTCTTTATCACAACAAGACTCATATATTGTACCTATTCCTATGGTAGTCACATGACTGTTACACATTTCTAAAAGGTGTATGGATCATGAACAATGTTTTGTCCAGAAACCTCGCCGACTGAGGCTTTATAAGCATCGGATTTCCTTTAGAATACAACAAAGAGAAGACTCTGGTAGCCTTGGTAACCCACACAATCTTGGTACTTCCACGACTTGCAGATTTCGGTCTGTATTGGGACCGTAGTTGCGTTGTATGGAATAAAGAAACACTACTAATACTCTGGCACATTAATTTTGTAACATATTCATTTATGCAAACACATGCAGCACACCACAATTAGGTGAAATTCGTCGAAACATGGGCCTACATTATCGGTACATGTGATAAGATTTGTGGAATTGAATCCCAATATAATTAAACACTTTCATCTGCAGGCGTAATCTTCCTGGCACCTCAAAAAGAAAGATATTCATCGTTGTTGTGGTTGAACTTTGTACTCTCGACGTGGCAAACGGTAAAGGTCGTTTTATATATATTCATAGTGGCCAAAGAGTGAACCAAGATAAGATACGATTTGTTATATTATAGGCCTACATCTAAAGCCGGGCCCACACATTCAAGAATTCAGAGCCGAATTGGCCATTAAGACAATTTGTGCAAATGCAAAATCATTCTTAAGACGACCTACTTGAGGTCGGTAATGTGTGGGCTTTCTTTCAAAGAAACCTCCAATTCGTACAACAAATCATGGGTCCTAAGCCCCAAATACATAGGCACGAGTTGAGGGCTGATTTGGTTTTCACGATCTGTCGTACGATTTGGGAAAGTATATTTGAGATCCTACATAAGATCGTGGGGCCCAAATAGTGCCAAATACCCTACACATGCACATGCACCTGCACATGATTTCAGTGGTGATTCAGTGCTGATGTGGATGTGCGATTAGTCATAGGGAAAATGAAGGGTCTTCTGCGATTTCAAATCAAATCGCTGCTGCTTCTAAGCTCAATTGTCGATGTGTAGTGAGTCCTGAAATTTGCCATAGAGTCATATAATGAGGTCTACGACTTATCATGGGTGCAAGATTTGAGTCACACGATTTCTAAAACCATTTGTTCGGGTCAAATATTCTAGCTGCCAAATAGTGCACCAAATCTTGTATGTGCTCACAACTAATCGGGAGCAGTGGCACGTCAATCCAAAATATGGATTGACATCAATCTGAACATCTCCGGGAACATCTGAAATCTTGACTGTGTGCGTCGGCCCTAATTCTGACAGGCAGGTAATTTTGAAAGACTGTAACCTCACTATTTATAATATATATAAGATTTTTATTCCAACATTTTTTTCTAAAGGGTTCTAATCGTTTTGGATATTATATATCCCTTTATTACCTCTATAGTATATTTCAGCTTGATCTCGAAAGAAATGAATTTAAGTTCATAACGTTCATAAATTCATGAAATATTGAATACTAATGATAGAGCAACATCATTCATCTTATAGGAAAGAAACATTGATGGACAATGCACTTTTTAATGTGAACTCCTTACATCATGTTGTTTTCATGATTTCCAGGCTTGAGTAATCCCATATTTTTCCTAATATCAAAACTATTAAAAACGGAAATGTTATTTGATTTTATTGATTTTATTGATATACGCTTATCGGTATTTGAACAGCTAGAGAGGTACGCTATCTTTGGCGCCAACAATAAGGATGAGATTCCTGCTAAAAGAACATTCTTTTGCAATTTGTTATAGAACTGGTAAAACTCTCAGGGCTCTTGCCGCTTGAAAGTAGGGCAGAAATTACATCCCTAAAATTGATTTTCGACAGACAGGATAATTATGAAATGCTAGAGGCTGTAGACAGGCCCCTCCGAAATAGGCAAACCAAGATGTTTAAATTGAGGAGGGTGAGAAGCGAAAAGGCTAGAATGAGTGTGTTTTACAAAGGTAAACAAATATGGAATAACCTCCCCCAACAGTTGCGGTTGGAACAGGAGAGAGTGACTTTTATTAAAGAAGTGAAAAAGAAATACTGGGAAAATTATATTACTGACAACCCAGGATGAAAGGGTCCTTACTCTAACCGCCATATAGTTAGGGCAGTTTGGGGTAGGGAATATCTGTTTTGGAAGGGTTAAAACAGCTAATTGAAAATAGTAATTTCACATAAGGAATCCCTGAAAGATCGCGATATCTTATTTTATGATGTTTTTTGTATGTAGTATTCGTCTTACATTTGTCATACCTAACATCCACATGAGGCTATATTTTAATCTTTAAACAACAATCCAGTAATATTTTTGTGATGCTCTTACCTCACCAGTAAATACATTAATCGAATATAAGGTGAAATGAGCAAGACAACGCTTTGTAGAATGGATTGTTTTCTTTTATCTACTTTTCTTCGTTACCTACTTGATACATTTTGGAGATGTGAAATATTGTTCGACCCATATGGTCCCTAAGGCAACGCACGAAGACACCCGGGTCGGGCTCACTTGGGTCTTTCTTATATATCTCAACCCTTAATTTAATGTACATGGCCTTTCAAATGAAATAAAAAAATCACAGATTATTGGAGTGCTAGTGTTAGCGCTAACACCCGGCTAACACCCGGCTAACACCCGGCTAACACCCGGCTAACACCCGGCTAACACCCGGCTAACACCCGGCTAACACCCGGCTAACACCCGGCTAACACCCGGCTAACACCCGGCTAACACCCGACTAACACCCGGCTAACACCCGGCTAACACCCGGCTAACACCCGGCTAACACCCGGCTAACACCCGGCTAACACCCGGCTAACACCCGGTGTTAGCTAACACCCAGGGTGTTAGCGCTAACACCCTAGCTAACACCGGGTGTTAGCTAGGTTTTAGTGCTAAAACGGGAGTGTTTGAAAGTTTTACATGTACTTTTACATGTTGGGGTATTTAAATTGTTTGTATATATTTAAATTGCATTACATTATATCCCCTTCTTTTTCTTTCTCTCCCTGTCTCTCCCTTTCTCTCTTCCTGTCTCTCGCTCCCTTCCCTCCCTTTTTCTTTCTCTCCCTGTCTCTCCCCCTCTCCCTTTCTCTCTGCCTGTCTCTCACCCCCTCTCTTTCTCTCCCTGTATCTCTGTGAATCTGTCACACTTTCTGTCTCTCTCTCCCTGTCTCTGCCCTTCTCTGTTTTCTCCATACAAATCCAATATGACAAGATAGCAAATGTACAGATAGCAATGACTTTCTTATCTTTATTACCTTATACAACTTAAATACTAGTCTATGAATATAAGCCAATGTGAGATCGTTGAGTTCCCCAATGTTACTTTAATCTTTAGAAATAAAATCTAAAATTGGAAATAAGATACATAATGAAATAGGCCATTAAGAAAAATACTTGGATGCTCTTAAAATGATTCCTTGAATGGTGAAGAGGCATAACTAATACCCTTAAACTTAAAAAATATTTCTGGTTAATTATTCCGCACAGAGCGAAAATTCCTTTTGGGTGATTTTAACATTATTTAGTACTTTCATCATGGTCGATATTAGGGTTGAATATTGGAAAACAGTAAGTGGGCCCCTCTCCCAAAGAAGGGAAAGATTTTATATTTGTCTGTCTCTCTCTTTCTATGTCTCTCTATCTTTAGGGGGGGGGGGGGCAAATGAAAAAAACAACAAAAACAACAGCTTCAGCTTCTTATAACACTAATTATAGATGTCTGTATATGCCCTATTTATGCCCTAACACCCAGGTGTTAGCACCGGTGTTAGCTAACACAGGGTGTTAGATAACACCGATGCTAACACGGGGTGTTAGCTAACACGGGGTGTTAGCTTATGGACACTACCACTAACACGGTGATAGTCACCCGTGTCAGTGTTCTGACACTGGTGTTATAACACCAACTTTTTATGAACGCCAGCCCAGGTCTGGCTCATTGGATCTCGATATTGAAGGTATGCCAACTATTTTTTTCAGGACCAAACCAATAATGTCCAGAACTGACTGACTGTCTAGACGATGGATTGGTTTGTAAGTATATTTGCCTCCTCATTTGCCATATTTTATTGTCTCTGTTCGGCTATATTACTTGAAAGGTTTCTGCTATAAATGATAGTCAGCCCTAGACATCCAGTCATTTACAATCTACTGGACTGCATGACAGGTGATTAAGGAAAAAGGTAATATTGATGAACTTAGTACCTTCTACCTTAATCAAGTCCAAACTATTATATACAAAAATGAAAAAAGTCCAAAGTATTTGTCATATTTTTCTAAGCTATTGGAATGTCAGCCTTGGAATGTTTAGGGTCATCTGTAATGACACAATATGTATTAATATGAAATGATGATATTGTAGAATTCTAAGTAGGAACTTAATTATTTGGGGGACATCAACAATCACGCAACTGGGGAGCAGGGATCGCGCCCCCTCTCGCTTCTTCTCACCATGCTGGAGAACACTGAATATATTTCTACTTTCCTTGAATATCATGGAAGAAGGGAGTCCATTTTCGATAATACACCAAATCTATGAGAACACATTGATATACTACGTGAGGTATTACAAATTGCTATAATACCAAAGGTATGAAGTGATGATATTATGGACGTAGGGGGTCAATTTGACATACACTATGGTAACACATGTGTAACTAAAAACCTGGCCGTTAATTGAAACACAAAATGATACAAACCTCTGTCTTCCCCTATACATTCTACACCTGATGTAGATGTTTGATATTTATAAATCAATTAGAACAATCTGGATACGTAATAACTAAATAGAGTTTACCTTCATTAGAGAGTATTAGTGTGCAAATTTATATTTGTGTGAACATTAGGTTCACTTAGGTGAAAACATCTGCTTCCATGTTCATATAGAGCCAGGTTTAGCTCCATACCTACCATACCTACCAACACATTTATGTCAGGGAAAAGGGATCAGTATGTTTCTTTGTTCGATCTGCATAATAATGCTAAGTTGTTACCACTCAAACTAAGAAAGGACCTTGTTGATATTGCATCATAAGACCGGTGTTATCCAGAATCTTGACAATAGAATTTATCTAAGACGTAATGGCAATAGAAAGAGTATTAAAAAGCTCTCGAAAAAAGTCAGAACTCGAGATCGGGACTCTAGATGTTTTTGTTTTTTAAACAAAATGACTGTGGTAAGGTTGTAAATAGCGACGTTTCATCAAGAGGGTATTGTTTATTGAGGAATAAGCCAGGGTCACGAATAGTCTGGAATTAATTGCAAACTCAGGTGGTCTTAAAAACACCCAAAATGTGGAAACGATATCCCCCGCGACGGTCTAATTTATATTGGCATTAAAGCATTACACATCAATCAATATATCATACTACTTCCATATGCATATATAATGATAAACAAATTTGAATAAATAGGTTTACATGTATATCTAGGGAATTCCATACATCGAGTGAGGAGGTAATATATCTCTTATATCTGTTATGTGCCAATGGATATTTATAACTGCTGTTAAATTTATTGAGTATTTATTTCTGTTTTGATTACTTAATAACACTTTACGGGACGGATCAATATGTTGGCCGAGTTGTTACTGCTTATAGCCATTATATAGCCTTATAGTCAAGTCAATTTAGACAAGATTTTATACTTCAGCTTATTGTATCTCTTGTATCTTATTGTATTTATGATGCATACAGAGGAATGTGTGTGTTGTAGATATTGGCAGAGTGAACTATGTCTATTAATTCCCTTTTTACATTTCATTTAAAGAAACGTGCGTTTTCTGTAAGTATAAACCTTTATCATGGTTAATATGTAATGTAAGTTGTGGCATGATGCATATTTCACTACGTCCGCAGGCACGATTTAGTTCTCTTCTAGTCTGCCTGATGCCCAGTCCAGGCAAATGGTTTGACCCACCACTAATTGTAACAGAATTTATCTTTGCAGGAATGTGTAGAGTAAAGCCCCCTATATTATATATACAAAATGTACATTCATATAATTGGGGGGAAATTTGTGAATATGGCTGCTAGGGGGCGCTTGTTTCACGTTTCCTTGAATACCGGCCTAGATATCAATCCTACAGGTTTGTACATTAAACCCATGTGTAGACAACACAATTACCTTTCATTTGATATATAGCGCGTTATTGTAGCTTGAATACATGGGACGTTAGGTCATTTTGAGTTTTCGGTAAAAAGAATAGTGAATGAATGTCTATATTTTTTCTAAACGAACATACTGTGGTTGATCTTTGTCAGCGTGTTTAACTTACATTAAATTGTTAATAGAATCAGGCAATCTACTTTCATATGAAACATTAGTAGTACAGGCATTTTAGCATGGAACCCGGAATAAAATAATGTAAAGCTGATTTTTGTATATATATATGATGCGGGACACATGGGGTCACATTCCCTGAAAAGTCCCCACCTGGGGACCGTGTGCTTTTTGAGATTTTGACGTTTTTGCGTCATTTTCCACAAAATAGCATTGGTCTCTATGGGAAAAAGCACCTGGTTCAGGCCATTATTGCCAACATTAAGAATATTTGGCATTGTTATTTGCAGGGAATATAACATATATCAAATATACTGTACAGGTTGAGGTACCATAATAAACATGGACGTATGGAGATTCTTAAAATGTATAATTCAACAAAATATCTTTTTTTTTAAATTTTGTTGCCTACCAATATAGGCCTACCACGAGAGCTGAGATAACATTCTTGTTACTCAGTAGGGGCCATATTGGATTTTGACCTTGAAAATGACCTTGGAACATACCTTCAGAAATGAATTCCTCATACTTAAAAACATCAATAAATTGGTATTATAGTTGAAGATCTACCAAATAGAAGCCAAGATATGCCATATTTATTGTTTTGGGCGGCCATCTTGAATTTTGCAGCTACTGGCCACCAGGGGTCTCTACCAACTTGTAGCTGGTGCTTTTTGAAAATTTCAGGCCTTATTTAGGCAGATTTCCATATCCAGATTCAGGCAGATTTCCTTTTGGAATCGCATTCAGCAACGGATCTCCACCGCCTACAAATACTCCAAAACAGAATTTTGAGAATAATCTATCAAATCCCCGCAAGAGAGAGTGTTAGAGATTTACACTTGCAAAAAAGGCTCCTCCCCCTCAAATATCGCAGGCGACTCCACCTCCTGCAAATGGGTCATAGATTGGCACAAGTTCCTGCAAATATCGATCTACGGCTACTAAATACTAGAAACTTCAGAGAAGGTCGTAAAATCCTAAAACAAATACACCCAAGAACAGAACAAATTAGGAAGTCGATAGCCAATACGATCCCCTATGCATGGAACAACCTGCCAACTATGGCCCACCTAACCATCGATAAAGACAGATTTAAAACCCTCGCCAGGGCAAATCTGATCTGGAATGACGATTACTTTGTTCAACCTTGACATACTTACCTACCAGATTGTAATATAACCTATTATTATTCATAAATGCTCAGTTACTGTAATAACTGAAACACCCTCTCGAGTGATGCTATTGTGATGCTATTTTGATGCTATTTTAATACTATCTTGATACGATTTCATACCAATGATGCTATATTTGATACCATTGATTGATATTCACGCCATATTCAAAAGAAAGCACTGTAGATTTTAAATATGACTATAATAGCCGAGAGCTGACTCCCTTCATCGAAGGGGGCAGTATTGTTCTCTGCTACCTGATACTATTGTAATAATAATCATGAGGGCCAAGGATACCTCCCATTTTGCCGGAGACCCCCCTCGATGCAGCTAGCGTCTGAATAAAAATGTTTTTCAATTCAATTCAATTCAATTCAATTTAACAACATGCCAAATTTAAAAAACGTGTCACAACATGCACAATGTAGAGAATTAGGTCCCCAAACACGGTACCCGATTGGGCATATATCCGGTTCAAATAATTCCTTTATTGATGATTAGATCCCCTTTAATGTTCTCCCATCCCGTTAAGTAGTTAGAGGAATTATTTGAATTGCTGTTATCAAATATGGCATTAATTAAGGATGGTTAATCAATAGGGTAAGTATGACTAATTAATAGATCTACATAAGTGTTTAGTCGTTTAGTCATAAGTGCCAATTGAACATAGTACTTCCCCTCAACGAAATAATATATTACTCCTAGATCACAATGTTCATTTTCAAGCACGATCTAATCTACCATGGCTGGGTGAAACCCTCATTCTATGTAAAATCCTTTTTGGTCTCGTTGTGGAAGTCAGGAAAACAATAGAGATGGAATAGATTGTCTCTATACCATTCTACCTATCACAGTATTTGTATTTCCCTAGCACCGTTTTCTGTAATTGTTCTCCTCAATAAAATATGTTAACTATACAATCTAAATCTAAACATAATTTACTCGCTAAATGTGTATGGCATGCATATCAGCATCCCCTTTTCCCTCTAATATCTTGCAAATGTTTGGACAAAGGGTGGAAAATCAGATTGAAGATTGTTGCCAAGGTTCTATCTGCATGGCGGCAGAAGACATTGGAAAATTAGCAACGACTTGTTAAAATTGTTTGAAATTCTTTTCCTGTAGAAACCGGGTGGGGGGAATGGAGACGGTTCTACTTCTGATCCCACCACAACTAAGGCATGTACACTTTACTTAATTACTCAGAATATGGCTCATTTTCTGAATTTTCCATACAGAACACAATTGCTTTTGAGTACAAGGAATGAACTATTACATGGGACGTCTATAAAGATCGTATCTTCTGTTTTAGCCCGACGATTCAGTCAGTATTTCCGAAGAGACACAGGGGCTATTGCGGCAGAATGAGCGGGAAATTATGCGAAAGCTGATCGTTTCCACAGAACTGATATCCCAATTATTAAGTCAGGAAGTTATACAAGAGGAATTCCCGGTTAGTATATATTTAGTTTTCATTCTCGTTGATATCAAATTCTCTTTTGTTGTCCATAGTGATTGATAGTTTTATCACCATGTAATGTATTGGTTTATGTATATCATATATCATATATATGCTAAACTAATATCGAGAAGCATTTTGATAAATGTTTTTATCCCAGGTCTGTGTGTATACGGGCATATGGAAGGCCTATAGTTCTTTCATTCAATTACCTTGATACTCTATTCATCGAGCGGAGAATGATAAAGTTAAAACTTGAACACCCAGCATGACATGTATTCCATTTAAGGAATAATTTCCGAGGTTTTTTCTGCTCGCGGTGTCTATAGCGTCAGGGAGTTCGAGGGCGAAGCCCGAGAATTCCCTGACGCTATAGACACCGCGAGCAGAAAAATCCGAGGAAATTATTGCTTTTAGAAGAGAATTGATGAGATTTCCTTAATGTTAGAGCAAAAAAGATAGACAAACCTTCTTTATTCCGTCCAAAAACATCCAAAAACATCCAAAATATCATGCAAAAGCCATGCGAGTCGTGAGCCTTTCTATGAGACCGGAAGTGATTTCCCTATTTTACTGAAAACGATGCTTTGGATAGCAAGCAGCGGAACCTTGCGAAAACACGGCGGCTGGCTGAACGTAAACATTAGCGAATACGCACCTCTGATTGGCTGTTTCTCCGCTAAGCCCTGCCCACTTCACTTGGCCAGCCGTCGTGGTATCATGCAGTTTCCGACTAACGCGGCAAGCATCGGACACTTCCGGTTCTCGAATGCCGTGTTGCGTGTGTCTAGGGACTTAAAAAAGAAATAAATACAAGATTTGAATCGGTAGAAATGATTTAAATAGTGTTTGAGCCCGATAGCGAAGATTTAGTCCACGGGAATCAAGTAATAAATGAATGGCCAGTTCAGAAACCTTGTGTTTACACGCCGCAAGGTTGCACCGCTTTAATCGGAATCTACATGATACCGCGACGGCTGGCCGAATGAAGCTTCAGCTACAACAGCCAATCAGAGGTGCGTATTCGCTAATGTTTATGTTCAGCCAGCCGGCCTGTTTTCGCAAGGTTCCGCTGCTTGCTATCCAAAGCATCGGACACTTCCGGTTCTCGAATGCCGTGTTGCGTGTGTCTAGGGACTTAAAAAAGAAATAAATAAACGATTTGAATCGGTAGAAATGTTTTAAATAGTGTTTGAGCCTGATAGCGAAGATTTAGTCGACGGGAATCGAGTAATAAATGAATGGCCAGTTCAGAAGCTATATGTGCGACCGGAAGAGATGTGGAGACCCTTCGGCATACCCACTCATGTGCATGTTCACTTGGCGTTGCATTGTGTACGGTAGTCTATATAGCGCACAGAGGATTTCATTCGAAAGTCCCCGGTCCGGGTGCGCGCAACTTGATCTATGGAACTCTTGAGACTTGATCTATGGAACTCTTGAGACTTGATCTATGGAGACGGAAGTCTTGATCTATGGAGACGGAAGTCTTGATCTATGGAGACGGAAGTCTTGAGTCTTGATCTATGGAGACGGAAGTCTTGATCTATGGAGACGGAAGTCTTGATCTATGGAGACGGAAGTCTTGATACTGATCTATAGGCTTGATACTGATCTATAGGGAGTCTTGAGACTGAACTATAGGCTTGATACTGATCTATAGGGACGGATCTATGGGGACGGAAGTGGTTTAGAGGGAATCTATAGTGAAAAAAACCCTCCAAGAATCTCATCAGATCGATTCTAACTATTAATAGTAGAGGGCAATAGGGAGCTTATGTAGTCCACGGCAGTCGTTTGTGGAGTCACACGACTGTAGCAGTTTCATGACATTGTTTACAATATTATATTATAATATTTTGATAATAAATGAAAAATAAAATTGAGAAGTTATGTTTTTAATATTAAAGAAGCAAAGTAAATATGGCGGGGAAATTATATAATGATCTCGGGAGTTAGTCCAGTAGATCTAGCGAAAAAAATGGCTGAACGTGGAACAAATTGCAATAAAAGGTTTTTCAACGGTTTTGGGTACTTTCAACCCCCTTCATTAACATACTAAAAGTCTCAAAAAATCTAGGTGGGAGAACATTCCAAAATCGAAGGTCAAATGTCAAGGTCACCCAATAAATGAAGCATCCAAAATATTTTACATTTTTATGCATATATATATATTTTTTTTTTTGAAAGGGTTTATTATGAGTTTACATATAAGTGACTTGGCAGTAGATCCCTCGTTGCTTGGAGGAGGATCTTTGACATAAATTATTCGTGCACATATAAAACTTTATTACTCACAATAGGCATAATATCTCAGCTCAAGGTCAAGCCTCTTGCTGGTATACCGATGAAGTGCCTTTTACTGGTCTAATAATCGATGGACATAGAGCAATTGTGCATACAAGTAGGATCAAATAAGTGATAAAAAACATCTAAAATAATAAATGCTACAGAATGATTTGATAAATGAAAAGGATGAGATAGGGTGAGAGAAATGGAAGGCAAGGTTTGTCAAATATTGTTTATCCGTAACTATGATAGACGGATAGACTCGAGTAATATAATATATGTGTGCTGTTATACACTGTAGATTGGAATAAGGGATTCTTGTTTCGTTAGTTTTTTAAATGCTTCATATGTTTGAATATTTCTAACATCAGCTGCGGTATTGTTCCATAAAGAGGCTGTTCTGAATTGTATGCTGTTTTTGTAAGAGGTCAATTTTGGTTTTTCAATTTTTAATACTGGAGCATTCCATTGTCTCGTTCTGCCTCCTCTCTGATCAATATGTACTTCTGTTCTACTCCTTCTATAAGCGAATTGTAATAGATGTGCTTTCCTTCGGTCACAAAGTAATGGTACATTAATGATTCTGTGTATTAACATGGTAGGGCTTCTCATATGTACTTTCAGTGCTATCTTTATACATTTATTCTGAATGGTTTGTAATCTGTTCAGATGTTTTACAATACTGGTGTCGTACAATAGGTCACCATAATCCAGAATTGGCAAAATATATACCTTGTAAACTCTTTGCAGGACAAGTGATGGTAAAAACCTTGCAATTCTCCTCAGAAGATATAACTTATGAGAAGTATTCTTTATTGTGTATAGTGCTTGATCTTTGAATGTTAAGTTCTTATCTAATATGATTCCTAGGTATTTATAATTTAGAACACTTTGGATTTCTTGTTCATCTAAGGCTATGTTTATCTCTGCATTGTTGCCAAAGAATAACATTGATTTAGTTTTGCCTACATTAAGAGATAGTTTGTTTTTTGTGCACCAGGACTGGAAGTTTGTACAATCTTGTTGTAATTTTTCATTGATGGTTTCAATTTCCTTACCCGACACATAAATGACAGTGTCATCTGCGAATAGTTTGACCTTACAGTGCTTGAGACAGGAAGTTACATCATTAACATATATAAGAAAGAGCAAAGGACCCAATATGGATCCTTGCGGGACTCCACAGGTTATATCATGCGGTGATGAAACTACATCATTACAAATACTAATCTGTTTTCTGTCAGTTAGGTAGTTTTTCAATAAAGACAGTAGGGAGCCGTTTACACCATAAATATTTAACTTATCTCCTATAATCTTGTGGTTAACCGTATCAAAAGCTTTCTTTAAGTCAAAGAAAACTGATGCAGTTGAACAGCCACCATTTCTTCCAATTCTTATATCGTCCGTTAGATCGGACACAGTATCCATGGTGGATCTGTTGGTTCTGTAACCATTTTGGTTTGGTGACAATAAATCATTTTCCTCAAAATAATTTATTAATCTATTGTGGATAATTTTTTCAAGGAGTTTAGCTTGAATTGGTAATTGGGTAATGGGTCTATAGTTTGTAATCTGAGAGGGGTCTCCTCCTTTAAAGAGAGGTGTGACACTGCCTATTTTCCAGTTTGCTGGGATCTCACTACTTGTGAATATGCAATTAAAGATGTGAGCTAGCAACTCAGGCAGCACCAGGAGTGCTTCCTTAATCACTGCTGTTTTTAGATCTTTTATGTTGCTGCTTTTGTTACAATCAATAAGTTTAACAAATTTCAGAACCTCTTCAGTGGTCGTGGAAATTACTTCAATGGAGCAATTTGGCTTGTCGCCATAGAACTGCCAATTATCATGCAATGTTGATGCCAATTTTTCTCCAATGGTAGAGAAGAAACAATTAAAATAGTCAGCGGTCATTTCTTTTTTAATTGGACGGGTAGTGGTGCTGTCAACTATGTTTATTTCATTCCCATTATTTTTCGATTTTTTTGGTAACAGTTCTTGAACTTGTTGCCAGAATATTTTGTTGTCACTAAAATTTCGTATTGTCATGTCTGTATAATAGGTTTTCTTTGCTTTTCTACAAAGTTTTGTTGTCCTATTCCTAAGATTTCTGGCATAAATTAGGTCCTCTCTTAGCTTTGATTTCTTTGCTTTTTTTATTGCCGTATCTTTTTGGTCGATTAGTTTCAGTAGGTCTGGAGTCATCCACTTTTCTTTGGGTACACTAATCCTTCTAGTTAATATTGGACATTGTTTATCTAGTTCATTTGTGATACCAGATAGCAAATGATTCCATGCAACACTAGGGTTTGCTTCCCCAGTTATGAGTGCCCAGTCCTTATTTAGAAGGTCGTTAGTAAAAGTATCTTCATTATAATTTTTATATGACCTGTATGTAATGACACGTTTTTTTGCCACTGGTATTTTTAGTTTTTTAATTACACAGTAAATCATCAGGTGATCAGCTATCCATAGGTCAGCTACTCCTGATTCAGTGCTAAGGTTGCAGCGACTGAAAATTAGATCGATACAAGTCTCTTGCACTATGTTTCTGTCCGCTCTTATGTCATATCTAGTTGTCTCTTTAATAAGTTGCTCTAGACCAAATGAGTGACATGTTGTTGTTAGATCGTTATTATGTGCGTCGTCTGTATCTAGCATGTTCATGTTAAAGTCACCTAATAACTGAATGTTTTCACTGTTTTTGATTGATTGATCTCCTATGATATTATTTAAGGTCTCAATAAATATTGATTTATCTCCCTGGGGGGGTCTGTAGATTACCCCCACATGAAGATCCTTTTGATTTGCAAGTATAATTTTTAGCACCAGAATCTCAATGTTTTCATTTGAGACTGAGAGAGTTTTATTAACCATGTATGTAAGACCATTTTTCACATAGCAACAGACACCACCACCCCCTTTCTTTTTCCCAGTAGTCGCATCCATAACATTTCTATCATTTCTGACAATATTATTGTAACCTGGGAGTTCAAAATCAATGTCTCTGTCTTTTTCGTGTAAAAAAGTTTCGGAGCAAGTCAGAATCTCAGGTTTAAGCTTGCTGAAAGTGTTTTTAAAATTACACCAGTTTGCCTTTATGCTTCTTACGTTACAGTGTACCACGCTGAATCCTCTGGCTATAATCTTTTTGATTTCAATAGACATAGTGATTCATGGTATCTACAATTATCATTAAATTGACGGGCCGTCCCGTTCTACATAACAGCATTTTGTAGCCAATAGGCCCTGCCAGGTTTGATGAAACAGAATAATGATGATGAAGATGGGGGTGAAAGAATATCAAGCTTCGAGCTATCACTGACAATGAAGATGTATAAGTAGGAGTAAAAGGGAATGTCTTTTATGTTTGACACTTCCACAACAATATGTGATAAGGAGATAAGTTTGATCGAAGTTAAACTTAAGCTTAAATTTAAATTTAAACTTAGACTAGGGAGCCTTGTGGCTTCTATAAAAATAGTATAGACTAGACTATAGTAGATAATAGGATAAGATAAAGCAAGGTAAGGTCAGATCAATGGACTATGACTAGTTACATGGTTTTAACGCTTGCTAATGGCGTATCTAACTACTCTGCATTGCATCCAGAGTAAGGTTATATAAATCATCCGGTATAAAAACTTCTCAGATTGATTCATATGTAATTTAAACAGTTCATCACAATGTCGTTACCCAGTATAAGAACTTCACAGGTAGACAAATGTGGAGCTTTGAGACAATGTTAAGCATGTTAAGTAATCGTAATGTCATCCGGTATAATAACTCACAGATTGACATTTTACAAGATATAACATGATAGGCACTTATTGGGACAGTATATGGACAGCGAATGTCATCTGGTTTAATAACTCACAGATTGACTTTTTACAACAATACTGAAGTAACTCGTATGTATACCCGACTGAAAAATTATACAGTAGTAAAACGTACAGTACTTAGCTTCGACTCTGGGTTCTTAAGTTTTGAGTCACAGAGTTATTTATTCTTTAATCTACTTTGTTTCTTAACTGCATTTTTGTAGTTCTGATCTTGGAGCAACTGTAAATAGTTCATTTCATCATGTGAAATAGAGAAGATGTCTTGGTATATGCCCGATGAGTAAAATCTTGAAACATTTGCTTCCAGATTTCTCCACAGTATCTGACGTTGTCTTTTTACAAGTGAATTGTCCTGATGTATACCGTCTTCAAGGCAGTTATATAGGTGTTTAACTTTTCTACCTGTGGTTAGATGGATTGTCTTAGATATCCATGGTGTCAGTATTTGGTTATTCCTATTTAATTCGTCGATATGTCTGTTTATTTTAACGATAGCAGAATCAAGCATTTCTTGTTTATGTAGTGATGAGTTGACACAGAATTTAGATAAATCCGCACCGAATATAGGACATACTATTATCGGTTTACCTGGGTGAGATTCACATAAACAGTCCATATTAGTTGTCACAAGATTACACATGCTGTCGACTAGACTACTTTCAGTTGTCCAGTCAAAGGCAAAGAATCGGCGACCTTTCTCGTCAATACATTTTGATGTGATGTCACAAATGCCAGCTGATATGTATAGTACCGAATGGTGGTGTACATGTAGAAACTTGTTAGCTAGTTTAGCTATAGATGAGAACGTGGCTCCAGGTCTGTATTCTACATTGAACATAAAATCCGAGGTCAGATTGGAGTATGTCTCTTGACAGTTCAGGTCTAGGTTGAATTTCCAGCCTCTAGAGTCTGCAAATATCACTGAGTGTATCCGAGAACCGAAGTAATAGTCCATGTCATGCGAGTCTGCCATTGTTGTTGTTATGCCTCTTGCATCATCCTCTCCCGAACTTCCCCGAGGATGACTCCGAA
Source organism: Sthenelais limicola (assembly GCA_942159475.1). NCBI lineage: Eukaryota > Metazoa > Annelida > Polychaeta > Phyllodocida > Sigalionidae > Sthenelais > Sthenelais limicola. Next base: position 7,779,477 of record OW804097.1, read on the forward strand.
CTCGTTTCGGTACTCCTCGGAGATTCCTTCGAAAGCGGCCGCTTTTCTAATATTAAGGCCAGCACCCCATTTTGTACTGAATGTAGCCTCATACAGGGTTTTGTTTCCAGTTGACAATAGGTAATCCCTGTGCTTAGTGTTTTGACGAAACTTGGCAAGGTTGATCGTGGTTAGCAGATCGGTTTCCCCCGCCTCCCATTCGGGTGTTTTCGTGATTTCACGTACCATAGACTTGCACGTGAAGGCGTCTTCCTCGATCGAGATTTTTATCGCTAGTTCTGGCATGTCGTGTTCACGTGCCATTTCTGACGAGAACCATGCCTCAGCAGAATGATATGTGATACCTGTTTTGTCATCATGGATAGGGCATTGATTCATATTTGATAGCAACGAGTTGCTTCCTCTGAAGGCAACTCCGCCATTCTTGGTTGGCACAGATGCTGTACCATTTAGGGACACATCCACGGGTAGTTGTGCCCAATCTCCCCAGTTGAGTTCTATCGCCAATCGTTAACGATAAAGATGTAACCTTCGATTGGTATCCCTTCTTCTTAGCAAGATACCTTAGACTACGAAGGTCTGACTGTTTTCTCCTGTCGGCAATCGGCAGATCATCGTTGATATACACTTTACCTAGGCCGTTCTTGAGTTTATGGGCATTTTTGAAGATAGCCGCTTTGTGATCCCTCTCCCCAAGCTTGATTAGGATGTTTCTGGGGCCTTTGTTATTCTTTTTCCCGATGCGGAAAATCTGGCGACAAACAGAGTGGTCAAAACCAACTCCTAGATGACGAAAGAGTTTATTTATAGCCTCTCCCACATCCTCATGATCATGTTCCTCCAGGCCTTGAATAACTAGGTTTAGTGACCGTCTTAGCCTCTCAGCCTCGGCATTATCTGCCTCGACTGACCCCAATACCTTCGTTTGTTTATCCAATCTTGCTTCGAGGAGTTGGACCTGCGTAACTAACCTCAAGTTGCTGTCTTGTTCCTCCTTGATTTGCGATCTTAGTCCCTTAACTTCCTTGTCATTGTTGCGGACGTATTCGTTAATAGATTCAAACGTCTTCTTTAGGAAGTCCAGTCTCTGTTTTTCATTTTTTAGTGCTACCCACTTCGCAATGTCCATCATCGGTTCCGGGTTAGCGGCCATCTTGGTTTTGCGTACGTTCTGATGTGGCGTACCTATATTTCCGCTAATTGTTGCTTGTACAGCTGCTAAATCCGTAAATAAGTTGTGACTGATGATTCCTGGACAGTTTATAGTGAGTTCTAATCCACTTTTAAGTTCTCAGAGTTCCTGGATCCTATACAATTCCCGTTAGTACTCCTCCTACTCGTACTCACGTGCTAGCTCATTGAAAGACAGACTGCAAAGGATTTATTGGAAATAGAATTTTCATATTTTTCACACTCATGACCTATGATGAGCGCTTCATTTTGAAACTGTCATTTGACCTCTGACCTCAAGGTCAAGGTCATTCAAGGTCACCAAGAGTTGGAAAATGAGGCCTCTCAGGGAATATGACTTGTGAAAGTTTTTCACCATGGAAAAGATATTACTCAAAGTAATTCACATCTTAATCTATGTGATAGCCAGTGCAATTCTGAGCCCAGTGGCCAATTTTTAGAGGCCTAGACCAAGAATTAACTTCACAACAGCCTAATGAACATGATATCCGAGAAAACATAGTTTTCGATTTTGGCCTCATATTGGACATTGAGCTCCAAGGTATAGAAACTGGTATCCAAAATATTTGACATTGTTATGCATATTATGATTTATTGGAAATAGAATTTTCATTTTTTGCACACTCATGACCTATGATAGGCCCTTCATTTTGACACAGGCATTTGACCTCTGACCTCAAGGTCAAGGTCATTCAAGGTCACCAAGAGTTGAAAAAGGAGGTTTTTCAGGGAATATGATTAGTGAAGTTTTCCACCATTGAAAAGATTTTACTCAAAGTCATTCAGATCTTAATCTATCTGATAGCCTGTGCAATTCTGAGCGCAGTGGCCAATTGTCAGAAGCCTAGTCCCAGAATCAACTTCACAAAAGCCTAATGAATATTATTATTTATATGATTAAATGCATACATTAAAATGTTTAAAGAAAGTGCTGGTTTTATAGGTTGAAGGAGTGGGGTGGGTGGGGAATCTTGTGTGAGATGTTAGGTTTAAGCTATGGAGAAGAAGGGAGAGAGGTGGTTTGTGGGAGTAGCAGCTACCTCGTTGTGAAGGTAGGGGGCGACACCAATACCTCAGAATTATTAAATTCCAACCACATGTCACACAAAACCCCCATAGGATTAGCATTGTGGACATAAATAGTCTCATTTTAAGAAATCTGAATAATTCTGAAGACCAGGTATCTATCTATAGGATTTAAGACTCACATAAATCAACCATAATCGTTATACCTTTAATGGGCTGATGTATAGAGTGATTATTTATTGCCAGCAATGTTAAGTCTATGGGGAGTATTTACTTCTGGTCCACACGTTGGTAACAACTATGCATTAAATTTTATATTAATTTGCTACGGCCGCCGTGACACTTACACGGCCTGTTACTATTTACTGATACAGTGGAAGACAGAATTTCAAAAGTCATTGTGTTAGTATGTGCTTTGACACGGCCAGTTGGAACTTATTTGTGACTAACAAAGTATGCGTCCTTACTATGGTTAAAACAGATATGTTCTTTTTGAAAGGTATGATAACAAAAACTGTTAGGAACTGTTAGATAGAAATCTCTCATGCTCTTGCCCCTCACTTTCTCTCCTCTAGCTCATCTTCTCTCCCCTCTGCCTCTTCTCCCTCCATCCTCTTGTTCCTCTCCCTATCCCATCCCCCACCCTCTCCTCCAACGTTTTCGCTCTTCCCCTCCCCCTCTTCATGATCTCTCCCCGCCCCCTCCCTCCCACTTTTTCCTCGCTCTCCTCCTCCCCTTCTCATACTTTTCCCCCTCCCCCTTACAATATTCGAGGCCTTTTAGTGATACACAGCGCACTAATTTATCAATGTACTCCTCAATTCGATAAATAAAGTAGTTATTATCTTATCTTATCTAATTAGTGCAGCGCTAATTAATGTCTGGCACAACAGCAAGGCCTTAGTGATACGGATTAAGAAGCTACATACAGACATGCCAATGAACACACTTTCTGTCAAATACATCCTTATACAACTCTAAGTAGCATCGAGAATAATGGAAAGTTCACTATAAACCTTTTCTCCATTTCACAGAGTAAGATGGAAGAAGACCGCAAATGTTATCAACTGCTTGAAATTCTCCGAAATGGTTCGCAATCGACTTACACAAAATTCCTGAAGTGTTTGAAGTTGGTCAATCAACAAAAACTCTTACCCTTGTTCATGAGTAGGTGATAAGCACATATTCATAAATTGTAAATTTCAATTTCAATTTCAATAAATACATAGATGTACTACACTAATTCTAATATACCATACTAATTCTTAATCAATCCTGGGGCTCTCATGGTTTTGACGGATGAGCAAGATATAAATCATATAGCATAAATGAGTGGGAATATGTAGGGTTAACTTTAATTCATTACTTGTTGCCTTATCTTTTATTACAGCACGTTCTACTGAAAAGTTGACTGTTAAGAAAAAGCGAAAAGGCAAGAAATCTGAGGTCAGTTATGGCAAATTTCCCAATTAGAATTTAGTTGGTATAATGTAAGAATCTAAGAGCATTTGCCCATAGGTTCGGTGTTGTATCAAGTAGAGAATTTATAATTTGAGATTTCGATCAATAGTGTCTTTAAGCATAATCTTAATTTATCACATACTGACTAAGAGGGGATCATGTATTTTCAGGTCCCATCCTTATCGAGTGCCAGTTCCTCGAGGTCACTACAGGTAGACGCTAGTCAACAAAGGGCAACACCATCACAAAAGGTAATTTTGATGCTAATATTAATTGTTACTGAAAGTACCCGGAGTTTGAGGTGGGTGTGATATTCAATGCAACACAGGTATAGGGCCGTATCACCTGACGGTGGTGCATTGAATACTACAACAGCGAGGGCCTGAGGGTTTTTCTGTCTTTATTTCAAATTATGTAAAGGTAAATTTTAGTAAATATACAAGTTATGCATATTTCACTAGTGAGTTGCATGGGGTAGCGTACAAATAGTAATAGTATAACCATACATAAAACAAACAAACCTTCGCTATACATACGCAAAATTATTATGGTTGTGACACTTTCGAAAAGAAAAGAGATATCTTAATGGCCTTGTGTTTGTTAATATCGATCAGAAGTCAGATAGATCATAGAAACGACCTGTAGCAGAATATCACATCTTGAAGTGAACTTCGGTTTGTGGCAATTGAGTTTTGATTTCTTAGATTACTATGTATAGTTTGGGTGATGCAAAGAGGCTGTAATACTAATCAAATTATTCTAATATTACTTCAGAATAACGGAGTTTTAGATGCATGTATAGCTCTGAGAATATTTACTAAGTTACTGAAATCAGCATCCCCCCAACCCTGCAGTGGCCTAGGTTCACAAAATGATAATGGTAATTTGCTTGATCTAGCTATATTACATCCAGGAAGCTATATTAAATCCAGGAATAGCGACAAGCTTTACATGTACTATTAACCTATTTTACCCTATACAGCCAACATGCCCTGGATGCAAAAAGGAGATGAGTGAGAAGCTAAATTTCTGCGGCCATTGTGGATATAAGATGCAGTACTGCCAGAAATGTCGGATGCCAATTCGTGATTTGAATAGTTGTTCTTGTGGATGGCGAGTGGTAGCTACTGTTCCAGATTCCTGTGATCAGGATACAGGTTTGTAATGTTTCATTTCTCCCAGTTGTATTAAATGATTCATGCTAATATTAATATAAAACAAATTTTCTTTCACTTATCATTAATAAACTCTCGAACACAACTTTATTATATCTTCATCATTTCATCATGTTGAATGCCATCAACACCCGAGAAACACAACACCCCGCCCTCCCCCCCCCCCCCCCCCGCCCGCGATCCATCAAGTCAACCCAACAAGACCCCCAATAGAGTGCTATAGAAGTGCCCTGAGTGCTAACAAGTGTCTACACAAGCCACTGGCTGCCACACCGAGTGGCACCCAGCTGCTATATAAACATGAACTTTTTCTGTATCAGTCATTAACCCTGATTACGACAACCAATATGTCGAAACGCATTGGGAAAAATAAATAACAGACACAAAATATTGGATTGTCGTTTGTAGGTTTCATTCTTATATTAACATAATATTGATTATCAATGAAACACTAGACCCCATCGACTTTTCTTAGCATTATTCGCTGTAGATCAGGTGAGAATTGGTGAGAGATTTTCACACAGATATAATGGATGTACTAATCATGGACTATGCAGGTTACTCAAACTTGTTGAACAATGGCATATAAATATTGTCATCCTTCAATGTGGCCCGACCCATCTGGGCAAACTCATGTCTGGTGGGTGCTAGAGCTGCAGATGGCCACAGCTACATTACTCATGTCTTGATACTAACATGAATATCAATTCAAGTTCATGTTCAAGTTTTAAGCATCATGGTAGGACAGGACTCTGTCTTCTGCTTCTCCCTTCTTGGCCGAGGATGGTAACATCATGCAGGGGCAAACATGGAACCTTGACCTCCATTTATGTGTGGTCAATTAGCAACAACAGACTAGAACTATCATCACTGAGTAAAGACTGTTGACAGTCTCCTTTGGTTTCAATGTGTTCATCTGGAAATGCATTTTCTCTTTCTTTTCAGGAACCTATAGGTGTATATTACTTTAAGAATTGGAATACATTGATTCGAGCTCATTGAACAACGTCATTAGCAAACGTACACCGTCATTAGCAAACGTTTATATATTTTACTAGGAAAAGTTTTCTTTATGAAGCAATGCGACAATAGTGGAGTTAAAGATTCATTGCATATAAATGTCCTGTATTGCGATGCCAGATGTTTACGTTATACATTCAATATGTCCCAATTTATTTTCTAAATTTATGAATTACAATGCTTGACTTCAGTTCAAAGGGTAATTCTATTTAACGATGTTTATTCAAAGATGAAAATGGTGTCCAAGATTTGATGACTGGCGGAGATGTCCCATATGTGATCAGTAATGATATGCAACAACTCGGTAGCAGATATGGCCAAAATTTCGCAAAAAGCGAAGCCCAAACATCGACGGGTAGCGATATGACTAACACCAACGTTCAAACTTCTGCTGATCTCCCAGACAATGAAACCTGCTTTAGGAGTCAGGGCGTACTTGGGGACACAGTTGAAGATATTTCTAGGGTATTTAAAATTAGACAGCATATTGCAGTCACACTTAGCTTGTCTTTATTTGTACATTTCATCATCTTAAATCATGTAATAGAAGATGCCTGTATTCAGGCATGACGATTATTTTCAAGCATTTTCTGCAAGTTTGTCCACCGACTTTGTATTCCAATATAACAATATAATGTCGTCCCAATCCTTTCCTAATATATGCTTTTTATTCCTGATATTCCTTCTAGTCATCGAAAACCTCATGCAAAATCTGGTTCAATCTTCTCATGGAGCAAAGTAAAAAGAAAGTACAACTAAATCTCAAGGGGGGGAGGAAGGGATTGCTCATGTGGGAAACACCATTGTCTGAAAAATATGTTTGGTACCGGTTTGAAGTGTACTTGACTGAGCAAGAACTTGAGGATTGTTGCACTGGAAACTATAACTATGATGTTGGAGAGAAATCATATATTACATGTCACTTGGCAGCAACTGTGGCAGACATTCAAGAAAAGGGTAAGAGTACTTATATAAGCCTATAATGCTTTGATAGACACTCTTGTAAAAGCCGAGGATGAGTTGTTTATTAGTAGTCAAACTTGTATTAAAGGTAAATGTGAAGTTATTATAGCAAATGGGAGGATGGAGGGTTCAAACTGATCGAGACTCATCAGAAAACGGGACAAACCCTGAAGGGGTGAGTTCCCTTTTTCTGATGGTGTCGAGATCAGTATGAACCTGAACAGAGTGCCATTTGCTATTTATTACACACTGTATTTGGATGTTAAATAGTTAATTTAATATGTTTAGCCTAAAGTGTGGCTCCGAAAGCTTGATTCACCACAATTTGTAGGAATAAGTTGGCAAGGCCAGGGACCACGTCATTTGTAACAGGGTTGAGGTCAGGCCTATGCTGCACCAATGAGATTGCATCATTTAGTCATGTGTAACCATGGAAGACCAAACTGATTGTGTGAACAGTTTGGATCAACAAAACTGCACTGTATGAATGATAATATGGGTACTGGTTGCAAAGACAACCTGAAGGAGAAAGATGGTGGGAGATGGAACAGAGAGAGATATGGGCCGCACCCTCCCACTTGCAAATCCCGTGTGTAGCACGGGTATTTGCTAATACTCTTATTTACCAAACACAGATTTAGTCACATTTGACATCATTTACAAACTATTTGCATCCTGCAAACACACCCAAAATGAAATTATTGCTCATTCAAATTATACACATATATATGTTGATTTCATCAAACACTACAGGAAGCTGGAATCAAACAGACATCAACATAGAAGAAACGTTACGCTGGTCTGGTGAAAAACACCCCGAACTGATGAGGATCTTAGAATTGTACCTTAAAGTTTCACTACAAATGTTCTACTTGACGGAAACAACATTTTTAGAAGAAGTTCAAGACCTACAATTTTGCCAAAGGGTTAAGGAAATACGGGACGAATATGTAAGTATTTCGATCATTATAGAAACCGTTTTATGGCAGTGACTAATGGTCTAAAGAAGTTTAAATGGGTTTGGCAATTATTTTTCTGAGGTGAGGATAATAGTCTTTTCAAGGCCATATTGATATGTGAAAGATGAATAGTCTACGAATAATGAACAAATTAGACAATCAATCAACCAATAATCAACCGTCTCTATCCTTTTCATATTTTATATAATATGTATGAATAAATGAATGAGTAGATGACTAGTTCGGATTTTCAAAGTATGATCAGAATCCCTGGTTATTTTCTGCTAGTTGTTTCATTAATATTTCATAACAGATTAACTTTGAGTCCCACAGAACCTACAGACCTTTAATTACTGCCTTGAAGTCGTAAGACAGTGCATACCATTGTGCATACCAATCGCAATCATGACATAATCATTAATATTATCCTACGTTGTTTTGGGGAGCTTGCGGCCACATTCCTGCTGTCAAGATCAACCCTTCGGTTAGAATTTCCCTGCATGTTGTGCAAACATGTCCTACACAAACAGGTGGACAATGTTGAGGCCAAGAGAAAGTTTTACCTGATGTCTCACCTTATATATTTGAGCATTTCATTCCTATTTGTTTCAATATTTAGTGTGTAACACTTATATTTCAGTTCTTGAATAAGGTTTTCATGAAGTTGCTCCAGGAATTTTATAACGGGATCATTAAAACACATCAAGACAAGGACATAGAGCAATGCATTGCACTGGTGCTGACAATCATGCGCTTGTTTGAAAGAAAAAGGATTAAGCTTTCAGTTCTGGATCGCCCCAAAATCATTGATATTTTGTATGTCTGCCTTCGAAGCAATGATGCAAAGGTGCCTGATCTTATATCTACCTACTACAACAACAAGCAAAGGTAATTTGTGTAACAATGGTCAATTGATTTGATTTGAGAACGTTTTATTATCCATACACATTTTCTGGATTGCTCCATGTATAATTAGAGTATGACATATTCATATGAGATTATATAAAGTTCTAGGCTACGCAAGATATGTACGAGGTAGATGTAGAAAAAGATCAAGGGTCAAACAATTGTAAATTTAAACTGTAGAAGTTTGCGACGCTGTATTAATGAGATAAACACAGTATTTCTAGAAAAAAGGTACTCACACTAAGTGAGACGCATGTGATAATGATAACAATTACTAGCACTCGGAGTACAAGCTCATTAGACAAGATAGAGACCCAGTTTTGAATAAGAGAGGTGGTGGCATATCTATATATGTACATACAGATGTGAAGATTGATGTGAAGAGATATGAAGATCTTAACAAGATTTCATTGAATGTCAATGTGTAGAGGTAAAATTGGAAACAACGGGACATTTGTGTTGTACCATATTTACTGACCATCAAACTCAGAGGATTTTTTTTGAAGAAATTGAGAAAACTCTAAAGGTTCTGTCCAATCACAATAAAAAGGTTGTACTATGTGGTGACCTGAATATGGACTATGTGGTGACCTGAATATGGACTATGTGGTGACCTGAATATGGACTATGTGGTGACCTGAATATGGACTAACAAAGAGCAGACAGGCAAACAAATTAAATACTATTATGAAAAGTTAGGCACTGGTAGGAAAGGTTGACATAGCAACTAGAATTAGAAACCGGTCAATAGTAGCTGTATCTCTGTTGTATACTAACCAGAGAGTTTTTGCAAGTCAGGTACCTAAAATGAATACAAAAGACTGAAATAATGTTCCTTGGATGTCCACGCGTCATAACCCCCAAAATTGTGAAAACTGGCCATCTATCACTGAATGTTGTAGATAAGTTCTGTTACCTAGGATGCACTCTTGACCATGACCTGAATATGGAAGCTAACGCTAACTTGACCTTCTCTTATCTATACCACAAACTTAGCTACCTCCACATAATTAGCAAATATTTAACCACTAGATCGGCTGTAATTGTATTTAAAACAACTGTGATGCCAATTATTGACACTCAACTTCTCTCACTAAAGCCCTTGTACCGATAAAATACTCTCTAAGATTCAAAAGGCACAAAATAACTTTCTACGCTTGGTCCTCAATAGTGAGCCAAGAACGAATATTTTGGAACTTCACAGGAATTTCTTTGGAGTAACTATATGAAAGATGACTTACCTTTGAGTATTCATCACATGAATTGCGGGAATTATGAGTAATTTTATACAGGCAACGTTCGAAATAATCCATGGCGGATATGGCGGTTTTTTCAATTGAACTGTTTAAATATGTATTGGCCTTTGAGTAAATATAAAAAGATTATAATATCAACGGTAGTAGTAATGTTGGTCCTGTTAAGGTATGAATGGAAGAATAGCAAACGAACGTGTGGTCTTCGTGAGAAGAACTAAGCAACTGATTTAATGATCTAGCATCTGTACATATGTCCCTACAGGATGTGGGAAAGAGTAGGGGGCGGAGCCCTTACGTAATACCTATGGCTTAGCATGAATAAGTAGACTTGCACAGTACTGGATAGCTAAGTATAATTAGCGAATTTAATAATGAGATATTATAATTAATGGGTGATAATTAGATAGATAATGAGGTTACACAATGTTATGTAATGTTACATAACACTGCCTCCCCCCCCCCCCCCCCGCCCTCAATCAGATACGAAGTATGGAATGAGGGTGTACCCTAAAAAAAAATTTTTAGGAATTTTTGAAAGAAATAGAAAAATAATAATTTTCGAATAGCTGTGCTGTTACCTAGTTATCCAAGCCAAGTCATATGCGCGGTTACAATATGCACATATAGGTATTCTTAAAAAAAAAAAAAAAATAATAAAAAATATAAAAAGAATACACAAATTAATATTTTGAAAACATGTTCAACAATTCCTTAAAATCAACGTCGTTATGAACATGTAACATACATTAATCAAGGTACAAATAGTCTCTTAATAAAGAATTATCCTGTCTGTACCGACACTTTTTAAATGATTATACAAACACAAGTGTTTCTTACTTCTGTTGGGTAATAAAGTAGAACACAATACTCAAGCAGAAGTCCAATTCACAAAAACATATAAGAAGAACATATAGGTAAAAATCAATGGTAAATGCCAGTAGTTCAGTCCAAACAAGAAGGCATAATGTTAAATATAACAACAATCTCGTACTGACAAACTGCATGCTAGAGAAAAAAAATTCTCAAGGTTAAAACGTCAATGGTACGGTGCAAACAAAAGACATTTTCCTTTAGTAAAATATTTCTATGTTAAACTCCCAATAGGGCGGTCCAAACAGTGAATGCAGATGGCGCCACCGTCAAGTCCGTTTTGGACCGTACACATCGCCAAGTATAAGAGGCGGATAAATTGCGCATTAACCATTCGGATCGTCGTCGGACTGCTGGACACATCGCGTACAGCGGCTATCTACGACTTTGAGAAGAGCTCTGTTATATTCCTTACCATTCTTCTCTAAACAGGCAATTTCCTATTGCCTTGAGCAAGAGTATTTGTATATTCAATACCCTCACTCAAAAAAAAAAAATTTTCTTCCCAAGCTTAACACTCCTTACTGTTGTTTTAATCAAACTTAAAAAATAGAAAAAAACAAAAACATCTTCTAAAGAGTACATGAGAACTAATATCAACAGTAATCAGTTGATAATCCCTTACCGTCTATACTACACGAGTAAGGTCCCTAGTAAGGTACTAGCCAGATCAGATTATCAACGTCGGCAGAGCTATACCCTGTACTGGGTTACATAATAATAGCTAGGGGTTGTATATAGGTCCACTATACATCTAGACCACTGAGGCTACGTGCCTCCTACGTAAACAAATACATGCGTCTACATGGTGATCCCAAGGATCTGGTGAATAAAACAGTCCCAGTGACGCTAGATTCTTAACATATCATAGCCTTATTTTTTTTTCTTCTAAAAATCTTTAGAAAATTTTTTTCAAATACATTCGTTTTCTTAGATCAATAATAAACGATTCTTAAAGGAAACCTACGTCCAATTATCGCGAGTAAATATGGCCTTAGGCAGCAACTGACACACGTGCCTGGGATGCCTCGTTATAGGCGTATAGAATTACAAAATACTCTGTCGGTACAGCCATTACATGTGTATTATCGTTAGTAATCAATCGTAGACAAAACATCAGTCGTCTGGCGACAATCCTTGTCACAACACGATCATGACCTACAGCTTGTGGTCTCGGTGTCTATGTTTACATCCGATGGGGTAATATATCAACTAATCGTGATTTGTATCAACACAGAGAAGTGTCTACTAATAGTATATGGTTCTATATATAACCTACACATTTCAAAACAACTAACCAGAGCGAGAAAGGTATATTTCAGACAATGACGCTTGTCTGCTGCTTAAAAGTGAATGCATTCTCTTCAACTGGGAATACAAATTAAAAACATAACAATACAAGTACATCTGCAAGAATAAACAATATAAAAATGCCAGACAATGATGCTTGTCTGCTGCGTGAAATTGATATGTATCCTCGACTGAGTCCAACTCAGGAATAGTTCATATGAAAAAGATATCAGAGGAAAGGTATAATACTCAAACCTCAGGCAATGGGGGCGAGCCAAGTGCCTATTTAAAATTATCAGATTTAATAAAATGTTCATTTTTCATCTTAGATCCGTTCCACGTTTGATCTATGGGGCACTACCAATAGTTCTTCCTCAGTACCATTTTCTCTCGCTGACAAATAGGCAGCTGTACTCCTGTAAGAAAGCATCAATTACAGTCCAATGACAGGTTGCATAGAATATTGGGTATTATAAATACATTTTATATATCAATATCAATGCCAGGGTGCCAAAGTCAATTGAAAAAGTGCTTAAAAAAAAAAAATACTTTTGATCGAGTAAAACCAGATATCTACTCCTGAGAAAAAATGAAACATCGAGGCGAGAAATTTCTTCCAAGTATTTTAGCAAGAAACAAACAACAAAATGGTATAATACAAACATGAGAAAAAATCTTTCAGACAAATTAAATAAATTGGAACAGCAATGGTTTCCAAAACAAAGTGATTATACAAACTTACATGGTGACACTAGACCCATTTGGGTCGTCCATCCAAGGTATCTGGTAGGAACTAGTGCCGGAGGATATTAACAGAATGTACATTGCATCTGACGCTGGGTTCATCAGCTCTGCCAGGTCGTGATGGTATCGTCGATCTACTTTGACCTTGCTAGGAAGCAAGATCTGTTTCGTTGTTCTGTGCACTTTTAATGATAGAGCTGCTCTCCATCGCAGATCGATATCAAGTGAGCAACAACAACACCATCCAACGTGCAATTTGCCTAATCTTAGCGGCGGGGCAGGTGAAGATCCCACGATTGCACTTACTTCAAAGGGAATTTGCATTAACTTGATCGTGACCAAATGATCATCAGAATACAATCTGAGCATAATCCAAGAAGCAGTTTCATCTTTCTGGTTTCTAGTGCATCGTCTACAGACTAGGCATCGAGGGAAGTAGTTACATATGCATCGACGATGCTTCCAGAGAAATAATATAATTTTGAAGGCAATAATTACTGCACAAATTTTCAATATAGCATGGATAGGGTTTGGTGGAAAGTAAGGTTTCAAATCTTCTGTGATTGGCTGTGGGGTGGGTATGTCGAAACCCAGATTTATATCTTCAAAAACTGGCGCTGAGAGATTCAGTTTAAATGCCTGAATGGGCCTCACAAATGTGCATAAGATAGCCAATTTGTGGATCCTATAGAACAAATAAACAGAGAAAATCGTCACCAATATGCTAATGATTAAAGCCAAATTTATGGATGCTGGATGGGTAGACATTGTATTTATAGATTTCTTCAAAGTCTCCCATCTGTTATTAGCAATCTTATCCGCCACCAGTAGCTCATTCGCTAGCCTTTCTACTTTAATTCCTGATGTTATCAAGGAAGCTGGTAAATGTGACAAGGCTGCATGCATGTCTTGAGGAGAGGGAAGGTTAATGTGTATTCTGGAACCATGTTTCGTTTCACCAGTTAAATTTTTGAATGGAATTTTAAATATTACGGCGATAGCCAAGTTAAATCCTGATTCTACAAAAATATTTGTGTCGTTCCAAGGAATACACCCATCTCTTGGAGCAGATATTACTACCGATTCAGAGATTAATGAACAATCACAAGGAATTTTGATAATAGCCAATAAACTCATCGCAACTTTCGTTCTGGGTCGCTGAAGGCAAGAAAGAGTTGATCTTGTTTCTCTGCCCACTACCAAATGTTGGATTTTGTTAATCGCCAGGTGAAAAACTGGTGTCTTGTGGGTTAACAAAGTATTGAAAGTACACAGTCTTCCTATCTCTGAGGCCAAATCTCTGAAAATTGCCGAATAGCAGGTGTTGCGATTTGCCAAAATTCTCGCTGGGGGAGTAAAACACACCACAGAGCGACTCAGCTGAGTACATTGCTCATAAACATGCGATTTTAACTCAAAATATATCCCTAGTCTTGAGCATTTACCCAATAGATAAGGCATCTCAGTGTCTAGTAAGGTATACCCCGTTGAATCATTAGAACTAGTGTGGATCGGAACACCGAATCGCACAGGTCTGTAAGCTATACACAAGTCGTCATTATATTTAAGAATAATAGGCACTGTTATCAAGAGAGAATTGTTCCAGAAATGATATTCCACCACTCTAGTGTAGGAGGGGTCCAACGAATCGTCCAAAATCGTGGCCAAAGGGAATTTTGATGCAATTTCTTTAGACAATGGTTTCAACAAAGCTCTGAGACCTCCCAAGGGCAAGAAAATATCGGGTATTTCACCCTGATTTAATCTGTTTAAGCCCCTGATGAGTGACCTCGCCGTATCGATATACTCGATTAACACCAACAGATTCAGAGTGGTTTCATGTAACATGGCATGTAATGCCATGGTGTTAGTTAACTCTGCAGTCAAATTTTGCACAAAGTTATCTATCTGTTCTGTCAGATTTGTTATTTCTTTCGACGAATTAATAAACAAAACTCCCACCTCTCTGTTGTGTTTAGTGGCATGCCTAAATAACAACTTTAGCTGTTTAGTCAGACTCAAAATTATCTTATCCCTTTTTACATTTGATATTTCACCAAATGATAACCCTTTAATCATTGCATCCAATTTATTTTCCACTTTTGACAAGTGTGGATCAGTAGCCAGACCCAGGCCAACAGAAACCAAATCACCTACAGGCTGTAATAAAGCCTTTCGTCTAGACCTACCACCATGTGAACTAGCCATGCTTTCTATCTTGTTAAATAATGTTAGAGCCGTGTCAAAGACACGAGTTAACAAAAATTCAATTTTGGTCCGAATTGTTCTCATTTCTGAAGTTAAATTGTACTGATTTTCCAGTGTCGAAATTGTATTGTTAGGGGGCAAAATTACTGTCGGCACCGACACATGTACAAATATTTCTTCCACATCGATCAGAATTGGTTTGTGCATTTCTCCAAATGCCACTCCATAATTCTGTTTGATCAGATACTCTGCATTTGTCCAAGAGAGTAGACAGGCTACCCTGAATAATACGAGAAAAGAGAAAACAAAAGTCGTTGTAGACTTTCTAGCAAGTAAAAAAAAATATATACATATGACTAACATAAGTGTATTAATCAGATAACCCATATCCTATACGTGGATAGGGTTATCCTCTAGAATAATATTTTTAGTGGCTGACGTTAGTATTTACGTTAAGTTCCACCACCAAATATCGAAGTCATGCATGATATAAACGTTTCAACACATAAAGAAATAATCTGTGATATCCATGTGTAAATTCCAGGCGTTCAGGGCAGTTCGTATAAACAGTGAAATAACAAATGAAATAAATCAAGATACGAATGACACCTACCAGATTATTGAAAGAAACATGATGAACTATCGTTGAGATTGTAATAAAGGCAGCTCACGAAACGTGAAAAATAAAACAATCGGTCTGGGTGTCCCCAATGGTACACAGCCACTGGATGGAAGGGCCTGAATTAGCTGGACATATATAAGATGACCAACTCAGGCACTGAATAATCTTGACCAATCGCAGCTTGAGGCTGAGGACTGACTTCATTAGCGAATATCAATCCTAACCATATATAGTAAAAGGGGCGTCTACCAGGAACCATTGCACCACCTATATCCCTTCTCTTCTTGCATAATACAATAGATCGCTTCATCCTACTGGACTTACATAATAGTGCCATCTATCTTACTTGAAGCAAACCCTGCTAATTCCGCTTATAGAATTTCACAAGCCATATAAATTACATGCGGATGTATCACTTAGTCCGGAATCCTTTTATGTCTGAATATTACGTTTCAACAGATCAACTAACTTGTTATCTGCAGCACTTGACTTCTTTATGAATTGAACATGGACAGGTCTCTTTACCTCTGCCCCTGTTTCAAGATTTCTTATTTTTACTGTATAAGGAGAAGGAAATCCGCACACAATAAATGGGCCAACGTATCGATTTTGCAATTTCATTGCTGTATTTGGGACCAACAATCGGTGGACCTTAGCATAAACAATTGAACCGATATCTAACGTATGGGGCCTGCTCTTTTCATCGTGTCGATCTTTCATCTTCTTCTCTCTGTCATTTCTGGTTTTTTCTGCAATAGCAGCAGCCTCAGCTTTCGTCTTCATTATTTGTAACATTTGGTCAATGATCGGTTGGGTATGGGAGATATCATTTTGCAGTGGGGCTTCTGCAGGAATTATTGGATTCTTCCCAAAGGCCAGGAGATATGGAGATATACCGGTTGTATAATGATCTGAAGCATTTAATGCAAATTGGATATTTGGTAAAAATAAATCCCAATCTTTTTGACTTCTAGAGACCATTGTTCTTAGACAACCGATTATCGATTGATTTTGCCGTTCTACTTCTCCTTGTGAACGGCTTAAATACGGAGAACCGTGTACCTGTTTAATTCCCCAAGCCTTGCATTTGTCTCTGAATGTTTCGCCTATATAACAGGCACCATTGTCGCTTCTAAGAATCTTAGGAACACCCACATAAGCGATTACATACTTGTGGAATTCGGCAGCGACCCTCTCTGCTGTAATAGCAGGAGTCGGCCAGATGAAACAAAATTTTGAGTATTGGTCCGTCACCACCTGGATATAGCAATTGTTCCTTTGCGTTCTAGGCAAAGGTCCCATCGCGTCTATCATTAGCGTGCTAAAGGGTGCAGGCGCCATTTCTCTGGTCTTCAAGGGCAATCTGGTTGGATGTTTAACACTTTTAGACATCAAACATTCGTGACAAGAAGTTACGTGCATTTTAGTATCTTTAGCCATCGATGTCCAATAAAACCTCGCTTGAAGTAAAGAAAGAGTCTTAGCATATCCCACGTGTGCAGCTAATGATTTAGCATGAACAAATCGAATCAAAGGCTTCTGCAATACCCCAGGAATTACTATTTGGAAACAATTAGCCAATTGTGTGATCTTGGTCCTTTTAGGAAGCCTACATAAAATCTCATCTTGAACGAAAAACATATCATGAGTTGTTAAGATTAATCGAGTCAACTCGTGATTCTTTGGCAATTGTTTACCTTCGAGATAATCAGTCATCAGAGTGCAAAACAAATCGTTTTCCTGGTCATGTTTCAGTTTAGCTTTATCGAATGGAACTCTAAGCTGGTTATCAATGTTTTCTTTACCTACAGGTCCCTCTTCCCCTATCCTGGTCTTTGTGTTATTTTTCCCTGGCCGAATTACAGGCCTTGCCTTTGTCTTTCTAGCTTTAGGGATATTACCACATCTGCTGTTCCTAGGGGGCTTAACAGCTTGATTACCATTATCTGGGGGAGGGACTCCATCCTGTTTATCGTTGTCATCACTTACAGGATCATTAGCACGTGTCTGAGCCCTTGTTTGTACTGGGGCTATCAAGATATCCGTGCTACTGTCTGTCAATGGTACAGAATCCTGTAACTGTATATCTGAGATAGAGGAGACTTGCTCCTGTGATACACTATTATCTAATTCGTGAACAGCTACATCCTTCTTGAGGATGGCTCTTGTCTTATACAACATGATTGGATTATTCTCACATTTCTCATCCTGGTCGAATAATTTTGTTGCATGAATGGGATTAAATGACACAGATTTCCTCATCTCAACGTGAGGAACAGTGGGAATATTAGGATCGTATTCCCTTCGAGATAAAACATCTGGGATAATATTCAATTTTCCCCGGATATATTTCACAGAAAAACCGAACTGCCCAAAAAAATCGAGCCATCTGAACATCCTCCCTGTTAAATCTTTCTTTGTATTTATAGCAGTAAGAGCTGCATGATCAGTCAAAATGGTAAAATGTTTAGACATGACATAATGTCTAAATTTGCTCAGAGCAAAACGTAATCCAGCCAATTCCTTCTCAGTCGCACTGTATTTCTGCTCAGCAGGGGTCAAGCCTCTTCCTGCAAAGGCTATGGGACGTAAATTACCATTAATATCAGCTTGACTGATACAGGCCCCTAAACTTTGGTTAGACGCATCCGAGGCCAAGATGAATTCTTTAGAATAGTCAGGGTATACCAAGACAGCATCTTCAAGAATCGCATTTCTGATTTTATTAAATGCATTTTCAGCCTCGGTTGACCATACAAACTTCACTTTTGCCTTTGTAAGTACATATAAAGGCTTCATAATCTGACTGAAATTTGGTATAAACACCCTATAATAATTGGCAAGTCCAGCAAACGACCTAACCTGCTTCACCGATTTTGGTCGGGGGAAAGATCGTAAAGCATCCAGTTTAGCTGGATCTGGGTGTATTCCATCCTTGTCTACTATAAAGCCTAAAAATGGGACCCTCGTCAAACCAAATGAGCATTTCTCCTTCTTAAATTTAATATTTGCCTTGGCAAAGGCAGCAAATACATTTTTAATGTCCCTTACATGCATATCCCAAGTTGGAGATGCTATTACCACATCGTCGACGTAATAAAAAGCATTTGGAACCGCCTGTAAAACATGTTCAATTAAAGAGTGAAACGCTTTGGGAGAAGTCTTTAAACCCATAGGCATAACCTTATACCTGTAGACACCCAGAGGAGAATTAAAAGCTGTTATATATCTATTCTCATCCTTTAAACCGACCTGATGGAAGCCAGCAAAAGCATCTAAGCGAGAAAAATATCTTCCTTGGGTTTGCCCAA
This sequence comes from Sthenelais limicola, assembly GCA_942159475.1. NCBI lineage: Eukaryota > Metazoa > Annelida > Polychaeta > Phyllodocida > Sigalionidae > Sthenelais > Sthenelais limicola. The sequence goes on from OW804097.1 coordinate 7,798,479, forward strand.
CTGCTTCTATAGTGTCGTCAGCACGTGGGAAGGCCCTGATTTCATCCTTTATTGATTTATTGACTTGACGATAGTCAATAACAAGACGCCAGGCCCTTTTCCCATCAGCTGTGGTAGGTTTTTGAACAAGAAAACATGGGGAACTAAATTCAACTGGGTCGACACACTTCTCTATTAAATTTTGCTCGACCTGTTCCCTTAAAATTCCTTCCATTACTTAAGACATTACAGGATTCATGCGATATGGTTGTCTCATGACAGGGTTAAAATCAGGTTTCAATTCGATTTTATGTTCATATTCTGTTGTTAAACCTAACTTTTTATCCTTGCCAACAAACGCACTCTCATTTTTCTGCAACAAATCTAGCAATTGGGTTTTCTGTTCACCAGTTAACTCCTCACCTATTTGGAAATCAACAATTTTATCGCTCGTTCCAGCTGTTTCAGCCTTTAAACTATTCACTTGTTCAATTTCTTTAGGAGAAAGAAAATCGTCTTCAGAAGCCAGAGTGTACATACCCAATACCGTGCCTCTCTCTATCGTTGAGGAGGCTTTTGAAGCGTTAAATAAAGTAATTGGTACCTTATTTTCACTAAAAGGTTTTACCAAGGCATGCTTGACTAAAAACGATACAGGTCTCTGCCTTTGCAGATTTTCAGTGACACCGATTGATTTTAACATATCCGTATGTGAAGTAATTTCAGCCACAGTTGTGTATTCTGTTCCTGGGGCTATCATGAACGTACGTGTTGCTCTGATAGGGAACATATGCTGTTTTTCACCCGAATGAAACTTAATCTTTGCTCGGAATTTTCTCAAGAAATCAACACCTAATATCATGCTTCTATGCAAAGCTGGTAAAACAATAAACCTGTGTCTGAATTGTTGGTCGCCTATTCTAAATTCAATCTCAATTTTCTTATAGCAGTGATGAGCACCTCCATCTGCAACAAATATTTTGATATTACACCTCAAAATCTTATCATTTGGAACTTTGTTCCTCATTTTCCTAAAGAAGGCAGAGCTTATACAAGAAACAGTGGCACCTGTATCAACGAGAACTGGCATATTTAAATCTTTTACCTCGATGTCTATGCAACCCTTTTCAATCGGAGCTGTAACCAAAACATTCTTACCTTTATCCTTTGGTTTTCTCAGCTTTAAAGTTGCTTGACAATCTGTTTTTCTCTCAGAATCGGTAGAAGATATAATGTTCTTTTTGCTTCCCGCCCATCTGGTTACTCTGAATCCGGATACACTGTTCTTTTTAGGAATTGTCGCTTCAATGTCAGGTATATCACACACTTGTTCACTAGAATTGTCCAAGGTCGTTCCTATTTCGTCAACTATATCGTCGTAGCTGTGTCGGTCGCCCACCAAGACACAGCCTATTCGTTTTTTCCACCCTCTCTCTCACGAGAAGATGACTTTTGCCTATAAGGAGTCAGATTTCTCTGACTGGAATTCGGCGATTTTGATTTTTCTCTGTACTTCTCTTTTTTCTCGAAGCCAACAGATTTATCCTTGCTGTTAGAGCGTTGATACTTGCTGTTATCACTTTTTTCCTTGCTGGAACTCCTCTCATAGCTCTTATGTCGACTACTAGATCGCTCCTTGCTGCTATTGTTATAGCTCTTCGACCTATGTCTGCTGTGAGGCCTATCATGCTCGTTTTTGCTTCGAGATTCGTGATATTTATCAGACCTCGATTTACGATAGCTATCGCCCTTATGTTTGTCATCATTATGCTTGGAATTGTGCTTATCTTTCCTCGAATACATCATATTAATGGCCTCTTCCATTGGTGTATTTCTAGGGGCTCTATCTGTCGCCATCATACACTCATGTTTAGCTGCTAGCTTAGAGGCTTGATCAAGGGAAGATGGGTACTCTGCAGCAAACCTCCCAGCCAATTCTGAACGCAAATTGGTCACATAGAATCGTATTTGAACATGTGTAGGCAAATTTGCCTTGGATAACAGCAGCAACATGTCATTGTTGTAGTCTTCTACTGACTCGTGTCGCCCTTGTTTTCTATGCGAATAATCTTTCAACACCTCAGAAAGTGATAATTCGCTGAATTTTGTGATAAAATCTGATTTGATCCTGTTAAAGGATATGGTATCGCCATATAGACCCACAATCTGACTATAAAAAGTTTTCGCCCTACCCGATAAGTATTGAACCAACGTGGTCACCATCAGCTGGTTATCTTCCTTAATCGGGGTGGTGAAATTCTCGAATTCTTCGAAAAATTCTTGAACTGGCCTTTTTGCAGTAGGTTTATCAAAAATCACAGGGGCTCTGCGATATTGTTTTGACAAGGCAGCAGAAGTGGTGGATCCTGTCGCTTCTGCCTGTTGTCGTAGTGACACATCCAAAAAGGCAGTTTGATCAAGCCTCATTTGCTTGATTTCACCTACCAAATCGTACAAGGGTTGGTTATAGGCAGGGGGTGGGGGCCTATACATGCCCTGCTGTACATTTGGCAGTTGTACAAACCCTTGCTGTTGCTGTTGTTGCGGCACATTAGGTCTGTATTGTTGCCTCTGTTGTTGCGGCCTAGGTTGGTAATTTTGTTGCCTTGGTCGCTGTTGTTGACGAGGAGGGGTCTGTCTGCCTCTCCCCTGATTTTGATATCCTCTAGGGCTCTGCTGGTTAATATTTGGTTGCTGGGGAGCTTGGTAACCAACTTGTTGCTGAAGAGGAACATTATTCTGTGGCTGTTGCTGAATATCGTTTCGTTGCTGGTGATTAGCGATATTCTGGGCCTGCTGCTGTGGAATCGCATTTTGCACAGGAGCAAAATATTGGTTATTTCCTCCAATATTCTCACCATTTTGAGGAAAATATTGGTGATTCTGGGGAGGCAAACCGTACTGATTTGCCTGCATGCCTCCTATCTGTCCTTGTTGATGATTCATATCCCACTGGTGTTGATAGGGGTCTCGTCTAGGCGACTGAGGTTGTTGCCTAGGCGACTGAGGCGGCTGTTGATTTACGTGTTGAGGGGTGGTATTGGTAAACACAGGAGGTCTGGGTCCATTCACATTGAACACTGGAGCCTGGGGAAAGTTTCTGAGAATAGGCTTCTGTGCTTGTAAAGGAATGAACTGATTAACTACTGGTTTTGCTGGAGTCTGTAAAGGTGTCACAAAATTATCATTTAATCCTGGTGTTTCAAATGGATAATATGGTCCCTGATTAACTACAGGAGGCTGTTCAACGACAGCTTGGGGTGTTAACACTCTTTCACGTTGATTCTGGTCATTTTCCTCCAGAACTTCCCCTTCATTTACCACGTTTTCATTGACATTGTTCTCAACATTTAAACCAACCTGTGGCTGCTGTTCATCGTCGATAGCCTGACCTTGGTGATCTATCCCTGGATCATTCACCGCGTCGTCGGGGTTGGGCGCTAAATGTTCCTCTAGCGCTTGGTCGCCGGCTCTCTCCTCGTCGACTGGATTGTCTTCAACTAATCGTTCCTGACCAATATTATTCCCAGCTTGTTGCTGCACATTTCTGTTCATAATATCGTCTAACCAATGATTATACACTACTCCTTCCTGTTGAACTTGTTCTGGCTCTTCTATCTGTTCACGTACTGGAGGAGGGGGTAGCGGAATTGCTTGTGGATTTATATCTTGTCTTTCCTGCTCATCTTCCAAAGCATGAGGCACTTCATAGGGATGTTCCTCGAAAACAAGTTGTTTAGGCTGTTGATTTAATATTTTACCATGATTTTCTCTCAATTGTCTTCTCGTCACAATCGCTTGAGGGATGGCCGCCAATCGTTCCACCGATTTCTTTAGTCTGTCGAACAATGCCAACTCAGGCGAATTCGGAGCATCTTCCATGCTTATTATCTGATGAAATGTTCAAATAATCTCTCCATATTCCAGGAAAGAACTCGCTTGTTCATGTGAGATTTTATAAGTCCAAGATCGAGCGGGTTGTCCGCCAGTGTTAAGGTATGAATGGAAGAATAGCAAACGAATGTGTGGTCTTCGTGAGAAGAACTAAGCAACTGATTTAATGATCTAGCATCTGTACATATGTCCCTACAGGATGTGGGAAAGAGTAGGGGGCAGAGCCCTTACGTAATACCTATGGCTTAGCATGAATAAGTAGACTTGCACAGTACTGGATAGCTAAGTATAATTAGCGAATTTAATAATGAGATATTATAATTAATGGGTGATAATTAGATAGATAATGAGGTTACACAATGTTACGTAATGTTACATAACAGTCCCAGCTGCTAGGATAATATTTCCCTGGTTAATTTATTTTTTTAATGCAAACCTGATTCCTACTCACATTGTTCTCACAGCATAATCCTCAGTCTGCAACAGTTGTCACCGATTGGCCCTGGTTTGCATTGGATCAGGTCTGTAGCGGTTGTCCATCATTTACCTGACAGTTATACTTTAATGGACAGCAGTGAAGTAGAGGATGACTGTCTTGAGGAAAAATGGTGGGGAATATCGAGCCTAACTGACACATTCCTCAAGGGATTCAAAACGTCCTGTGATTATTATTTTAATCGGTAAGAATAAATTTTGTATACCGTTGCTTTACCAACAAATAGTAAAATATATATGTGATCCCAAAGCCTTTATCAGATAGCCCTCATGTTTGGGAAGTTTCTGTAAAATTGTGTGACGATAGAGAGCTGGACTTCACACAAACCATGGATTTATGAATGTTCAAGTAATGAGTTCTAAGTGTACCATGTGCTAAATAGGTTATGTTTAGGCCAAGAAGAAACAAATAGAAAGCTACACATCCCATTTAAAATTATCATGTCATGAAGTTAATAGTGTCCAATTCATGTTGCAGCGATGGCTTGAAATCAGAAAGGAAATATCAAGAACTAACCACAATATTTCAGCAAGATATTTTGATGTCACATAGTGTGTTGAAAGTCTTAGATTTCAAAATTAATAGAAAGATGGTGAAATTGTTAAGCAAGGATGATCTCCTCGCTGCCATTTTCTATCAAGCAAGAGATGGGCAGGACCTACGATCTAATATCAAGGTATGTAACTTGGTATTGTTTAGACCCATTATGAATGTAGGTCTTTCCTCTGAATTTCTAAAATACTGGATTATCCAGTAGTAGTCATATTTGGGCGTAAGGCTTTATTCAATACTTGACTAATTGTTATATATAAGTAAAACGGTTGATCATATCCAGTGTTAAATGTATTACTTAAATAACGTAATAGATAGAATGATCATATGGTCTTTCATTTGTTGCCTAAAACCATGGAGCTTACCTCATCAATTGCAGATATACCTTCATCACAAGCAGTCGTTCAAATCCGGTACCTTGGCGTAAGTCATGCTTTTTCATGTTCTTGATTTGTATTCACCATATTTATTGCATTTATACTTACAAGGTTCAAAGAAATAATGCTGAACTATTGTTTCAATTCTAATGCAAATACTGTCGCCCCTGTATGTTGGATGGCAATGATGAATCATTTTTATATAATTGAAAGACATTCTAAACTGTTGTGATGTATGGTCAACTATAATCACAGTACATGAATACATTCTTATTGTCAGGTCAAGGGTACCTGCAAGGTTGAAACATATCATCAGTACCTTGGTAGAGAAATTCCGAGCTGAGGACATGAAGATCATTGCAGGATTGATTTGTGAACTGCCAAAAGTTGAAATCCCACAATTTGCTGAAACGTTTTTACAGATGGTTGCTATCGATCAAACCAATGGAAAGGTTCCATATGCATTTACGCGAGATTATATTCAGGTAGTGTAATCTTTGGTTTCTCTGATTATTGAAATAGAATAACTTTTCAAGAGAAGATCAATTGGAACCTATACAAGTATACCATCAATATTATAATATTTGTATCCTGATTAATCATTTGTAATATGGGTTCATTGATGATATAGCGCAGATCCTAACTACCCAGATAGGAATAATGAAAATCATATTTTTAGGTTTTAGATAGTCTCCTCTCCTTGGGTAGTGACAACTCAGAACTGCAGAATGTTATAGCTACAAGCCTTGGGGAATATGTAAAGGCGGTAAGTGCCCAAATCCTATTTTTCAGACCATCAAGAATGATTTCCATGTTCTTTTGAAAATCTTTTATTTTGTGGTATGGGTAATCTTTAATGGTTGATTTGGGTAAAGAAGCAGGAAGCCTCGTTATCATTGGTGTTAGAAACAAAGGTTGGGTTGGGGCTGAACAGGAAACACTGTCACGCCATTGATTTAGCCGTACCATATTTAAGCTGAGAAACCTTGTTGCTAATATTTGCCCAATTGCTTCATTAGATGGATGGAAAATCTGAACATTCCAAATTTGAAAGTCGCTTAGCAGATGCCATTGAAGATTTGATCTTGGACAATGGTCATATCATAGGGCAAGTTCTACAAAAGTTGATTCCGGAAGGTGACTTCAAAAGGGTACGTTTTCTACCAAGTTTTAATCACTCCAAAAATGTGATGCTACATTACATACACATTACAATTATGATATATAAATTATTTACATTTTATGATAGTGGTCATTAGCAGTAGTATAATAATGATGATTGGCATGAAATGTAAATTATTTAATATATTAATCATAAGTGTAGTTAATATTTCACAGGATTTCAGGGGCACAATCGGGGACTTTTAATATTGAGACCGTTATTATTTATTTTCATTTTTAAATAAATTGTATTAATCAAAGTTTCACAAGCAGTGATAAATCTCATCAGTCAATTCAAAACCATATAAATGTGATGTTCATCATACAATACATATTTAATGAGAGTAGTAATTGAATTATATGTACGATTATAATTTAACACAATCTTTAAACATTTACTTGACGCTACATTTGCGTAATATCGCAACATTTCAATAATCCCCATGACACATTTCCAAGATTGTTTTTGCCCGATAGATTTTACATAATCATACAGTCCACTATAACAGAATAAAAGCAATACATTGATCAATTCCACCCTAAATTTTACATGTAGGTCAGTCTAGTCACAATGAGAGATTTGGCAATTATTGCTGCTAGCATAACATGCACCTTTCTATATCTCAATCTAAATATTAATAATGATAATACATGCCCTGATGAAGGTCTAAAGTGTACCGAAACATTGGCAGCAACTCTTAAAGATCTATTGACTCAATACAACAATAGCAACCGGAATTTGCCTTGAGTTTTATTCCGGTTACTGACGTTTTTTGCGATATTAATAATAATAATAATAGTTGTTATAGAATTCATGATTAAATAACATTTTGTTTGCACCTCTTCTTTATTTCAGATTCAAGAACCCAGCCGGCCTTGTAATAGGTAACTAAATGATTATCTTTAGTTTATATTGTTTTATTTATTATTTATTGTTTTATTTGTTTTATTTATATTGTATTTTTATATTGTATTTTACCTGGTTCTCCTCTTGTTAATTAGATTCTTTCATTATCACTTAATTAGACCCCTTTTCTTTAGTTGCTTAAGGCCTTTTTCTCCCCTACCCTTCCCCTTAACTCTTTGGTGTGGCCATGATCGGAATGTGGAAGTTGACCCCAAGGTTATGGTGTGCTCTCTCCCCCTTATATTGTAACCCCACTTTTTTCCCTAAGTCAGTTAGTTGAAGTTCTACTCCAGAGAGTATTTACAGTCTTCCTGTGGTTGGTCCCAGGCTTTGCGACGTCTAGGGACTTAAAAAAGAAGAAAATAAAAAATATGAATCGGTAGAAATGATTGCAATATTGTTTTACCCCGATAGTTAAGGTTTAGTGTATGTGAGTTGTTGCGTCCCAAAGTCGTCATCTGTACGACCTGTGTAATATTACAGACTTTTCTTCTTCTTTTGCACATATTACGCATAGCCAAAATCCATAACAAAGACACCTTTTCCTATTACAATCTGGATATTCCTATTCCTGGAACAAATAGTTTCATGGCACTGACTATTTCTTCATTACGGAGATCTTTTCACCCATGACAAGGAGTCTTTTTACTATGACGACTCCCCTATTACCCATGACATGTGCCATCTGCTGCTATTGCACATGGCACTTGGTTTTTTTGAGATATGACAGTGATCAGATCTGTTCTTTTTGCTCTAAACCTTTCTGTCATGGGTAGACTAGCGCACCTTGATTATCTATTATTTTTGATACATATCAATATATGTGTAGAAATGAAATTTATCAACTCATAGCCATTAATTGAAAGGCAATACTTTTAAAACAGTTCCTAAAATAATGTTTCTTAAAAATAAAGGAAATGTATCATCTAATAACCAACTTTATTTTGGTCTGATTTCTGGTCTATGAGAATAGCCTAAGGGACTAAGTGCTAGTCTACTAGCTTATAGTCAAACATCACATAGTAGTATATACAAATGAGGGAGTCCCTCAGGCATTTGACATGTCTGTCTTTCTGTCAAAAAGGAATCCAAAATAGTACCTCATCGGATATTAAGATATCCATAAGTCATGTTGATTATGTGTTGGAATATCTTAGAAAAGGAAATGATATTTGAAAAAGAAAAATGTTGGATATATGGGATATTTACTATGACACATTTTTATCCTGACAGTTTGGGGACAAAACATGAGTCAATGAATGGCGATTCCAGAAGGGATGTGGTATTAGGTAAACAAACCTGCCCTGATACATCACCGCAGTCATGCCATCTGGTGTAATCGGTGGGCATTGTGTGGCATTGTGTGTGTACAGAACAACACACAGAACACCCATGCAGAGAGCTATAAACAAGAGTTAAATAGGGACGATTGGGGGGTTTAACTAATGTCTACAAGTTATAATTTAGAATTTATAACAGCCTTGTCTGGTAGCGGCAGGCTTAGAGCCCAGTTCGGACCATAAACTCAGGCTGTAACAGCTCATTGGGGCTCTGCTATTGCCAGAGATATCCCCCGGGACCTTACCAGGGCAGGGATAGTCATTATGTTACCATACGGAAGCGGTTATGGATGGGCTGTATGGATTGTATGTGCTATGAATACTCAGATTTCAAGGAGTTGCCATGTGTAGGCTGTTCTCCAGTGGGATTGCTGTATTATCTGTATTTGGCTTGTAGCTGCTACATTTGTGCGTCAAACCTGGAATCATTATGTTAACACAGAGAAGTTAATAAAACCACACTACTTTCGATTTCTGCCACATCTTTTATCACTTGTTGCATCTCTGCGCTACCGGAAATAGGTGACATCAAGCGTAACACACCCTGATGCTGACAGCGGCAGAGGTTCAGCCCCTCCAGGGACGGAGTTGGCAGCAAGCTTGAGGCAGGTGCACACAACCGGCGGCCTTTGCCCTTGGCCCTCTCAGGATCAATGCTGGCCTGCCAGACTTAGGAACGCCACTCTGGCTAACAATATATAAACATGCTTAAGTTAGACTGCAGTTTTGTGTTCGATTGGAAATTATTCTTCAAAACTTTGTTTCTCATAAATTCTTACATCATAAAACAAACACTATGAAAGCTAAAGGATTACAGTACAAAATATCTCAACCAAAATATGAAGATAATATTTTTTCATAATGGTATATAACTCAGAAATAAACTCATGAAGTCACTAGAGAAAAAGAGAACTTTGAATGTGACTGTGAACTGTGACTTTTAAAACGTTAACATGTTAAGATATTGGTATCACCAATGATGGAATAATTAGTTGAACTTGTTCACGGGATAACATACAGTACATACAAACAAGAGGTAGATAAGGAGACAAGGAGTGAATATGATGTTGGAGGAGAAGAGTCCCACACTTATATACTTGTATAATTCCGATGATAACTTTCTTATCCTTATCCTTAAATCCTTATCCTTAAATGTAAAAAAAAGATGTGTACGCTTAATAATAAAAATCCTTAGATTTCATAATTTCACACACTCGTTTGATATCAAAGTGTATGAGAGTCTTTTTAATGAATGGAATATATATTTCAACATCATCTTGAGTTTGGCCAAATTTTAGTCTTCTCTATAGCAAGGGTTAACATTTTGTACTTTATTTATTAAACATTAAACCTTTGACAACCAAAACCTTCCCAGTGCGAGGGCCTGGGTCAGCCAGGACACTTTACAGTCAACCAGTTCCTGTTGGTATTCTCAGGTGAAACATAACATATAACCTACAGAAAACACAGGTTATCAATAATAAAATTTCGCCCTAGATGGACATGCTTTTATTGAAGGAGCACCAACAACCAAATTAAAGAAGATAGAGAGTGATCTGAGGTCAATTAGGGTTAACATACAGAACCTTAGCTTAGCAAAGTACAAGGACGGGGTGTGTGTGTGTGGTGGGGAGGGGGTGGGGGGCTACTCGCACCACAAAACCAGGCTCATTGCAAGAAAGAGTAGATGATATTGAGGAGATGTTGAACAATAACCTTAGTGAGAAATGGTTTGCAAAGACAAAACTAGATCAGGCAATAGATATTAGGTATAGAAATCAAGGACATACAAAATTTACAATGTAATTTTAATGGATTTGCAGAAGAAATACGAAATAGCCAAAAACAAATCGTCTAGTCAATAGAAAAATTAGAACATTTTAAAAATCAACTGGGAACAAAGGAGGATTCCATCAAGGAAAAATTTAAAGCTAAAAATAAACCTCCAATACAACAACCAATTGCTGATAACCCATATATTATCCTAGAATCACTACCTGAGTGACTCAGCTAGATATATATGCCTACAAAAAGGATATTGCCAACATTGTATTAGATATGTTCCAAACAGCTGAACCAAATTTTTAAATTTGCCAATTAAAAACAAGCTACAGTATAGGCACCCCCCAAATCCATGATATCAGACAAATGTTTGTGGAAGGGGGACATCCAGAAATGAAAATATCAATAGTAACAAAAGCTAGGAAAATTAGGGAACAAAATAAGTTCTCAAGAGTGTGGTTCAACAAACAACCATTCAACACAAACATGGTCCTCCTGTACGACTGCTATACCCTCTTGAAGATGAAAAACATAAAAGCTGAAGGGTACTTAATCATATCAGTATAGGCAACAGAACAAAAGTTGCATCAGTCTCAGACCTTTTGTTAAAAACTGATTTTGACTTGATAGCTATACAAGAATCATGGTTAAACCACAACCTCCATGACAATCTGTTACAAATTAAAGATTATAACCTCTACAGAATGGACCACATGACAAAAAAGAAAGGTGGTGCACTTGTCATCTATGTGAAAGACCAGTTCACAGTAGATGACGTTAGCTACAGTCACCTAAATACATCCATCCAACATCTGGAAATCCAAGTCATTAAAATTAATCAGAAATAGGGCAAAATTAACTATCATATGTAACATCTATAAACCTCTGAATGGGAGGAACTAGTTAGCAGATACGTGTATTTAGGATTAACTATTGACGAATGCCTTAACATGATACCGCAATTTAATAGTTTGGTTAGCGAATTATATAATAAGTTGTTTGTATTTCGAAAAATAAGACCCAATCTTACAAAAGTTGCTGCGCTGATGGTTGTTAAATCCAAACTTCTCTCACTATTCGACTGTAGTTTGTTTTCACTTACCCACTTAAATGTCACCCAACTGAAGAAGTTGCAGAAAATACAGAACAGTATCCTTAGAATTGCCATTGACCAAGATTTCAGACTGAGTAACAGGGAACTATGGATAGCTGGGAAGGTAATGAATATTGAAAGTAGGCTCAAATTCAATCTCTGTAAAATTGCACATGATGATATATATGTGAAAAGGAGAGGCACCATCCCACCAAGGAATACCAGGCAGGCTAATGCCCCAACCCTAGCAGCAATATTACCGCGTAATATGAGAGAACAGAGAAGCATTATCGCAAAAAAGGCAAACCTCTGGAACGAATTAAGATCTGATTTAAGGCTAATTGACGAGCTGATTAGGTTCAAAACTAGATTGAAATATCATTTGTTATACCTACAGAACACCCCAGTCAATGAACAGAATATTTAATACCTTGGTCCTCCCCCCCCCCCCCCCCCCCCCCCGCTGTTGATATTATCATATCATTTTATGTTGATATACTTATGATATACTACCTGTTGGACTGTATAATTGTGTAACTTGTACTGTGGCATTGACATCAATAAAATGCACAGATCGATTCAGTTCGTTTCCGACTTACATGTCGTGTTTATTACATAACACCAAATTATTGTATATAACATAACATAAGTCATTATCATCACAAACCATTTCGCTCACTACGATTAATAGTCTATTGTAACAGAACTAGTCTGGAACCCAATTTCATCATCACCCATCTCATTCCATTAATTATCAATACCTACATGAGTTGTTATAATATTAAAAATTATTTTTGTTTTTCTTCAAGAATGTACTATTAGTATAGGCAACGACTGATGTTTTCATCTATTATTATATGAAACTGTATGTAACTGGATATACCCCTACCACATGTAAAATTACGGCAAGTTCGCCTACGAATAGCACTAAAATGCTGTGAGAGGTGACTTGTCACATACTTTTTAAATAAAAACGTTTAAAAAAAAACCTGAGACGGCTGCTAACTTAGACAGGCAAAAACCCAGATGTTGTGATCTTAGGAGATTTCAATGTGGACCACCTGGGAGGACGGGGGAAGAAGACAGAGAAGGGGAGGGGCTCATGTACACCTAACTCAATATCTTACTTGATGTTCCCATGAGGACTGTTCCCACAAATGCGAAATGCGATTTGGATATCTTTCTTTATCTCACTTTTTAATCCGTCCCTGTCACATTTTAACATGAACATTGGTGCTTCAGTTTGCCTAGTACCATCACTGAACTGGCCGTCATTGTTGTTATGTCCACAGATTGACTCAATTGGTCGTTGTTGTTGCTCATGTGTTTCACTTTTCCTGGATCTTTATAGTCAATAACTGAGTTGTCATCATCTGAAGATGTTATTCTAATTGACAACTTTAAATCCAACTCATGGGTGGTGTCAAAATTGTTTGAGTGAGCTTCATTATCCAATCCAAACTGCTCAGGCACTTCCGTTCACGATTCAGACATTGCCATGACAGTGGTACTGTGCGATATCCAGCTACGCAAGTTAAACATGAAGTAATTAATTGTTGTCTAAATATCACTTGTATGTATGTATATTGTTTATTTCCAGAAAACAGTACATAAGATAAATTACACCGGAAATGGGTTTGCCCTCTTCTATGGCAGCCATAGCTCTTCCAGAGGGTCCCTTAGACTAGAGTTTTAATTTTAGAGATCATACTTCATCACTTAAGATCATATATATTTCATCACTTAAGATCATATATATTTTTGGTCTCTATAAACATTCACGGATCGGTGTGCTAAATTTCATGAATGGAGACGAATTGATGCCAGTTGAATCCTGAATAATAAATGAGCTATGCGGTGTGCTATGCTTACATTAAATATGTGTGTTTCAATGTGTGTTTCAGTCACTGAATATTTAAGAAATATTACTAAAATGTTAAATAAATGTCCTAGCAGCTTCCCATGCTTACCTACCTAGGCCAAGCTTCAGATAAAGCTATGGTTGTGCATGGGTTATTACATAATCCACCCATGCCGCAATTTTCATAGAACTTTGTAGAATGAGAATAGTTTTCCTACCTACTTTTATTATTTATTAGGGACAAATTTAAGAGTGTATATGTCTCTGCACTGCAAAATCTGTTAAGAATTTTGTAATGACTCGACTAGTCTACAAATTTGGGAAATTATTAGTTAGTGGTTCTCATCTTACTTGTATTATCTGCTTCCTTTTAACAATGTTCATAACCCATAGTACATATATTTCTACTTCCTATGTCATGTTTAATAAACGCTTACATTTTGTCAGTGACAAATACGTTAAATATCTAAACTACTCATTTAGCTATCAATTAATTAATTAATCATTTATAGTACTATTTCAGGAATTATTTCTTAAAAACATTAAGAAACTTGGGGAAAGGTTGAACACGTTTGAAGACCTTATGTAAAAAGCCTGGCTGATGTAGATGTTAAAATGTCCACAATATAAACTGTCTATCTCATTGTGCTTTGCTTTTTTTAGGAATTCTGAGTCAGTTGTAGTTGTCTTCAACGTCCTGTCCTTTGATAAATCACAAACAGCATTATGTTGGAATGACGAAAGAGACATATCAATGAAAAGACGAAACGAGTAGGTGTTTGCATGTTAACTTTGAACCTATGATAAGTTGTCTCCTTGTTTTGAATTCTTTCATGAATATTAGACCAAAATTAAAAAAAGAAATAATACAAATATGAATTTTGTGTACCAACAGCCCGTCGATCAATAAAACGGTTATGAAAAATGGCAGCCACTATATCTACCAAGGAAAAGTAAATGTACAATGTCGCCAGCTCAACGATTGTCCGACTTACGTAATTACAAAAGACAGCAATGAAGTGGTGAGGGAAATTCAAAAGTGGGAATTCAATGGTGAGTCGAATAATCTATTTTCAGTCATTAATTTGCTCACTTGTATAAAACAGTAAGCTCATGTAACACCCTCTCTTTCACCAGGCCAATGTCACCAGTACACCTACTTGGAACCAGAAAAAGGATTTCAAGTAACCACGGAGCTCTTGCAAGATACTCTGAGACTTTGGTTCAGAGACTTAGACATTGATTACCCATGTCATCCACTCAAAGAGCATCTACGGAGATTAAAGAAAACATTGCAGACATGGAACATTTTTAAGACGAACAACGTCGACCAAACGTTCAAAAAGGTAAATATGGATAGAAATCTAAATTTAATTGCTAGGTTAGGCTTACAGAGCAGATATAGTATACAACAATGTTCACATCGTTGCTATCGTTTGAAGTCATTCCGGTGACTGGTGAGATACAGGCACATTAAGGTTCATTTCCCTCCTGAATCTTAGTTCATTTATGGTTATATGTGACGGTATGGTCCAGTAAAATGAGCCATAAGTCGCAAAATTGATGCTTTTCATAGTGTTTTCTTTCACATTACTCCACGGTGAATTGTGTATCACATAACATTTGTATGTAGAGGCGTGTGGTACATACCGTGTGGTACATTGTTTTGTACATGGGCGGGGCCTAATGATAAACGCAAAATAAACTCATTTGATTGGCTCCCTTCCACGTGGGAAAGTGTGTTGTCAACGGCTCTTACTAGCATTACTAACATCATGACGTTACGATGTACACTATTGCGTCGTCGCCGGCATCAGTGAGAGAAGCATGGCTGTCACTTCGTAAGTAAATAAAGGACTATGTTTTCTAATTTATAATTAATTTAATAGCACCGTGGAGTAAAAATAGGACCATATCTCGTAGTTGGTCTGGCTCAAAGGATCACATTGACCCTCGACGATTCTTCTTGATATAACACACTCGCCTATCGGCTTGTGTGCCATGCAAAAAGAAACATCTCGGGTCAATGTGATCCTTTGAGCCAACTACTTGTGCGGTCCTATCATAAGATCTCTTTATTGAAATGTTCTGATTTTTAGAGGGTTTAGCACTTATAGTCATATAAACCAATGTAACAAACTTCGGGACATTGTATTAAATATATCCTTGCGTTTTGAAGGCCTTTGTATGGAGTATATTTAGTTACTTTACTGATAATTAAAACTTAAAATATAGAAATATTTCTTAAATGTCCTCCATGTTTATTATCATTGGAATCAGCTTGATCTCCTTTTTTCAAATGTTATGATGTCTCAAAATTCATATTTTGCGACTTATGACTCATTTTCCTAAAACGGATCACATATGTATCATAATGAATTAGAAGGATTACAGAACGACCAACAAGAAGTGAATGTCATCTTTTGAAGTACTACCAGTAAAATTAATTCTCTGATTCATTCTCCTGATGAAGGTACACTGTACCGAAACGTTGAGACACATGAAATAAAACAAGAAAGCAACTCACCGCGAGCTGGTCGTTTTGTCGGTTTTTCACCATCAATTTCAACAACAACTCACCGATTACGAATCCTCCCCTGGACAGGGGATCACCGGACAGTGTTGAACGAGCCATCTCACTCCAAGACTAACATGTCAATCTTCTCGTTCAGTATCCTACCAGTGGGATCCCTGTCCACGAGGGCACCCTAGCTCCGTAGTATCAAACATACAAAGCATAACCACGTTAAAACACACCAAGTTACACTAAATATGTCAGCAACGAAGCTGGATGCGGACAAAAGCAACACGGCAGCCACGCCACAACCTTCCAGAAGTGGAACTGGTAACCAAGCAACCACCCCTAGCGACACCACGCGGATCCCTGACTCCGCTCTGGCTCACTTCAGAATCGCGCGCAAATTAATCCAAGGTAGAGTACGCGCAGAACACCACGCATCATTTCTCACCCAGTGCATAGACAGAAACACATCACCCCGGGGCCTACAAGCCAGGGTTAATCCTCAAATTCCCGAACAAGACATAAACTTCATTATAAATTGGGAAAACGAGCATGTGAGATTCGCTGCTGCGTTGACCAGACAACTGCTAAGTTACTACCAAGCTAGAGCTATCAAACTCAAAGCAGAGACTGAAAAGATGCTGGAATGCATAAAAAAATCATGCAACGAAACAACAAAGACCTACATCCTCTCCATCCTCCAGAAAACGGAGGAGGATCTAGCTCGAACACTCCAGGACAGACAAAACTCCAAAATAAACAAAATCGGAGGTTCAAAAAGTACCACGAACCAAAGACGACCACCACCCAAATTATAAATCTATCCGACAAAATCATAACACCTACCCATGCCTCACTACTCTCCAAAGGCCTAAACTACGTTCCTACTCCAAAATACTCCAACCCCATACACACTTTGAAAGATACACTTATGTATACCATAAGAGTGAGACTAGCACATTTTTTTCAACACTCTTCTGATCAGGGCAAAAATCCTATTTTTCCAACATCTTCCTCTGGATGGGTCCCCCCTCCATTTTTAGATAGAGACATCAACGCTTTCTGCAACTACATGACCAATGAAGTACCTAAGGTCCCACACACTCGAGGTCATCCCAACCTTACTCAAGAAGAAATTACAGCTCTCCACAACCTAACATCTGACCCCACAATCGTTATCAAACCAGCAGACAAAGGGGGCGCCGTAGTAATATGGGGCTCAGACAAATATGAAACAGAGGCATATAGACAACTAAACAATGCCATTCACTACAAGCGCACAACTACAGACTTGACTAAATCACACCACTCAAGCATCCGACTCAGACTAAAAGACCTTAGTCTTAGTGGAAAACTACCAGAAAACGCAGAAAACACCTTACTCCCGAAAGAACCCCGCACCTCACCCGTCTACTTCTTACCAAAGGTGCACAAACCGGGTAACCCGGGTCCCCCGATCGTATCAGGGATTGACTGCCCCACGGATAAGATATCCTACTGCCTCGACCAAATACTGCGCCCATACGTAGTAAAACTACCCTCTTACATAAAAGACACCCAAGATTTTGTCAGAACCATCACTGAATATCAATCACTCCATGAGGACGAGATAATGCTGACAATAGAAGTCAGCGCTCTCTATACATCAATACCCCACCAAGAGGGATTAGATGCCATACGCAAAACACTTCTAGACAGCCCCTCTCCATATCTCGACACCAACACAATCTTGGAAATGACAGAAATGGTATTAAAACTGAATACCATGGTCTTCAACAGGAAGTTTTACCACCAACTACAGGGCGCAGCTATGGGGACCCGAATGGCCCCCAGCTATGCCAATATATTCATGGGGGAGTAAAAACTACTCCAGGACAGTCCAATCAGCCCAAACATTTGGCGCTACATCGATGATATTTTTGTAATATTTTGTGCATCAGAGGACGAGGTTACGGAATTTATGAACTACATCAACAATTTCCACACTACCATCAAATTCACGTCTGAATCAAGTAGAGACTCCATAAATTACCTAGATGTCACAGTCTTCAGAGACCAAAACAACAGACTACAAACACGCCTGTACAAAAAGCCTACTGATTCGCCTCAATATCTTCATGCATTGTCTTATCACCCCACCCACCAAATCAATAGCATTGCATACTCACAAGCCGTCAGATTTAGACCAATATGCTCTCAAATGGACGACTTTGAGAAAGCCTGCAAAGACCTTCTCCGACTTCTCACGCTACGTGGACATCCCCACTCCAAAGTCAAAGACTCACTCAAACGAGCCAAGGACCTAGACAGGAGAAAGCTCATTTACCCCGATCAGAAGAACAAAACCAAATTAATTCCCTTTAATTCTCACCTACCAACAAGAAAATACAACCTACACTGAGGGACGCCACATCATTCCTTCGAAACACTCCAGCCAATAGAAAGTTCATGTAATATCGCCACTTGATGGCCTACCGCTGTCCTACAAATCTACAAGATATTTTAGTGAAATCAGAATATCCTCGCCATAGCCCAGGAAATGGATGCTGGCCTTGCATGTCATTTACCTGTTCTTGCTGTGAACATGTCATCACCACCAAAAAGATCACCTCGACTTCCAATGGAAAAAGCTTCAAAATAGTTGGACACTCCAACAAATCTATTAGTGTCATATATGCCCTAACCTGCCCTGTCTGCAGGAAGCAATATATTGGACAAACTGGACGTGCCGTCTCAACCAGACTTAGGGAACATAAATACAACATCACACGAAGGGAGAAACAATACCCAGCTGCCAGACATTTCCTTGACCATGATGTCCAGGGAAAAGATCTACTCTTGACCATACTAGACAACAGTGCCAGAGACACCAATTCCTGTCTCAGACTAGAAGAAGCATACATCAGACTTCTAGATACCCAGTTACCCCGAGGCATGAACCTCAAACTATAACTCAACTGTAGGACACACCGCCACCCACAGGGCGGGAAAACCCAGAGCGGATAACTCCCACTAAGTCTCGCGCTCTCCCGTGACCTCACGCTACCGATGACTTCACCGTTAGCAACCAACCCAGTTTTGAACGGGGTCGTCCTGGCCCAGTTTTGAACGCGAAGCCACTCCAGATAAACCACCCGCTGCCACTCTCACGATGGGGAAAGACCGATTCAGTCGCTGTGACTACTGCAACAACTGGATTGTTGACAATCCAAAAGCACTCCTACAACATCTTTCAACAGTACACAAACAAGAAGGGCAGGGTAAGTACCCCTGCTTCATCTGCCATAATAAGACCTTTCGCCGTGGACAGGGCCTGGTCCGACACTACACCAACATACACCAAGACCTAAACCTCTCTATAACTACTCCAGTTCTTGTCAAACATTCAACACCAAATACTCCGACCCATGCAGTCTCCTGTTGTAATAATTTAAACACACTTGAAAATCCTCTCCCTCCGATCAAATTTCAGGGCCCCGCCCACCCCGACGCTCGGGAGAAGGAGCAGCACCAGCCGCCAACAACTTCAGGAGACCACACCCCTACTCGGAGCCCAAACACCGAAGTAAACAGTGGAGGAATACTGACACCGCTGGTAAGAGCCCTGTTCGAAAGCCCTTCAGATCTTCCTATGGACACAACAACCACTCCTCCAAACTTCACAGATTGTCACACTACAACACCAACAAAATCCGGTCCCCCACTCCAAGAACTAAACACTCCCCCTCCACCGACGGGGGTAGTAACTCCAGTGTTAAGCTTATCGCCATTGCTGACCCTCAACCAGGAGACACTTCGACTCCTAGACTTAATAGCACCTTAATGGAGATTAAGGCGAGCAAGAAATTGATATCCACCATAGGATCCTACTCCAAACCAACCTATATAGTTGAGGAAAATGAACTGGTCATGCCCAAGTCTTTCAATATCACTGACTTGGTCGACATCAACAACACCACACCATCGACCACTCCACCTACACCCACACCCAGCAGCAAACAACTTATCCAACTCCCAGAGGATTTTATCATCCCACACCCACGAGACCTAACATCACCAGGCAACTCCCTCGCACATAAGAAGCACATCATCCTTTTCCAGCTCTCCGAAACGATGAAGGAGGTAGACCACGACATCGGGATCAAAATACAGAATCTACTAGCCAAATAAGGCATCATTAAGCCTAAAGCCTAAAGTCTAAATCTAGAATATTATCTCAATAATCGTATTGTATACGCCTAAAAAAAATTTCTCCAACCTTACACCTTTGTACCAACCCTATGTCAATCAACTATTTATTTTGTATGAATTGTCATTTATCAAGAGGCCTATAATTGTATCATATGCTAAAATTATACACACACACATACACACCCAAACACACCCATGCGCACACACATCTCTACCCGAAGCAGCACCATCCTACCCCGAGCCAGGTGTAGGTGCATCCTACCCCAACAATAACTATATAAAGGTCACACCATGTTTTTCAATTTCATTCTCCTGATGAAGGTACACTGTACCGAAATGTTGAGACACATGAAATAAAACAAGAAAGCAACTCACCGCGAGCTGGTCGTTTTGTCGGTTTTTCACCATCAATTTCAGTAAAACTAATTGACAATGTATCCACCTTGAAAGGCACACTTCATTAAAGGTAAATGCCAGCATCGTCAGCACTACAGCTGGCCGAAATTCAAGGAACTAATGCATGAAACAATAGGAGTCACAATATTTTGTTCAAACTTCGACTTGAGAAAGAACATGGTTGGGG
This sequence comes from Sthenelais limicola, assembly GCA_942159475.1. NCBI lineage: Eukaryota > Metazoa > Annelida > Polychaeta > Phyllodocida > Sigalionidae > Sthenelais > Sthenelais limicola. The sequence goes on from OW804097.1 coordinate 7,819,216, forward strand.
GAATACAAAAAGCAAAAAAAGCAGGATGTTATCATATTATTTTGTAGGGATGAGTGAAGTTTACTTCTGTTCACTATGGATTTCAATCGGGGAAACTCATCGTGATCAGTTCAGCTGGAAAAACTTTTTTTTAGTTCAATGACCCCTTATTTTTTTAATTGAGAGGGTCAGCTATGTATATGCCGATTTTAAAGAAAATTGCATGATTCAATCGTCTGCTATTGGGGAAAATGCAGAAAATAGATTTCTATAGTTAACAGTAGTAAATTTCAGCGGTCCCTGAAATAAAAACTAATCCAATGACATGATTTTGGGGGGCTTTTTGATTTCACACAACCATATTTTGATGTGGCGAAAGCCTTCAACTGTATCGACTATGAAATATTGCTTAACAAACTAAGGTATTACAAAATCAATCCATTGATTATTAACATCATGAAGGAATATCTTAATAACAGGAAACAGAGGACTGTTTTAAATTGCATAACCTCTGATCCGGTATCAATCAATATCGGTGTCCCTCAGGGAAGTTTAGTAGGACCGTTGATTTTTATTATATTTGTTAATGATCTTCCAAAATGTATGGATCGGATTGTAACAAACCTCGGTACTATATAATTGGTAATTGCACTAAATAAGGCCCATGACATGGACACTTATAGAAATATAAAATTCAGCGCTTTAATCTGGAATGTGTAACTTATAATTTGGTATACTTATAATTTTAGAGCCATACTTGAGATTTGAATTGTTTTTCTTAATTAAAATCACTGATGTAACCATGGCGACCAACTAAGCCTAACTATGCTCCCTTATTTGGTAATGTCATCACTCTGGCCATATTTTGGGCTATATTTGCCTTTTAACTAGTATTCCAATTGAATTTGCAATAGTTTAAAGGTATACGCGGGTGTCAACGCACACGCCACCTAGCGGCTCCTTTTTTTCTTTGAAATATTTCGTTACCATGATAAGTTGAGATATATTTGTACACGATTCCCAATATCGACATGGTTTATTTTCATTACAGCAGTTTTAAGTCATGTTTCTAAGATTCATTTTTATTAGTTATGCTTATGTTTATTGGGTTTTATTGGTTATTTCATACTTCAAATGACCATAACTTTTTTTTAAACCCGTCAACGTACAGTTTTTTTTTGATAAATCAGTAGCATGATACACCAAATATATGTGTAGAAAGTTTTGATGAAAAGTCACCGATCAATTTTTTTTTATATAGTAAAACGTGAAAAAAACCACATTTTTCAATAGACTACAATGCTAAAGCAATGTTATTTTCAGGCGGCTGTAGAAAAAAAAATAAGTCGTTGAGATATACTTTTTTTTTCATTTCTTGCTTTCTTATGTAGTCAGGAATGATCCCTGAACGTTTCATGAAAAAGTCACCGACCAATCTTTTTTCCATTGAACACCCGCGTATACCTTTAATTTCATTTCATTTCTTCTTAGAGCTAATTTTTTGAGAATTATATATCTACAATACATCATATCATCAATGGAATTTGGACATCAGCCTTATGAAATAATCTGGGAGGTCTATCATTCTGATTAAAGGCAAGATGTTTCCTTATCTTCGATGTCTCCCCAAACCAGGCCAAAATTGGTCATTTTTTACCATTCCGTCGCTCGACTACTACTGTTTTTATTCCTTGGGACAATATCGGAATCACACATGTGGTATATCATCAGATGCGGAAATTTGTTCATCACAACTTGCAGAGATAAAATTAGTTTTCATCAATTTTTCATCAAATGAGAGAGATTTGATTGCCAAAAGGTCCTTATGTTTTTACAATTTCAAAATTTTTCAGAAACAGTTGCCATGGCAACTTGACCATCAAACATAATTTCTAAAAAGTGACAGTTGTACCAAACCCTTCCCCACATTGTAAGCTCTGATAATATATATACTTGTTCAGTACTTGTATAAAAAAATAAAAAGCTATCAGGGTTCAATTGGAGAGATGTCTGGAAACATAATGTTTATGGGCCTTATTTAGTGGTTCGAGCTACGACACTGTGACAAGCGTTACCGGTAATAATATACATGATTGTTTAACAACGGCGCAGGATGTGGCTAGCACTGTCTATAACTGGATGTCAGCAAATAAGCTGAAAATAAATGTAAAGAAATGCCAGTACCAAATTATGGGAACAAGCAGGAAGCTGAAAAAGCTTAAAAACGAGAACTTAGGCCAGTTATATATTGATGGAAGAGTAGTGGAAAGGGTCAATAATGTCAAGTACTTGGGGTTCGAATTAGATGCCAACTTAAATTTCAACAGGCACTTTACAAAGGTGAGAAATACGATCCAAGGCAAGGTAAACCAAGTAGCAAGAATAAGATATTATTTAACGGATCACATAACATCTATAATCTTCAAAACTCACATAATGCCCCTGGCAGACTATAGACTGCTATTCTTAAATATGACTAACGCCGCTAATGCTAGAAAACTTCAGAGCGTGCTAAACCGAGGTATTAGATTGATAAGCCGCAATGTCCTATTGACCTTAGCCGAAATCATGGAGAGGAACAACATAATGTTATTGGAGAAGCGAGGTGGTATCACGGTAATGGGCCTTATGTTTAAACTAAAGGATATTGATAGGTACGTACAGGACATGCCTCGACCAACACGACAGGCCGAGGGCATAAACCTAGTTGTACCCCGTCCAAAAACGGAAAGATTTAGGAGAAGCCCACATGTACTAGGACCACAGATGTGGAACAGCTTAGAGGTCAGAAATAAAGTGCGAACCTGGCCTAACCTCAAAAGTTATCTGAAAAGCAGATACGACTGGCACCTCAAATGATGTGCACAAGGTTCAAGCCTGAGAGGGTATACTCTATGGCGAAAACCAAGTTGAAAATTATGTGACTGTGAGTGTCTATAAACTTGAGATATACCGATATTATATAAAATTGGTATGGATTAGGGATTTGAAAGTTGTACTGTGTAATTTTAGATGGTACTTTGTACTGAAAGCGGTATTGATTCATATGGTCAATGTACATATTGTTGTTCTTATAATGGGAAAAAAAACAAAAAAATGTTTGCATAAAAGAAAGAGTGAGAGGTGTCACATAGTGGCGAACGTTATGTGTAACAATTTACACATTTATTGAGGTATGAATGAATGTATAGTTAAATCAATGATAAAATCTAACTACTAACTACTACACTTTGTAGAACTTCTGCCAATAAAATTTGTTAAAAAAAAAAAAAATGTTCTTTCTAAAGCCAAAGTTTAAAAGAAATGATTCATTAAATTGTGATTAAACACTGATATTTACCTTTAAATATTTAATGTCTACTAGGTGCTGCACGAATACCTGGAGGAAAAGGCATGCTCGCTGGCCAAAGGAAAAAATAAAACACTGGTAGCATTAGCCATTATACAAGCGGCAGATGAGGAGCATTTCAAGTTCAGCTGCACGACTTTCAACAACATCAGCAAGGCGTTCCTCCCAGATGTAGACAGTCCAGTACTCTCTGATTTCACAAAACAGCCAAACAGCAGCTATCCTGAGATATATAGGTGTTTTTTGTTGATTATTATTTGTGATAAGCGGCATGCTCTAAAACCCAGACATTTAATTACTTTTAGTGTTGATGTATTCATTTAACTATTTCCAATACTGATAAAGAATCCATTCGCACGTATATTCCAGTGTAATTCCTCTTGTGGTAATATTGTTGTACTTTTGCGTATATTCTGAGCTATGGGTGTTCACTACAATAATTATTTGATTCATGCCTTGAAATTAGTATGGGCATAATATCAAACACATAATTGTTGTTCCTGTGTTATATAATAAAGCTTTATGTACACTTATTCTCGCAGGAAATAAGACATTTAAATTAAATAATATTTATACTTCAAGATACTATTACCTGAAATATATTTGTAAATGTAGTGAATTCATACATATAAGTATTTCTCTTATTTTGTAAATTCAGATTAGTCGCAAACTTCATGGAAAATCATTTCAAGGACACACAATTCAAGATGCACTACTTTATTCCGCTTCTTCATTTCATGAAGAAGCGAATGCCATCAATGTGGGCAGAACCAATCCAGATTGACACAGATTGGAAGTTGGGATCAGTGAACAAGGTCCTAGCAACTTTCTTCCAATTACTAGAACAGGAAAGGTAAGATGCAAACGCTTCAGCAGTTCAGGACTTACTTATTAGAAATTATACTTTCAATGTAACAAAAAGTATCGTAAAAAATATCAAATTAAATCAAATTACCTACAACTGAACTGGGGTTCAGTGAAAGCTTGTGCAATGCGCTATGAAGCACTTAAATGAAATGTTTCTTATGGACAAATGCGGAGTTAGTAAAGACTACACATACCATCCAATTCATAGGACGTTCATCAATATACATATTTATAATAGCGCTTAAATGGATCAATGACAAATTGCATAGTGTATACTATGGAAAGCGAGACGCATATAACCAACATTTGGGCATGCATATATAGCAATGCCATAATAACTGTATGGGAAATAATTTTTGCCTCCGTAATTGTCACGCAAAAAAACGGGCCTGTCCGACAAAAGCGTTTGTGTTCAATGTGCTTTCTGTTTTTCTCAGCTGGAAATTTGTTTAACTTGATATTACCAGATATATCGATTTGAAATATATATTTCAAACTGTATAACCCGAATGCAAAAGTCTGAGGTTACTATAATATAACAATACATGTATTATGTTTAAAATTGTGCATACCATATACATATTTGTGCAGTATTAATTAGCACTTATTGGACGAGTTGCCGCATGGCGCATAAATAAAGGACAAGATCGGAGATTGAGTTCTCTATTTACGCATCCACACGGCAACGAGTCCTATAAGTTGATTATTATACTTGCCTAGATTTGCATGTAAAACGTGCTTAATTAAATAGATGATAACATAATTTACCATAATATTTAGTTTTCGTATAAGAGGAATGTAACTAGAAACAGTTGAAACAAGGAGGAAGAAAGCACTTGCACCGGCAAACTTGCGCCGGCAAACTTGCGCCGGCAAACTTGTGTCGGTAAACTTGCGCCACCAAACTTGTCGGCTTGACAACACACCGGTAATGTACTAGACCAATACCGCATTACAAGTAATGAGCGGCTGTCAGGGCCTCGGTAGTGAATGCGTGTATAATAAGTACTAATACAAGTCCAGAAAGGTTTCAAAAAATCTCAATGGAGGTTTGATTTGGCTACATGCTAAAGAACTGCACCGGGTGCAGTCGTGGACACCTTTATCCATTTGGGGGATCATGCAAAGGCAACATGCCTTCTGTTTTGCTGAGAGTTGATAGGAGTGACGAATCTTACCTCAAGAAACTGGAGGATGCCTACACCAATTCATTGCAAGACCAGGACATGTTGGAGAAGAAAGTCAAGTCCTTACGTGAGTCTGGTTCTGGTATCAAGATTGAATCTGGAGAGTCTGATGCTATTGGTGGTTGCCATGTTAGACAGCATATACAACTCGTCCAGTGGTGGCGGCTCCTAGTCCCAGTCAGGCGCCAGTGGGGCATCTAGCTGGGTGTCGGACCTTGTATTGTATTGTATTTCTTATTGACAGCATTTCATCATTTACAGACAAGCACTTAAATGAAATGTCTTGTGCCTTGTGAACGGCCAGTTAACTACTGCTTTGTCTAAGCGTCTAAGTGAAGGTAAATATGCGTGCATGCTTTGGGTGCAGTTGTTATACCGCTAGGTGGCGTAGCAGTATCAGCCACAGCAATAAAGGATGAGTTATGGGTAACGCCAGACACTCTAGATTCAGGACTAAACCGACTTGGAAGTGTTCATTCTAGCTCCCCTGGATCTTTCATATAATTTAGGAACATTTATAGATTATACCCCCCAAGGGTGTAACATTGGTGGAGAACCCTTATAAGATCATTTTGGTACAATATTTATTCTAAATTATTTACAAAATTCGAAGTTAGGAGCATTTGAAGAGGTGCTCCTCTAACTAGGATGCAACTATGGACATATAGGCCCTAGCCTTCCCCAAGCATACCAGCTCATGGATTGAGTGAGGAGTATTCTGAGTCACTGGCTTGGGGATATATATAGACTCTCTCTGGATGGAGTAGGAGAACACACAGGGGTGAAGGAAAAACCATCTGCTTTCACCCTAGAGTTGACACTCTAGATTCAGGACTAAACCGATTTGGAAGTGTTCATTCTAGCTCCCCAGGATCTTTCATATAATTTAGGAACATTTATAGATTATACCCCCAAGGGTGTAACACAGTGCCCAAAGGGGATGCAGGGGCGGATCCAGGATGTCCGGAGGGAGGCGGGGGGGGTTCAGGTCTGAGAAAAGGGCACATGTTGGGGACTGTGAGAGCTGAAGGTCTAAAGCCTAGGTCCGGGAGGGTTTTCCTCCAGAAAATTTGTAAAAATATACTCCTTAGATTGTGAATTCTGGTTCATTTTGAGTGGATAAATATATTTTTATTGTATGTATTTCAACAACATTTTACCTTTGGAGTTGCTGCACACTACATTACAGATGATGTAGAAAAAAAATAATATCACAATGACATGTTCAGCCCTATAGGCTTGTGTATCACTGGGTGGTAGGGTGATTTGTAGGCTGTTGTGGACCTACATGTGCAAGTGGCAAAGGTACAAAGGGATCTAGGGGGCTCAGGGGGGCATGCCCCCCTGGGAAAAAATGGAATTTTAGGTGCAATTTTGGGGCATTTGGGGCATTTGGGAGCACACAAAATGTATTTAATGACAGGTAAATAGTAAATAGTGAGCCCATAAATATTTACTTTACTTTTTTCGACACCCATGTTCAAACACTAACATATGGGACAACAAGATGGGTGCAGATTAGGCCTAGTGTGGGATATTTAATGGTGTAAGTGATTTAAATGCTCCTGCAATACTAGAAATTATTATGGAAACTCAAATTAAAATTCTCATCAAATGTCTTTTTTTTTCAAGCTTCTGAAGTATTTCATGAAAATTGAAATGTCTAGGGATATAGAAAAAATGCCCCAAATTCATGAGCTGTACTGCCAGGAGACCACTGGATATGACAGTTAAAGTGGGACCTATTATCAAACCACATAGGTCTACCAGCCTTTAAAAACTCAATGATTATGTATGTTTTTGAGATATGGATCTTTGAAATCAAAAAAAGATACTAGCAATAATTTTCTTAAAATGTGTAGCAGGCCTATTATACCCCCCCCCCTGTTTAATTGCCTATGTCTAATGTACTGGGGGAACATAGGTTGGATATACCCCCTCCAGTTTACAATAGCCGTAGGACAAAATGTACCCCCACCAGGTTTAAAGTACCACTAATGGGGAAACTAAACCTAGGCCTAATAGACAGAACTAAATAGATTTTAGGAATGAATACCAAACCGATTTTAAATGTGGGGTTGATAAATTGTAATGAGATATGACAAATGACAAATTTTATTATGCGGAAAATAATGGAATTAATAGAATTTCCAAAATTCATATAAGTTGAAGTTCTGAATATCTTTTCAGGTGAAGTAGTCCTAGACATATTTAGGAGATGCAAATTTTTAATTAGAATCTCCAAAAAACCCACTATTTTTTGTTATTATTGTAAAAACAATTTTATTTTTTCCTGTCTAAAAAAAATGGTTTCATTCCCAAAACCGTGAAAGAAAAATGCAGCATTTCCCAATAGACTTGCCTACTAAATGGGTACAACTGAGAGTACCCACAGCTAGCCCTGTTTCCCAAACATGTCTATGTCAGGCAACTACAACTTTCTTTTAACGTGATAACATATATTTTTCCCTTATTATGTGTAGCATGTAACCTGCACTATACGTGTAGTAAATTTGGGGACAGTAGGAGTAGCCATTAATTGTTGGTTTTATTCTATATAATGTGAAAAAATGGGCAAGAAATGACTGCCATAGACTTTGGGATGGGAAAAAGGGCACTTTGGGCGGAAAAAAGGGCACTTTGGGGCGGGGAAAAAGACACTTTTGGGCAGAAAAAAGGCACTTTGGGGTGGATAAAAAGGGCACTTTTGGGGTAGATAAAAGGGCACTTTGGGGCGGGAAAAGGGCACTTTGGGGGAGGGCAAAAAGGGCAGCATGGGACCCAAGGGGGGGGGGGGGTTCAAACCCCTGAACCCCCCCCCCCTGGATCCGCCCCGCAGATGGTAGATGGCGACCCATTACCGACTGTAGGCAACCCATTGGATTCTCAATCAATAATTTCATTACGACTACCTTTAATAACTTCTGTTATAAGACTGGATGATGTTATGGAGATCCTGAGCCCTGGGTGTTACATGGCTTCAATAGATGTCTCAAGTGCATACAGGACAGTGGCGGTAAAGCCTGACCAGTGGACTTTGTGAATAGTACTTAGTGAATTAGTCCAACAGTGGAAAGGCAAATTTTGGCCTAACCCGGAAATCCCGGATAAAGTTTTTTTCTCTCTGTGAACCGGTTTGATGGAAGATTATCTTTAATTTAATGTAGGTATTAATTTTATGCAGATATTAATTTCATGTCAAATATGATAATCTGAAATCAGAAAACGTCTGTCTCAAGTACCCCTACCCCCATTGACGGTACATTTATAAACACTACTTGGCGCTAATCAATAATAATTATCACCTCAATACAAGAGTTTATTGACGTGTAGTGCACTGGGGTAATCAGCGAAGAAAGTGGTGACATTGTCTATTTTGGCAGCAACAGTAGAGCGAATTTTGGCTGTGTTTAGAACAAAAAACGGATACCTTGACGTACAATTTGGATCATTTTCCATATATTTGGGTATTGTTGCGATAAAAACGGTGATGACTATATATATATGCATGCGCAATTTTCGGTTATATGCATCCCGCTTTTCATAGTATTCCAATGGTTATAGTTATGTTTCTAAACTGGGGAACACACACACTTATAGCAAAATCCATATAATTGTTTCTTACTAGCTTGATGAGGAATACATTGAATGAAATGAGACCACATTTCGAAATGGACTGGGATCTGCCTGACACATTCCTGCAATTTCTCTCGTCGGAGTCACTGGAAATGATTGTGGTCAAGCAGTATGATATTCCTGCAAGTCTAGCACTTGCATTTTTGCATCGCCACACCATTGATCTAAAGAAACTGGCTTTCCCAGAGGTAACTGGCCACTTATTTATCTATATCCTAATAAAGCTGGAATTAACGCTTGTAATGCTTGCCATTCAGGGAGGTCAAAACGGTCATGTGAGTTTTTTATGAACAAAAGTAATAGTTTATGTGAATCAGACCTTTAAAAATGTGCACATCTCCAACCTACGGCTTGATTGCAAAAAACTCAACATCTTCTAATGTTTTCGAGGTTTTAATAATACAAGTTCCTTTCATTTTTGTTTAGGATATTCTTGACAGGTTGTGCGGGAATGTTTCAACCACAGCTCATAATTCGTGAGTATATATGACGAGATCCCTGGCCTATTTCCATACCAGCCACCTTATGCACATTACAGTTTATGTATGGTTTGTCACCGGGTTGAGTCTGCTGGCTGCACACTTATCATGCTACAAATAGAATGTAATAGAATATGCGTTCATTACTGAGTCAAAAAGTGGCAGAGCTCAGTTTAATTTCCACGGGGAATGACAGACGTTCCTATTCAAGAATGTCAAGTATGGAAATCATTTCCTGGATATTCTATTGAAACACGACATACTTGCGGGGATCACTTAGCGGAAAAAATGATATATTGGGCAGTATCAATTGAAAGGTCTCTGAAACTTGGTAGTATTACACTCATATAAGTCTTTTGTTAATATGGCTAAGAATAGATGCATATGCGGACAAGAAGAGAGCTCTAAAATAGAACATTGTGGGGCTACTAGCAGGAATATTCCGTCTTTAGAGGAATTTAAAAAAACTTTTTTAATTTTAATTTATATTTATATATATGTTTAAAATATCACCTATGGACCTAGTAGCTTTAGGTTTCATGACATGGCCGCTTCCCTTCATATAAGTTAATTTTAAACAAAGACGTATGCAGGTCACTCACTAGAACAAGTGCACAGAAGACTTTTTGAATATATATATGAATTTAAAAACAAAAACGATCCTGTCTCCCTGGTATACCTAGACTTTCGAAAAGCATTCGACACAGTAGACCATGAGATACTGCTCAGAAAGCTAACAACATTCCACCTCTCACCAAAAGTAATAGATTGGTTCAGAGACTACCTTACTAATAGATACCAAAGAGTACAGGCAAACGGTGTTACCTCCGGAAAGGCCAGAGTCACCTATGGGGTCCCCCAGGGAACGGTTTTGGGGCCTCTCCTATTCCTACTGTATATAAATGACCTCCACAAAGTTATTAAACAGTCACAGGTACAACTCTTTGCCGATGACACAGTGATATTCCACTCACATCCACGAGGAGAAACTTTGTACAAAGAACTTCAAAAAGACCTGGATGCAGTGGGAAAATGGTGCACACTAAACAAAATATCAGTAAATGTACAAAGCAAAGCCATGACCATAGCCCTACGTACAACAAAATCAAACACAAACACAAACGTGTTAAGCCTTAACAACGCCGAATTAGAGCATGTCACACAATACAAATACCTTGGCCTAGAAATTGATAGCGGCCTAACATTCAACCCCCACCTTACCTCAAAAATCAAACAAGGAATACAGAGACTCAGAGCCACTGCCAAAATCAACCAAGCCCTCTCCAGTAAAAACACAATCCTAATCTATAAGACCATGGTGCGCCCCGTGTTTGACTTTTGTGATATGTTCTATGCCCCGGCACAGAAAAAACACATAGACAGGCTTCAATCCATACAAAACTCATTTCTTAGGTTAGCATACAACAAGAAAAAGACAGCGTCAAGGTAATCCACTCAGAGATAAAGATGGAATTTCTAAATGAAAGAAGAGACTCACACCTTCTCCACTTAGCATATGAGATGAGTTGTGACAAAAGATACCTTGACAACAGAAAAATCAATCTGCGAAGTCTGGCAAAGAGTAAGGTCCTAAAAATACCAATAACAAAAACAGAGAGGATCAGAAACTCTTTTATTGTACAAGCCCCAACCCTTTTCAATAAAATTTCACCAGCTGGGAGAAACTGCCCAACATTGGTTGAATTCAAAACATACCTTGAAGAAAACTTCTTCTCCCATACAGGATAGTGGAGAGACCCCAATATCGATCTCTATTGGGCAGGCCAAAGTATTATTAAAAACTAGTCACAATGTATATACAAATGTAAAGGGAGCAGATGTGATGTAGGGCCAGTGTTCGCGAGAATGTTACCCAGCATACATCTAAACCCTCTAGTCCTCAAAACGACGCAAGGATATATATATAAACAGCGGTCAACGCAGTGTTCGCAAGAATGCCAGGACCTAGCTGGATGTAAAAATGGGATAGACTACCTATACAGCAGAAGACCAAATTCCTCCCATCTTTAGTATCAACAAAAATTAACCCAAAATAAACATGGACGATGTCCACAAAAAACACATACACAAGGAAACCCCATACAATGGGCCCCACCTTGATATAGTATAGCTAGTGCATCCCATTGTAGTAGAATAGGTAACTAGTCATTTAGTGCGTCGCTATCTCATAAACTGTAAAATTAAAGTCTAGTCTAAGGGACCCTCTGGAAGAGCTATGGCTGCCATAGAAGAGGACAAACCCATTTCCAGTGTAATTTATCTTATGTACTGTTTTCTGGAAATAAACAATATACATACATACATAGTCAGGGGATATCATTGTTATGTCGTCCAAATATATCTACACCCTTTGCACATAGGATATCTACTAGGTGGTTTGACAGAGTGTGCATGTGGAACAAGCTGGCCCTGCTTCCCTACATCTTACATCTTACATCTTACTGGCGCGAATTTTGAACATGGCGGACGCCTTCTCATGCCGCTCCAGCTAAACTGATTTAGATTTGAATTGTACGCTCCCAACTGGTTTTGTGCAATCCGTTTTTAGGGAGTTATCTCAATCTACCTGAGAAGCTCAAAATTCCGTGGTGTCAGGAATTTTTTACCCTTGGATTTTACTTAAATTCTACAATTTTGTGACTGCTAATCCATGAGGTGGGCGAAAATACAGGTAATCGCCATGGCCAGGAAAGATGGCTTCGCACAGGTCAATGCCAGTAGTACACCCGATATAGGTATGGGTAAACAAACAAGTGATGAACTATCGCCTATTGTTGAAAATGACTCTAAAAAATTGTGTGGTTTTGACTCAAAATATGAACAAATGGCTGGAAAACTGGCAGAACAGGGCCAGATGTTAAATGACAACATGGACGCCATGTATGACCATGTTGATGAGTTGTTGGACGGCCACAATGATCATGTGAAATTGATTAACCATTTACTCAAGGACCAGCTAACCCTAAAAGCAACAGTAAACGATCTACAACAAAAAATGGCAACTAAAGTTAACTTACAAGAAGTTGAGCAGAGGGTAAGCCTCCAATCTCGTTCTACTGCCTATCTTGCCTCCCAGTCGAATAAATTGAAAGATGAGGTAGAAATACTGAAGCAGCAACACCATGACTCGTATTTAGTCCTTGAGAATTGTCATTTGGAGAAAGATGAAAACACCTTCCACCTTGCCAACGATATTGTGCACCGCCTAGTTCCTGAGGCTGGGAATTGAGTAGTAGATGTGGCCTTTAGGGAAATACGATCCAATAATTCCAGGAGAGGTCCAAGCCCCATTGTTATCAAGCTTATCTACAAAAGTTTGAAGGATCAACTGATGCATTTGAACACTCTTTTTGAAGATGATAGAGCCCTTCCCATCCAGTACTGGCCAAACCGTAAAAGGATGTTCTTCCACGACTATGACTCGGTTGAGATACGTCAGAAAAAAAGTCTCATGAGGCTGATGGCCAAGCAGGCGATCAGTGCTGGGGCTGATGAGAAATACACCAGGCCTAAAGGGGATCAAGTTCTCATTGACAGGAAGATGTACAACTCACGCCAATTGCATACAATAAAGAATAGTGTCCAGTCAAAGGTTAACCAACTAGGAAGAATAAGGTATTACATTGATAAGAATGCTGCTGTGAAAATACTAAAAGCGCATATAATACCCTTAACGGAATATGGCGTTATTTTCGCAAAAATGGCGAATAATAATATCATCCGCAAAGTACAAAGTGTAATAAATAGAGGTGTAAGAATGATTGATCTGAACATTCAAATGCCTGTAGCAGAGATCATGAATCGATACAACATTCAAACTGTTGATAAGAGAGGGTATGTTGCATTAATGGGCTTAATGTTCCACTTGAAAAATCTTGACTCATATGTGCAAGCTATGCCAAGAGATACTAGACTCGCCGAGGGTATTAATATGGTGATGACTCAACCGAGAACTGAGAAACTGAGAAATAGTCCTGTATACCTAGGTCCTAAATCTTGGAACAGGCTATCTGTAGAGGAGAAGGGTATGACCTGGCCCAACCTAAAAGCAGTTCTAAAAGGCCGAGATATGCCGGCACTAGACTGAAATGAATAAGTCTAGTAGAACGTATAGAATGTAACGTGATTTGAGGCAGTCATGTGACTGTACGTAGAGAGAGTAATGCCTACCTGAATATAAAATTGTAAATGGGTTAGCGATTGATGTATAATTTTACTTAGACAAAGCGGAATGTGTATGTATCTGTTTTTATTCTGGCACAAAAAATGTAGAAAACAAATGTGAGATGTGTGTATAAGGAAATCTAGATATATATATGTAAGGTTAAAGTAGTTAAAGAAATTTAAAAATTATAGGAGTAACTGTACTGAAGTGTAATTACTACGTAAAAATCACCACCTATGTATCATAACTTTTTGATGACGAATGAGAACTATCCCATTGTGAAACTTTTGTCAATAAAATTTATTTAGAAAAAAAAAAAATACTCTTGAAGAAAGGTTCAGCTGCGAGAAGGTGAAGATTGTACCCGTCAAAAACAGTATAGCTTTTCAGAGTGAAAGGGCGTACCTCAGTCAATTTGCCCGAGCCGAATTCCAATATCTTGGAGAAATGTATAACTCATCCGAGCAGGCGTATCAACACAAAAAGATGTTAATTCACGGGAAAAAAGTTATAGCTGCTTCCATTCTCAACAACCCTGATCCGAGGGAAATTAAAAGTTTTGCAGACAAAGTCACTGAAATTCCATCGTGGAAAAACATGCAAAATGACATTATGACAGACATCGTTTGCTGCAAGTTTTACCAGAACAGGGAACTGTCTGAAAAGCTTGTATTGACCGGTGCAGTGCGTCTCATCGAGGCTACAAGTAACACATACTGGGGCAGTGGCTGTTATTTATAGTACAGCGGCCAGAGGCTAAATTTGGGAGGGAACCCCTACCCACCGTATAACAAGCTAAATTTGAGGTATTTTGTGTAGAATTTCATGAATTTTCTGAATCTGAGGAAAAGAATTGCCCAAAAGGTGGCGAACATTATCAAAATGGCCTGTTTCCATGGAAACTTGTGATTTTTTTGTATTTTAGCAAAAAATAGGTTTTTAGTGTCCCATTTCTACACTTTTATCAGTATTGTGACCAAACCAAAGGAAAATTCTGGGATGTGACATCCTATTTTCTCTTATGAAAATATGACAATAGAAACAAATGGTAACCTAATGCATACAAATAATAACTGACATTAGGGGAAAGAAAAATAACCCATTTTTGGTATCATCGGAATGTCTGTTGCCATGGTAATCAAGCCTCACTTTTCATTCTATGCTAAATTTTGTGTAAATCTAAATTACATACTGCAGTCTATATCTTTTGAACAATTTATTTCAAAGCTACACAATTTATACATGTGAAAGGGATCTGAGAGTACTTTCATAATATATCTTTTAATTGACCTTTGTCAAGGTCAAGGTCACCATTTTCAAGGTCAAACATCAAATTTTGGTTCAAATTTGAGTATTATGTATGTATCTTTGGAACTATTTATCTCTTGTGTATACAATTTATGCATGTGATAGAACACTAGCAACACTTCCATCGGACATCTTGTCAATGACCTTGGTCAAGGTCAAGGTCACCATATCCAAGGTCAAACATAACATTTTTTCTTGATTTTAGATTTAGGTATATGTATCTCTGGAATTATCTGATAGGGTTCTGGGAGCACAGGCATTAGATATCTTAACTAGCTTGTCAATGACCTATGTCATGGTCAAGGTCAACATTTCAAGGTCAAAGATCAAGTTTTGGTCCAAATTCTTGTATTAGGTAGGTTTCTCTGGAACTATTCTCCCTGGGGTACACAATATGATATCCTCTAGTAGTTCCATAGTTGGGGGAAAAAACAACTAAATTATGCGTAATGCTACGAAAATACCATTGTTGTGGCAATTAAACTAAATATTAGCCATTCGATCTATTTTTTCTAACATTCTATTGTGTTTGATATTGAAAACAAGTGATTTAATTATATATATGGCATCTAAAGAACATTGTTTTCATGCATTTTAAAACCAGTTTTTAATTATTCAAAACAAATAGAATATCTTGATTTTCTTTCACTCTGACTTCATGTGTTATCTTTGATTTGAATTCTTTTATATATTGATTGTTTCCTTGAGCTGTAATTAAATCATGAATGTCGGAAAATATGCTTTCATTTCATTGAGTGCATTGTTTGTTGAAACCAACCCAGTAGATTAGAAAATAACAACAAATGAAAAATTGTTGCGTAGCATTACGCATGGGTTAATCATGTTGCTAGCATTCAATGTTCTATAGTGTAAAACTTGAAATGATCAAAATAGATTGCTGGAATATTTAATAGTTGGATTATATCTATAATTGGTGCTGAATTCTTAAATATATTAAGTAAATCTGACTATATTGTTATCTTTTCTCCTCTCCAGGCCCCCATATTTGCAAATCGGAATTGGCAATTATCTTTATGAATCCAACCAAAACACATATATATATAAATGCAATACAAAATATCTTGTTTATTCAAAGGTAATTTGTTTGGATGAACATTGCTTCCTGAGAAAACTGATCAGTAGTGTTTAATTGTGTCAAAATTGTCCACAATATATGTATTTCGTAGCATTACGCCGTTGTGTAGCATTACGCCGTTTCGTAGCATTACTCATCCAGGTTAATATTTTCGAAAAATATTTGTCAATCATAACTTAAAATGGTGTTTGATTCATGAGCATTATATAGGGAAAATAATTTTCACCAATATATATAGGGGTCCTAAGTAAAGAGCAATCACATTTCGTTTCGTAGCATTACCAATACCCTGCAACCTTTTTAGAAGTGAATACAAGTTTGGAATAATTTCGATCGCCTCCGTTTTTCTGGTGTTGACAAACAAACAATATACTGGAGCTTCAATGGAGCTGGGTGAGAATAGAATTCAATGGGATTTAATCATTAATACAAGACATTCAAAATGGCCGCTTCGTAGCATTATGCAAGGGCTGACAAAATACTATCTTTTAACAGGGGGTTATGCCTCGTTGAAGTTAGTAGTTCAGAGAAATGTTTATTAACTTTATCATGAAATGATGTTCAATTTAGGGCCTATATTCAGTGAAAATATTTTTCACTAATATATATAAGCAATGAGCACTCACAGGTTGTTTCGTAGCATTATGATTTGCCATTTTTGCCCATACTTTTTAAATGATTATAAACAACAGTGGACAAGATTAAAATCTTTGTATTTTTTATAGTAGTGGCAAAGAAATAATGTTCTGGAGCTCTAATGAAGCTGGGTAAAATTAAGTTCAGGGTCTTTTAATAATTCTTGCAAGACATGAAAAGTGGCCGTTTCGTAGCATTACGTTATTTAGAAATTATCTTAATGTGAGATTTAAGGGCTTGAAAATGCTTCGAATTTTATTTTTTATATATCAATTTAAGGACTGATGCTAGACTATCATTTAAGTCTAATAATACTTGTTTAAACACTGAAATAAAATAACAAATGAAATCAAAAGGAAAAGGCAAAAAGTGCACTACTTTTGTAGGATTCGACCATATATAATATATTGAAACTTTATTTCCATTTTTTAAAATACATGAGGTCTATAAGGAAATAGGACTGAGGTACTTTTGGATACACATGTATGTTGTTGCGTCCCAAAGTAGACATATGTACTAATGATGACATCCGTACAGACTTTTCCTCTGTGGCACAAGCTATTTCTCATATTACAAATTCTTTTCCAACTACTAACTTACTATGTCCAGGCAGACTTTACTATTTCCAGAACAAAAAGTTCCATGTCAGTGGCGATTTCTCCATGTTAGCCTCCTTTTCCACTATTTCCCTTAGGTAATCACCACAGAAAAGTATGTCACTGCACCTTTTTCCTATGTCTCCTATGGTATGTCCTATTTCCTCTACATGAAAAGCCATGTCTGGCTGCTCTGACACCTATGTCAAGATTTGGTCATCCATGTCCTCCCTGGTACAGTCCTTTTCTACCCATACAAACAGAAGACATGAGTAGGCAAGTGAGTGTTAGTATAGCAGTGTTACATAACACACCCAAGTCAGTCACTGGTGCTCCTGCACTCCACCAGCTGCATGCATGAGTGATCATACTGACCAGTCTGGTCACCATAGCAACACAGATGGTTTGAGGCACCCCCTATTGTTTCAATGAAGATGGCATAGGAATACATCATAGTACATTTAGGTGAAAAGGAGTGGATATTTGGAAAAAGAGTGGATATTCGGAAAGGGAAAAGGGTATTCCAAAAAGAAAAAGATATTCCAAAAGGGAAAAGTATAATCCTAAAAGGAAAATGATAATTCGAAAAGGAAAAGGATATTGGCAAAAAGGAAAAGAAAGTTGACAAAAAGGTGTTGGATATTCCAAAAAGAAAGGTCTTGGATATTTTTTATTTTTCCTATGTCACGTTTATATCCTTTCCAATTGGGGACAAAACATATGTTTAAGACATAACTTTGCACGTGTTGTGATAAGTTAATATAAAGTGTTATAACTGATAAAAAAGTAAAGCGTAAAAAGATAAGCGTAACCAATAATTGTTATTTCAGTGGAAATAAAGAACGTAGGATTCTAACAGAAGGAATGGCCTTACTGGTGAACAAACTGGCAAGAACATATCATCATCCACATATCTTTGTCAAATCGGCTGAAACTTTTGCAGGCATTCTAAAACTGAGATCTGAAATTATCAAACATAAAGTGAAGGGTCTCTGCGCTGATACCAAGACATGGCTCAAGGAGATCCACAAACACAATCTAAGTATCAAAGATGAGGTACAGGTGAGTAGAGATTGGACTATTGATGATCTCCAACATTCTGTTTTGTTTTCTTGTGAAGGCATGACATCATCACCACAGGGGACACAGCTGTCACTTCTAATGAAACTGATAAGCCAATAATACAGGCGAATATGAGACTTTTTTTTAAATGTTTGAATCTGAAGTTTGAATAAAAGTAACAATAAAGACAGTTAAATTATGAATTAATGAACTATAGATTCAGGACAATGTATGATACCTGTGCTCTTTGGCAAGCTCTTTGGCAATGTGAAGCCCTAAGTGTGGCAACCATCCATACCATACTTGCATGATGACATTGCTATAGCCCCAGTTTTTAAAACCATAATTAATGTTTGCAACTTCAGAGTACTAATGAAAAATCCTCTTGATAGTTCTTGCATTTCAATCATGTAAAGTCATTAATGTATGGTTAGGAACGGATTGTGTTCAATACTGATATCACTTACTTCTCACACTGTGGACGAAGTCCCTGATGATGACACTGTTCTTAAACAAATGTTGCCTGCTTGATAATGTCCCTTTTCCTGCAAGCACTGCCGATGGATTCCAATTCTTGTACTATAACAACGATTTATAAAGATAAAGTATTTAAGTTTTGAATAAACACTACTTCAGATATGGCAAAGATTGTTTGATATCGATATCGGAACAGATTCTTGCTTGGACAAATGGAAAGATCTCATCAGTGAATCATACAGGACTAAAGGACGAAAGGTGAATTAATTGATATGTGATGCGTTTCAGGAAAATTAGTCACAAGTCGCAAAATTGATATTTATCTAAGTGTCTTCATTACAGGATGCATTTGTGAGAAAGTTTTCATGTTTTGGGTGCTTAAAGTGGGGTTTCCACTGGTTGCGGTAAGCTCTGCGGTAAGCCTTGCTATTCAAAATCAAGACATTTTATTCAAGTGCAGTTCATGCATGTGCAAACCAATCATAGCAGTGGAGACCCGTTCTGTGATTGTATCTGTGGCTGGATTGCGGCTAAAAAGAAGAGCTTCATGTGCTGCGAATGTCACAGAAATGT
Organism: Sthenelais limicola; assembly: GCA_942159475.1. Classification (NCBI taxonomy): domain Eukaryota; kingdom Metazoa; phylum Annelida; class Polychaeta; order Phyllodocida; family Sigalionidae; genus Sthenelais; species Sthenelais limicola. Next base: position 7,838,647 of record OW804097.1, read on the forward strand.
TTCAGCATGTTGAATATTTTCTGTGATTGAAAGTGCCACTGAGATGTGATTAGGACTCTAATTTAGTTTAAAATTTATAATGGAGACATGATCTGCGACTCAAGTGCGATTGGATTCTGTAATAACTACATAGTAATGAAATAATACATCAATCTTATGCTTTATTATCATCTAGAATAGCGTGTGGTACCACAGAGAGCAGCCCATACAAAATAAATAGAAAACACCGAGATCTATACTTATGCACAGAGCTGAGCAGGCAAACTTTATATAGGGTATCTTCTAAGATTAACTTGTTGCACGGGCTAATTATCTAATTGCGGGGGTTGTAGTTCTTTTACAATCCTAACTTTTGCAGAGAGTCCCTACAACGAGAAACATTGTTTATATTCTGATACGCGCGAATCATGCCTGCTGTGACGCATCACCCAATCAAAATTTAGGTCATGACGCAACATTGTCTGTCACCAAGCAACGTCCAAATGTCCGCTCATTCACGCCTGAATGTAGTGTACGGAACCTTTGCTCATAAATGTCCAAAATAAACGGGAAACTGTATCATAGTTTTCTCTTATTCTAAACATGGCAAATGTGAGCTATATCTTGCTTTATACAAAGTGGAAATGATGTTTTTAAACACTTTCAATGCTTGCTAGTCTCCGCTGCCACTTACGGTAAACCTACAGGCATGCATGGTTACATAGTATCAGTGCCGCGCTTATAGTCTGTTTCACCAGTGTCTATAGTCAGTTTCAATGGTTGTCCTGAGTTGAGTATACTGCCAGTCACTAAGATTGTATAATATAAGTGTAGCAAAATATGTATTTTATCCATGCTCTAACGTTGACATAGACATGAATACATTTACTGGTGATATTTTAAACATTTTATACACAAAGTGGCGATTTCGGAAATTATTGCATAGGGCGCTCTACAGCCCAGTCACTTGAACTTGAATGGGTTGTATGTACAGCTAGCAGTGAGATGTGCAAGTTCTATGCTTTTCCTAGGTATCATTTCTGTTGTCATTTATATTACTATGCTTTCACCATTCCCTGTCCAGCCCCCTCGCCCATGATTACGTCTTCATGGAATAGCACTTGTTTCATCCAATAGTGGGTTGGCGATACTGGTCATCACATGGACAACGCATGGTGTACGTGCATCTAGTATTGAGTCAATCTGTCCGTTTCTGTGCATAAAGCAAAATACTGTTGAGAAGGTACATGATAATGTATCTAAACTTTTAGTAGCTTGTTGGCATAGTATTTCCACAGTGCAGGAAGAGTGGCAATATGCTAGCGCTGGCCTGAACGCCTATTTTTTCCTTTAGTAGAATCAATGGCCCTTTGATTATCCATGGGTAATTATGTGTAAAACATTATATGGATATGTCCTTTCTCCTGCCTTTCCCATCACCACTAAACCATGCCAACCCACCCGCCGTCCCTTTTACCACAGAACTCGAGCGTCTCTCGAGTTCTGTGGAATAACATAGCATCTACAATACCCAGAAATGAAAAATATAGTAGCTGCACTGGACGAGGAGGCGACTGTGTGGCTGAAAGCCGCCAGGCAAAACCAAAACTAAATGCCACGCCCCTTTTCCAAGGCCTCTAGTCGAGACTACCTACATAGGAGAGCCAAACTCAAAATAACCTCCTACAGCCTAAAAACACCATGTGAGCATGCTTGTCAAATCCTGCAACACATAGCAATGGTATTTAAACATCTAAAACAGACACGTCTTGCATACCTCCGATCACTCACTAAATAATGCCGGCAAAACCCTATGGTAACATTATTCCAATGGATCTAAGCACTAAAAGACATTTCATTTAGCCACTAGTCAAGTGCTGTGTGCATTTCATCCATTAGAATGAAGCAATGCTTCTACAACCAAGTGCCTACATGGGGACCATTTCAAAGTAACCAATGTATATCATGGGAAATTCATGATTTGTAAAATTCAAAATTTCAAACTTGTTCCCAACATTATTTTTGTATGTCTACTTATATTTCAATTGGTTGGGAGTAGTGTCAATTATTTTTATCTTATGTTACCACTAATTTAATAGATCTTTGGAATTATCAACACTTTGTCATTTTGATACCAATTCCTGAACCTCGAAATAGCCAATTGAATGACTTGTCAGACTGTTACAAAACAATTGGTTGTCCAATAGACCAACTTGAATGGGCCTGTTTGCCTGCTATGGTATAGTTAAATACATTCATGGTCATCGGAAACTTACACATGGGCATGGAAACTAACAATAGAAGCATATCCTGTCAACAGATAGAATGGTATACTTATTCTCTTTGGAGATTGGGAAAGGACACTAACAAGCAAGTACCTTCGCTTAAGGGCCTGATCAACTATGCTGTTTTTGCAGTTTTGTTTGTCATTTTCTTAAAAATTGTCGCACAGTCTTGACTCTGGGTTCATTTTACAGCAATTTTTAATTTCTTTAATCTCATGAAATAAAAAAGAAATGAAAAAAAAAAGTGCTCTGCTCTTAATCATGGTATTTGGTAACAATGAGTCTTGGTTTTATTACATTAAGGGCCTGGTCCACTGAGCCGATTCTCATGCAAATATCACAGAACTAAGTGCAAAAGAGTCCTCTGTGATGCAAAATCACATGAGAATCAGCTGGGTGGACTAGGTCCTTAAGGCATTAATGTTAACATCAACCCCAAATAAGATGCCCTTAATATTTTGTCGGCATGTCAATGGGTTTATTTACCCCATTTGACTGCAGACGGAATAAAGGATAACAACCCAAAACCTGTTTCTGGTGTGCCTTTAGGCGCAAAATTGCTTCCAGCTTCAATGCAATGGATATGACTACACTTTTAGTCTCGGTGAAGCCAGGAACACATCAACCCAAATGTTCCTCCCCAAAACTACTTGTTATCCAGTAGAAAAATATGCACCACCAGCTAAAGGGGGCAAGGAAAACTCATTTTACAGAAAAGAATGAGTACACCAGGTATTCATAAGGTTTCCTACATTCAGTCCCAATAACCCACACTGGTTTCACAATTACCACTTGTATTTGTTCATTTTAACTGCAAGGCCCACACCCTCGTTCCCTATCCCTATCCCCATTGTTTATGGTGGGGGGTAGGCAGGCAATTGTTAAAGAGAAATCTTCCTTATCCGCTTTATGCCAGTGACTTACCACTGAGCTATGAACCTTGGATGGAGCCGTGAGGGTGAACGTTGATAGTGTAGGCTGGTGGTATGAGAGTGAGAGGGGCCAACACATGGCAATGGAAGGAAAACGTCCATTACTCCTTTATTAATACTATGATGACTGTGTTACTTTAGAACATTGATGTAGAGGGGTTTAGGGGGCATCCTGTGGCAACAGAAATGACTAGATATATCAGATCACTGTAAAAAGGTGTTTGTGTGCCGTTTTGAGCAAGTATCCTTTCTCTGAAAAAAGAGAGACTGGGGCGACACCTGCAGGGAATTGATTGGAACCTGCGGTACCTTTGGTAGCCACAACTGAGTCATGCCACGTCAAGGAACAAGTCCACAGGAGGAATTTTCGAGTTATTTGAGATTCCTGCATGTCTGTATACCTGATAAAGAGTACTAGGTGGAAGTGTGGGGACCCGTTTGTTGTTGTTATGGTTTGATTTTCCAGCCCTGGGAGCTGTATTGGGGTCACTTTGTTCAGGAAAGCATGTCCCACCAGCAGTGGTGGCTGGCTATACTAATAGGCTTGAAGCCCTTAAAGAACTCTTAAATTAACTAGGATATTATATTATTGAGCGGGTAATGAAACCTTAGGCAATTTAAAAGATTTCCTGCCTGCCTTCCCCACACCATAGGTACAATGCCCACCCACCCGCCATCCCAGCCATCTAGGCCCTACTGTCATAGCGCCTAGATGGCACGTTGCGTGAAAAATGAAAGGCCAGCTGCGAGCTGGTTTCGAACGTGCAACCCTCTGTGCGGGAGGTGGACGCTCTGCCACAGAGTTAGTTCCCGAAGTTGAATGTACAAGGCTTGATCCTCCTACACTTATAAGAAGTGACACATTCTGGCCGCAGTGTGTTTATAAATGTGCGGGACAAGTTGCCCACGGGAACAAAATGTCTGTTGTGTTTATAACCATAGAATACTATAGGGTTGTACATGGTTTGCCGTCATTATTTAATGAATTACCGGGCGTATGCAAGACTTGGTCTGTGTCTTAAGAAAAATATCATAGGTATGTGTCGCAGGACAAAACAAGCTAGTTTGCATGGTGTTTTTAGGCTTTTTGTTTAGGCTTTGGTGTTTTGAGTTAGCTTTGCATTATATAGTTGAGGTAGACAGACTTTGGCCCTGTGGTGTGTTGCTGAGATTGAATTTTACCTTCGGCTTAGCACCCGGACACAGCACCCGTTCATCCAGGGCGTTGTTGCCTATCATGTTTTCAATTGGATTGTGTGTCCCTACGTCGGGGTAAGAATGATTATTTATGTAAACTATTTACACAGTGAGAAAATATTGCCCATTACCACTATTCTCTACCCGATATATTGGACAACAGTAGATGAGTAGGCCCTATTCACGGGCTGTTGAAAGAATCTGTCCAGATTCATAAAACTTAAATAAAAATGCCCCGATATCTAAATTCATCCTTAAAACAAGTCGGGTAATATTAATAATATGATTTAATTCATTGCAATTTCGTTTCTGAAGTTGTCTTATATGGTAACAAGAAGGGGATTCTCTGGGCTATTTCATCGAATTCTTAAGATATTCGTTGCAACAGATCGTGCTATTATAAGACCGAATTGGTATAATACTTAGATTTCATATGAGTAGAAAGACTCCTGGGAAGAAGTAGGACAAGGGACAGGAGAAACGAGAGGGAACTCCAAGGGTTGTGAAATGAGGACTGACCTTTATTGGTACTCACATAAGTATACAAAGATAGCAGGAGGAGGGAGGTGGGTGTGGCCCTATCACTGCATGATAGGCCCACCTCACATGTTCATCATAGAAGGGAGAAACCAACGGGGATGCTCATGACGGTCGCAAGAGACCCTCTTTTAGTGCTTTTAGTATTTATAATGCTTTTAGACTCGGCTCTTCCCGTCAACTAACCCTACCAAGTTTGTTTTAATCACATACATTCATGTGTCAATTCAATTCAAGGATTCTTTTATTTGTAGATCTTTTTTACATAGGTAATTCGATGTCTGGATAAACAGTATCCCTGATCAGCCAGGTCTTCCAACGAGGGCCTAGAATCTTGATTTTACTTTAAGTGTGTTTCCAACAATAACAACCAGAATAGTAGAAAATAAATTATAATTTTACAACAGTGGGTAATTAAGATGTTATTTGATGAATATATGAATTTAACCGACCATAAGAAGGGAAGGATGATGAGAAGTGAACACCACTCCCTATAATTTGGATGTTGAGAGAAATAGCAGGAATTAGATATTGATTAACTAGTGGGTTACTATGACCCATGCATCATATTCAAAGAATCTTTACATAGATAGAAGCAAAGATACTACAGGGATTTTATATGGATACAAATAACATGATGAACGTAAAACCTCCACTTCATAAGCTTTTGGAGGCTATCAGATAAGAGTGTTATATATGTTGACTAACAAGCAAGAGTAGTTTTAAAATTCTACTTTATATTTCAATCTTCATATAGGTAGGTAATGCAGATGTAATGAGATTTAATTTGTCAGAAACTAGGGTTGAGTTATCCATAACAGGTAATTAAACCCATACATTATATTCTTTTTATTCATAGTTGGATACCCTGTTTCAAGAGAGAAAAATGAGAAAGTATTATGCAATTGACAGGATCAGAAAGGGTACAATGATCTGTCCGTATATTTTTTAAAAGTCAGTTTGTCCGGTATTTTGTGTGCATCCCTTGCATCGACTTGGCCGTCACTCTGGGGATGCCTCTGGCATCTTCCCCTGTTCCCCACTCTCTGCATGACGCCCAAGACGGCCAACGCACAGTTTGCCGTTTTAATACAATAATTGTTCTATGAGAATAATGTTGAATGTAGGTTTTCAGCTGTTGGATGCATATCCTTAAAATGCCTTGAACATACTTTAATGGACCTATTAGGTTAACACAATTAAAATACATCATTTCCTCTTCAATATACTTTAGTTTGGTGGTGATATAAGCAATATTAATTCAGTTAAATCAAAATTAAAAGACAAGTACTCCAAGCCCCTACTGAGACCTATTGGGCGGAAGTAAACAAACCCTAGAACTGGCCTCTCTTTCTGCTAAAATCTCTCATGGTGCATTGCGCTGGCCTCCCTGGGCCCATAGCGATTCCCAAACTCAGGCAACTCCTATTGAGCCACACACTGGGAGCTCTACCATGGAACAAACTGGTGTCTCACTTTTGGTACCATAGAGACATCTATATGGATTGACATGAGGACATGAGGACATGAGGTTTGGCATTTAAATACAATTTAAGACGATCTTCTTCAGACAATAATTGTCATGTGTAGATCATTTAGTAGATGTAAATGATTATCAATCATATTTCTCAATATTAACTAGAATTTGTTGTTTAATAATTATAATGAATGGATCCAATTGGGTGCCATATCGAGGCAACTTTGCTACGTCATCAATTTCCAGCATTTACATATGCTAGTTATGACATCTTTATTGTCTCCATGGCAAATACCTATACAAAGTTTTCTAATGTTTTTGTTCACAGATATTTCAGGAAAATTTAGTTTAATGGCCCCTTCTATCAATATGAAACAAGAATGCTTTGAGGCATTCACCCATCCCCCAGGCCAACTTGCATTGAATACCTTGAGGCATTCACCCATCCCCAAGGCCAACTTGCAATGACCTCAATGGGTTAATAATGATCTGCTAACATATAATCTGCATAGCTGATGCAGACACCTCTCTTGTGCAGAGTTTCCACCAGATCATTATTCCTTGTCATGCCATTAACATTGAATCCCATGACAACTGTGGTTGTGTATTGTCCAGTGATGTAGTAGGTGATCATTGATGTGAAGCTCAGTGTGGTAGGAAATATTTAACTCAGGCTGTATTAGCCAGATCGACAACTTTACTAGCAGCTAATGTGTGGTTAGAGCATGACATAAAGTTTCACTATGGAGCATGCCATGTCATCTGGTCCCATAGAGTAAGGGAAAAGTGAAAGTATAGCAAGGTCAATGCTAACATTTAACACTTTTTTACATGTTTGACCTTGTCTTGGTGACCTTGACCTTGACAAAGGTCAAATTCATTAATTCAAATAAATTGTCTCTAAGGACTCTACAATTCCTGAGAATTGCTACCAAATCAAATGAATGAGTAAAGAGATATATTCAGTTAACAGTTTTAGCTCTAATATTCTGTTGGGAGTTGAAGAATGTTTGTCCACAGTTACCATAGCAACCATAATTCGAATCTGGCCATATAGCTAATGTGTGAATAGGGCATGACCTCAAGTTTTACTATGGGGCATGCCATGTCATTTGGTCCCATACAGGAAGAGAAAATAAAAGTGAAGTGAGGTCTATGCTAAAATTTAACACATTTTCACAGGTTTGACCTTGGCCTTGTGACCTTGACCTTGGCCAAGGTCAAATTCATATAACTTGAGTAAATGGTCTATAAGGGCTTTACAATTCCTGAAAATTACGAAGGAATCACATGAATAGACAATGAGATGTAGTCAATTATACTTTCACTAGCTGTATTTCACAAAAATACCAAATTTTGCAATATAAATGGTTACCATGGCAACCATATTCATATTTCAGAATGGGCGCCCTTCCAAAATGAAAGCCCTATGTGAATTCTACCTGCTAAAGTTTTGGCACTTTTGTCAGTAAAATCGCCATTTTTGCCATAACTGACTAGACTATTGATATAATAGATGTAGATAAATGTACAGATATATGTACAAGATACATTCATACCAAACTAATGTCCCCGTCCAGCACACAATAATGATGAACTAAGTTTATTTTGGCCAAGAGTGCTGTGAATATTTTAATACAGGTTTAATGTTAATTTGTATGTAGCTGCTTATGTAGTTCCTTTTTTTATGGAAAAAGGGCCTTGTAGGGACTCCAGGCGATTTAGTTCACACAAACGACTCATATTATGTAAAATATGTGATTTGGGTTAATGGAAATTAAATTAGACAAATCAATGATAAGCGCTAAATGTTTGGTCTTGATTTGAGATTTTATACTCTATGTGCAGTTCTGGTATGTAATTTTCTGTAATTGAATTCTGTGTTTGTGCTGCGGCTCCAACATAATCTTGAATCGTAGAGTTTAATACGCAGACAAAGCGAAGAACAAACGCAGAGCTTATCGCAGCCAGTGGAGACACCCCTTAACGCTGTTCATAGCTTGAATGCAATTAGCACATTTTAAGACTGTGCATTAAATATATCCATGCATTTCCTAGGTCATCCTATAGAGTATGAGTGTATCCAGCTACTTTACTAGTAAAAGTCCACTCAGAAATATTGCACACTTTTTTTCAGAACAAAAATATCAGACTTAAAATATAGAAATATTTATTACTGTTTACTATCATTAAAACCTCCTTGATCTCATCTTTTCAAATATGATGATATCGCAAAAAATCCGATTTGTGCGACTTGTGACTCATTTTCCTGAAACACATCACTGACTCCACCATACCATGTGACCATGCTTTCATATAGTTAGTTTGATCCTATGGAAGTTAGACTTGGGTGAGAAAACAAAGAAGGTGAGAATTAGAAGCAATCATGTGCAATGTGATAATTGCCTATTTCGTATAGATGCGAGACCAACAAGTGATAGAAACGTTTATTGAATGTGCAAAACTTCCTCACCAACACGAGCTGCTAATGAAACACTCCCGTGACCAGGCCTCTGCAGCAATCTTGAGGATTTTGAAGGTGAGTATATCTCGCATTTAATCACATGGGCTCAACTAAAGTATGGTGAAAATGAAGAGAGTAAGAACAGAACGATTTAGAGACAGTACCTTGTAAAAGGAAACGATATCCTATGGAATCAACTGCCAGATAGTTTGCGGTATGATGGGGATAGAGCAGTTTTGTGATGAGATTGAAGAGGCTAGATACTGATATGGGCAGCGTAGATGGTATGGGCGGACCAACTACATGTCTATATTGTATGTCAAATTCAAATTCAAAAATCCTTTATTGCTGATGGAATATACAATGCGGTCGCTCAGGTCTAGAATTCTAGGTCTCCCAAAGAGTGCCGATTAGGTTTTTGACTTATTAACAGAAAAAAATACAAACTGGTACAAAATGTTACATAATACATACATTGCAAGAGATGTGATGAGATGTGAGATGGTTATTTACATTGTGGAAGGATGTGATTTCATGTCAATATTTGGTAATAACATCAGGTTAACCGACCAACTTGTGAGACTATAGAACTCGCACCATTAAATGACATCAAGCCAAGTAGATGTGTAGCTATTCAACATTATCCATTCAAATTCAAATTATCAGTTTATGTCAGAGGGGAGACATTGTATGTAATTATATGTAATATAATTGTATGTAATTATATTGTATGTAATATCATATAGTTTCCTTGTAAACATAGGAAACGTTTAATTAGATCGAAATTTAAGCATGGTATGAGATGGCTGATACAGAATCAACATCATAAACCCTCATAACTTCACTATAATGCTGATTAGCTTAGCATAACGTCAACGTAATATCCAATTTCATGTTGTATGTAATCGTTTATAAAACACTTCTAAGTTTGAACAAAGCCAAGTATAGTTACATATAAGGAAGGTCACGGCATTTGTTAATTATGATTATGTAAAAATGGCTTGATGCTGGAGACCACCCCTGCCCTAGTCTCCCATTGTAAAAACCTTATAAACCCAAAATATGCCAGTCACCCTTTTATGATGCTATTATATTAGTGCAGAGAAGAACTCGAAGGCAGTTGTGATCCAGTAAGTATACCAACGAGACTTGGTTGTAAAATATTATTAATACTGAGCTGTTCATTCCATGCACTGGTTTCTCTACCCCTCCCCCCCGGCCTCACAGTAGTGCATGCATGAATGCACCTGCTGAGAAGTGCGTGTTATGATTGCCCTTTGTTTGCCTCATTTGATATAGCCGAAGTATAAACCTTAAACATGTACAATAGATGTGATGTAGGATGTGTTAGTCGCCGTTCTTTGGATTCTGGGGGTTTGCTGGATAGTTGTAAACGGCCAGTTTCACCCCATGCTGGGCCATTTATAGGCGTGTCATACGGGCCGATTATAGGTGGGCCTATTATAGGTTCTTTTGAATGGAAGGAGGGGTGTACTAAATAGACTACCATACACAATGCAACGCCAAGTGTACAGTGCACAGAGTGGCTATGCCAAAAGACTCCACACTGCTTTTGCTTTGCTCGCTCGAACGTAAACACATAATATGGCTTCTGAAATCACCATTCCTTGATTTCCATAGAGGAAAACTTCGCTATCGGGGTAAAACAATATTAAAATCATTTCTATCGATTCAGATATTTTACTTATTTCTTTATTAAGTCCCTAGACACACTAACCCGGCCGAAAAGGCCAAGGTCAAGGACGCCATAATGTGGGTGCGCAACATTAGAGCGGCGGGAGCTACTAGTAGTGAGGGCCCTAACGTCTGATTTCGGGGCGCTAGTGTCCGGGCTCCGTGGGTTGCATGCAAAAAGTGGAAGGTTTGCTTGTTTATGGAATGGAGAGTGCGGCCGACATAACCAACATTGTGATGTTATAATTATGTGTACATGTGTAATATTGTTGAAGGGGGGAGAAGGATCGTAGTATACCTGGTTTGCCGGTGTGGGTGATGTGGTTGGTGTTCAAGGAATGGAATAAACCCTTGTCTTGTAATGTGTAATATTGGTTTGACAGAGGTAAAATAAACTAAATATTAGAATGTGATGGCTTGAATTGTGGAAAACATGCTGATTAGGACGTTATAAAGGCAGCGTTTTGACTCGGTCCTTTCTATGTAAGAAGTAAAATAGTAACCCATATGGTTGAGTGGAAGAGCTAAATTATAGCAGTTCATCATGCTGTAAGTACATCTAAAACGTTTTTTAAATGGTCTAATATTTGTTAATAATATGTGTTTAAACAGTAGTATTGAATCCAAAGATATGCGACTAAAGGCATTTATGCCCTCGATTTGGTGGCTTTGGCTGTCTGTGGTGAAATAATGGCCAAGGCCTGCCAGGGTGAAATAGACTGCTGGGGCCTTGGCCATTATTTCACCACAGACAGCCTTAGCCACCAAATCTCGGGTCATTAATCCCATAATGAATGATAGCTGGCGTTACCCTGTTATGTCATAGCCTGACTAATCCAATGGGCAAATTAGTGGAATTAATGTGCAAAATAGAAGCGCATCTGGATGCGCACAATAACTGAGTTGAGCATAGACATTAATTAGGGTTAATTTGTTGCAGTTACTAACACTCACTTAGATTGCACACACTTGATGCGCATTAATAGCGCAATACTATAGCATTAATGTGTGCACCAGCCTTTAGCAAAAGAAAAGCGCTAATTATACACATAAATGTGGTACGGTTTGGTTACTTATTACGTATATATATATTGCACATATTGCACTGAACTATGCGCAAATTGTGTTGCCTGTAAATTGCATATATTATGCACATAAATACTCTCGTTTCCAATTACTTATATTGTGTCTATAGATATTGCAGTATTTGCGGCATGTAAATTGCATATATTATGCACATAACGTATCTACTTAAATTTTCCCTTCCTTTTATGGTAGATAGTGTATGTATGTATGTATAGGTTTTTATTTCGGGAAGCATACACTTTCAATAACATATCAAATTTTGACACCAAAAAGGTGGGTGGGCCTCCTCTATGAAACCATAGATCTTCCTGAGGACCCACTTTGGAAAAAATGGAGTTACATTATTAAACAGATACACTAGTAGTTGATAGATGGATAGATAGATGCAGTGACTACATTAATATGATAAACTAATATGGCAGTAACAACAACATAAATGAGATACGGTAAACAATAAGTTGGGCAAGCTGGTGCCATGACAACCTGGTTTCTATGTAGTTTGTCTACCTCATTGGTTTTAACCCAGATCTGGTACAGTACAGTACTTTTAGGTTTGGTTTTGTTGATATACAGAGGTGTTGTAGTCAGTTGGTGAGTATATTACTTTGCAATCATACCTTAACATTGTATGAAAAAGTCAAATACTATATCATTTCTTTCGTAACATTATTAGAACAAAATATATAGTCATACAAACATAATAACATTATATATAGACAGCAACAGAATAAAATGTACATTTGTATCAACATATACAGAGATGCCAGTGAGTGAAAACTAGAGCCAAGACAGATACAAAGCATTGAGACAACATGAAATAGGCCATTTTAAAAGAAGTATGCATTTTTGGCAAAACCTGAAAAACTGAAATTCCCTGAAGACCTTTGCATAATGATGTAATAACGTTTATAAAGACAGCGGCAGAACAAAATGTACATTCATATAAATATATAATAAATTAACGTTTGATATAGAGAGCACTTTTAAACTTTACTCATCAGTATCATCATGTTCGTTCAATGTTTGCTTATATTACCATTATCAGCAGTACAACAGCGTTCAGCCTCCTCCCTCCGCTTTTCTGTTCTTTTAGTTTTCCCTCTTTTCACTTATGGATTTGTTAATCTTCTTGTTTAAATCCTTTTCCTTGGGGAATTGTGCTCGTACTGCATCTGTGAATATACAAATCGTAGTATTATAAACTATTTTGTCACCAAGTCGGCTACTTTTCTCAGATTTTACACATCAAGTTTTATGACCATATAATAAATATAGAATGGAACTCACCGGCAATAATAATACTTGATTTGTTTGATTAAGCACTCTGCCTACGGCATCATGCTTATGTGGACGAATCTCGTCCAATAAATTTTTGATTATTGCCAGCTCGTTCCATTCTCTCTCTTTATATATCCATATGTTATATCGCTCACACTCTCTGATCCAATTGGAAAGCAGTACACTAAGGGCCAATCAGAGACCAGTACACTGGTGTCCAATCAGAGAAGACCAAAAGTCTGTATAATCAGTATACAACTAACCAAAAATGATTGTCCTTGGCCCTTGCCATACAGGAACATGAGTTGCACGGTACTAGGTACTATACTTATACTAGGTATAAATGCTGATGTTCTGTTAAATAAAACATAATAAAACACGTGTTTAGTGAAGATTTAGTCTATATGTACTCTACATTTCCTTTGGCTATTAACAGTTCACTTGCTGTAAACTTCTTAGAGAATGTTGCAAAATCACCACTTCCATCACCATTGTTGTAATTGCGATTCCTGAATAAAATAATGTAACTGCATTCATTTATTCATGTATTTATTTATTGGTCAGGCTCTACTGACAATATTGTATCTATATAACATGATATGCATGACATACAATACATGTATGGGACAGCGTACCAACCATTCTAAACAGCATTAACTTATAAAAAATACTTTAACATTCATTAAAATGTGATTAAGTGCAGAACACAAATGACTTTTTCTCTCATTAAGATTGAACGCGAAGGCAACCCTAACTTATTTATGGTGGAGAAACAGAAGGATTACATCACGTGCTATCCGTTTGTTGGTGCCAAACACACTCTGGATGGCTGGATTCCAGAGATACTATACAAACATTCCCATTCATCAGGACAGAACAAGGCACAAATGCCATTCCAGAATACTTGTACGAATTTCTGGAAGCCTATGGTAATGTATTGCTTTGTATTGCAGGGATATATATGAAATACAAAATCCTTTATTAAATCTTTTGGGGAAACTTTACATTCCTTGCCAACGTTTTTTAAAGGCAAACGCTACTATCTGGTAGAAAATAAAAATAAACGTTATTTTTCTGAGACTTTGGTATCTGTTTCATTCATTGGGTCCCCATGCTCATTGTTTAAAGATAGGCCTTTGAAGTTTGGTATATATGTCAAAATAATCAAAGAGCAGCGAAAGGGAGCTTCATATTGTGGTACCTCAAAGTTGGGAGTTCATAATTACTATTTATATTCACTACATTTAACTAAACTTAAGTTTCAAAAAGAGTATCATTTGGCCAATTGTTCTATGTCTCTATATAATGCATGGTAATTTTTATTCTTGAAACAACATCACGCAACGCAAACTATAAATTTAAAAAGTGTTCTTGTACAATGTACTTATTAATTTCACCACCGGAAACGATTGTCATTTTCCTGATAAGTTAGTGTAGTAACTTTTCAGTTCAGACATTCAATGCTTAATTAAAACACAACAAGCGTTAACCTATAGTCTATCTATTGTCTTTATTGAAATCCGAGGATGAGAGTGTCACCTTTTACAGCCAAACAGACAAGTGGTGATCATACTCAACTGATAACATAACAAGGTCTTATATGTTTCGGACAACAGAAGACAACAAGAGTTAGATGAAAAAGCAGATTATACAGTGACCAACTGATTAGGAATACACAATGTATGAGAAGAACAGTTATTGTACAAACATGTCCCAAACATACTCCGATGTGGGAGGAAACCAGTTTAGGCACTGCTCACTGGGTCATACAAGCGTACTGACCACCAGTGGATAGCATCTATATAATATCAACTCAGTATAACAACCCGACCCACTACATTAGTATATTATTTTTTAAGTGTTTGGGGTCATAAAAATGGAAGAAAGTGACATTGTATTAAATTTTACTAAGCTGAAGATCACTTTACACATAATTTAGGATACATAATCACAGCCAGAATTGGTTGGAAAGATTTCCAGATTGCAGAAAATCCATTATTTCCCTTTTCAGCTGACCCTAAACAAAAGGATTTTCTCACCAAGGAATGTTGCACCCTGTTGGAGTGGATCAGATCTAAATTGGCGGCTTTCCTCGATCAACTACACACTTCCTCTGTGTCACAGCAAATTCTTGATCAAATATCAGGGTCAGAACATTTGATCATTGAAGCTATGAGAAGAGCCCATGTCATTAACACAGATGAAGAGGAAAGGGAAATAAACGAGTTGATGGAAAATTGCTGGATGGAAATAAGAAAGTTTGAATGGAACAGAGAATTAGTTGGCACTCTTGTGTACTTCCTTGAACTTAGTAACAACTTTAACCAAGGTATGACAACACCATACTACTAATGAATTGAGCCTTTGGATGTTGATTCATGTATTCCATAATGAACTAGTATAATGTGTTTACATTTTAAAAATCAAATATGGGAAACTTTAGTCAACATAATTGTGTAGGTACCAGAAATAGAAAATAACACTGACCTTTATTTATATATTTACCAAAAGTTACAAATTCTTATATCATTGTCCATTATCCTATGGTCATAATCCCAAAGGTAAAACGGTTTAGGTAAAAACATTCCAGTATTACAAAGAATTGAAAAATAACAAAAATATTCCAATAACAGCCAATTTGGTATTAAAGTATATTTAAAAGCCCCTCACATTACTACTTATATTAATGCCAAAAGAATCTGTGCAGTTTAAAAATATTAATTCAAATGTTTTCTAAAATGATTTTAGAAGAATTGAGTTCCCTTAGGAGAAGATTTGGGAAGAAATTTGAAGTTTTACCAGTCGCAGAATTGACTGGCAAGAAGGACACGCAACACGGAAGTGAGTACTTTGAGTACTTTGCCATCCCAGCGGACCTTGCTACCATACTGCCTGAGTTGCATCATGTGAAGGGAAGCATGGTGTTTCAAAGTATCTGGCAGGAAGAGTCTTCTAGCGATGTTGTAGTAAATTTGAGCCAGATTGTGGACAAATTATGGACACCAGCGAAAGTGAGACATGATGTTACTATTCAAGCCACCAGGGATGGAACGATACCATTGGAGAATATCAACCGACTGTTTGATAAGGTGAATGATGCAGAAGTGCGGCTGGAATTGGAGCGCTTGCTAGGCTCAGACAACATGGACTGCCTTGACGAAAGAATCCGACAGAGGGAAATCTATATGGAAGTGTCTGATTGTGCGAAAGCTGCAGACACAATTCTAGAATTGAGGGACACCTATCAATTAAAGGGGGACTTCAGTGAGCTACAAACAATAAAGGCCACGGTAGGTCCATACTATTCTGCTTATCTTAAACTTAACTATAGAGATTGATATACTGGCAAAATTTACCTTAGAATTACTCATGCCTGTCACTCCATGTTATCACCCACTACGATTTATAGTCAAAATATAAGTATGTGTTGTGGTTTTCACTCCCGATCCACTATCCAAGTTTGGTTTTTGAGTTCTGTTACTACTAAACTAACACAGGCATACTCACTCTGTTCCCTTCTTTATTCCTGCCTGGATATGAAGCCCCCAAAAGCTTAGTTAGGCCGAAAGAAGCCTATACTTACATTTATATTTTAAGGTGATTTTGATGTTCATGGATACATGGGATAGGAATATCATTTAACTATTTGTATTCATATGGTTAAGTATCTTAATTATTTAGACCTTTTATCTCAACTCTCAGCTGAATATGTGAATTATTCCCTTTATTGACCATGAAGTGCCTTTTTGTCTCTTTTTGACTGTCTCTCTCTCCCTTCTTCTCTATCTCCTATTTCCTAGGTAAGACCATAAACTGCCTCCCTCTCCGCTCTCCCGCCCTTGATATGACCATATAAAATGTGTTGATAAGGGCGTAAAGCAACCAATGTCACTCACTCACTCACTCACTCACTCAAAACATTGCAGGTTATATCAATATTGAGGGAATTTCATCAAGATAAATCCCAGTTTTACTTTCTATATATTTCTCTTATTTTCCTGTTTTTATAAGGTATTAACAGGTGTTCAATTTGTGAGCATGACAAGCAAGGTCTTGAAAGCCAGCAAGATTTTGAAAGACCTTAACCAGGAGGGGCTGCATTGTATCGAGGTATTCAATAAATCAGAGAAACTTGTCAGTTGGATTAGGACAAAAATTCCAAGTAAGACTCAACATCAGTAATATCAGATTGTTGTCCTTGCTCAGTGTGAATTCTTAATGAAAACAACGATCCTATAGCTACACAAAAATATACAACTCCCTGGCCAACTGTGTGACGTTCTGCACACAGCGCCCCCTAGAGGAATCCGTGGTTCGGTGCCGTAGCTGCCATGGTCGACCCATAGGCCTGGGCTGCAGCAGGCGAGTTTCTGCAGCACCCTATCTCCCTTATTAATACTTATTTCTCGCTTGATTACATTCAAAATGATTATATTCCAAGAATAGTACCCTCCCATTCTAGGAAAACTTCATTGGGATTGGGATACCATCTAGAAATAAAGATACACATTTCAGAAGTTGGGTATCTCTGATCGAATAGGTGATAGTAGGGGCTCTGCAAAATCACAACAAACTTACACTCCCAGCTTGGTAGAAGTCTGTCTAAGTCCTAGTCATTGGCCCTATACTCCTAGATATTTTTTTTCCTATGTGTGATGGGAATCAAACTTAAGAAGTTTATATTGTTATCTAGACAATATCTAACCCCCGAAAATGATTAAAATGTGCCTATAGGGCCCCAGACCCAACACCTAAAATCCAACCTGATTGTCTGTGGCATGGCTGCCATTTGTTCTGCAGAAAGGTCCACAAAAATATGGTCACAGCTTTATAATAACACTCCAACTAGCTTATTCAAATCGGCAAATTTATTGGAAATTAATTAGGCAAGTAATATATAGGTGAGAAAACTTAATTTTATTCATGGTACCCCATGAATATAGATGATCACTGCTCAGTGGCTGCCAAGTCCCTATTGATGGCAATGCTAATGCAAGCACCCTGCCACAGACTCTCCTAGGAGGCGCTAGTGTTGCGCCTGTTGGCGCCGTCACGCTCCCGCCTATGGCGCACGGTGCAAGTTACATATCTTTGTGTAGCTATAGGATCGTTGATGAAAACACGTTGATTGTTTCACTAAAACGTTTTACTATCTGCAGATACTTATATTTTGTTAGTATATAGTAAGGTTGATGTCCATTTCTCATTTAGGAATTGAACAACTCAAGGATGTTACAGATCGTGGACTGATTGTGGCTGATTGTCAAGGTGGCCTGGATGCTGCAAAGGTCACTTCCCTTGAAGATGCTGTGCGAGCCTATGCACCCCTCATATATGAACTGAAGCCAGAAACAGGGTTTGCTGAATTCTGCCAACTGTGTGATCGTGTATGGCCTAAATTAAGGATGCACAAAAATATTGCCAAGAAGTTGGTAAGCTCATGCTATTACTCACAGGATCCGGGCTTTCATTCTCCAAGAATACAATTCTGTTTATTATTACACACATGAGCAGTTAGAAAGGTGCAGTTTGGGTTTGCAGTTTGGTTGACCCAAACTGCCCACACGATCAGTTTTGGCAAAGACACAATCTCATTGGTGCAGCGTAGGCCTGACCTACAAAGCAGTTAGAAATGATAACGTTCTGACCGCATAACTTAGGCCTACAAATTTTGGTGAATCAAGCCTCCTCAAGCTAAACAATAGACTATACATGGGTCAGATTTTTAGCAAATTTTCTGGCGATTTCACCCACAAGTTATATTTACCTTTTAACATCCAAATAGAGTGTGTAATAAATAGCAAATGGCACTCTCTGTTCAGGTTCAAACTGATCGAGACCCATCAGAAAATGGGAACTCACCCCTTCGGGCCTCATCCTGTTTTCTGATGGGTCTCGATCAGTTTGAACCCTCCATCGTGCAATTTGCTATAATAAATGAGCTGAACAAATATGTATCAAATATTACATATGACCATTTTTTCCATTTAATGGACAATAACTTGGTCAATTCTGATCTGAAAGACATATGAATTGACCAGATGCATCAGTCTTTACATGAGCGTGTAAGATGTATACGTTTGTGTATCTATAATGTATATTTCTTTAACTATGTACTATTAAATCAGGAGAAATACCCAAATAATCACTATCAAACTTGTAGTTATTATAGAAACCAAACAAAATGATATTACGGTTAAATATATTGGCAGAATTTATGCTCCCAGCTCAATTTATAAGAAAATTGCTAAATTTGGGTGAAAAACGTCGCCAGACAAAATGGCTGTGCTTTATAAAATTATTAGATAAATTTTCTCTAAATAGTCTGATCTCATAACCAAAGGTTTGAAGACACACATATACCACCATTGGAAGATACTTATTATCTACAATCAGCAGAAATCCTGATAATCAGCAGATAATCAGTGGAAAAAACGTCGCTACCTGGCAACGTTTTTTCACATATTTTTCCAAATACTAGCCAAATTAAATTATTTTCCACCCAGTGTTTAAATATTGCTTAGCTACAAGAATTACTTGACAGAAAAATCTCAAAATATATTTCCTGATTTAAATACTGGGCTGTTTTCAGTGGGTGATGTTTATACATGTCTCTGAACCAAAACTTATTCAACTGTTCAATTTAGTTTAGGTGAATTCAATTTCAATTATAACCGGAAATCAATGGAAGGAAAGCCAACACAGCAATGCATTTTGTGGGAGAGAAGTCTTAGTGCAGACTTTGTGTGGTACTTTCTCTATCAAATGATGACATTTAATTTCGGTTTCCACGAGAAACGTTTGCAGATTTCAGTTACAAGTAATTAATGGTCAAGTGACAATTATTGTCATGTATTGTCAATTCGATTTCAGCCTATTAATAACAATTTACTATTTGTGACGTTAAAGAGCAACTGTATGATTTAAAATGTTTTTTTTACTTGTAACAATGAAAGTGTTATGTAATACAACATGTTTATCTTATTCCTAGCAAAGCAAGTACATGCAGGTGTAAATGCACCCTCAGTGATAAAGTCACAAAAGTCACTAACAAAATCCATTGTAAAAGTTAGTCAGAAAAAGACAGTCGAAAAAGTCAGTCATAAAAGCCAGATGTAAAAGTTTCAAATTCAGTTGGAAGACACCCGTCAGAAAAGTCAAAAGTCAAGTTCAACCTACCAAACCTTGTGATGTACACAAGGTTAGTGTTAAAGTGGCACTTGCTGATCACATAATTCATTTATAAGAGTTTGGGCAAAGTTATAGTAATTGAATACAATAGAACCCCCTTTACTCATGGCTTTCCTGATTTGATCGTATAAACCCATATTTGTGACGTATTTTCCGAATAATCCTGTTGAAAATTATTTTGGTCTGCCAGACCAAAATAACCTGGGTGCAGCGCGGCCGTTACGCGAGGACCAATGACGCACACGCATTTCGTGACGGCCGTCATTGACGCATTGTCAGAGAGAACGTCATGATGTAAACAAAGCTATACCGTAACTATTCTCTCTCACTGGATGTGTATATAATGTGTATTTGATCTGCAGAAAGCCTGTGGGATGCATTCCTTACCTTACCGGCATATTGGAAGTATTTTATATAAGTGTTTACACACTTAGTATATAGATACACATAGAAACACCCATGTTTCCTATTGCGGAGGTTTGCGTCAATTTTTGTGACGTCCTCTCTCAGTGCGTCATTATGACCCAGTTACTGCTATTTCAAAATGAAACCATGCCAGGCCTTCGCCATGGTCATCTCGCGTTGACTAATGTAATTAAAAGCAATCTCAGATAGATAGAAATACTTAGAAATAAGTTTAAGAACACCTAACATAACTGGAATCGGTTTCTTGATATATTTTACACAAATTCCGATTTTTATTCTCAGCGATCTTAGCCATTTTAAAAAATAATTAGAAATAGTTTGTGCTCTTGTTTTTGTGTTCATTAATGCACAGTTCAGTCAGAATTCTCATAAAATCATGTGTACCAGTGTATATATCACAACTGCTCCTCCAACACCTACATCACCATCAACCTCCACATTCAGAACATAACACAACCACAATAAATCAATGATTGACCTTTGTATGTATTAAAAACTCATTTACAGATTACCGTAAATCTGTAAATGGTAAAGGCACTGCTGAACTAACTAGTCTCTCTGGTAAGAAGTGGAGCCAGCAATTTCCATCAACATTGCTACAACATATTTACAGACCAGGCCGAAGTGACAGAGATTGTTAATGAGATTGAAACCAACAAGTCATCAGTGATTGATAATATTTCTTAAGCTTGATGATAACATCTATTCACTAACGCATTCAGGACAGCGCCGCAAACATTGCCTCATGCTTGAAGAGATGTGACCGACCCGCCCTCTGTGGGCGGATAAGCCTACATCAACAATTTGTGACGTCACCCAACCCATCAGCGTCCACTCCCTATGTATAAACGACCCGTACTTCTGGCCTCATTTTTAATGTTTTCCCCTGAAAGTGGGGACCTGTTATTCGCCTGAGAGAAACTTGACTTAGTTAGCTACCCTTTTGTCTGGAAAAACTACTGCGTTCATGGTGCAGAAATGCTGTTTTCAAAACATTCATGCACCCTCTATCTGCTGTCACTCACTCCTGCCATGCTAACATAGCTTCAACCACCCAACAGCTATACCATTACTAGCCACTACCACCCTTACATAACACCCACGCTCACAGGATTGTTGACAATAGTAGGCTATTTATAGGGTGGGAGCCTACTCAGCAGGTTGGTGATGTGTAGGCTCGGTATTTAACACTAAATCAAATGGATATTGTCGGTAGGAGGGGTAGAGTAATGGGGTGGGATGGATGGGACTATCCTTTATTTTTAAATATGAAAACAATCTAAAAGCGTTCAGCTCTGGTGAAATATAACCAATTTACTTCCCACAAATAAATGTCTTGCTGCGGTAATTTTCTGGACGACCAAGCGCGGAAAAAGAACATCAGTTGATGGTGTCCTGAGTATGATATACACATCATATCACAACAACGCTTCACCGCGTCCACTGACGTCTGGTTGACAAACATTCTAATGATGTCATCTATATTAAGGACAGCCCGTAATGTTGCCACTACTGATTAACATTGTTATTATGATGCTTTTTGGCAATAGAATGTCCTTTCCCACAGAGGGCTTTATAGCACTACGCATCCTATGCGTGGAAGTGCTTTTATGCACTATGCATCCTACCTTATGGAGTGCTTTAAGGCAATACGCGGCAAAACGCGTGGGAATGACTTAAAGCAATACGCAGCCATATGTGTGGGAATGCTTTCAGGCAATAAATACGCAGCCTGAATGGGATAATAACAATATGATAAACATTGAAAATACATTCCTAGTAAACTCATCCAAGAATTCATGCTAATCAAAATGTCCAAGACCAAAATTCCTCCAAGAAGCACCCCGTTAGAACTTAAAATAAATGGCACAGTGTTAGCTAAGGTTTCACAGGTTTGCTCTGTGTTTTCTATTCAGATTAAAGCAGGCCATGATATGAAAATTATAACCAAACACCTCCAAACTGATCTTGATAAAGTCATGCTATGGTGTAGACTCCGTGAGACCGTGCTCATGTCCCCGTTTAATCTTATACCTTATGATTATACTATATTGACCTCTTGAAACTCTCAGCTGTGAGGAATTTGAAATTTGAGTATGTATTTTGTTACCTTCTTATCTGCTGCCTCTTCTGACTAATCTGTCAGGAGGGGCTGATCTAATTATTTGTATTACCATTATTATCTAAAAGTAGCTATTTCACTGGCTACCCCTTGCATTTCGTCTCGTCTCTTGCTTTTTTCTGACTTAACTATTTATATATTAGAACACCAGTAGTAAGGGCCACCCATGTGTCGTCGACGCATGGGTGTATTGTTACCCTTACAAGTGAATCCAATAGTCACACACCGGTAGGGCTTGAGATCCTCCCTATGAAGAGAGATTGACCCACCGACTGTATCAGATGATAAATAAAAGTATCAACAACAACAACAAAGATTGTCTTAGGGAGGCTGGGCAGAATTCCGGACTGGGGGATAGCGCATGATTTATTGGTTGTATTTGCCATTATACGGTCGTCATAATATATTCTCTCTTTTGCAACATATCTATTCCAGTAATTAACAGACAAAACTGCACAAATCATACTGACTAACAAACTAAGAATAGGTTTATGTTGTTTGTTAAAGTATAAACGGTTTCTGTAATGGATTTTGTCATATTTTACGACATACATATGGTTTAATTCCCAAGCTAAATCTCTTTGTTTGTTGACAAGTTTCTGAGGGTAAAGCAAGGAAATTTCTGTTGAAATCACTATGTAAAAGAGATGTAAAGGTTATAGAATCGATCAGAGAAGTATTATCTAGGTCCAGTTTATTTAATTTAGAGTTGACAACAGCAAACAACGATGTAAACAGTCAAAATTACGGCAAATTCGACCTCTGACTCAACCTTGACCTGACACTTGTAACGTTGTCCATCGAAAAGTCTAGATTGGAGACCCCCTATATATTTGACAGTTTTGTAATTTAAACTGTTATGAGAATTTGATATGTGGGTTTGAAAGAAATCTGATGATTTTTTTTCTGGTGAAATATGCGAAAATGTGTAGAATTATGACACTTTTATACAGTCACCTATAGTAAAGCTCCCTACAGGAGCTAGGCGCCACAGTGGAGATGGAAAGGTCATTGATAAATGGCATTTTATAATTCAGGATACTTAAAACTATCACTGAAGCAATTTTTTGATGACTTTTCGAAATTGGGTCCAGCCTCATTAAAAAATATTCTGTTTCATTAACCCCCAACAGAACTAAATTAATATTTACTAAAAATAAAAACACGAATCCCCAATATTATTTGTATGTTTATTATCAATTCACTCAAAATTCCATTAATCAAACCGTTCTGTTTTAGGAGGATGTAAATAGGGACATCGATTGGTTTGACCGTTTGTTATTGATTGACCACAGCATGGAAATCAATACTACACAGAAAGTAGATGCAATAAACAAGCGTGGTGTGTTTATTGTAGGCAGGCAGAAGACCTCAGAGTATAAGGTAACTATGATGACAGTGGATATATATATCTAGGTAGAATAAAGGAAGTTTTAATTCTGATATGTTTACGTGAAAGACCCCATTTTTATTGTATTTTCAGATCGATATCTTTTACATTCTAACCAGCGGATATACTTTTACACAACCTGACATCTACATTTGCAACTTATTTCAAATAAACGTTCTTTTAGCACCTATCTGAAGGTTATCCGGTCAAAGGATTAGAGTGTTTTGAACAGTTTCCCTATTTTGAACTATAATAGCTAAAAAATGTACGATTTCTGTACATACACTTAAATTTAAAAAATAACCACTCTCCTTGCAAGCTCCTGTTAAGGATTATAGCAGAATAGGAAGGAAGGTCCAGACTAGGATATTTGAAATGAAATTTAAAGCAAAGATATTTTCTGTTGATTTAGATCATATTCATAACTTTTAATCTCAGAGTAATTTTATAACAGCCAAGTTGGACCTCGTTATGAGGATTCTATGAACAAAGCTCCGTACATTAACTATTCTAAAACTCCAGCGGAGAATCCTTAACTGTCAGGACCTGGTCGGTAATGGAACAAACTATGGTAAAAACAAATGTATGATTTAGATTATTGTACTGTGACTGAATTGGTATTACATATTCGTAATCTCTAACAATTATTTCATATTTTTGCCTGACAAGATTGAAACAATGATAAAAGTGAATGTGCCAAGAGAAGATGATGATACCATTGACCATGAGTATGGGTATGAAGAACTTCGGGACCTACAAAGTCACTTAATGCTCATTGCTGGCAAACAGGAAAAGAAAAACTTTGATTTCAATAAGTTCAACGAGGTTAGTTCATTTATTATTCAATATCATAACTGACATTGATTTTACCTCAAGAACTAAGGTTAAGGCATCATTGTTCTGTGGTACTTTCTTTACGTCACATGGGTCTTTTACATCATTTATCTCTTTACACCATTTACCTCTTTACTGTATACACCTCCCTACAACTATGTATGAGCCACTGACCTTCTCTGAGCAGGTAATGCTTAGAGGACCTGACATTGCACTTTGTCAGAAGGACTCGAGTTGGGAAGAATATTAAAAGGCAAGAAATTAATTAGAATGTGTTATGTTTTCTGTAACATAGACTAAAAGACAGGATTTATAAAATTCGGAACCCATTGGAAATTTCTAGAGGACCTGACCCATATAGATTGTGTATCACACTTTAGCCATGCATATTTGGAAAATATATGTCCTTTCATTAAAAGTGTAGTGGATATGAGGTTCAACGCAAGTCTAGTCTGACTTGTTGTTTTAGTTATTAGATTACTGGTTCGGCCTTATATGTCAAGGTTGCAGCAACGCTCACTCAGTCTTTCAAGCCTTTCAGATCTGTTTTTTTACCATCTCTCAAATGTCAAGCTTTATCCTATGTAGAGGTTACCTATTAACTATTCTTCTACACCAGAATGCTTGTACATGATATTGTCTATGATGTTCCAAATCACCTGTACCACTTATTCATGTACGTTGTGTATATTGAATTTGTGTATTGCCATAAGATATTTGTGACTATGCCTGAGTATGAGTTCTTCTGGGTTGGACCTTGCACCCTGAGTCTGAAGTGCTGAGTAGGATATAAAGCTACAGAAACAGAATATGTTGTCTGGTTTTACTTTCCCTTAGTTGAGAAGATTACAGAACCTGGGTTGTAAAGTGAATAGCACAATGGCTATGGTGGGCCAGATAGCTAGTGTCACCATTTACGTTAGTATCACCTGTAGTTCACTACAAAAGTAGGTAAACAAATTAATCCTCAGAAATCAACTTTTTCAGATCATGGAAGGTGTGGAATACCTTGCAAGAAAATTCATCGTTATTTGCACTGCTGGAAGTATCGTGTTCAAGGATTGGACAGCATCATTCCATTGTAATGAAAATGATGACGTGAATGTCTTTGTCGATTTCTGTCTGTCAACACACAAGCTTTCAGGTTTTACAAAGCATGCCAATGTGTTGAAACAAATCAAACAGGTATGCAAACGTGTATTCTTTGACACATAATTAATTATCTAACAGCATGGTTTCTACAATGGATTTTTAATCCTGTTGATTTCTTTCATACATCATATTCTATTGCTTAAGTCATATTAAATTTGGACATGCATTCAATATTTTTTTAAAATGTTAAAATTGTGAGGAAGATATTCAAGAATATTTGTACTGAATTCTGCTAACAACTTTGTGTCACGCTAGATGTCTACTTTCATGGAGGAATGTCGTGAATCTTGGGAGGAGCATGTTAGGAATGAAAGGACAGAGTTTCCAGAGTTGAACCATTATACCACAGAACAATTGGTACTTTTGCGGAAGGCCATGGCTGAAATAAGCAGGGAAGATGCTCAAACTATCCCAGCAAAGATACTGTCATTATTGCATGATGTACGTCCAGACTGTTTACAAGAGGATGTAAAGATGGCCATGAAGTGAGTGTGATCCTTTCCATAGTTTATACCTTGGGTTGCATCCAGTAGTAGGAATATGTACCAATGTGGTAATTGGTACAAACTTTTTCTCATTGGTCCAAGCTATTACATATACCACATATTCTTTTTGACTTCCTATTTGTGGACACATTGTTTTCCATGACAAATAGTTTTATTCCTTTTCCACTTTTCCCCTGAGATGTTGACCACAGAAAAGTATATCCCTGCACTGTTGACTATTTCTCCTATGATCTTGGACACATGAAAAGCCCTCCCCTCCTGCACGGACCTCTATTCCCAGATCTGGTCACCTTTTACCAACTATCATCCATCAGTACACTCCTTTTTCCTCTTGTTGTTGTAACGTTTTTATTGCTCTGACAGGTACATCTTGATGTTGCCATCGCATTTTCGTTTGTATCCTTGATGATTCTTAACTGATAATACTTTTCATTTTACATTAAGTAATGTTTGTTTATAAATTACTATTTATACAAGATATGAAATATAAAAGTATTATACATCATGGTACTAGAATATATGTAATATATATTATGCAAGGTGATAATCTTTATGCAAATTTCATTAGATACTTTATACATTTCTTGAAATTCAGTTTGAACAGATTTGGTGTTAGTACATACCATTCCTTCAACCTCAACCTAACACCCCTTCCCACCCCCCGCCCTCATGTCTTCCACTATTCATTATTAGTTGGTTCCACAGTTTCATACAAAACCGCGGATGTCTGTGATTATTCTATTGTTTTATTATCAAATACAGTTACCATCAAAACCGCATTTGTACCCTTGGTTTCATTCAAAACCTAGAGGGTATTTTGGGGTGATAGGACAAGATCACCATTTAGGAGATCTCGGTTAACTATCTCTGTTAAAACATTTTTGTCTTCTATTTTTTGGATACCTGATTAATGTCCTTTCGATTTTGAGAGTGCCTTGTTTCTTTATTTTTCCTGGCTAAATTGTTTTTGTCATTTTGTGTTTGTTAGGTGTCATGTACCAAATGAATGACTCCTAGACTTGTGCAATTTGTTTATTTTTGTAATTTAAAATATATGTATTCACCCAATTAAATGAATAAACACCCAGATGCAAAGTTATTTTTGAAAAAATTGAAATAAATATTCTTTTAAACGAAATGAAATATATCAGCAAGAACCAACATCAGGAACAGATTGAGGCGGATACACCTTGGAATACAGATATTTAAAGATTACCATGTAAAATATGCTCTGCCCCTTTTCAACATTCAATAGCCGCAGATGGGTACATCACTTGTCACCAATAAACATACAATCTAATACATGAAAGTTCAGAGATAAATATAGGCGCACATCACTCCTATTGGGTTAGAGACAGGGGATAGGGGATAGGGATAGGGAACGAGGGTGTGGCCCTTGCAGTTAAAATTTACAAGGGATAATTGTGAAAACAGTCTGTGTTACCGGGACTGAATGTAGGAAACCTTATGAATACCTGGTATACTTGTTCTTTTCTGTACAATGAGATTTGCTTGCCCCCTTTAGCTGGTGGTGCATATTTTTCTACTGGATAACAAGTAGTTTTGGGGAGGAACATTTGGGTTGATGTGTTCCTGGCTTCACTGAGACTAAAAGTGTAGTCATATGCATTGCATTGAAGCTGGAAGCAATTTTGCGCCTACAGGCACACCAGAAACAGGTTTTGGGATGTTATCCTTGATTCTGTCAGCAGTCGAATGGGTTAAATAAACCCCATCGATATGCCAACAAAATATTAAGGGCATCTTATTTGGGGTTGATGAAAACTGTAATGACTTAAGGGCCTAGTCCACCAAGTTGATTCTCAAGAATCGGCTTAGTTGACCAGGCCCTTAATGTAATAAAACCAAGATTCATTTACAAAATTGTAAGTTACCAAATACCATGATTTAGAGCAAAGCATTTTTTTCATTTTTTTTTTATTTCTTGAGATTTGGTTACTTTGAAATGGTCCCTGTGTTGGTGCCTGGTTGTAGAAGCACAGCTTCATTCTACTGGACGAAATGCACATGGCACTTGACTAGTGGCTAAATGAAATGTCTGTTAGTGTTCACATCCATTGGAATAATGTTACTATAGGGTTTTGCTGGCATTATTTAGTGAGTTACTGGAGGTATGCAAGACCTGTCTGTTTTAGACGCTAGAATACCATTGCTATGTGTTGCAGGATATAACAAGCAGGTTCACATGGTGTTTTTAGGCTGTAGGGGTTTCATAAGCAGATCGCATAGGTAAGGAGGCCTTTCCTATGGAAAGGGGGCGTGGCACTTAGCTTCGGTTTCGCCTTGCCGCTTTCAGCCGACATGGTCGCTGAATAGTCAAGGTGTCAATTAGGTGTAAAATAACACCCATATTCCATCAGATGTGGCCAAAGCAATTGTGAAAAAAGGAGTATTATGTATTCATCGCCACACTTTACTTACAGGAAAACCCTGGATTACCTCAACAAGGAACACTCAAAGACAACAAATTTGACGCCTAACATGGATGATTACAAGGATGACAAAGACATCCAGACTCTTTACAAGGAAGGATATAGCATTGCCATAATCAAGTCTGTCATTAAAGAATATGGTGAAGGGGATATTGATGAGTGTAATTATTTTTCAACATTTTTCACAATATACATTGCGTCACCTACCTTACTGTATACACTGAGTGGCTGGGAAGTTGTTACTGTCCAGAGTACTGAGAAACTATTAACCTATTCTTCATAATTCATAATCGGCCTACATTCATCTTCATAATCTCTCTTGATCTATATTTACATTAGCCATTCTTTTACTTTCTAGCACTCTAGTCAACTGGTGGGGACAAATACCAATATTTACACATTTTGTTAGACTTAAGCATGTGGTTCATATACAGTGAGTTTATAATTCACACAATCCCAGTGATATTCGATCTAGCTGCCACCTATCTGATTAATCTGGAACTACTCTGGGCGATCCTTGGAATTCCCATGGTACTTCCTGCTATGGCAAATTGCTAAAGGGCGGAAGCCATTAGGTTTAGGCTCACAGAAAAATAAATATTCACACTAAAAAATTAGTATCATATATCGTTTTTCAAAATCAAAAAAGTATCTTATATCGAACAATTCACAACGATGTCAGCATCATGCAGGTATTTAGAATATCCAGATTGATTTAGAATTAGCCCGACAGGAATCCATTTCCTAAGAAATGTTTGGTTAGCACTGAAACAGAAAGCTTCCTTCGCAGCTTCTGGCTAGTGGTGGTGGCAACGATTGACATTGGTGTTGAATTTGCACACCATAAACTGTAACCAGGATTGTGAGAATTAGGGAAACCTTACGTTAAATACAGAATGAGGGACACATTAAATTTCAGTATCCTGGAGATGTCAGGAAAAAGAAGAAATATCCATGGAATACAAACAAAAACTTGCGAGTGCCCTCCAACCAAGCAAACTTCTTGACCTGAATATTGAGGGAAATGACAATGAGAGAGACAGGTAAAATTGCTAAAGAGCATTTTCCTTTTCAAGAATTCTTCATATGAAAATATCAATCTCTATTTTGAATTTAAACCATTGATGTATTTCAAATATAGCATTACCACATCATATAAGGAATTTCCATTAAATCTCATTAGCTTAATTCTACAAATCCTGAACATAATTAATTTGCAATATATTTGAAGACTAGGGACTGTAGGCAGTAAAAGCAAATGCCATTTAACATGCATTTATTATATATTCTTTGGCAGTGATACCCTAAAAAATAAGATGCACAAACTCTGGAATGCCTATCTGTCGAAAAGTCAGATTAGTCTACAGGACTACCTCAGCATCCACCACCTTGGACTGATTCTACGACATTTGAATGTCCAGAAACCACCCAAACGAGAATGGCCAACTTATCTGAAAGTGGATGTACCTAACCTTATTATTTGCCCTGCGAAAGAAATGTTACTTGTGATCCTGTCAAACTATATTGGTGATGACACAAATGGATATGCAAGGGAAATCCCAACAAGACAAGAAGTTCTCATGTGTACAGAAGACACCTTGGTTGAAGAAATAGACTTGCTGATTCAAAGGGCCATTCATGACAAGTCTGACCATATTTATACCCTGGCATATATTGACCAACTTAAATACAGTGTGGCTAGAGAAGTAGAGTTACTTTTCAATGAATCAATCCAAGGTAACAGGGAATACCGGTTAGTCATCATCTGCAGTTCAGAAGGACAAGACAGGTCACTTCTTGCTGGGGCACTTATGGTACATCGTGTTGAAAACTTCACAGCAAAGCCCCTACAGAATGTAAAAGATTTCATCAAAGATGGCTTGCAAGCTGACTCGAGACTGACAACTGTTGAAAATATCAATGGGTCAGCAATTTGATAAATCTATTTGTCTAATTTGTCTAATTTGGATTGTCTTCAATAACATTCATTGTTCTAGATATTCAAAATTTGAAATGCTATGAAGCATGTAAATATTTAATTTTATTTTTTTACTCCTAATCTAGGGTCTCGGTGCATACTGTGACATCAGACCGTGCTGGGAATGGGAAGTCTTTATGGATGAAGAATTGTCAGAGGAAACTGGCAAAGAATTTTGGCAATAAAAATAAGGTTGGTGTCACAATACCTCTTCTTGGAAAATCCATTAAGACATGGGACCTCCTCCGGAAACTTTTGCCCCATGCTGGCGAAAAGGATACACAAATCTACCACATTGATATCCAACATGAGGTAAGCATGTCAGAGTTGAGTCAAGCAATAGGGAGTGTTGCAGAAGCAAATTAACCTAAACATTTCCATATGCTTTGTGCTTTATCAAGTTAATTTAGTTTCTTATTTTTTAAGCTGATTTTGGATTGAAATTTTTAATTGATGCCAGATTAATGACGGAGTGGACCATGTTCTCTTCAACCTGGCAATACTTGGCAGTCTCGTGGACCCATCAGGCTACATCTGGAGACGTTCCAACAAGGACTTGTACATTATTGAAATAGTTCCTCTCAAGAACTGGGAGGTTATATTTGAATTTGAAAACAAGGTATTGACCAAAATATCAGTAGGGATTAAATGAATTCTGAAAGGGAAAGGTCATCCTGATCCTTATGATCATATTGATTTTAGTTGTATTATTCTACTCTCTGGATTGCCCTTAAATACCCCTAGGGATATTTTGGCCGCATCTAAATCTTATGTTAATTAAGCTATGCAATAATATAAGTTCTCATATTAAATGTGCACTTTTCTCAATTATTGGTTATGATATTGATCATTATATATTTGCAAGTTGCAACGTTATGGTTTATAGCACAGTAAAGAGAGTAACACTTTATTTCACTCACTTTCTGGACCTTTGAAAATAATTTCATTGTTTTCAATATGTATTTATTTAAAGAAACCAGGTAGTGAGAACAGTAATGTGCACCATGTGCTTGAACTATTACCAGAAATAAAATGCCTTTCTCCCACTGAGAGCTACACAATCATGAAGGCTGGTGTTTCCACAGGTAAGAATTAATTTATTCCCAAACTCATGTAAATTGAACTCAACATGAAGGATAAGTCAATGGAAAGAATTTTCATCGCTTGCATAATTTTGTTTGCCTCCTGACAGAACTCGGATTCAAATCTATTTAGTAGATGTGTGTGAGAGAGGAGGACCTATCAAAGCTAATGCAATGTTCTAGGTGTAGATAAATACTGGAGAACTGCCAATCTGCTTTTTGAATATCAATGAGACGAACCCCTTTCATATGCATAAAGGGGATGTGGTGGATAGTGTTAAATGACTGTTTTGAGCGGAATAAGTAAATTATTTTAGCGGAATTGGTAAATTATTTTTCGGATCATAGGAAATTATTTTGTTTGTCTTTGATCCCACCTTCAGTTTGAAACGTGCATAAATGATACTAAAGTCCTGGTCCCCCAAAAGTCTTTCCTCCACTGTTTCCGATGGAAATATTAGCCATTTTTACGTAATTAAAGCCTATGCCTCCCCATGTGACAACCATAGACATTGTGGAAGTGATGTTGTGAGACAATAGCCACCTCCTAGAAGTAAAATGGTAACCCATGTTGTAGACCGGAAAAGCTAAATTAAATTGCACATGAATGGTGGAAGGTTGGTTTGTTGACAGAAGGTATAATGCGGTGAAATAACCAACATGGTGAAGTTATAATTCTAAAACATGGGTTACTATTTTAATTCTGGTACACTGAACGGACTGTGCCAAAACGCCACCTACCTTGACAAGCCTTTACCGTCCAAATCAGCATGTTTTACACAATTCAAACCATCACATACTCGTATTTAGTTCAATTTAGCTCTGTTAAACCAATATAACACATACATGTACGCATACTGAACAAAGTGAATTATTTGAGTTTGTCATGCCGTAAGTACATCTAGAACGATTCTAAAATCTAGTCTAATATTTATTGAAATGTGTTTAAACAGTAGTATTGAATCAAAGATCGGTGACTAAAGGGCTTAATTTCCTCGGGTTGGTGTCTGAGGCTGTTGATGGGGAAATGAACCCGAAATTAATCCCATAATAATAACCATCTGTATAAACATTAATCCAAATCAGATTTAGTCACTGGGGAAGAAAATTCACGCTCAGCAAATTGGAATGTTTTTGAGCTAGTGACGTTGATTAATACAACCCAGTCTTCAAACTTCACATCACTTTTTTTTAACAGATGTTCTTCAGCTGTAAAGAGTAATAAAATTTAATGACATGTCGAAGTAGAGCTCTGAAGCAAGCAACTAGCCCGACCCAAGTGGCAAACTGCTTGTTATCTTTTAATTTTACTTGTTGGAATATCACACACAAATCATAAGATAAGATTGGGTCTTTTTGAGTTGGAGCTGCACCTCAGTGCCTTGATACCTTTCAACACCAGACACAAGGCATAGTCTTTCCTGATGTTGATACCTTGATGCAATTAGGACTTCATTCTTGGTTCCAAACAAACCAGGAATCTACTCACATTATGACACAAAATTGGTACAGGAATTAGTGCATGCTGCTTGTAGAATTTAAAGTAAGCAGACCACTCAGATTTCCTCGTCTTGATTGTTGTGGCAAACGCCTGCAGCTTGAACCGTTTGACTTCCATATCAAGGGACTTTAGAGGCCCTAGAAAAGGCCAAACGAATAACTGGGGATCATATCAATGTCATATCTGTATTTCCACCAGAAGAAATCAAGAAACATGGTGTAACAACGTCACAGTTTGAAGAAAAACTCAAGGGACTTGGCGAATTTCATTGGAAGTGATAGCTGCATTTTATCAGAATCGAATCAGAAAAAGTTACAGAAAGCAGGCAGTGGGTAGTGCGGATCAAGAATTCGCCTCTATCCATACAGAAGCAGAAGCATGGGAAGAAAAATACCCAGCAGTTTTGGGCTGTGTAACAATTTGCAATGTTCTGTGAAGTTCAGCAGAATGGGCACAGTGACTCACTCAATCACTGTGAGTATCGAACAAGGTGAGAGCATAGCTGAGGTAGAGGGAGTTGGTTGCTTTATGAGAGATCAGGTCCAGCTAACTCCCCATGCTGTTACATGTATGTGGTGGCATGGGCCACAATAATATACCTCTTACCTATCTAGTTATACAAAAAGTATGTGATACCAACTTCATCATGGCCCACCTAATTAATATATTCGATGCTCTGGGTTAATCAGGAGGGGGGGGGAGGGCTAAGGGGGAAGGGCAGGCAGAAGCCTCTGGGATCTAAGGGTAAGTGAGGGGAGGGGGGAAGCTGAGGAAGATCCAATCTTACTCATCGACAGCGCATGACCTTGGCATGAATTGGGGGCAGAGGTCAGTCCACATGGAGGAGAAGGATTCTCTCTCACCCAATTAGAAAGGGGTTAGGGCAGCAGAATATTTCTTGGAACCCTGTATATGAATTAATTAAGTGTTTTACTAGTGTATAAATACAGATTCTTACACTGGCAACTACAAAGGAACTAAGTTGCTAAATAGCAACATCTTCTGAGCGAAATGAGACATAGCCTAGGCAAGGCAGGATGAGCTGGAGGAGTAGGTGAGTGGAACTCTAAAACTCTGATTGAGCTCGTCAATTGTATTGTGGGATGTTTGGAGGGTGGATCTGGGCCGCTGTATAGGGTTGAGAGAATGATCACACTCAAACACTCATAATACTAGGAGAGTGGGTGAGTAATGTTTGGGGCAAATACCACTAAATTCTGGGTCCTGGTGGCTACAACTCTGTACCTTGCACTATCTAGTTTATTCATTTTTTTTCCTCGCTCATCAAAGTGCAAAACATGGCAGACATCAATTGGAATCTCAATGCTGCAGACTTGGCCGTTTGCAGCTATCAAAGAGATTAGAAGGTGCATAGAATGCCATGGCGCAATGTTGGGTATGAATGATGGTTCCAATAAAGACACCTTGAAGGAGTGGCTATATGGTATTTAAGTAGTGCAAAGAACTATTGTGCAGCTAATGATGGGCAGCTAATGAGCGAGGTCATTAGTAAATTACGCATGACCATAAGTATGGTACTTTTCGTGCGTTGCCAGGTTCCAAAATCAACATCATAATTCAAATACAAATATTAAATTGAGCAGAATGGTATCGATATCAATTAATTCAAACGTCTCAACGCACTAATATACCTATGCTAGCTATTTCTCTATGAACAATATTCAAATCAAATAGTTGTATTTTCAAAGCATTTCACCTATATGGGCAGCATTCAGATAAATTCCTTTCTTTGTTTCTGGCACATACCGCATGTTTCTGATGATGGTATTTGATTCATTTCATTTCACTCAGATATGAGCAGATACGTCATGATGTATTTGCTGCTCGCCCTGATACCCTGGCTGAGGCTATTAGACAAGCCTCAGCAGCTCCTTACACCTTTGCTCTGGCGGGCCAACCTGCCAGAGGGGAAAGAAAGGATGAAACAATGGAAATTGGACCTATACTACAAGATGAAATGGCACTTCCTAAGACAAATTCTACTTTTACTTCAGAATGGAAACTGACTTAGAGTCAAAGGTACTATCTGACAAAATTAGTAGAAAGGATAGAGTCTGAGAAACCATCCAACCCTACAGTGATCATTCCCCAATCAGGTGCAGCACCCCAACACCCCTCCAGACACCCGTATTGCCTATGTACCCCCCATATTTCAACACGTCTTATCCCCCACCCCTCATTGCCAGTTCTCAGCTAGTAAATAATCCAGGGAATGGGAAGGGGAATGGTTAATGACAGTACAGTTCCTAAAAAGAATAAACAGGGAGGAGGGAAAAGGTTTAGGGGTAAAAATGTCTGGTATGAGTGCAGGGAGGTAGTCCAGTAGATCTAGGGTAAAAAATGGCCTAACCTAGAACAAATTGCAATAGAAGGTTTTTCAACAGTTTTGGGTACTTAAGATCCCCCTTGGTCACATACTAAAAGTCTACAAAAATCAAGATGGCGGAACATGTCAAAATCGAAGGTCAAAGGTCAAGGTCACCAAAAAATGAAGCATCAAAAATATTTTGCCTTTTGGTCCATATATTTTGATTTATTGAAAATAGAATTTTCATTTTTTGCACACATACCACCTATGATGGACCCTTACTTTTGAAACAGTTATTTGACCTCTGACCCCAAGGTCAAGGCCATTGAAGGTCACCAAACCATTAAAAATGAAGCCTTTGAGGGAATATGACTCATGAAAGTTTCCCCCATTGAAAGGATTTTACTTAAATTCATTCAAAATAAAATGTACATATGAAAGCCAGTGAAATTCTGAACCCAAAAGCCAATTTACAGAGGCCTACTTGAAAAACTGACATTACAACAGCCTAATAAAATGTGGTATCTAAGAAAATATAGAGTAGGATTTTGGCCTCATTGGCAATTTTATTAACTCAAAAGCATATGATAGTGCAGAACTGTCTGGCAACCTTTTTTGATCTCAACATTTATTCAAATTTCTTAATTCTTATGGGTGTTCTGAAGGATGCTGAAAAAAATGTGGTAGGCTGCCATTTTCTATTTTCACCTATTATTGCCTTTTTCCCCCTATTTATGCAAATAAGGTGAAATCTGATTGGCTGACAGGAAATCAGCCTATATATCCATAGGTCTTATAGCTACATTTGATTTGATAACCCCTACCCCCCCTAAATCGACCCCAAGGAATCCAATGAGGTCATTGAAAATATTCTACCTGCCTTGGTTGCTTAGCAACGAGATATTCCCATGGTTACCATTGCAATTTTAAAGAGCATCATCCCTTATGTCAATCCGATTCCCTTTCATCCAATCAGATTTCACATAATTTGCGTAGATAGGGCGAAATAGGCTGAAAATAGTCAAAACAAAAACTATAATCCCATTCTGAAAATAAATAAATATGATATTTAATTTAATAATGTATTTAATAAACCCCTGATTGTAAGTACTGGACAAGGTGTATGGACATTCGGGCCCAACAACGGTAGGGCCAAACAACAATAGGGCCCACTTTCACTTATTTTCAGATTTCCCACCCACCTTCAGATGTTATGGCCCAAACCTTGGATGCTAGGTCCCACTTTTGCATGTTTTCCGTAATTATTTCAGATGTTGGGGCCCACCTGTCCTCAGACGTTAGGGTCCAGATGGAGATACTTCAGCAAGTGAGAGGGTATAATGGGGATACTTCAGGAAGACAGGAGGGTATAACGGTGATACTTCAGGAAGACAGAGGGTATAATGGGGATACTTCAGCAAGACAAGAGGGTATATTGGGGATACTTCAGCAAGTCAGAGGGTATAACGGTGATACTTCAGCAAGACAGGAGGGTATAATGGGGATACTTCAGCAAGACAAGAGGGTATAATGGGGGTACTTCAGCAAGACAAGAGGGTATAATGGGGATACTTCAGCAAGACAGGAGGGTATAATGGGGATACTTCAGCAAGACAGGAGGGTATAACGGTGAAACTTCAGGAAGTCAGAGGGTATAATCATGATACCTCAGCAAGACAGAGGGTATAATGGGGATACTTCAGCAAGACAAGAGGGTATAATGGGGATACTTCAGCAAGACAGGAGGGTATAATGGGGATACTTCAGCAAGACAAGAGGGTATAATGGGGATACTTCAGCAAGACAAGAGGGTATAATGGTGATACTTCAGAAAGTCAGAGGGTATAATTATGATACCTCAGCAAGACAGGAGGGTATAATGGTGATACTTCAGCAAGTCAGAGGGTATAGGGTTGCTGAAGTACCTCTCTTATACCCTCTGTCTTGCTGAAGTATCTCTGTCATACCCTCTGTCTTGCTGAATTATCTCTGTTATATCCTTTGACTTGCTGAAGTATCTCTGTTATACCCTCTGTCTTGCTGAAGTATCTCCATTATACCCTCTGAATTGCTTAAGTATCTCTGTTATATCCTCTGACTTGCTGAAGCACCCCCATGCAACACTCCATTTTGTTGAAGCATCCCCATTCTACCCTTCATTCTGCTGAAGTATCTCTGTTATACCTTCTGACATGCTTATATATCTCCATTATACCCTCGGACTTGCTGAAGTATCACCATTATCTTGCTGAAGTATCACCATTATACCCTCAATCCTGCTGAAGCACCCCCACCCCTATTCTACCCTCCATGTTGCAGAAGCACCCCCAGTCTAGCCTTCATTCCGCTGAAGTATCACCACTATACCCTCGGACTTGCTGAAGTACCTGTGTTATACCCTCGGACTTGCTGAAGTATCTCTGTTATACCCTGACATAGAGTTATAGAGTGACATGAACACATGACCCATAAGACGCAATTTCATTGGTTTGCCAACGTTGCGCACTTGGTGACGTTGCGCTCTGCTGTGTAGCGCTGCCTTGCACGTTTCGGAAGTTTTCAAGCAAAGTTGCGATAATTTGGCAAGAAATACAGCACTAATCAGAACATTTATAACAGATAAATATACAAATCAGTATGTAATAAATATCTAATAGCCCTCTGTTTGATGTCAAATCGATCTTGACGTCAAGTCAAATCGCACTCAACCCCTTCGGGGTTTCGTGTGATTTGACCTGCTGTCTCGATCGATTTGACATCTCCATTGGCCTATTAGATATATGAATGACCCACATTACCCACTCTATATTACTCCATGACCCATATTACCCACTCTATATTACTCCATGACCCACATTACACCCTCTATGTTGATGAATGGCCCCTATGTGATACTCCATGACTGACATTAAAGACCATCCATATATTATGTAAAGCCTTTTTGCCTCAGAATTTAGACTGCCCCCCCCCCCTGAGCTGCGTAACATTAACCCATTGAGGATGGGGGCAGTTTACACATATTTAGCCTGGCTGACGGGGGACCTTTTCCCCTTTTAGGGCTTCAGGACAGGTGTTTAACATGAGGTTTAGGGTTTAAAAACACTTTAAGAATATTTTCTTCAAATAATATGTGTCATATGTACATTGTTTAATAGGTGTAAACAGTTATTGATCATATTTTTTCATAATTTCTAGAATTTGGTCTTCAATAATTAAAATAATGGGTCTCAATTGTGTGCAATATGGCGGCAACTTTGCTCCAAATTCACTTTCCAGCATTTACATATGTTAGTTATGACGTCATCATTATTGTCTCCATGACAACATACCTATAAAAATATTTCTAGTGTGTTTGTATACATATATTTTAAATTTCATCAAAATCCATTCATTTTTTATTAAGTTATGCCCCCTCCAATTTATATAAAAAATTGATGCCTTGAGGCATCACCCGTCCCCTGAGCCATTTTGATGTTGATGCCTTGAGGCATCAGCCCGTCCTCAATGGGTTAAGTTATACCCCTTACGCACTCTATATTATTCCATGAACCACATTATACCCTCTGTGTCACTCCATGACCCGCATTATTCCCTCAATGTTGCTGAATGACCCCCATTACACCCTCTCTGCTATTCCATGACCTACATTATTCCCTCTATTTTGCTGAATAAGCCCCCATTATACTCTCTATGTAAGTCCATGACCCACATTATTCTCTCAATGTTGCTGAATGGCCCCCCATTATTCCCTCTATGTTGCTGAATGACCCCCATTATAGCCTCTTTGTTACTCCATAACCCACATTATTCCCTCTATGTTGCTGAATGACCCCCATTATAGCCTCTTTGGTACGGTACTCCATAACCCACATTATACCCTCTATGTTGCTGAATGACCCCCATTATACCCTCTATGTTGCTGAATGACCCACATTATACCCTCTATGTTGCTGAATGACCCCCATTACACCCTCTCTGGTACTCCATGACCCCCATTATACCCTCTATGTTGCTGAATGACCCACATTATACCCTCTATGTTGCTGAATGACCCCCATTATTCCCTCTATGTTGCTGAATGACCCCCATTATACCCTCTATGTTGCTGAATGACCCACATTATACCCTCTATGTTGCTGAATGACCCCCATTATTCCCTCTATGTTGCTGAATGACCCCCATTATACTCTCTATGTTGCTGAATGACCCCCATTACACCCTCTCTGGTACTCCATGACCCACATTATACCCTCTATGTTGCTGAATGACCTCCATTATACCCTCTATGTTGCTGAATGACCCACATTATACCCTCTATGTTGCTGAATGACCCACATTATACCCCCTATGTTGCTGAATGACCACCCGTTATTCCCTCTATGTTGCTGAATGACTCCCATTTTACCCTCTATGTTGCTGAATGACCCAATTATACCCTCTATGTTGCTGAATGACCCCCATTATACTCTCTATGTTGCTGAATGACCCCCATTACACCCTCTCTGGTACTCCATGACCCACATTATACCCTCTATGTTGCTGAATGACCTCCATTATACCCTCTATGTTGCTGAATGACCCACATTATACCCTCTATGTTGCTGAATGACCCACATTATACCCTCTATGTTGCTGAATGACCCACATTATACCCTCTATGTTGCTGAATGACCACCCGTTATTCCCTCTATGTTGCTGAATGACTCCCATTTTACCCTCTATGTTGCTGAATGACCCAATTATACCCTCTATGTTGCTGAATGACCCCCATTATTCCCTCTATGTTGCTGAATGACCCACATTATACCCTCTATGTTGCTGAATGACCCACATTATACCCTCTATGTTGCTGAATGACCACCCATTATTCCCTCTATGTTGCTGAATGACCCCCATTATACCCTCTATGTTGCTGAATGACCCCCATTACCCCCTCTTTACTCATTACTCCATGACAAGCATGGCATACAACAATACGATATGATCTTGATTAATAAAAAGATGTCTGAAAAATGTTTGGTTACCATGGTAACCTTATCTCTATGGCAACTGGTCTCAGACTATTGGAAATAGCTTCATTGGATTCCTTGACCCCTCAAACCATAAAAAATTGGTATAACATCAAAAATTTGAATTTGAATATCAATTGGTTGTGGCAGCCATCTTGGCAGCCATCTTGAATTTCTCAAAATACACACTGGTGGCAATACCCCATGTACCTATAAATCGCAAACAGCTTCATACTATACTAATCATACAAGAACAACTGTATTGACTACAGAGGAAACTTTCATAAATATACCCCCTAAAAAACCTCATTTTTCATAATTTGGTGACCTTGGATGACCTTGACCTTTGGGTCAGAGGTTGAATGACTATTTTAAAATGAAGCTCCTATCATAGGTCTTATTTGTGCCAAAAATGGAAATAGTATTCATAATAAATCTAGAGATATGGATCAAAACATACAAAATAGTGTAGTGCTCATCTGGAGCTCAATGCCTAATAAGGTCAAAATCCCAACTATTGTTGTTTTATTGTTACCACATTCGTAAGGCTGTTGTTAGGTCAATACTTGGAGCAGGGCACTTAAAATTGCCTGCAAGGCTCATAATTTCACTGGCTTTCATATACATTATGTTGTGAATGAGTTTGAGTCATATCCTGTCAAAAGTGGAAACTTTCATGAGTCCAATTCCCTGAAAAAGCCCAATTTTTCATCTTTTGATGACCTTAAATGACCTTGACCTTGGGGTCAGAGGTCAAATGACTGTTTTAGAATGAAGGGTCCATTAAAGGTTATATGTGTGCAAAAAATGAAAATTCTATCTTCAATGAATCAAAACTTATGGCTCAAAAGGTTTTAAAAAAATGATTTGGTGACCTTGACCTTTGACCTTCGATTTTGGAATGTTCCGCCATCTTGATTTTTGTAGACTTTTAGTATGTTAATAAGGAGGACTCAAAGTACCCAAAACCATTAAAAAACCTTCTATTGCAATTTGTTCTAGGTTGAACCCTATTTCTACTGGACTAAGGAGGAATATTGTGCAAGAGAATGTTCCCACCGATATGCACATGTACAAGCTGCAGTGGTGGTGGCCATGCAAATGGCCTCTACTGCTAGCAAGCCTGGTAAATATGATAACCATGGGGAATAGGAGGGCCGGATGCAAGATTCTGTCTCTCAATCTCAGTGGTGGGGATGGAGATGCGGGCACTCATTGATATTGGCGCGTCTAGAATTTTAATGCGGGACGATGTATGGAGAGATTTTTGCAAAACCCATCACCAGCCACTCATATTGACTAAAGGAGAATCCCTTAAATCACTCTCTGGTCATGATCTCAAAACTGAAGGGCAGGCGATAGTTAACTTGGGGGGTAGCTCAGTCAGAGACTCCACCATGAACTGCTTCTGAGGGATGATGCATTATATATATTAGATGCTCACATCAGTTTCAGAAAAAGAAGTGTAATTTTGGAAGGAAAAACTTACAGAAGACAGGCAGTGGGTAATGCAGATATAGACTTTGCATCTATCCACACAGAAGCAGAAGCATGGGAGGAAAAACACCCAGCTGTTTTTGGCAAAGGGAAGCAGGGTAAACTAGGAAATTTCAAAGATGTGAAAATGCACATATACACTGGGAACGCGCACCCAATTAATCAACGCCCCTATCGTTTGCCCCTGGCTAGGAGAAAGTTAGTTGATAGATGCAATGCTGGAACTGGGAGTAATAGAACCCAGCAGTTCAGCATGGAGGAGTCTGATATTGTTGGTTCCAAAGAAAGATGGGAGTAATAGGCCTTGCGTAGATTTTAGATAACTCAACTCTGTTAGATACTCTGTTAGATAACTCAACTCAACCTAAAAAGTGGCTATTGGCAAGTAGAAATCGACCCGGATAGTATAGAAAAGAAAGCGCTTGTGTGCCATAGGGGCCTATTTCAATTCCATAGGATGCCTTTTAGACTCACTAATGCACCAGTTTTCTTTCAACTGGCCATGAACAAAATTTCTTCTGAATTTATTGGCAAGTTTTGCATGACTTTTACAGACGAAAAAGTGATTTATTCCAAAACCAAAGAGGAACACGATCATTTGCCTCAGGTGTTCATCCAACCAGAAGAGTATGGAATTACAGTCAAAAAGAGTAAATGCATTTTCAAACAAGAAAAGGTAGATATCCTCAGTTACCAAGTTTCAAAAGATGGAATTAATTCATGTCCTGATAAATGTAGCACTATCAGGGATATGCTACCTCCCGAGGATGTCAGCGGAATTTGCTCCTTCCTAGGAATGACTGGGTATTACCCTCAATTTATCCCAGATTATGCTAAGGTAGTTCATTCCTTGGTCAAGCTAACCAAAAATTATGCCAGTTTTGAATGTTGGAAGAACAGCAAAATTCATTTGAGATGCTGAAGGAATTACTGACTTCAGATGGAGTAATGGTGCATCCTCAACTAGATGAGCCTAATCAACTCTACAGCGATGCGTGTGATAATGCAATAGGGGCCATACTGGTTCAGTCTGATAGCCAGGGCCAGTTCAATACATTTTAAACCAAATCTGTGGCCCACAACTCAGTTGGGCTACCATTGAGAAGGAGGCATATGCAATCATATATGCCCTAAATAACCTCAGACCTTACCTTCAGGGTAGCGAATTCATAATTTACACTGACCACAAGCCTTTAAAATCGCTGTTTGTGGGCGAGGTTAAAAACACCAAAATTCAGAGATGGGACATACTAATAGCAGAGTTTAGGGCTCCCATTGAGTATAGAAAAGGGGCAAACAATATCAAGGCAGACATGCTTTCTCGAATAAAAACAATCCTCAAGACAGAAGGATCAACTCTCAGTTCTCTTGAAATCTGTGCCCTGGAGGAAAAAAATGAAATTCCTAGGGAATTTGATCAATTCAAGAAAGACAAAATAGTTAGAACAGAAGAGGAAACTGGATGAATTCCAACAGAGAATGGAGGAGGAGGGGGATTACGCCATAATTGATGGCATGCTTTTCACTCTCAGCCCTCCCCCAGGCAAGCAAGCCTACCCCAGCCTGGTCTTGCCACTCTCACCTAGGTATAGAGTAGTGAGGCGCGCCCACACTGAGGTAGGCCACCAAGGTTTGAGGAAGACATTAGATAGGATCCAAGAGGCTTATAAATTGCCCACCATGAGAAGAGATACCTACAATGCTTAAATCAGATGCGCTAGGTGTGATGAAACAGAGTAGGCTGGGCTTGTACCTCCTACTTCTATGCCAATAGCAAAATACCCTGGTCAGATACTGGGAATGGATCTCTGTGGTCCCTTTCCAGTTTCTGATAAAGGGAATAGATACATTCTAATTGTGATAGAT
Organism: Sthenelais limicola; assembly: GCA_942159475.1. NCBI lineage: Eukaryota > Metazoa > Annelida > Polychaeta > Phyllodocida > Sigalionidae > Sthenelais > Sthenelais limicola. The sequence continues at coordinate 7,882,913 of OW804097.1, forward strand.
CATGCAACAGGCTGGGTGGAAGTCAAACCCATACCCTTCAAAGTAGCTAGAAATATTGCTGATTTATTTGCTAATGAATATGTTCCTAGGTAGTCATCACCAATCATCACAGGGGGCTCGAATTCATTGATCAACAAGTGGAAGGGTATCTCAAATCCATAGGTACTGAAGTAAGGTACACTACAGCTTTCCAACCCATGACAAATGATGAAATTGATTTAACAAAACATTTAAAAATATATTAAAAAAAATCATCAATGCAAGACCAGCAAAGTGAGAAAGTCATTTAGCCCCAACCTTTGGGTACATAGAGTCTCCACCTCTTGTGTGACTGGTTTTATGCCATATTTTTTAACTTTCGGCACCAACCCAAAATATCCCTTTTCTAAAATATTCCCCACTCCAGAGGGAACAGAAAATGCCATGCTAAGTGAGTGCCTACAGGCCCTAACAGATGCTTTCAGAGAGGCCGCTGAGTGCACTGAGGCCAGTAGAGTAGCTAATTATGAGAGATTGAGAGCCAGAGCCAACGCAAAGGATCTAAAAGTAGGGGATCATGTAGTGGTGTTATCAGGTACCAGCACACCACTGGATCCAAAGTGGGATCATGGTTACATAATAACTGGGATAAGGGGTACTACCATAACCCTATGGGGATCCCATGGTGAACAGAAACATATGAATAGAGAACGGTATCAGGGGAAATAGAGTGGGATGTACTGAGAACTAGGCAACCAAGGGCAGTTCAGGGTAATAGAAATAAGGCTTGGAGACAGGCCCAACAAACTCAACGAGTCAAAGCTCCACCACCACTCCAACCCCAACCTAGGGCAGTGCCCAACACTGTTCATATTCCAATACCAAACATGCCTCCTACAATTCAGATATAGTATAACCTAAATTAACTTAGGTGGGAGCAGGAGAGAAAGCCTGTTCTTTTGGTAATTAACCCCATGGTCCTGGTATCGTTTGACGCCACCCCCACATCCCTGTGGCATGCCCAACCGGCTATGTGAGAAGTTTAATGATAAGATAAGTGATATTGTAACCAAACCTCACCCAACCTCCCCAAACTTGGGGTCGAGGGAAGGAGTGAATGTGATGATCCAGCTGTTGTTTTTATCAAGAGGTGGCATATTAATCAGGAGTAATGGCATTCCTTCTTTCACACATCAGCATCAAAAACCTATTCGCCGCAACGTAATTAGCATGGGCTATAGTATAGAATGATAGGACAGAGCCAGAACAGATGAACCAGAGGACGAGCACATGCAAGTGGGGGACGAGGACCAAGTGCCACGCCCACCTCAAGTGCCATGCCAACCCCAGCATCTGCCGCCAAAGAAGAAGTTGTTAGTGATAGCCTCCCCTAGGCCTGTCACTGTGCAGCGCCCTCCACCGCCCACCACTGTTCTAGAACCCGGTCCCCCACTCAGACTCCCACCAGGTGCTCTCACCAGGTCTAGAGCCAAAAGAGGAAGGGTAGATATTCCACCAGCTTACCCCCTAGCTAAAGCTCTGAGCACCACATCTGAAGGTACAGAAAAGAGGATCAAGGTCACTCGTCTGCTAGGATCAACCAATCAAGGACGACCTGTCTCCCCATCGTCGCCTGTCCAGAAGCCCAGAAAGCTTCCATACACTACCCCACCAACACTATTACCCCTACCAACAGCACCACCCCAACCACAGCCTCATTCATGGGAGCTCAACCCTGGAGCACCTCCTGTGACAGAGTCTTCTGCAACTGCACCAGAGGATTCCTCCTCATATTTGTCTTGGCCATGCTGGCCAAAGGTGATTTTTCCTGTGATCTTTTTTCTGGGTGGGGTCCCAGGCCTAGATAGAAGTCATCTGCGTCATCCTCGGTGGCGGTGAGCATCCCCAAATCTCTTGATCAAATTGTATGACCTCCACATGGACAACTTCCTGCAAGCTGTTCTTTCCTGCCTTTGCACCTTCTGGGGGTTTTCTGTTGGCTGCTGCCTCCATGTGAGGGAAATAGGCATGGACCTGCAGGCCTCTGTCTATGTTACCCAGGTTCTGGAGGGCCTTATTCCAGAGATTAATTCCATGATCTATAGTGAGATTTAACTGACTCACTGCCCCATTGAAATAACTGCCAGTATGTCTCTTGTAACACAGCCCTCTCTAGACAATGCTGTTGTCGTCTGACTACCTATGTTATGTTCATCTGTGCACATCTGGAACTCAAAATCTCAAGTCTCTTCATCTTTCCAATGGATTAATTAGCTCTCACCTCTCAAATGATTGTTCTCTAAGGCAATCAGTGAGCATAATAATAATCCCTGATTGTTCCTTTGTCATCAACTTTAACATGTGGATCAGTATTAAAAAAGTGTGGTTGAAAGGGGGGTCATGAAATTTTGCACAAACTTTGAAGGGGGGGGGGGCAAGCAATTTTGCACAAGACTTTAAGGGGGTCCTACAATTTTGCGCAAGAATTCACAAATTCGCCCCCCCCCCAGTGGTTATTATGAACAGTCCCTTAAAGAAATGGAGTGCCCACAGTTACGGTATTAAGGAGGAAGTATGGCGTTTCATGACAGTATCATACCCAAATTCTCACTTCTCCTGACCAGGGACAGACAGGCTCCTTCATAAACCTACCCCATTAATTGTAACTCAGGCTTAAATTAAGTCCAGGTTTAGCTACTTCTCTTATATTAGAATGCCAAGTACAAGTACAAGTTAAGTTCTTGTGTTGCAGAGAAGATTCAAGAAAAACCATTCATTCAGGCTTTTGACAATGAGGTGTCCCAAAGTGAACATTATCAGCGGGTACACAGACATCTAAGCGAACTCAAAAAGGTAATTATTATGCCAATGCAACCACCTTTTCTATCGATTTGATTAGGTCAACAATCATTTAGAGAATTATGTTTGTATTTTGGCTCTCACAAATACCTGCCATTAACCGGATATGGTTACAAAAAACTTTATTTCAGTCATCAGAGGGTAACGTCCAAGATACGGATCAAAACGAGTTCAGCAAGCCACAATCAGCAGAAATATTGGTTCCAGAGGTACCAAGTTTAAATATGCAAGATCCCAAGTGCCTGCAGATAGAACAAGAACAGGGCAAAATGACCGTCCCATCATCATCGCTTCAGGATCTCTTAGCAATATTGGAAAACTGCATTAGGTACAGCATCTAATTGACTCATACAATTTCATTTGGAAAATATATTACTAGAAACATATTTTGTGACAACAGTCCCTGACTTGGTCTAATAATCATTAATTTTCATTTAGTCATATACATATTCCCTACACAAGAAACTATATGCAATTAATATCAATAGTTACTCTTTGGGTGTTTCATAGTTTTTAAGCCAATATATGCTGTAACGGCGACACAAATATTCCAAAACAATATTTTCCATCCCTGAAAATGAAAAAAAAATGCATTGATAGGGGCAGATAAGTTCTTTAGTATGGAATATCAAAGTCCATACACAAGTAATTGGTTAATTCATTTATTCTCACTTTACCAATAAATTATAGGAGTTCAAGATATAAGTATGAGTGACATCAAAAGTATGGACCATAATCTTCAACATTTTAATATAAAGAATCAAGGGACCATGAATAATCGGCCGCCGTCTCGGCCGCCGTCTCGGCCGCCGTCTCGGCCGCCGTCTCGGCCGCCGTCTCGGCCGCCATCTCGGCCGCCATCTCAGCAAATTGAAGTTTAATATGGAAAGCGGGACACATACATATCAATTTTTCGGCCGAATCCCGAAAAAATCATTTTGGCGGCCGAAAATTTCTTTTTTGCGGCCGAAAATATCTTTTTGGGACGGAAATCGGACAGGATTTCGTTCTCCCTCTCTGTTCTCTCTCTCCTCCTTGTCTCCGCTCTCTCTCCCCCTCTCTGTCTCCCCTATCTGTCTCTTATATTGCAAATCTATCCTCTCATCTACCCCCTCTCTCCTCTCTCTCTCCCCTCCCTCTCTGCCTGACTTTCTCTCTCTCAATCCCTCTATCTCTCTCAACCAATATATTTCTTAATGTAATGCTAATAAATCACCCCTTTTGCTGCATTCAACATTGCCACATACATATAATCCATACATCTACATACATGTGTAGGTACATACATGGGCGAAAAACCTAGGAAAAATGGCTAACCAAACACTGAACTGAGAAGAGAAGGTCCAAGAAATACATTTTGGTGACTTTATTTAGTCTGACAGTGCCTTCGAAATGGAATCGGTGCTCTACATGCATAAAATGCCTAAAAAACGGACCTACATGCACATACCAAAGCGATATACATACCCGTATACATACCATACGAAATGCATACCAAAATAGTTACCTTACTATATGTACATATCGAAATTCATACCATACGAATCCATACCAAAGTACATGCCATATTGTATACCTACCAAAATCCATACCATGCACTGTATGTAGTATGCATACCATATATACATACCATTTATACATACCATTTATACATACCATATATATACATACCATATATTTTTGCATATTTTTATATCTTTGCATATTTTTATCATCATCTTTGATCCGAATTATTGATATACTGCATATAAGGAATAGTGATTTCTGGGGAGTTTCAATGGGAATAAGGACAAAGAGTCTTGTGAAAATGTGGGGTCCCTTAACAGCACAGGGTAGGGCCTTGACACTTGAGGTCATAGACAACATCAATGGCTGTCACTGTCTCCTTCTTGGCATGTATATACACGTATATATGTATGTATACTTGTGCGTGTATAGATATATTCAAAATATATTAAGATAAAATCATATGTGATGTGTTACAGGAAAATGAGCTCATCCTATATATTTGGCTACTTTACCAACGATTGCAAATAGGGGTACAAATAATTGCCCAATAATCATAAGAGATTAGGAAAGTCGAATAAACATGTTGGGATATTTAATACAATTTAAATTGTGTAAAAGGCTTAAATAGTTTTTGAGTAATAAGCATAAGTATTCGGACATAATTTTAGAAATTATTTCAGCGAATACCTCATCCTATAGAGTGTATTTTATAGCTACTTTACCAACGATTGCAAATAGAGGTACAAATAATTGCACAATAATCTTATGAAATTAAGAAAGTTGAATAAATATGTTGGGGTATTTAGTACAATTTAAATTGTGTAAAAGGCTTAAATGATTTTTGAGTAATGAGCATAAGTATTCGGACATAATTTTAGACATTATTTCGGCCAATTGAGGGCAGTGAAATATAAATTTATTGAGGTATTAAATGAAATTATGCACCCTTCCATCTCTCTCTCCGCTCTCTCTCTCTCTCTCTAGCCCTAGACTGTCTGCTCTGTCTCTCCCCTCTTTTTCAAAATAAAAATATATCAATGATCGGCCAACTTCGAGAAATATTTGCAAATGTAAAAATAAAATTGCTGACAATGTCGGGCATAATACCGACTATCGGAAAATTACCGACATAGTCAGCTTTACACTCTCTCTTTTTACCGATTTGTTGGAGTTTTTACCAACATTTCTAGCGTTTTGTCGTAGTTTAATGCCGCTTTCCATATATTTTGCTAAAGAAAAATATAGAAAAAGTCGGCCAATAAAATGAAATATCGGACCGACCTCATAACCAACATTTCTAAATACCGCCATAGTAAGTCTATGGAGGGTAGCCAACATTTCTAGCGATTTATCGGTGGTTTCATCCCGCTTTCCTTACTATATTCATTCCATATCAGCCTGAGGCCTGATATGGCCTTCGTATCAGCTGCAGGACTGAGTTGCACTCTCAGGACTAAGTCAATGGGCCATGCGTGTTGAACACATTCAAAGGTGAAATAATACTGTTATATAATTATTCATTTCAACCTTCTTTTTAGATATTGCGGCCATAAAGATCCAAGCTGGTCAGAATTGGAACTTTTTGTCCGATTTCTGTCATTCCAACTGGAGATGTGTGAAAATTCCAGATTCGTCAAAACAGATAATGTTAGGAAAACACTTCCCGGATTCCAGCTGTTTGTTACACGATTCATGATACAAATGTCAAAGGTTTGGTTTACGATGAATTACTTTGTCTTATTAGGTCTTACATCTGCAGGACAGTACAGTGTTAGTTCTGAGAATATGATATGAATTTGGTTAATAAACTTCTCGTGTAAAACTCGATGTACATCTTGGTTATGTAATTATATAATACTTTTTGGTATGGTAAGGGAAGCAACACTTCGTAGAATACACTTTCTCCTTTAGTAACATTGATATTACTAGCTTGGGGACTTTTTGAGTATGGGCAGGTGAAAAATATGCATGATAAATCAATATTGCTACTTCTCATTTCGGAGAGAAATACATATCCTCGACCCTGACTTGTGGTTCTGTGTTTGTTGTTACTGATTAGTGTTCTAAATAAATATTTTTCCAGCTGTTTTCTGAATTGTGATTTCTATTGTGCAGTTCATAAACTATTTTCGTTCTCTGTAACAAGGATTTTTCGACAAGGTCTCTGATGATATCGGAGGAGGCTCTGGCTGATCCAACAGACGATTCTAACAAAAGGGTAATTAGCATGATATTTTCCTTAGTTTGAACTCGAGCAATATAGTGATACGACCGATTTTCATTACAAATATCTATCCTTTTATAGGATTAAACATTCAACAACCAACACTATTTTACTTGGTTGTGCAATGCATTAGTAACTTATTTTTGAGGTTATATTTTGATAGAAATATGCAAATAAACTGTTGTTCTATACTTTTGTATCTTTATCAAGGTTGATGAGGAGCCAGTTCAGTATCAAGTCAAACGTCGTTGGGAGGAAAGGTCAATATCAACATATTTGTTGTGTGGTTGCTTTAATATATTGTATTTGCACATTTATTGCATTACAACATCAAACTAAGGTGTTGAAGCGTCTTGATTGTTTCAAATAATGCCAATGAAGTAACCATTGATCATGCAATTGATAACAGTCAAGGGAAGTATTATCATACTAGCAAAGTACCTGTCCTCAGTCACCCTCTTTCTCTCACTGTCTCTCCAGTCCTCTCTCACTGCCTCTCCTCCTTTTCTCCCCCTGCGATCGAGTGGGTTCTCCACCAGTGTTATGGTATTATGGAAGAATACAAACAAACGTGTGGTCTTCGTGAGAAGAACTAAGCAACTGATTTAATGAACTAGAATCTGTACACATGTTCCTACAGGATGTGGGTAAAGAGTAGGGGGCGGAGCCCTTACGTAATACCTATGGCTTAGCATGAATAAGTAGACTTGCACATTACTGGGTAGCTAAGTATAATTAACGATTTTAATAATGAGATAATATAATTAATAGGTGATAATTAGATAGATAATGAGGTTACACAATGTTACGTAATGTTACATAACACTCTCCCTTCTCTCGCTCCCTGTCCCTACTCACCTTCTCCTTTCCCCTGCCCTATTCTCTCTCCCCCTCTTCTCGTTCTATCCTCTTGTCCCTCACCCTATCCGATTTCCCCCACCATGTCCCTTCACTTCTTTCATTCTCTCCTTCCCTCTCCCTCCCTCTCTTTCCCATCTTTCTCTCCCCCTACCCCTCTTCTTTCGATTCTATTCTCCCTCTTCGTATGTGATTTATCCCAACCGGTCCCTCTGCTTCTTCGCTCACCCCCTCTCCTTCTGATATATCTTCCCTCACCCCCCCCCTCTCTTTTTCCTTGCTCTCCCCCTCCCCCTTTGATCACTCTCCTGCTCTTTCCTGTTGCCAGGGACTCTCACAGGACGTGTTGCTTGGGAATCCCCCATTGCTGAGGATTATGGGACATAAAGGCATGATGTCAATCTCTTTTAGTAATGTTCAGGGGCTTTCCCAGGCTATGAATAAAGTGGAAAGATCTTGATTTAAAAAGGCCTCAAAATCCAGATAACTTCACAAATCACATATAATGTCCTCCAGACAGGGTCAACGGACCTCTACAGACAAAAAAATAGATGGGGAGATCGTAGATTCCTAGAACATGCATGGCAAAAAACCCTTCTTGGGCTTTTTTGTGACAAAATAACGCTTCTTGAGTTTTATATATTATATAATGCTATGAATAGGTTATCTCTTATATTATGCAATGCTTTTATTATTATAAGCCATTTGTATATGCTATATTGTATAGTATCTTATAGTATTTTATTTTTAATACATATTTATACCAAAATGTACGATGCTATCTAAACGATCCAATAGAATTAGCAAGCCTAACTATAAAGGAGTGACAAACTATCACAAGCAACTGGCATTGCGATCCACTAAAAGGACGCCTATACGGAGAAATATTACACCACACCACTCCTTGGATTCGGAAATAGATCCAAATTCGGATATGGATATATATTCTCCAGTATTTAAGACAACTGTACAGCAACAAAAGGACGATTTAGTGGAATTCTTGAGAAACGGAGAGGCCAAGCCAACTACTATCCCTGCCTATACTCAGGATGACAGCTTTATTGGTAATAGATCGGTGAGAGAGTCTGATAGTTCTTCATCTTCAGCCAGCACGCTTGCAAGTACAACTGAACGATTCTCAGGATTGTATGATTTCGAAGCCTTAGCAAAGCTGCAGAAAGAAGAAGGAGGCGAGAAAAACAGTTGGATTCTGCATTGATGAAAGAATAGTTAAAGCAACAGAGACAAGCACAACGAAGTCCTTGCTTTGACCAGACGTTCTTCTTCCACAAACTCCCTATAATATAACAATAAGTGAACAGCGATTTTTTGTCATGGATGTTCTTGGAATCTGTGATGTTAACAACCGTTTTTCTACTCTGTACTATTCCATCAGCCCTTTCTGGTTGATAATAAAATTGGTTTCTGAAGGTATCTGGGTTGAAAATGTGATTTTGAAGCACTTTTTAATCAGAATATCCATGTTCTATAGCCTTTTGTATGGACTCAAACGTCAAAAGTGAAGAGCACATGCCCAATCACATTACTTAAATGAAAATGTAATGATGTCATGTCTTTGCTGTTCCATGGGGGAGAGGGAGGGAGTTTCTCGGGTAATAGTACCTGAGGAAAGAAAGGGGAGTAAGAGGATGGGGGAATTGGATAGGGAAAGGGTATGGAAAAAAGAGTATGAGGTACAGTGAACAGGGGGAGGGAAAAGAGCACAGGATGTAGGGGAGGAGAGGGGGAGGGAGGAAGAAGGTAGAGGGGGGGAGACAGAGAGAGAAGAGGGACAAGGAGGAGAGAAAAAGAGGGCATGAAGAGGGGAAGGAAAAAGTGGGAGGAAGAGGTGGGGGAGAAGGGGGAGAGAGATTTGAGAGATCAGAGGGGGAGGGGGAGAGTGAGGAAAAAGGAAGAGAGAGGGGCAGGAGGGGGTGAAATGTCGGAATGTGAAGGGGAGAGCCAAGAAGAGATGGAGAGGATGAGGGAATTAGAGACGGAGAAGAGGATAGAGAGAGAAGAGGGGGAGGGAGAGAAAACAAGGCAGAGGAAGAGGATGGGGGAGGAAGAGGAAGATAGGAGAGACACAATGAAAGAGAGATCAAAGTGGGAGGGGGAGAGTGAGGAAAACGGTGAGGTGGGGGAGGGAGAGTGAGAGAGACTAAAGGGGTACGAGGAGAGCAAAGAAGAGAAGGCGAGGGTTAGGAGAGTAAGAAGAGGATAGATAGAAGGGAGAGGGACAGAAAAAGACGCGAGGGAGAGGGAAGGGGCAGGGAGAGAAACTGGCGAGAGGCATGGAAGAGGACGGGGGGCGGGGGGGAGAGTCCACAATCAAGAACAGAGTCCAAACTTAGTGAAGTCTGTTGGTTCATCCTTTGTCTTGATTCAAGTCATTGTTACAGCTAACTGCACTGATCATCTTTTAAGATCCACTTAACATTTGTCAAAAATTGTTTCTTTTAGTCCACACCCATACATATTCTTCACTCCCGATGGCCAATCCTTGACTTTCTTGGGATTTAAGATAGACAGTGAAATGAACCTTCTTGACGCAACTACATCAGCTTTAATAGAAGAAAAAGTAATGTCGGCCGAGCTATTCAATGGTCTTGATTCAAATGGTATCAAACTTGAAGAGGATTTCAACAATTTGCAACGGTATAGACATTAGTACATTATGTTAAAATATAATGTTTATGCCATACAGAATTAGTATACTTTAAAATATTTGCAGTTTTGTTTGTTCAATATAATCTGTATCTTATTTATGATCAAGGTTACTGCAGACAAACCTATATATACTACTTCTTTTCTATGTTTACAGAGCAGTTCAACTGGAAAAACTCTGTACATTGATGGGCAATACACAACCTTATGGTGTCAAGGAATTTTCATCAGCGGTGGTGTCAGACATTGAGAAGTGTAATTCTTCAGACCCAGATGAAAGTTATGTTCTGACCTCGGACAATGTGAAAAAAATTATGGCTATCCAGATGCGTATGAGGTAAGCAATTTCTAGGCCACTGCCAACTTCATGATGACAAGTTTGGGGATGCCATGTTGCTGGAACTAAGATATAAATTTCCAAGACATTAGTGGCGCCCCCTCTCTTTAGTTGTGGTACCTGCCTACCTGCAACCTTCCTTCTGCACCATGTCACCTACGCCATTGGAGCTCTAAAAAATACTAAAATTTCCAACCAACCCACACCTCTTTATTCAACATACCTAAGGGCAGCGACCACTGCAGTTTAAAAAACTTATATTTCATCATGAATCTAATAAAATTGCATAATTCTAATCTCCCCTAGTGACATGTTTAACATTTCCCTCTCTATAATAATACTTCAAAATATTATTATACCTTACCCATTTACCACATTTTGATACCTCAAACTTAATAAATAAAATGTTGTAGCCCAAGTTTTGCCTTATATATCATATATTGCAATTTCTCTTTACAATTTTACTGGGGTTTTCTCACTAATGATCTGATTACATTACAAAACACAACTTTCATAAGTTCCAGTGTGCTAACTCTATTTCCAGATGTCAGATACCTGTCATCATAATGGGAGAGACAGGATGTGGAAAGACTCACATGATTAAATTCATGTGTAAACTGCAGGTTCCTAAAGGGTCAAACTGCAGGAACATGACACTCATGAAGGTAAATTGGAAAAATACAGTAAAGCTGGTAACTGTTTTGACGGGTACTCATAGTTTTAATGATTTCTCATTACCATGTGCACTATAGGGTTTAAGTAAAACACTGGGCTGGAAAAATTGCAGGGCATACAGCTCAATTATAGTTTATAAGTGGGAACTCACATTATAATACTGATTTCTGGGCAATGATATTGTCAGAATCAATCAAGTAATTTCTTTCCCGCTCTCCCAAAGCCCTACCCTGGGTACCTCCATTTTGGTAGCTTATGACACTGACATGGTCAGTACCACTTTCCTGAGCTATGTGTGGTCATGGTCTAGTGAATCTGTACTAAACAGTCAAAGGTCAACTTAGCTATAGTGCTGCATGCCAAGTTAGGGATGTTGCTGTATTAACCCTTTTTTTCTAAATCATTGGATATGAACATGTTTCCTTTGTTCATAAGACTGAAGATAGATACTAGAAGGAAGGATTTTGTCTATATTTCAAGTAATAATGATTTTTTTATCATTGAATTCGAATTTTGAACCTTGCAATGGAATATTTTCCTCCAAATGATGATCTCTCAATTGTGCAACAGGGATTTTCTCTGTATTCTCTGTAAGAATAAAAGACTATCATACGTGCATATAGTTCAAATTTGACTAAAAGGAGAGAATGAATTTGAAAAAGGTTGACTTCACACAATATAAAAAAGAATTTTTGCAACTGTGTATATGACAGTTTTAAATACAGAGAGTCCAACATCTTTGCTTTTGTTTGACATATCACAGTAGCATTTAACATAAAAACTCAAATAAAAATGAATTAAGGCAATTAAGGTTTTAGTCCCTAACTTAGCACACACTGTTAAGGTATGAATGGAAGAATAGCAAACGAACGTGTGGTCTTCGTGAGAAGAACTAAGCAACTGATTTAATGATCTAGCATCTGTACATATGTCCATACAGGATGTGTGGAAGAGTAGGGGGCGGAGCCCTTACGTAATACCTATGGCTTAGCATGAATAAGTAGACTTGCACAGTACTGGATAGCTAAGTATAATTAGCGAATTTAATAATGAGATATTATAATTAATGGGTGATAATTAGATAGATAATGAGGTTACACAATGTTACGTAATGTTACATAACACTGCCCCCCCCCCCCCCCCCCCGCCCTCAATCAGATACGAAGTATCGAATGAGGGTGTACCCTAAAAAAAAATTTTTAGGAATTTTTGCAAGAAAATAGAAAAATAATAATTTTCGAATAGCTGTGCTGTTATCTAGTTATCCAAGCCAAGTCATATGCGCGGTTACAATATGCACATATAGGTATTCTTAAAAACAAAAAATAATAGAAAAAAAAAATAAAAAGAATACACAAATTAATATTTTGAAAACATGTCAACAATTCCTTAAAATCAACGTCGTTATGAACATGTAACATACATTAATTAAGGTACAAATAGTCTCTTAATAAAGAATTATCTTGTCTGTACCGACACTTTTTTTTTCAAAGAAAATACACATACAAGTGTTTCATACTTCTGTTGGGTAATATAAAGTAGAATACAATACTCAAGCAGAAGTCCAATTCACAAAAACATATAAGAAGAATATATAGGTAAAAATCAATGGTAAATGCCAGTAGTTCAGTCCAAACAAGAAGGCATAATGTTAAATATAACAACAATTTCGTAATGACAAACTGCATGTTAGAGAAAAAAAAATTTCTCAAGGTTAAAACGTCAATGGTACGGTGCAAACAAAGGACATTTTCCTTTAGTAAAATATTTCTATGTTAAACTCCCAATAGGGCGGTCCAAACAGTGAATGCAGATGGCGCCACCGTCAAGTCCGTTTTGGACCGTACACATCGCCAAGTATAAGAGGCGGATAAATTGCGCATTAACCATTCGGATCGTCGTCGGACTGCTGGACACATCGCGTACAGCGGCTATCTACGACTTTGAGAAGAGCTCTGTTATATTCCTTACCATTCTTCTCCAAACAGGCAATTCATATTGCCTTGAGCAAGAGTATTAGTATATTCAATACCCTCACCCAAAAAAAAAAATTTTTTCTTCCCAAGCTTAACACCCTTTACTGTTGTTTTAATCAAACTTAAAAAATAGAAAAAAAAAACCATCTTCTACAGAGTACATGAGAACTAATATCAACAGTAATCAGTTGATAATCCCTTACCGTCTATACTACACGAGTAAGGTCCCTAGTAAGGTACTAGCCAGATCAGATTATCAACGTCGGCTGAGCTATACCCTGTACTGGGTTACATAATAATAGCTAGGGGTAGTATATAGGTCCACTATACATCTAGACCACTGAGGCTACGTGCCTCCTACGTAAACAAATACATGCGTCTACATGGTGATCCCGAGGATCTGGTGAATAAAACAGTCCCAGTAACGCTAGATTCTTAACATATCATAGCTTATTTTTTTCTTCTAAAAATCTTTAGAAAAAAAAATTTTTTCAAATACATTCGTTTTCTTAGATCAATAATAATCGATTCTTAAAGGAAACCTACGTCCATTTATCGCGAGTAAATATGACCTTAGGCAGCAACTGACACACGTGTCTGTGATGCCTCGTTATAGGCGTATAGAATTACAAAATACTCTGTCGTTACAGCCATTACATGTGTATTATCGTTAGTAATCAATCGTAGACAAAACATCAGTCGTCTGGCGACAATTCTTGTCACAACACGATCATGACCTACAGCTTGTGGTCTCGGTGTCTATGTTTACATCCGATGGGGTAATATATCAACTAATCGTGATTTGTATCAACACAGAGAAGTGTCTACTAATAGTATATGGTTCTAAATATAACCTACACATTTCAAAACAACTAACCAGAGCGAGAAAGGTATATTTCAGACAATGACGCTTGTCTGCTGCTTAAAAGTGAATGAATTCTCTTCAACTGGGAATACAAATTAAAAACATAACAATACAAAAAATCTGCAAGAATAAACAATATAAAAATGCCAGACAATGATGCTTGTCTGCTGCGTGAAATTGATATGTATCGTCGACTGAGTCCAACTCAGGAAAAGTTCATATGAAAAAGATATCAGAGGAAAGGTATAATACTCAAACCTCAGGCAATGGGGGCGAGCCAAGTGCCTATTAAAATTATCAGATTTAATAAAATGTTCATTTTTTTTTTTTTTTTCATCTTAGATCCGTTCCACGTTTGATCTATGGGGCACTACCAATAGTTCTTCCTCAGTACCATTTTCTCTCGCAGACAAATAGGCAGCTGTACTCCTGTAAGAAAGCATCAATTACAGTCCAATAACAGGTTGCATAGAATATTGGGTAGTATAAATACATTTTATATATCAATATCAATGCCAGGGTGCCAAAGTCAATTGAAAAAGTGCTCAAAAAAAGAAAATACTTTCGATCGAGTAAAACCAGATGTCTACTCCTGAGAAAAAAAAAAATGAAACATCGGAGCGAGAAATTTCTCCCAAGTATTTTAGCAAGAAACAAACAACAAAATGGTATAATATAAACATGAGAAAAAAAATCTTTCAGGCCAACTAAACAAATTGGAACAGCAATGGTTTCCAAAACAAAGTGATTATACAAACTTACATGGTGACACTAGACCCATTTGGGTCGTCTATCCAAGGTATCTGGTAGGAACTAGTGCCGGAGGATATTAACAGAACGTACATTGCATCTGACGCTGGGTTCATCAGCTCTGCCAGGTCGTGATGGTATCGTCGATCTACTTTGACCTTGCTAGGAAGCAAGATCTGTTTCGTTGCTCTGTGCACTTTTAATGATAGAGCTGCTCTCCATCGCAGATCGATATCAAGTGAGCAACAACAACACCATCCAACGTGCAATTTGCCTAATCTTAGCGGCGGGGCAGGTGAAGATCCCACGATTGCACTTACTTCAAAGGGAATTTGCATTAACTTGATCGTGACCAAATGATCATCAGAATACAATCTGAGCATAATCCAAGAAGCAGTTTCATCTTTCTGGTTTCTTGTGCATCGTCTACAGACTAGGCATCGAGGGAAGTAGTTACATATGCATCGACGATGCTTCCAGAGAAATAATATAATTTTGAAGGCAATTATTACTGCACAAATTTTCAATATAGCATGGATAGGGTTTGGTGGAAAGTAAGGTTTCAAATCTTCTGTGATTGGCTGTGGGGTGGGTATGTCGAAGCCCAGATTTATATCTTCAAAAACTGGCGCTGAGAGATTCAGTTTAAACGCCTGAATGGGCCTCACAAATGTGCATAAGATAGCCAATTTGTGGATCCTATAGAACAAATAAACAGAGAAAATCGTTACCAATATGCTAATGATTAAAGCCAAATTTATGGATGCTGGATGGGTAGACATTGTATTTATAGATTTTATAGATTTATAGATAGTCTCCCATCTGTCATTAGCAATCTTATCCGCCACCAGTAGCTCATTCGCTAGCCTTTCTACTTTAATTCCTGATGTTATCAAGGAAGCTGGTAAATGTGACAAGGCTGCATGCATGTCTTGAGGAGAGGGAAGGTTAATGTGTATTCTGGAACCATGTTTCGTTTCACCAGTTAAGTTTTTGAATGGAATTTTAAATATTACGGCAATAGCCAAGTTAAATCCTGATTCTACAAAAATATTTGTGTCGTTCCAAGGAATACACCCATCTCTTGGAGCAGATATTACCACCGATTCAGAGATTAATGAACAATCACAAGGAATTTTGATAATAGCCAATAAACTCATCGCAACTTTCGTTCTGGGTCGCTGAAGGCAAGAGAGAGTTGATCTTGTTTCTCTGCCCACTACCAAATGTTGGATTTTGTTAATCGCCAGGTGAAAAACTGGTGTCTTGTGGGTTAACAAAGTATTGAAAGTACACAATTTTCCTATATCTGAAGCCAAATCTCTGAAGATTGCCGAATAGCAGGTGTTGCGATTTGCCAAAATTCTCGCTGGGGGAGTAAAACACACCACAGAGCGACTCAGCTGAGTACATTGCTCATAATCATGCGATTTTAACTCAAAATATATCCCTAGTCTTGAGCATTTACCCAATAGATAAGGCATCTCAGTGTCTAGTACGGTATACCCCGTTGAATCATTAGAACTAGTGTGGATCGGAACACCGAATCGCACAGGTCTGTAAGCTATACACAAGTCGTCATTATATTTAAGAATAATAGGCACTGTTATCAAGAGAGAATTGTTCCAGAAATGATATTCCACCACTCTAGTGTAGGAGGGGTCCAACGAATCGTCCAAAATCGTGGCCAAAGGGAATTTTGATGCAATTTCTTTAGACAATGGTTTCAACAAAGCTCTGAGACCTCCCAAAGGCAAGAAAATATCGGGTATTTCACCCTGATTTAATCTGTTTAAGCCCCTGATGAGTGACCTCGCCGTATCGATATACTCGATTAACACCAACAGATTCAAAGTGGTTTCATGTAACATGGCATGTAATGCCATGGTGTTAGTCAACTCTGCAGTCAAATTTTGCACAAAGTTATCTATCTGTTCTGTCAGATTTGTTATTTCTTTCGACGAATTAATAAACAAAACTCCCACCTCTCTGTTGTGTTTAGTGGCGTGCCTAAATAACAACTTTAGCTGTTTAGTCAGACTCAAAATAATCTTATCCCTTTTTACATTCGATATTTCACCAAATGATAACCCTTTAATCATTGCATCCAATTTATTTTCCACTTTTGACAAGTGTGGATCAGTAGCCAAACCCAGGCCAACAGAAACCAAATCACCTACAGGCTGTAATAAAGCCTTTCGTCTAGACCTACCACCATGTGAACTAGCCATGCTTTCTATCTTGTTAAATAATGTTAGAGCTGTGTCAAAGACACGAGTTAACAAAAATTCAATTTTGGTCCGAATTGTTCTCATTTCTGAAGTTAAATTGTACTGATTTTCCAGTGTCGAAATTGTATTGTTAGGGGGCAAAATTACTGTCGGCACCGACACATGTACAAATATTTCTTCCACATCGATCAGAATTGGTTTGTGCATTTCTCCAAATGCCACTCCATAATTCTGTTTGATCAGATACTCTGCATTCGTCCAAGAGAGTAGACAGGCTACCCTGAATAATACGAGAAAAGAGAAAACAAAAGTCGTTGTATACTTTCTAGCAAGTACAAAAAAAAATATATATACATATGACTTAACATAAGTGTAATAATCAGATAACCCATATCCTATACGTGGATAGGGTTATTCTTTAGAATAATATTTTTAGTGGCTGACGTTAGTATTTACGTTAAGTTCCACCACCAAATATCGAAGTCATGCATGATATAAACGTTTCAACACATAAAGAAATAATCCGTGATATCCATGTGTAAATTCCAGGCGTTCAGGGCAGTTCGTATAAACAGTGAAATAACAAATGAAATAAATCAAGATACGAATGACACCTACCAGATTATTGAAAGAAACATGATGAACTATCGTTGAGATTGTAATAAAGGCAGCTCACGAAACGTGAAAAATAAAACAATCGGTCTGGGTGTCCCCAATGGTACACAGCCACTGGATGGAAGGGCCTGAATTAGCTGGACATATATAAGATGACCAACTCAAGCACTGAATAATCTTGACCAATCGCAGCTTGAGGCTGAGGACTGATTTCATTAGCGAATATCAATCCTAACCATATATAGTAAAAGGGGCGTCTACCAGGAACCATTGCACCACCTATATCCCTTCTCTTCTTGCATAATACAATAGATCGCTTCATCCTACTGGACTTACATAATAGTGCCATCTATCTTACTTGAAGCAAACCCTGCTAATTCCGGTTATAGAATTTCACAAGCCATATAAATTACATGCGGATGTATCACTTAATCCGGAATCCTTTTATGTCTGAATATTACGTTTCAACAGATCAACTAACTTGTTATCTGCAGCACTTGATTTCTTTATGAATTGAACATGGACAGGTCTCTTTACCTCTGCCCCTGTTTCAAGATTTCTTATTTTTACTGTATAAGGAGAAGGAAATCCGCACACAATAAATGGGCCAACGTATCGATTTTGCAATTTCATTGCTGTATTTGGTACCAACAATCGGTGGACCTTAGCATAAACAATTGAACCGATATCTAACGTATGGGGCCTGCTCTTTTCATCGTGTCGATCTTTCATCTTCTTCTCTCTGTCATTTCTTGTTTTTTCTGCAATAGCAGCAGCCTCAGCTTTCGTCTTCATTATTTGTAACATTTGGTCAATGATCGGTTGGGTATGGGAGATATCATTTTGCAGTGGGGCTTCTGCAGGAATTATTGGATTCTTCCCAAAGGCCAGGAGATATGGAGAGATACCGGTTGTATAATGATCTGAAGCATTTAATGCAAATTGGATATTTGGCAAAAATAAATCCCAATCTTTTTGACTTCTAGAGACCATTGTTCTTAGACAACCGATTATCGATTGATTTTGCCGTTCTA
The DNA here is from genome assembly GCA_942159475.1 of Sthenelais limicola. Lineage (NCBI taxonomy): Eukaryota > Metazoa > Annelida > Polychaeta > Phyllodocida > Sigalionidae > Sthenelais > Sthenelais limicola. Next base: position 7,901,492 of record OW804097.1, read on the forward strand.
CTTCTCCTTGTGAACGGCTTAAATATGGAGAACCGTGTACCTGTTTAATTCCCCAAGCCTTGCATTTGTCTCTGAACGTTTCGCCTATATAACAGGCACCATTGTCGCTTCTAAGAATCTTAGGCACGCCCACATAAGCGATTACATACTTGTGGAATTCGGCAGCGACCCTCTCTGCTGTAATAGCAGGAGTCGGCCAGATGAAACAAAATTTCGAGTATTGGTCCGTCACCACCTGGATATAGCAATTGTTCCTTTGCGTTCTAGGCAAAGGTCCCATCGCGTCTATCATTAGCGTGCTAAAGGGTGCAGGCGCCATTTCTCTGATCTTCAAGGGCAATCTGGTTGGATGCTTAACACTTTTAGACATCAAACATTCGTGACAAGAAGTTACGTGCATCTTAGTATCTTTAGCCATCGATGTCCAATAAAACCTCGCTTGAAGTAAAGAAAGAGTTTTAGCATATCCCACGTGTGCAGCTAATGATTTAGCATGAACAAATCGAATCAAAGGCTTCTGTAATACCCCAGGAATTACTATTTGGAAACAATTAGCCAATTGTGTGATCTTGGTCCTTTTAGGAAGCCTACATAAAATCTCATCTTGAACGAAAAACATATCATGAGTTGTTAAGATTAATCGAGTCAACTCGTGATTCTTTGGCAATTGTTTACCTTCGAGATAATCAGTCATCAGAGTGCAAAACAAATCGTTTTCCTGGTCATGTTTCAGTTTAGCTTTATCGAATGGAACTCTAAGCTGGTTATCAATGTTTTCTTTACCTACAGGACCCTCTTCCCCTATCCTGGTCTTTGTGTTATTTTTCCCTGGCCGAATTACAGGCCTTGCCTTTGTTTTTCTAGCTTTAGGGATATTACCACATCTGCTGTTCCTAGGGGGCTTAACAGCTTGATTACCATTATTTGGGGGAGGGACTCCATCCTGTTTATCGTCGTCATCACTTACAGGATCATTAGCACGTGTCTGAGCCCTTGTTTGTACTGGGGCTATCAAGATATCCGTGCTACTGTCTGTCAATGGTACAGAATCCTGTAACTGTATATCTGAGATAGAGGAGACTTGCTCCTGTGATACACTATTATCTAATTCGTGAACAGCTACATCCTTCTTGAGGATGGCTCTTGTCTTATACAACATGATTGGATTATTCTCACATTTCTCATCCTGGTCGAATAATTTTGTTGCATGAATGGGGTTAAATGACACGGATTTCCTCATCTCAACGTGAGGAACAGTGGGAATATTAGGATCGTATTCCCTTCGAGATAAAACATCTGGGATAATATTCAATTTTCCCCGGATATATTTCACAGAAAAATCGAACTGCCCAAAAAAATCGAGCCATCTGAACATCCTCCCTGTTAAATCTTTCTTTGTATTTATAGCAGTAAGAGCTGCATGGTCAGTCAAAATGGTAAAATGTTTAGACATGACATAATGTCTAAATTTGCTCAGAGCAAAACGTAATCCAGCCAATTCCTTCTCAGTCGCACTGTACTTCTGCTCAGCAGGGGTCAAGCCTCTTCCTGCAAAGGCTATGGGACGTAAATTACCATTAATATCAGCTTGACTGATACAGGCCCCTAAACTTTGGTTAGAAGCATCCGAGGCCAAGATGAACTCTTTAGAATAGTCAGGGTATACCAAGACAGCATCTTCAAGAATCGCATTTCTGATTTTATTAAATGCATTTTCAGCCTCGGTTGACCATACAAATTTCACTTTTGCCTTTGTAAGTACATATAAAGGCTTCATAATCTGACTGAAATTTGGAATAAACACCCTATAATAATTGGCAAGTCCAGCAAACGACCTAACCTGCTTCACCGATTTTGGTCGGGGGAAAGATCGTAAAGCATCCAGTTTAGCTGGATCTGGGTGTATTCCATCCTTGTCTACTATAAAGCCCAAAAATGGGACTCTCGTCAAACCAAATGAGCATTTCTCCTTCTTAAACTTAATATTTGCCTTGGCAAAGGCAGCAAATACATTTTTAATGTCCCTTACATGCATATCCCAAGTTGGAGATGCTATTACTACATCGTCGACGTAATAAAAAGCATTTGGAACCGCCTGTAAAACATGTTCAATTAAAGAGTGAAACGCTTTGGGAGAAGTCTTTAAACCCATAGGCATAACCTTATACCTGTAGACACCCAGAGGAGAATTAAAGGCTGTTACATATCTATCCTCTTTCTTTAAACCGACCTGATGAAAGCCAGCAAAAGCATCTAAGCGAGAAAAATATCTTCCTTGGGTCTGCCCAACTGCTTCTATAGTGTCGTCAGCACGTGGGAAGGCCCTGATTTCATCCTTTATTGATTTATTGACTTGACGATAGTCAATAACAAGACGCCAGGCCCTTTTCCCATCAGCTGTGGTAGGTTTTTGAACAAGAAAACATGGGGAACTAAATTCAACTGGGTCGACACACTTCTCTATTAAATTTTGCTCGACCTGTTCCCTTAAAATTCCTCCCATTACTTTAGACATTACAGGATTCATGCGATATGGTTGTCTCATGACAGGGTTAAAATCAGGTTTCAATTCGATTTTATGTTCATATTCTGTTGTTAAACCTAACTTTTTATCCTTGCCAACAAACGCACTCTCATTTTTCTGCAACAAATCTAGCAATTGGGTTTTCTGTTCACCAGTTAACTCCTCACCTATTTGGAAATCAACAATTTTATCGCTCGTTCCAGCTGTTTCAGCCTTTAAACTATTCACTTGTTCAATTTCTTTAGGAGAAAGAAAATCGTCTTCAGAAGCCAGAGTGTACATACCCAATACCGTGCCTCTCTCTATCGTTGAGGAAGCTTTTGAAGCGTTAAATAAAGTAATTGGTACCTTATTTTCACTAAAAGGTTTTACCAAGGCATGCTTGACTAAAAACGATACAGGTCTCTGCCTTTGCAGATTTTCAGTGACACCGATTGATTTTAACATATCCGTATGTGAAGTAATTTCAGCCACAGTTGTGTATTCTGTTCCTGGAGCTATCATGAACGTACGTGTTGCTCTGATAGGGAACATATGCTGTTTTTCACCCGAATGAAACTTAATCTTTGCTCGGAATTTTCTCAAGAAATCAACACCTAATATCATGCTTCTATGCAAAGCTGGTAAAACAATAAACCTGTGTCTGAATTGTTGGTCGCCTATTCTAAATTCAATCTCAATTTTCTTATAACAGTGATGAGCACCTCCATCTGCAACAAATATTTTGATATTACACCTCAAAATCTTATCATTTGGAACTTTGTTCCTCATTTTCCTAAAGAAGGCAGAGCTTATACAAGAAACAGTGGCACCTGTATCAACGAGAACTGGCATATTTAAATCTTTTACCTCGATGTCTATGCAACCCTTTTCAATCGGAGCTGTAACCAAAACTTTCTTACCTTTATCCTTTGGTTTTCTCAGCTTTAAAGTTGCTTGACAATCTGTTTTTCTCTCAGAATCGGTAGAAGATATAATGTTCTTTTTGCTTCCCGCCCATCTGGTCACTCTGAATCCGGATACACTGTTCTTTTTAGGAATTGTCGCTTCAATGTCAGGTATATCACACACTTGTTCACTAGAATTGTCCAAGGTCGTTCCTATTTCGTCAACTATATCGTCGTAGCTGTGTCGGTCGCCCACCAAGACACAGCCTATTCGTTTTTTCCACCCTCTCTCTCACGAGAAGATGACTTTTGCCTATAAGGAGTCAGATTTCTCTGACTGGAATTCGGCGATTTTGATTTGTCTCTGTACTTCTCTTTTTTCTCGAAGCCCACAGACTTATCCTTGCTGTTAGAGCGTTGATACTTGCTGTTATCACTTTTTTCCTTGCTGGAACTCCTCTCATAGCTCTTATGTCGACTACTAGATCGCTCCTTGCTGCTATTGTTATAGCTCTTCGACCTATGTCTGCTGTGAGACCTATCATGCTCGTTTTTGCTTCGAGATTCGTGATATTTATCAGACCTCGATTTACGATAGCTATCGCCCTTATGTTTGTCATCATTATGCTTGGAATTGTGCTTATCTTTCCTCGAATACATCATATTAATGGCCTCTTCCATTGGTGTATTTCTAGGGGCTCTATCTGTCGCCATCATACACTCATGTTTAGCTGCTAGCTTAGAGGCTTGATCAAGGGAAGATGGGTACTCTGCAGCAACCCTCCCAGCCAATTCTGAACGCAAATTGGTCACATAGAATCGTATTTGAACATGTGTAGGCAAATTTGCCTTGGATAACAGCAGCAACATGTCATTGTCGTAGTCTTCTACTGACTCGTGTCGCCCTTGTTTTCTATGCGAATAATCTTTTAACACCTCAGAAAGTGATAATTCGCTGAATTTTGTGATAAAATCTGATTTGATCCTGTTAAAGGATATGGTATCGCCATATAGACCCACAATCTGACTATAAAAAGTTTTCGCCCTACCCGATAAGTATTGAACCAACGTGGTCACCATCAGCTGGTTATCTTCCTTAATCGGGGTGGTGAAATTCTCGAATTCTTCAAAGAATTCTTGAACAGGCCTTTTTGCTGTAGGCTTCTCAAAAATCACAGGGGCTCTGCGATATTGTTTTGACAAGGCAGCAGAAGTAGTGGATCCTGTCGCTTCTGCCTGTCGTCGTAGTGACACATCCAAAAAGGCTGTTTGATCAAGCCTCATTTGCTTGATTTCCCCTACCAAATCGTACAAGGGTTGGTTATAGGCAGGGGGTGGGGGCCTATACATGCCCTGCTGTACATTTGGCAATTGTACAAACCCTTGCTGTTGCTGTTGTTGCGGCACATTAGGTCTGTATTGTTGCCTCTGTTGTTGCGGCCTTGGTTGATAATTTTGTTGCCTTGGTCGCTGTTGTTGACGAGGAGGGGTCTGTCTGCCTCTCCCCTGATTTTGATATCCTCTAGGGCTCTGCTGGTTAATATTTGGTTGCTGGGGAGCTTGGTAACCAACTTGTTGCTGAAGAGGAACATTATTTTGTGGCTGTTGCTGAATATCGTTTCGTTGCTGGTGATTAACGATATTCTGGGCCTGCTGCTGTGGAATCGCATTTTGCACAGGAGCAAAATATTGGTTATTTCCTCCAATATTCTCACCATTTTGAGGAAAATATTGGTGATTCTGGGGAGGCAAACCGTACTGATTTGCCTGCATGCCTCCTATCTGTCCTTGTTGATGATTCATATCCCACTGGTGCTGATAGGGGTCTCGTCTAGGCGACTGAGGTTGTTGCCTAGGCGACTGAGGCGGCTGCTGATTTACGTGTTGAGGGGTGGTATATGTAAACACAGGAGGTCTGGGTCCATTCACATTGAACACTGGAGCCTGGGGAAAGTTTCTGAGAATAGGCTTCTGTGCTTGTAAAGGAATGAACTGATTAACTACTGGTTTTGCTGGAGTCTGTAAAGGTGTCACAAAATTGTCATTTAATCCTGGTGTTTCAAATGGATAATATGGTCCTTGATTAACTACAGGAGGCTGTTCAACGACAGCTTGGGGTGTTAACACTCTTTCACGTTGATTCTGGTCATTTTCCTCCAGAACTTCCCCTTCATTTACCACGTTTTCATTTACATTGTTCTCAACATTTAAACCAACCTGTGGCTGCTGTTCATCGTCGATAGCCTGACCTTGGTGATCTATCGCTGGATCATTCACCGCGTCGTCGGGGTTGGGCGCTAAATGTTCCTCTAGCGCTTGGTCGCCGGCTCTCTCCTCGTCGACTGGATTGTCTTCAACTAATCGTTCCTGACCAATATTATTCCCAGCTAGTTGCTGCACATTTCTGTTAATAATATCGTCTAACCAATGATTAAACACTACTCCTTCCTGTTGAACTTGTTCTGGCTCTTCTATCTGTTCACGTACTGGAGGAGGGGGTAGCGGAATTGCTTGTGGATTTATCTCTTGTCTTTCCTGCTCATCTTCCAAAGCATGAGGCACTTCATAGGGATGTTCCTCGAAAACAAGTTGTTTAGGCTGTTGATTTAATATTTTACCACGATTTTCTCTCAATTGTCTTCTCGTCACTATCGCTTGAGGGATGGCCGCCAATCGTTCCACCGATTTCTTCAGTCTGTCGAACAATGCCAACTCAGGCGAATTCGGAGCATCTTCCATGCTTAATATCTGATGAAATGTTCAAATACTCTCTCCATATTCCAGGAAAGAACTCGCTTGTTCATGTGAGATTTTATAAGTCCAAGATCGAGCGGGTTGTCCGCCAGTGTTAAGGTATGAATGGAAGAATAGCAAACGAACGTGTGGTCTTCGTGAGAAGAACTAAGCAACTCATTTAATGATCTAGCATCTGTACATATGTCCATACAGGATGTGTGGAAGAGTAGGGGGCGGAGCCCTTACGTAATACCTATGGCTTAGCATGAATAAGTAGACTTGCACAGTACTGGATAGCTAAGTATAATTAGCGAATTTAATAATGAGATATTATAATTAATGGGTGATAATTAGATAGATAATGAGGTTACACAATGTTACGTAATGTTACATAACAACACCACTATAGAAATACTACGTTCTACTGGTCACGGTCTACTGATCCACTGGACACTTGACCTCAATTCTCAAAAGTGTACATCTCAATGTTTAGCTATGTTTTTCTCATGAAATTGATTGAAAGAGCTCCCTGATGTCTTTTTGCTGCCACTAATTGCTGTTATACATCCACCATTTGTTTCCTTCCACTCAAGTACGATTTAAACCATTTACAAGATAAATCTGAGATACCACATTCTCTTAGTTTTTTCAATAAAATATCATGTACAACCGAATTAAAAGCTTTGGAAACGTCAATAAAACATGCAATTGTTGTTTGGTTCTGGTATGTAGCATGGTTCATGTCTGTTATAAACTCCGCTTGTAGTTGAGTGCCCTGATTGAAACCCAAATTGTTGCTTACAAAGAATATCGTTTCTGTAGAGATAAGACATCATATGACTCACTAGTAATTTTTCTGTTATCTTACCAGCAATATGGCATAATGAAATAGGGCGTGTATCCCTGTATTGGTTTTTTGATTTTTGGGATAAGTTTAACAATAGTTAGTTTCCAGGCATCTGGAAATATACCACTAGTAAACGACTTTTTTAATAGGTACAGTCCGTTTCTACATGTTCGTTACCATTGATAATCAGACAATTAATCGGCAGAGAGCTTTTATTTTCTGTATTCTCGACCACCCTCCAAAAATTCTTAGAATCTTTTCTATGCGTATGAAGTAAGTTCATTTATTTCACCCTTGATATGCTCAGTCCATAGAAATAACATAGGCCGTGTATATTGTTTAGCTGGTCAGTAACTGAAGCGACATTGCAGGCGGGCAGTACACGGCCGACCTAGTTTTTTTATACTGTGCGCATGCGAGCTTTCTGATCTTCACCAGTTCCGGTCCTTCTTCGGAGCCATGTTTTCGATGCGAATCAAGTTAAAGAACTAATTATTTAACAATTTATTTCTCAAAATCGCTGTAAATCATGTTTATTTAACATTAGTTAAGTGTGCTACCGCGCCTTGACCGTCATCGGTGAATATTCACTCCCGCCTCGAATCCCGGGTAGTTCTGTATATATATTGCTCCGATTTAGCCCTTCGTATGCAATGATTACAATTATCTCTAGCAGTTCTAGCATTTCTTATTTTGATCATACATTTGGACTTATTTGCCTTTTTATATAAGAATTCACTTTCTTTGTGCATGTCAGTCAACTCCCTATTCTATCCTTAAATATTTTCTTAGGTGCAATATCATCGGCTACATTTAAAATCTTCTTGTACATTATGTCCCAACAGATATTGGAGTCATTATTTTCATATAAACTATCCCACTTGGCATCCGCTAGCTTTCCTTCTAATCGGTTGAAGGAACATCTCCTAAGGTCTCGACCTACTATATTAGCTCTAATCTTCCGAACATAATTATTCCTTTCTAAATACAGCATAAATAGGGTTATGGTCAGATAGGGAGTATTGAAAGGTACCACTTTTACATTCTGTTTTACTACCTATAATAAATAAGTCAATGATAGAGTTTTCCATCAAACCATACCTTGTTATTTCTTTAATGGCTATCATAAGATTTTTAGAAGTTGCATATTTTTTCAGTGCTCTAGTCTTATTATCATTCATGTTAATATCAATATTCAAGTCCCTGCAAATGGCTAAATTACCTACGAGGTCCTTCCCTTCATTAAGTGATTTTCTTGATCTTTCTAAATCCGTCAGGAAATGAGATATATTCCCAGTCGGGGGCCTATAATGTTATAATTAGGTTGTAAACAGGTACCTCATTCCATTCTGCTTTATAATTAATGAGAATACATCAATATTCTCATTCGATATTTGGTTATCTTTGACTATGTTATAACTATAATCTGCTCTAACATAACAACATAGGTAGCCGCCTATGCTACCAGTCCTCCTTTCGAGTCTGACTTAATTATACCCCTTACAATTTATCATATCATCCGGAATTTCTTGCTTTAACCAACTTTCTGAGAAGCATACCACGTCTAAGTCCTTATTCATTATTTCATTCCTTACTGAGTCAATTTTAGGCAACAGAGACCTGATGCTATAATGCATTATTTTAATTCCCTTGACTGATTTAAAATCTTTCCTTTTTTTAATTAGATCAGAATTCATTTTCTATAAATGACACCAAACATATTCTCTTCAGATAGAAACCAATGAGACCAATACACTAAATAACTGTAATAGTGAGACCTGTTAGATATAATTCCAAATTTACTCATGATATATAAGGCATTTTGAGCAACAAGCAAGTAATATCGATATTAGTTAGTTAGTGGCTCTGAAAATACCAGGTTTTTTATTCCATAAGTCAAAATACATTTACTAAAAACTATAAGAAATTACTGACAATTGTGTAATTCTGTTGCTTTTTTCATATTACCACTTAAAAAAGGCAGTCTATGTGAGTTCTGGACAAAACACTATTTTAAAGGGGCTATTGTATTTTCTATTTTTAATGCTAAAGTGGACGGACGTCAATTCAATTACTTTATTAGTTATGGCTTTGGGAAGATATTCTTTGTCTATAATGTGTATGCTTTTAAGGAATACCAGAATTAAATTACGAAATCTTTCTATCCTCTTGTGTTGTATGGTCATGTGTATGTAATTTCTACAGGTAAAGTTGTAATTTGACCAGGTCGTTCTTTAGGTCTGCTTATGGTTTCCTCTGTTTTTGGCTGGAGCACTCAGGAAGCAGCCAAAGAACAATTCAGTCGTATTTTTTCATGTACATTGCATACGCTCTTAAAATGTGATGCTTGCACTTTTTCTGGGCCTTGGGAAGAACTTAAATTTTGCATCTCTTTGGAACTGTATCAAAAGCACACTGAAGGTCAACCAGTCAAATTGCAACTTTGCTGAATATATGTCCGATGTATGCTCATCCAGGAGGATCCAATGACGTCAAGAGCAGGTGTGACAGAGCAATTCCATTGGTTTTTAAGTGAACAAAAAGTACAAGCTGGAAATCACAATAGCAACATTTTAAAATTGGACCCGTAAAATTGCTCTGCTCCCTTATAGTGCTGAAAATGCAAACGCAGATGAAGAATGCTTTAACAGAATAAATAATGTTATCAGCCCATCGCTCATATTCCCATCATAACTATTTATATCCACCTTGTTGGTACTCTATTGAAGTACAACTTTTAAAGGAGCTTGAACATTTGGAAATAGAAATTTGTGACCTATTGGTGTCTTTCATCTCTATAGATACACGGTGGTACAACACAAAAGGCAATTGTTGACAAGATTCAGGAAGCTGAGACACTTGCAATAGAAAACCACAAAAAGTTTCCACATATGTTCACAGTGCTTTTCCTTGATGAAGTGAATACAACAGAGTATCTTGGCCTTGTGAAGGAAGTCATGTGTGATGGCGCAATCAATGGAACACCTCTAGATACAGAGTCAGGGTTGCGTATCATCGCCGCTTGTAATCCTTACAGAAGGTCAGCCTAACTCTCAAATCCTTGACGCAAGTATGACATTTAATGAAATGTATTTCACTACAAAGGGAGATAGAGTTAATAGATGGAAAAAAATGCAAAATGAGCTGCAACATCGAGAACATACATACAGCATACCACACATACAAGAGTATAAAACTCAATACAAGACTGTATAATTGAACATCAAACCTTAGTGGAGATATCTTTCATACCATATCCACCTGTATGATGTATACTTATGCCATTCCAGGCATAGAGAAGAAGTGGTGAGAAAACTAGAAAAGGTTGGCCTGGGTTATCATGTTAGGGCCGAGTCCACAAAAGACACACTTGGTAAGTTGATCAGGTTTGTTCTATTCTATTTCAAGGCAATGAATTCTTTCTCTGCGATTTTAGAAGTTGCAATATTGGTGATTAATAGTAACAATATCAATACAGGATGAAGAGCCATTAAAAGAATATTTTAGTGTGGATTACGCCACTGATGTTTCTTTCAACTACTTCCAATGGACATGCTCACTGTTCATTGTTTTAATTCAACCTGATTATTACACTTCTTAGGTCGAGTTCCAATGCGTCAGCTTGTTTACCGCGTTCAACCATTACCGAAAAGTATGGTTGCACTAGTCTGGGATTTCGGACAAATTCGTGAAGACGTGGAGAAAATGTACATTGAACAAATCGTCAGAAAAGAAGTGTGTTGAAAAATATTGTTGGGAAAATATGGCCTACTATCACAATGGAAAGATCCTTCCCAGACATAAATCAAGGCATATCATTTTTGATAATGGAACAGCCTTTTAAAGGGTTAAACAAAATGTTAGATATATATATATACTTAACACTTGATCATTTGAAAAGACATGCTAAAACCGACTTTGAACTAGTTTGTGGTTGTGGTTTATTTTTAGCTGAAGAAAATGAGAACATTCAATGACGAAAAACTGCTTCACAAAGGATTGCTTGAATGCATCTCATCTATTTTAGTTATGGCTCAGAAATTCATGCGGGAGCAAGGGGTAAGTTTTCTCAGCATCCGCATTTTGTGAAAATGTAGGTAATTTAGGGAAAGATTTGCCTAAAAAGTGACTAATGAAATATGGTCTTCATTGTCTTTAAGGATGCTTGCAGTTTTGTCAGTCTGCGCGATGTTGAGCGAGCAATGAAAGTTTTTCATTGGTTTTATTCAAAGAAGGATACGATATATGGACGTTTAAATAATCTCATAGATTTGGTAAGGATTTTGTACATTATGAATTGAACACCTTTAATTAAGTTTAAAAACTGTTAGTATGGAAATGACATGTAATATGGATTGAATAAATGCTGTATATGAATTATGCAAAATGCACAAACTAGAATATGTTAGTAGATAAGTTATAATTGCATGGAGGGATTAGTAATGTACCGCATATTTGCATGTGGGCAGGACAACAAAATCCAGCAGGTATTTATTTCATGAATGGGATATGACCACTGCAACTTATAACAAGAATTATTGTTGTGCTCTTCCCACATTTGTGACTTGACACCAAGAGAAACTTGAATTTGTTGTGGGTCCAATTTAGTTAATTCACATATGTGAATAGGGGGCCCCAACTAAATCTTTAAATTATATTTTAGTGTAGTGGAAACTTCGATAGTAACCTTTAACTTCTTGGAACAGTTCTTTTTTCGGTTATGCATATACATATACTGTCTATATACATAATAAAAAATATTATATTATTGTTATTCAAGAAACATTTTCTTCTTTCTCAAAAAAGAACGACATGATCCTCTGGTCAGTCATGCTTGCCCTTGCTGTGTGTTACTACGTCAGTCTCCAGGATCAAAGGGACGAGTTTCTGAAGAAAATCCAGCCATGTTTTCACATATACTGGGAAATCCAGGATTTTGATAAACAATTTTGTACACTTCTTGAACGGTAATTCAATGTTATTGAAATAAATAAAATAAGATCAAAAAAGATAAAGGGTCATTTTAGTATTGATAAATTTAACGATTAAACAACTCTCTTAACAATTCCATTACCTTCTGCTGGGCTACTGGCCGGAGTTCGGTACAAGACGAGTGATAATTCTTCCTGAATCTTTGCTGCATGAGCTGTAATTTCAGATGCCAAGACACCTTTCTGGAATCCTTGAAGATTGGTGATGCTATTGCAAGAAACCAGGCCCTGAAGGAGAATGTGTTTATGATGATAATCTGCATTGAACTGCGTATTCCACTCTTTCTGGTTGGAAGACCCGGTTCTTCCAAATCACTGGCTAAAAGTATTGTGCTCAACAACATGGATGGATCATATTCATTGCCAGAGACAAGCATTCTAAAATCGTTCAAAACGGCAAGAAACTAAGTTTGTCTTATAGTTGATGACTGTGATAACATAAAATATATATTCAAAAGAAAGCACAGCTATTGGTACAATGTCACCCCTATGGTATGTTCTCTGTGAAATATATTTGTATTTAAATATTTGTATTCAGCGAAAAACATTATGTAACAGGTACACTGTATCTTAGCCGTCGCTGACACTAATATTAATAATTCATAATCATTATTACATATATTTTACCAGTCTTGTTTGTAGCTCAATCTAATTATCATTATTACCAAGGATACAAGAATACAAGAGTATATTAAGAACAATATATAATTTTAAAACCGTCACCGACGCATCTCTTTTACCTACAGTCTGATTCAGGTTTGTAACCAAAAAGTCATTCTCCGTACATACAATCCACATACGTGTATGGTCAAGAATGGGTAGGAAGTGATGGATAGAAATCCCATCTTCCCGGGCCCATTAGCCCAGCCCTCATGACACAAAACTTCCCCATTTGGAAACCCAGATCTTTAAATTTATTAAGAATATTGATAATTTTGTTCTTTCTATGTCAATATATACCCATATGTCCATGTTTCATCAAGTGCACAGACATTATTTATTGCAATAGAGTCATACATATTATTACCAAGGGTCAGCTCTGCCATTTTAATGATTATCAATTAATACAATTTAAATCTACTTTTGTTTCATAATAATATTGCTCTCTCCATCTTCCTTAATATTTATTTATCGATTTTTTTCAACAGATATTTATGACGGCTGATAAATACATACAATACAATATAATACATCATATCATATCATAAAATAGAGAACTAGCTCCCACTTTTATGTGAAATATTAAAGCCAAACATTAAATAGATTAATTAACATAGATAAAATTAATAGATGAGTTAATTAACATAGATGAACAAAATTCTCCTACCTAAGGAAAGGGTGCATATCCCCATACTGAAGCCAAGGAGATGAATTGATAAAGATCTCAATTTTCTACTAATTGGTGTGTCTGTCTCCCTCCTCCTCCCCCCCCCCCCCCCACACACACACACCTTCCCCCCTCTCTCTCTCTCTAGCCCCATACCTCCTTGCATAAACCAATCTAAATGCATGGAACAATAGTCATGTGTCACAAGTATAGTATAAAATATAGATTTATAGATTAGTTGCGATTAGATTGCGATTAAATGCTTAAGGATAAGTAATTTCAAAGGATTTAAAATCTCACCCAATATGGACTCTTTGTATCTGTTTCATGGGAATTGACTATATAATACATGTATGTTTGTGTATGTTATAAATCAACGTAGTATTCATCCTATCCAGGTGCATATGTCCTCCTACCAATGTAGCCCTCTCTCCTCCTCTGAGGGCATCATACACACATTTAAGCAGTGTGCAATGTACCAAAAGGAACACGATCTGGACACACACTGTGCAGTTGTTGTGCTGGAAGAGGTTGGGCTTGCTGAGGACTCTGATAAAATGCCACTGAAGGTAAGAAGTATAAAGCGGTCCAGCCACTGTCAATAAAATGGTGTTGATGCAAAGACAATGTAATTGCCATCAATGCACACAGATGAGGAGGGTTATTGGTGGTGGCATTGTCTTGGCATCGACAAGGAAAAATAGATCAGCAACTATATAACTCATTTTCATGCTTTTATATGTGCAATCCCATCGACTAGGCATCGCTGACACATCGCTTTGGTAATTACCTCCATTGAAATTGCACCGATGCAAAATCACATCGACGGGAAATATCAAACATGTTTGATGTTCATCTCTACCTTACCAACGCAATGTTTACATTGCCCACTCATCACTGGTCACCGCTGGCTATTGCCAAAGGCATAGCGATGATAAATTGATGCAAAGATAATGCAATACATTTTTTAAAAATCTTATCAACTACTTCATCGCCATTGCATCGCCAACGATTTTGTCAACAGTGGCCAGACCGCTTAAATCATACTCCTCCATGGGTGCCATAAGAGGGTGGGGCAAGTTGTGTTGACAATTTATTCTAATATTATTGAATATGATATAGATGGTCTATTCTATGAAACCAGGGATTAAGCTATCACATGCATTCACAGTTTAAAGTAAGTTAAAACGAGATACTAGATAAAATTTACGCAACAGTTTAAAGTTTGAAATCAGATAAGGCTGTAAAATCCTACACATGCGGAATGTGCAATTTCAGGTTTCTCCAAAAATTATCAAAATTCTATCTTAACTCTTAATACCACAAAAAACGTTTATCATAACCAATTGGTTGTCTCCAATAATGATCGTCCATGGGAAAGACTATTTAGAAAAACAATGAAGTTCATAGTTATAATAATCATCGTTCATTACACATACTCACATTGGCGATGGTTCTCTACATAAGTACAGTGAGAGTTTTCTTATTACAATTAGGTATACAATATGTGTGCCTTAAGTTTTAACAAGAATGGGGCAGGGGTAGGTCGTTTATGTATAACTTGAATAGTATGGAACCCAAGGTTGTACCTTGGGGTACACCACAGGTAACTGGTTGTGGTGGTTACAGAATACCATATCTTCTTAGCTTGGTTAGTAATCTGGAGTGATTAACTGTGTCAAAAGCCTTTCTCAAATGAAGTAACGTAGCCCTTACAACATTGCCTTCATTGAGGTCATGATAAACATTTGACAAATTTGTCACCATTGCATCTTGTGTTGATCTATCTGCTCTTAAGCCAAATTGGTACTTGTATAATAAGTTATAATCCTCTAAATAAGCGGCCACTACATTTCATTTGTGCAAATAAGTCGCCTGTAATCCATTCCTGGCAGGCCTTAAGATTATTTAAGGTTCTTATTGAGCAAGTTTTATCAACAAATTTAAGGATTTGACAAAGCATGGCATTCCAGAAGACAGGGTTGCGACAGTAGTCCTTTATTTCCCGTGCTAAGCTGAGGACGGCATCTTTCAATTTTAGCGTTTGAAAAGATACAAGTATTGGCCGAGTTTGGTCTTTTTTGTACTTACCCAACCTGTAGGCAGCATTGATGTCATCACAATCAAGTTCATTTATTATCGGATTGATCAGTTCAAAAAGCTTCGAGGGATATTTTTTTGATTTTATTCTTTTATTCTGTCGAGTATCAGATTTAATTTCCTTGTTTTCATATCCAACAGTTCTGATTTTTCTTATTCTTTACTTAGCTGGTTTTTGAGCTTCTGACGATCATGAGATGCCTGTGCAAGCTGATTCTCGTAGCCTATTTGTTTATTTTTCAAATCTTCCAGCTGTTGCTGGAAATTAGCTTGGAATGAGGTTGCTACTATCTGAGTCTGTACTGGTAGGGGTAGTGGCGTAGCTGGCTCTATTTTATGCTTGAACTGTTTCAAATGGTCGTCTATTTCTGATTGAAGGGTAGAGAGCATTTTTGTTGCTGAGTCAACCAAATGTTGGATTCTTGTGTTAACTAGTTTTGATAAGTTATAGCCAGTTACTTGCGTCTCTACCATTGATAATCTTATATTAAAAGCAGATAATTCAGCATCATAATGGATTTTATGAGTACTGAGATCTGCCGATAGTTTTCTGAGATCAGCAGCCATGGTTGCATTTTGAGTTATTAACGTCTCAGTTTAAAATGTCAATATTGTAGTATTGTGTGCTTTCAAGACATTGACCATAATCATCAGTTAATATTAATTGAAGTTGCGATTGGTTTAGTAGGCTGTCTGTTTGAGGGCCATTTTCATTTGAGTGGTTGGTTGGATCTGGGATAGACTTCATTGAAGTTTGGACTGGTATCAAGTTAGGCTCTGGGGCTAATTCGGTCGAACCACTTGCTTTTATCTCAGTAGATGGACTTGAATCTACATTAAGTACTAAATTAGGAAATTAACGTATCAGATGGCATACCAATGTTATACGGGTTGTCTTGGAAGCATTTCACCCAAATAACGTAATTCTTAGTGGCAGAAGCGTAGTGCTGACTTGCATGTTTAGAAAGTTTTCAGATATTGTTCTGATAGTTGTCAAGTAAAACACCTACTAAGAAGGTAAATATAACAAATGATAAATGAGTATGTAATAAATACCCAATGGCACTCTGTATAGTTTGTAATCAATCTCAACGGACGTCAAATCTCACTCCACCCCTTTGGGGTGTCGTGCAATTTGGCCTGTCTTCCGTCTTGATTGATTACAAACCTCCATTATGCCATTGGGTATAATGCCAGCAGTAAAGTAATATTCAAATATAAAGTTCTATTTTTATGATATGTTAATCTAAATGTATTTAAGATCATTTTGAATAATCTTAACAAAGTCTATGATACATACAGCCTCAACTAAATATCCTTCTATATGTGTTCCCTATACATCAGACATGGAAAGTTATAGCTCTATTATAGGCGATCAAATTTCTCATATATACACTAATTTCTTGTTAGACATTATTTGCTTAGGATGAGATAAAGACACAAAGTTCCATTAAAGGCACTGCACCCCCTGCTTGAAGATGGCTCACATGAAGATGAAGAGGCTGAGGATCACAAGAAAGTAGGCTTCATTGCACTTTCTAACTGGGCTCTTGATCCAGCAAAGATGAACCGAGGTATCCTAGTCCAACGGAACATACCAGACACTGAAGAGCTCATAAAGACTGCCAAGTAAGTCAGAGGTCGTACTTATCCGTCACATGGACATATCACATGTAATCATATTTGAGGTAATAATATGCAATAAGCGCGTGCACTAACTACAATATGGATTACTAAGATCCTAAAATTTTACTAAGAAGATTGAAGAATTCATATCTATACATCTCTAAAATCATTCAAACAAAATAATGGATACAATCAGTATCTGTCACTTGTGGGGATATAAACCTCTTCAAAATACTAAATAAAAAAATCACTTTGAGAAGATGGAGAATAGAAATTGTTGCAAAATCGGGTGGTGGTGGTAAATCCTCCCCTGTTAGTATCATAGATTCCCACCTTGGCTCAGTCCCAATGTTTTCAACCACAGTTAAATGCTCCTTCTGTGATAGATCCCTAACGGCTCTACACACATAGGCTTCAGTGCCTCATTCAAAGATTCAAAGATGAAAGCCAATTCCTCCCAGGACAGCTGGAAGAATTCAGAGGAAATCTCAGACACAGAGTACTCATTGAATATAAATCCTGAATACCATTTAAAAACTAGAAGACCCAAAATTGTGTAGGTATCTGTACAAGAGATACAGCTGTACAGCTGCATTGCTGCCTCCTGGTGTCAGAGACCCCTCCTATTACCTCACTCTTAGCCAATAGCTACTTAATATAACCTATTAACCCCCATCACTCGCCCTCACTCTGCTCCAGCGCTTCACCCTACTCCAGCATCTTTCTTTCAGCCTCCAAGACCGCCATCTAAATCTCTTCTAATCTCATCATTCTTGGCCCATCCGATCGTCTAATATCAATACAGACATTGGTAAGCCAGATATACACCTCAGGAAATATATACCTAGGTACATAATCTGCACAAATTCAAATAATCAGCTTAATAAGTATGGCTGAACAGGAGCAAAATGACTAAGGTGAGGGCCATGAGGAACCACAAGGCAACAACGATAAAAAACCTCAGAGATGATAAGGCAAAGAAAGTTATCAAGCTGATTCCTTTTTCAGAGGGGTGATTCCGCCACCACCTCTCGTCTTCCGCATACTACATTCCGGGCAGGCCCTAATCCAGCATTTCAGGTCTCCCCTCATGCCAGGCCAGAAATATTTCAACTTCACAGCCCAGGAGGTCTTGAAGAACCCAAAATGACCCATGGTCTTAGGTCCATGCACTCCACGGAATATTTCTGAACGGAGAGCAGTAGGAATAACTTTACTGACGTACGTCCTTCCAGTGCGTCGCCGAACCCAAGTCAAGCACAACACACCTTATCTCATTTTCAGACTCCCCACGTTATGGATGTAGGTACAGTATTCATCCGACTCCCCTGACAGTGACTGCTTGTTAGGGAGTGGTTGCCTACCTTCCACTACATCGATAACTCTCTGGATCAGCGGATCATCCTGCTGAGCCTTCTGAATTATCTCATTCCGTGAGGCCATTGTCACAGTTGCCTCAGCGACAACTGCTTTGTGAGCCCCACAATCTTCACAATCTAAGTGTCCGCACTTCCGAGTTGGAAGTCGTGAAAGTGCGTCAGCATTAAGATGTTTCTTCCCCGCCCTATGGAGAATCATAGCCTGATCCAGGCCATACTCCTGCAGTTGAGTTAGCCAACGTGCGAGCATGTCCATTGGATCTTTGAAGTTGAGCAAGCATCGCAAGGATGCGTGGTCCGTCCGTACACAGAAATTCCGGTTCCCTAGCAGGTAATGCCGGAACTTCTTCAGGTAGGTGGTTAGTACTGCTAGAAGCTCTCGCTTTGTAGCACAGTAGTTTCGTTGGGGTTTATCCAAGCTGTTGCTCGGGTACCCAAGCACCACCTCCATTCCGTCTTGTATCTGGGACAGGACGCCCGCCATGCCAAACCCACTAGCATCCGTATCAAGGATAAACTTCCCTTCTTTCCGGGGATATCCCAATACTGGAGCTGTAGTTAGCAATTCTTTGACTCCGCAGAAGGCAACTTCACACTCCGGAGTCCATTCTATGGATCTAACATACCGCTTCTCTTTTCCCACTGCGGTTACTATTGCTTGCAATGGAGCGACAGTTGAGGCAAATTTCGGCTGAAATTCTCAATAATAGGATGCAAATCCTATAAACTGACGGATCTCCTTTGTGTTCGCTGGTCTCGGCCAATCATGGACCTTCTGCATCTTCTTAGGGTCGGCGCGGATGCCCTTGTCTGAGACCAATCTCCCCAAGTATTCCACCTCTCGGCGGAAGAGTTCGCATTTCTTGGGTTTCAATTTCAATCCATAGTTCCGGATTCTCTCCAGGACGAGTCGGAGGTTCTGGAAACATTGTTCGAACGTTTTCCCGAACACCACCACATCATCCAGATAGACTAGGCAAGACTTCCATTTAAGGTCGTTTAGCATCCGATCCATCATTCGCTGGAAGGTAGCTGGGGCATTGCACAGTCCAAAGGCCATTACTTTAAACTGAAACAATCCCACACTGGACAGAAAAGCTGTTTTGGCTTTGCTTTCCTCGTCCATGGCTATCTGCCAGTATCCGCTTTCCAAGTCGAGGGCGCAGAACCACTTGTTTCCGCCTAGTGCCTCAACACATTCATCAATTCTGGGGAGCGGGAAGCTATCCTTCACCGTTACGGAATTCAACTGGCGATAATCGACACAGAAACGCTGAGTACCATCTTTCTTCCCAACCATCACAATGGGTGCTCCCCACAGACTGTTGGAATGCTCAATGCATCCCTGTTCGTACATCTTCCAGATTTCTGCTTCCGCTGCGTCACGTTTTGCCACTGGAATCCGCCTATATGGAAGTTTGATAGGGCGGGCATTCGCAGTGTCAATGATGTGACGGACCACATGGGTACATCCAGGCTCTTCTTTCCACCTGTCTCCAGGTAGAGATAAGCACCCCCTAAACTCGTCGAGAAGACCAAACAGTCTTGACTTCTCACTAGGATCCGTCAAGTCTGTATCTCGAACCAGTTTCTTCAGCGGACATTCCGTACTAGGTGGTATGGGAGTGTCCAGCATAATCAGCTCATCATCTACTACAGACGGCATTTCTACCACCTGTATTGAGTTGACGATTGCTTTCTTAATCTCTTGATCCACCCCCTCCGGACAAGTAAGAGGGGACGATTGCAGCGTCACCTCACTTACTTTTCCAACCACCATATCTGCATCAAGACGAAGGGTTTGGTCGGACGGATTGCTGAAAGCTACCACAGCAGTCGTACTGACAGCCGATATATATGTATCAAGGCCTCCCAGGGCAAATTCAGTCAGCAATCTCTGGTCGGGCTCGAACATCAAACCTATTGATGCGTCAGAGCCCCTGCGAATGTCAATCTTGGCCAGTGTGACCGTATGAGGTTGGATAATCACCGCTTCCCTCAGTGTTACCTGGTATCCATCCTCTGTCTCTTCCACCTTAATCAACTTCACAGAGGGACTCGGCTGCTTTGAACGGGGTCCACGCCAGTAGTGCATTTGTACTGCGTCCTCACCGTTATTCAAAGCTAATTTCCCTGAGCAGTATACATCACATCGATGCACGTGGCCGAAGTCACGAGCAAGTATTCCGGCCTCGGGTCCAGACAAACCCGATACTACCAGACAAGTGATCATATACGTCCGCCTTCCCATCGCCACAGGAATCACAGCACATCTGTGTACAGTAATCCGAGAATCATTACCCATCGCGCACGTCAGACGGGACGGAGCCATCGACGGTGGGCGTTGGAGGGAATCATAGAATTTCTTAGTAATCAGGCTTGTGGTTGCACCTGGGTCCCACAGAAATTCACCGACATCCCCATTCACAGATACCAACACATACCATCTCTCACCGATCACAGGATCGTGATTTCTCAGGGTTCGCTGCTCATTGCTGGATATCCGACTGATACAAGCTATGGTGTTGGTACCTTCCTCCGCTATCACCACCTGCCCTATCACTGCTTGGAGTCCGGGTTTACCCCACCGCACATCGGTGTCTCCCGAACTACCCTCAACAAGGTCACACAGACCCACCGGGCGAGTGCGCTCCCCAGGCAACCAGACGTCAGTATCCGCGTTCCGGCTAGAAGGACTTATATTGCCTTCCCTTGCCGTACTTACGGGAGCCAGAGCCTCACTCCCAATATCCACACAATTCGCAGTTTCCAATTGAACTGTGGTACTACGAAGCGCTTTAGATTCCTTGGGTCCCGCCTCGCTTCTTATGCGGACCCGCTGGAGTTATCCGGAACCGTGGACTTTCCGCCAGTACTTGTCCCTTGGTTCCCAACTCCCTTTATAGCTTTCTTCGGGCAGTCAGCTATGAAGTGACCCTCTTGCCCGCAATAGTAGCAATTTGAGTGCCTGGGTTTATGGTACATTTTTCTTATCTGAGGAGAACCACCATCCCTCCATGACGCCCAATTGCCACCCTTTCTCTGGCCTTCCAAGAAGGTTCGGAAAGCTTGCACTATCACCTCGGAGGGATCAGTCTCGGAATGACTCGCTACTTCCTCCGTGGTTTCTGTGACCTGGACTACTGCTCCGTCAGTGTGACCTCTGCGCCCTTTTATTTTCTGGAGTGGAGTCGTTGCTACTGGTGCAACGGTAGCTGTATTGACTGTAGCTATAGTTGCTGCATCCATATAACAGCTTTCCCACACTTCCGACCAATGTTTTGCATGTAGGAGATCATGGGTTGTTTTAAACGCACCCACACTGTCATTTCCTGATTAGTCAATCCCTGCAAGGAAATGCGAAGGGAGACAGCACTCAGTGTCTTGTCCAGGGATCCGACGGGTCTGCCTGGATCTTAGCTTTAGACTTCTCTCCGAAGTTGGCTTCCATGTGAGCCACATACTCCTTGAGAGAGGTCTTCTTTGGCAAAGGTCCCAACTCCATCAACTGCTTCCTAGTCCCACACTTCAACTGGCGAAGGAACTGTTTCGGAGTCCAATTGTATGCCTCGGCAACAACTTTGGTCTCCGCCAAATACATTCGCCAGGAGCTTTTACCATCCCATGGTTTCAGCTGAGGCATCTTATCATGGTGACTATCTTCACCCTCAGAGTAATCATACTCAAAGTCCGATTCTGAGTCACTGGGTCCATCATACGTGAGGCCAGCAACCAGTGATCGGTCTTTCCTGTGAGAGCGTTTCGAATGGGTTTCCCCTGCTCAATCCTCTACAGAACTGTCAGAATCATGTCCCTGGACTTTGGACGTGAACAGCGTGGAAGGGGGAACATGCTTGCCTTTCGACTTGCTTCCCTTGTTGGCTTCCGCCCCAGTGGAAGGAGGTCCCTCGCTACCACAAGCACCAACTACACTTCCGGGCCGTTTGTCATCCGTATCATCGGACACCGATTCTATAATCACTCTGTGGCTCTCTTTAGGAGACGATGTTGCCCCCATCGTTCCTTTAGAAAAAGTCACCTTTTTGTCCGTTTCTTCTGCTATCTTATTGACCCGGGACGGATCATCTGTCATTGGAGCATACTTCACTCTCGCATCCGCGAAGGTGGATGTCACAGGATTCTTAAGCGGAGTCTATTTGGCTGCTAGATCATGTAGCATACCCAACACATCATGCTCCAATTCCGTTGTATGGAGTCTGGCTCGATCGCTATTTTCCCGAACCTCACGGATTTGTAATTTGTAAGCTTGTCGGTCCGCCAGCGTATCAACTTCCATTACTCTCATACGTTCTCTCAGGTCATCATTCAAAGCGGAAAGTTGTTGGATCTGATTACTCATATCCTCTCTCCGTGCCCGTTCATGTTCGCAGTCCCTCCTTGCCCCTGTTAGGGAGTGCCGGAGGTCGTCCTCAGACATCCTCTCCGGGTTATTTCTCCACAAGAGAGCAAAGGCTCTCCCTCCAAATCTGTCAGTTCGGGGAGGGTGGGCACCACCAAACATTGGTCTAGCGTCATGAGAACGTGACAAGCGTCCTCCCCTGTCTGGATACGGTGTACCTCTTCCGAACATTCCGGTTAGGGGTGGCCCCCTTCCGTACATGTCCATCGGAGGTGGTGGTCCGAACAGTCCGCCAGGTGGTAAACCCATATCTCGTTCACTGTCAATGGCTATCGAGGAAAGCTCTCCAGTTCCCGCGACACCATTTAGTGCTGGTTCTTGAGTATGGTCTACTCCATTAGGCACCATCAAATCCGCTTCCGCCATTGTTATTGCGGAATATTTCTTACAACGGAATTTTTCTGCTACGGCACTCTATTTCTCCGAGAGAAATATGGGACAATCAAGCCTGCTAGGCTCACTGCTAGTAGCAGTTTCTATTCCTCCGGAAATATGGGACGGTCAACGGAAAACTTGCAAAGTCAGCTTCGTGAGGTCAAGAACTGGTCACGGCACCAATTGTAGTGAATCGTCTCTATAGTAAATGGCTTTATTACTAGAAGTTCACCCAACCCAGGTTCTTACTCCGACGGATCCGGATCTCGACAAAGGCAAGGAAGAACACCAACACGGAAATGTCTCTTTCGTTAGGTTTATTGCCACCCACGACCAGACTGCAAGTCTAACCAGACCCGGTTCAATCCCAGCATAGGACTAAACTGATCCAGTCTAAGCCTCAGAGTGAATTCTTACACCTTACAGGCAGGAGCAAGGTCATACTTGTCCTCACATAGTAAAAGAGGTGTCGCACCAGGCGAACAATATCTGTAAACACAGTACATAAGAACAGGTCATACAGGAATACAGTAAATGGTTATACACAATACACATTCTGCTGTAGTTGAATACAATATAAGATTCCTGCAAATGGGTGATAATGGTAAAACATATCTGTCTTGCAATTAGTACAAATCCGAAAGCCCATTCCGTGCTCAGTGAAGCGTTACGGAGACACAGGGAATGTCAAGGACATTTGATCAATACACACTCTTGATGCGGAGGGCTATTATAACCTCCGCTCCACTACATTTGTATAGATATGATCCAGGAGTGTGCCTGACGACAGTGTACTTCTAGTCGACATTTGTATATATTGAGGGAGGTTTGTACTTCTCAAATATAGACTGAAATTCAAGAATTTTATTGTTTGGGGTATTTGCTTCAGTCAGATCTACATTAAAATCTCCTGTTACTACTATTTCATGTGTATTCTTTAGGTTCGAGAGCACATTTTCTATTTGTTGTAGGCAGGTGTTGACCAGGTCAACACCTGCCTGTCAGTTGACCAGGTGGTCTATACATGTTAACAACAATATATGATTTTGTATTATTCTTTTTCACTATTATTACCTGGGTTTCCAAATCATGGCTCATAACTGCTAAGTGTTTATAGTGGGAGATGTCCAAGATGTGTTTGTCTCTTCTTAATTGTAGAGGCCAAACATTTAAAATTTCATGCTCGTGATCTACGTCATCGAATTTGGATTTATTCAAAATGATTCTCATCGCAAGATTCTGTTGAGATTGCAGTTTATGTAGTAGAGCTTTAGGAGCGAAGTCATATAAGAAATTGCAATAGTCCAGGTTAGGAAGAATAGCTAATTTAAACAGATCACTTTTAGCCTTAAAAGTCGGGGAGTTCCTGGCTTTATAAAGCAACCTGATCTTTGAAGTAACAAGTTTTAATGTTTTATTTACAAGCGGTTTGAAGGGGAGTAGATCATCCAAGAGAAATCCGAGATATTTGTATTCATCCACAGAATCTAACTTGGAGGAGCCGAGGGAGAGGGCAAAGCTGCTATTTTGCATCTTTAACCTGGCTGAATAGCTGAGAGAAAAAGACATAGCTTTACATTTGGAAATATTCAAAAACAGCTTATTTTTAGCACACCAGATAGATATACTGTCTAGGTCCGCCTGAAGATTGCGGTGAAACAAATCAACTTTGGCGTTATGATAATAGATAATGGTATCATCCGCATAATGTTGGATGTTGGCATGTTTTACAATAGAACAGAGATCGTTGATATAGATTGTGAACAGTAGTGGTCCCAGTATAGTCCCCTGCAGGACGCCATAAGCAATAGTACCTTCGTCAGATTTTAATCTGTTAACAGTGACAAACTGCTTTCTGCAGTTGAGGTAATTTGTGATCCAAAGTAGTTCCATGCCGGAAATGCCATGAGACTGTAATTTATTTAAAAGAAATTGATGATGAACGGTGTCGAAAGCTTTGCTGAAATCAAGAAAGAGTGTTTCATTCAATAGCTTGTTATTTAGATTGGAATAAATATTATCTAGAAAATCAATTTAGGCTTGATGTATCGAATAATGCTTTCGGAAACTGTATTGGTTATTATTGAATAATTTGTTTTGTTCGAAATGGTCCGTGAGCTGTTGCTGCACGGCGGCTTCCAGAATCTTGGCAGGCATGGAGATACACGAGATAGGTCTATAGTTTGATGTGCTCAATTTGATGTTCGCCTTAAATAGTGGCGTAACACGAGCTGATTTAAAAGAACTGGGAATCTTATCTAATAATAGAGAAATGTTTATGATATGAGTCATTTGATCAGTCAGAGCTAGCAAACATGACTTCAAAATGGGGGTGGGGAGAAAATCGATACCAGAGTTTTTTGTGGCATCAATTTTTTATATTAACTTTCTAACTTCCTGTGAGGAGAGCTCAGAAAAATTAAATTTTGGTGACTGAATTGACTTCTGTTTTTGCAGAGCCATTGGTTGAGTCATGATCAGTATCGATTGGTGGGGTGATCGTCCCAGCAAGTGCGGGACCCACGTTCAAGAAATAGTTATTGAATTCATTCGGAACATCAGATGGATTTAGCATTAGCCCATTTTTCTCAATATGAATAGTGTTATTCCCCTTTAGTTTACCCGGATTAATAATCGGCCTTAAGAACTCCCAGTATTTTTCGGGATTTTTATCATGAAATTCTAAACTGGATTTAATAAATTGAGCCTTCGCTGCCTTACATTTAGAGTTTGCTTGCCTTCTTAGGGACTTAGCCTCTTCTAGAATGAGGGGGTCCTTAGTTGAGTTGGCAATTCTGAATGTCTGAATTTCTTTAGGGGACACATTTTATCTAGGTAATGTTCTATGTTTTTCAATAGGGCATTCCAGCAAGATTCTGGGTCAGGGTTACTGTAGAAAGCTCTCCAGGGCTGGCGTTCATAAAAAAAGTGTTAACTCCTGTGTTTAATTTGTGTCCATAATGCTAACACACCGGTTAGTGGAGTGTTAGCTATCCTCGTGTTAGCCTGGTGTTAGCGCTAACACGAGGATGGCGCTGGTGTTAGCCAGCACAATGTGTTAGCGCGGGTGTTAGTTAACACCCTGTGTGCTGGCTAACACCAGCGCTATCCTCGTGTTAGCCGGGTGTTAGCTATTTTTTTTTTTTTTTTTTTTCATTTAAAAACATCCGATACAGCCTGCCATCATTACCTAATAAGCCTGACATCAACACTCATAGCCAGTGGCACGATGTCTCATATACCCTTCACAGATGATACATTATTGATCAATAACTCCAAGTCTCAAACTGCATGACAATATCTCTCCCCTCCATTCATTATTGTACACACTTTCTCTCAGACAAGTTTCCCGTATGTATGTATATAACATTAACTCGGTACAATTCATATTGGTGTGAAAATTTCCATTAGTATCACTACATTGAGAGCACGAACACTCTAGACAGTGGCAAAGTGACTTCTCTATTTTTATCTATCTATCTTATCTATTTTATACCTTTCACTGTCATACCATATTTCCTTTTCCTTCCGTAGTACACTTAATACTGTAAATAATACTCGAGGAACACCAACACTCCAAGTTAGTGGCACAGTGCCACCTCTGATTAGCATTTTATACACTCTTCTTGACCAAATCTTCTTGTTGTAAGAAAGAGAGGGGGGGGGGGGGGGGGAAAGCTAAGAAAGAGAATGGGAGAGTGAAAGAGAGGAGAAAGATAGTGAGTGAGAGAAAGAGGAAGAGAGAGGAAGCCCGGACAGGAAGAGACAGAGGAAGAACAGAGAGAGGGGGAGAGAAGAAGAGACACAAAGAGAGCGGGAGAAAGAGTGAGAATCTTAACTTGGTTAATCCAGGGCTGGAAAAAATGCATGCCCTGTACTGTGTATAGATCTATACAGAATAATTGTTATAGAATTTACTTTCGGTCTCCTTTTTTGTTTCAATAATCGATTTCCATGATCAAAATATATCTACAGAGCCTTCGATTCAGGGCGGAGCAAATGAAAAAAAAAGTAAAAAAAAAAAAAAAAAGAAAAAAAAATGAAAAAAAAAAATAATGCTTCAGCTTCTTATAAGACGAATAATAAATGTATAAATCTTAGCTAACCCCCGCGCTAACACTGGTGCTGGCTAACACGAGGATAGCGCAGGTGTTAGCTAACACCCGCGCTAACACCGGTGCTGGCTAACGCCTGCGCTAACACGGTGTTAGCTTATGGACACTACCGCTAACACCGTGTTTGTCACCCGTGTTAGTGTTCTGGCACTGGTGTTATAACACCAACTTTTTTTGAACGCCAGCCCAGTCAAGGTTCTGTAGAATCTCATTGAGAGTTTTTTGGTCCAGATGTTTAGTGCATCTGGCCCAAAAAGTATCAACATTATAAGTGGTTCGAGCTTTTTTCCTCACAAGGAAGATAGGAAAATGGTCAGAGAGATTTAAATCTATTACACCGGCAGCACTGACATGAGAATAGTCTGAATAAAAGTGATCTATGGTAGTCTGTCGGCTTTTTGATATATTGTACTAGTGAAAAATCGTTTATCAAGCTTTTAATTTCAGAAGAGAGACTAGTCTTGGCAGAGCAGATTGTATTAAAGTCCAAATTCAAATCGCATGAAAATTTGAGTTGAGTTTGCGAGGTACAAGGGTTAAAGGCACCACACAAGAGAAATCACAAGATTTTCAAAATAGAGTGTTTAAACAACAAAACTAATGACGTAATGTTTTGAGTAGAAAGGTTTCAAACATGGAGCAAGCTGTTCGGGCAGCTAAAATTTGTAATTTCAAGTTCTGACAGTATTGATCTTATCATCTAGATCATCGCTCAAAGGCAGGGCACCATCAGTGCATTTGAGAAAAGATATGATAGTAAGTGTCATTTTGTTCTTAGAATAGTGGGAAATAGTGATCTGTAGAGAGAGCAACCGGGCTTGGCACTAAAGCAAGTTACCAGTCCCTGCCGCTCAGACTCTTTAGTCAGTACACTCCCTTTACATTCATTACATGCTAGTTCAATTCCATTTACAATTTTAATGTTATTTAGTAACCATCAGACTAGCATATTTTCGACATATTTTGAGATAATCATCATTACATTAGATATAGGGAGTAACATGTACAAAAATACAAGTTGTAGTACGTTTAGTAGCACATTCACTTTGACATAAAAACCTCAATGAGGAACAAGGCTTACATTCCAAGAATGAAAGAACCAATGGAGCCAGAAGTGCTCAGGAAGGATTTGAGAGCCAAATCATCAAAGTGGCAGTGTTATTAATGTTCCAAGGTGCTCTTCGGCAATCAGAGGTAACTCCACCATCCATGAAAGCCTTTGACCCGAAGAGACACCTCATGAGATCAGATGTGGTTGTCAAACCTAATCTGGATGAAATCTCAGTGAACATTAAAGCAGCGAAGAACATGCAATCCACATACCAACGGAGGGTGATTAAACTTGCCAAATCGCCAGATAAAGAAATGTGTGTAATAAGAGACATCACAGACATGCTGATAGCCAACCCTACATTAAATGCTGACCAATCTTTCATAAGTTTCAAGGCAACCACAAGACCAGTGCCAGCGACCTTCGTCAGCCGCAGATGGACAAACCATCTAAGGCAAAATAACATTAACACTAATAAACTCAGCCTCCACAGCCTAAGGAAAGCGGCAGCCACAGTCGCATTCAAAGCTGGTGCCACCGAACTGGAGGTTCAAAATTACGCAGCTGGTCCTCCCAGGCATACAAAGCCTATGTGAGCATGAAATACGCAAAAACCAACAAAAAGATCATAAATTGATCGCTAAATAATTAACTCAAAGACTCAGAACAATCGCCCAGAAATTAATACTAGTGAAAAACATACACTTATCTTACACATCATTATTCATAATGTGCCGCTCAAACTATTCAATCTACAACCTAAATATCTGTTACCCCTACAAATAATTTTTCATTGACCTTCCCTCCCACTCCTATATATACATACATTCTGGTTATTTGGCCTATATATCATGTACTTGCTTGTTTACAACAGTGTAGCCAACAAGCCATATTACATCATATGTATAATAATTAAAATTTCCTCCAATAATTTAATTAGCCCAATCCCCTCTTAATAAGCTTCAAGTAAGATTATTAAAATCAAAAACATCAACTATTAGTACAGGCATTTTAGCATGGAACCCGGAATAAAATAACGTAAAGCTGATTTTTGGATATATGATGCGGGACACATGGGGGAACATTCCCTGAAAAGTCCCCACTTAGGGACCGTGTTCTTTTTGAGATTTTGACGTTTTTGTGTCATTTTCCACAAAATAGCATTGGTCTCTATGGAAAAAAGCACCTGGCTCAGGCCATTGTTGCCAATATTAAGAATATTTAGCATTGTTATTTGCAGGCAATATAACCTATATAAAATATACTGTACAGGTTGGGGTACCATAGTAAACAAGTACGTATGGAGATTCCAAAAATATATATTTCAACAAAATATATATCTTTTAAAATTGTGTTGCCATAGACTTAGTAATACAAGTTAGCTATCGATCACACCCTCTATATAATACATTTAAAGAAAATCGTCCAACAGAAAAAGCTTACAAACTGAAAAATACATTTTGCTTGTTATCAAGAGCATCGGTAATGTATGCTATTTATTCACCCTAAGCTACTGGTTTCTTTGTTTGCAGGGGAATCTGCAGAAGACCTGAGAGTAATGTGTCACGATATCTGGTACCATTAATGCCATCCATGGTGCAGGCTTATTTCAACATCTACCAAGACAGGATGGACAGATTTAAAGAATTCTTTGGGCTACGAGACTTTTACAGGTGAAAAAACATTGAAGAAATGTGTGACTTTCTTCAGTAAATGAAATAAAATAGGGTCGGCAGCCAGGCGAGACTTCAATCAACACAAACACAAACAGGGTTATGCTTTCAAGTTCAGAACTGAGCAGGATAGAAGAGGCTGAACCACTTTTATTCAAAGTATTTACACCCAGTTGATCACACTAGATAAGACTGATTAACAGTGTACACACAATTGTCTTGTCTTGGCCCTGGCCGAGCTATCTACCTCCCCCTCCCTCCAATTTTAATCAGACCCCACCCCCCTGGCATGCTGGTCATTCTCCCCCTCAGCGACCCCTAGGAGAGGGACTAAGCACTGAGTAACTCTAGCTGAGCTCATCCCAGCACTTGAGGGTGGGTCAGGAGGTCGGAGCTGACGTAGCCAATCCTATTAATTAACCTTAATAATTATAGTTTTGTGCATGACCATTAGTTGTAGATTATAATACTCTCTTAGAATACTCCCCCCACTTAGGGATCAAAAGTGTATGCTTTTTTGTTCCCAATTTTGCGGAGAAATGTGTCATTTTTCACTCCAGAACACGGAGCGCAAAATCAGAAATAAGGGTACCAATTTGCAACTGATGTCCGCAGAATGTTGATTAAGGGGGTATTTTTGCAACTAAAGTCAGCGAAATGCTGGAAAAGGGGGTATATTTCACACATTTTCGGGCACAGAATAGCCTACAATTATGACAGAAACTCTGGGCGACTTCTGTTTTGTTTTTCTATTTTATTGTATTCATCTTTGCACCAAACCACAAATTGCTGTTGATTTACTGACTCCCACAAACTCCACTACTTTAAATTATAATGTACAATGGTTCCATACAATTTAATCATTTAACTTTCTCTTTGACTTCATTTGAT
Source organism: Sthenelais limicola (assembly GCA_942159475.1). NCBI lineage: Eukaryota > Metazoa > Annelida > Polychaeta > Phyllodocida > Sigalionidae > Sthenelais > Sthenelais limicola. Next base: position 7,932,434 of record OW804097.1, read on the forward strand.
AATATATTATCATAATCAATTCTCTCTCTCAACCTAATATTTTGGGATATCTGCCTTCTCATAACGTCATAATTACACCCCTGTGCTGTAGTTGCCTATACCTTCAGCATTGTAGGCCATACTTAAGACCACTCAAGGTAGTGCATAACATGTAAGTTATTCCACCCTTGGCGCACATAACAAGTAAGTCTGCCAAAAACTGAAATTGCTTCTTTTATTTTTATGTATTCATATTCTTTATCTATGAATGGATTGTAATTAATATGGAACAAAGCTTGGGTGAAGTATGTACACTTGTTAGTGACCTCGTGAGTGCGGAACTGCCTGCACTCCCTTGGTCACTAACAAGTGTACAGACTCCCCCCTTGCTATGTTCCATCTATTTATACAACATACAATAATCCACATGGTTAGTATAAGATCAATGTTTCTAGTTTCTTTTCCATTCATACTACTCAACTTATATATTGCTCATTATATCTTATTGGGGTGATGCTGGTGCAATGTTTGGTCTATAATCCTTCAACTTTGTTTCACCTCAGAATTATGTAAAAACAGTGCTCCCGCAGGCTCCAAATCGAAGTTATTAATGTGATTAGTCTCTGCCTAAGATAGTTAAAGCCCAATGACAACTTAAGGCAGTGACTAATTGCTGATCGAATTTCTGATTTGCAACGAACATTATAAATACGTTGCAGTCCCACAAAAGTAAAAATATAATGTTGATACAACTTTCATACATTTGTTACATATAGTATGGCCTTTGTGCAAAAGAGTATAATTATACTTTTGATCATGTTTTCCTGAGAAAATATAAATCTGGTCCACTATTATGGGGTATTATTCCCTGAGCAATATGCAATATATATCCACTTTATTTTGGACTGTATTGAAAATAAAATCAAGGATGCCAGAGTGAATTCGTTTGGGCAGGTTCCTCTCTTATTCTAGCATTCTATAACTATTTTTACAGTCTGATAAAGATGCTCGTTGGCTATGCAGAACAAACAAGATACAGACCTTCTTGGCCTCAAATTGAACATGCAGTCAAACGAAATTTTGGAGGTCTCAGTGATGTTCAAGTGTCAAAGGAGTTTGAGCGACTACTTCGGAAGGAATTGGACACAATGGTTTGTAGACAAATGAATAAACAGTAATATATATGAATTCAACACATACCTGTCCACATATGTCTCCTATGTCAAACCATAGTTATCATGGTTTTTGTTTTAGACATTAACATCACAAAATGGTTTATTGTATTAAAATGGATTGTCATTGTTAGAAGAACAAGCTTATTAAAATAAAAAATGCTTATTTGTCTTAATATTTTGTCATTGAAACACTCAACAGCATTCAGCCACCGATGATCCAAAATCTACACCAAAGGACTTATTACAATCATGTTTCAGTACCAAGTATATGTGGTAAGTATATTTGTGTGTCAGAGGCTGACTTTTGACTAACTAAATATGATTGTAAAGGTTTTGGTATGACTATATGGCATGTTCCACCATTGGGGATAATTTGACGTTATGAGTAATATCTTTTGAAATGACCCTTTTACAATATTCTGACCATCAAAATTGGTTTCTGTTGTGAAAATGAAGCAAGGGACCCCCCCCCCCCCCCTTTTATGGATCTACCATGAATGGTTAGAAAATATTGCATCAAAACCCCTTTCTTTCTCATGAAAAAAATAGTATGAATGAATTGAAGGTCCATATATTTGTCTTCCGCTAATTTAATATTATTTCGCCCATGCTATTGCCTTACCCATGTACTGAGGCATCCTGTGATGGCATAAGAATTTTATATTCTGGTTATGGGGCAAAATGCGTTGGGGTAGGTAAAGCGAAGAACAAACCAGCTACATTTAAACTCCAATGATGCAATTAACCTTATAGCAGAAGAATGAGAGAGTTGAAATGTAGTTTAATGTAGAATGGTGTCGACGCAAAGACCATGCAAAGACGATGTAATTGCCGGCAATGAAAAGGGCTATGGGTGACTGCATTGTCTTTGCATCGACAAGAGGAAAAAGTTCGGCAATTTAGAATCAATTTTCATGTTTTTACATATACAATCGCATCAACTAGACATCGCCAATGCATCACCATGGCCCTTACCTCCATTGACAATGCACCAATGCAAAATCTCATCGGTGGGAAATATTAAACATGTTTGATGTTGATCGCTACCCTGACCGATGCAATTTTCACATCCCGCACTCATCGCTTTGTCATCGCTGGCTATTGCCGAAGACATAGCGATGGATAGTTGATGCAAAAGATGATGCATTGAATTTCACAAAAATCTTAATGACTAGCTAATCGCCAATGCATCAACGATTTTGTTGACAGTGGCTGAACTGATTAAATGTCAATATATATGTTAAAATTATATTAATTATTGTTTTCTATGTTATACCTATTATGAGCCCTATCAGCAAATGCAATATGATTTTAGTAACATGGGATATTGCTCTGCTATGACCAGAAATGAAGTAAAAGTTGTCATTCATGATATTGTCGACATTCAACATCTTTGAATTTTTCGGCAAAATTTAGGGTTATTTCTCCCCAACAGTGGAATTGACCATATTGTTGTTTCCTCTTTCCTTCTAAAACTTCCTAAAGCTTGACCACTTGATATAGAAGAGGAATAATGTTATCGTTTCAGGTTAATTAAAGGCACTGTATTCTGATTAACTACATCTGTAGACAATGGCTGGTCGCTATGTTTTAAGCATTGCATATCCACAATACACTGATGAAACCATGATAAAGCAAATTATACATGGTTGCATGTTAAATGTTCTAGGGAAAGCCGCTACCCTCTCTTAATGACAGAGAGCGATGTTGCTCTTCCTATACTACAGCGGAATTTTGAATGTATAGGAAAAGCTGCAGTCATCTATGGCAGTGCCTTTCCAAAAGATCAAGACCTAACGGTGGTAAGCCTACGGCAGTATAATGTAGACTCTGAAAATAAATAGACCTGTTTAAAAACGTGGTAAAATGTTATTATCATTCAGGATAATATGTGCATCACATTAATGGGGATGGGCCTATCCCTGCTGGGCTGAGACTACATGTATACCATAGATAGAGAGATGAGACCAATGGGGAACTAGCTGTATAACACATTTAATTCCTCATCCCAATAAAATGGAAAACGTGTTGTATCTCACATTCTGTTAAATTGCTCTCTAATAGGTGTATAGAAATATCAACAGGATCAAGATATGCATGGAAACAGGGCAACCAGTGATACTTCTAAACCTGGATAATCTGTATGAGTCCCTCTACGATCTCCTCAACATGGTATGTTCATGTATGTTCATGTAAACAATGCATTGTTGGAAGAGAAGCGTTTATGTCTTTCGAAAATAAATGCAAAGTATAACCTGTCTGCTATCAATAGATTAGTGCAAACATTACCTATTGAATGTGTATAATAATTTACCACTGACTAGTATTCCTCTTATCTGCAGTACTATGCTGACTACGGGGGTGTCCGGCTGGTTGACATTGGTTTGGGATACACAAGAGTGAAAACCCGCATTGAGGAAGGATTCAGGTGAAGGTTTTTACAATTATAATTTATCAAAACATAAACAATGTCATGTCGTATCAGGACTTCCAGCCTGACTTAGCTCCACCTCTACATGGGATCGGGAAGAGAAATATAACAATTGATGTTCATGAAATCAAATCAAATCACCACTAGCTTCCTTATAGCACATTATACAAAGGGATGCAATCACTTTAAGCGGTCTGGCCACTGTCAACAGAATGGCGTTGATGCCAAATTGATGCAATTGCCGGACATTAACCATTGACAATGCCCATTGACAATGCTCCAATGAGAAATCACATCAACAGGAAATATCAAACATGTTTGATGTTCATTGGAACCCTTACCAATGCAATTTTTACATCGCCCACTCATCGCCAGTCATCACTGGCTATTGCCAAAGGCATAGTGATGACAAGTTGATGCAAAGACGATGGAATGAATTTCACAAAAATCTTATTGTCTAGCTCATCACCAATGCATCACAAACGATTTTGTCAACAGTTGCCGAACAGCTTTAATTTGTACTTTTGTGAACAACCAGTTAATCACTGCCTTGCTTAATGTCCATCATTAGTAATTTGATATCAGCGCTTACTGCCCATTGGTGCCCTCTGACTGTACTTTGTATTGAAATAATTGTAAATGATGAAATCCATTTTCTCTACCTGTCATAATTTTAATGATAATATTCCTCAACATGGTTACCATATGAGAAATGTTAAACTAGTATTGATGCCCTGGTGAAAAGAAAAAATCAGGAAGAACCTTTTCGGTTGTGTCATGGCCTTTTTGAACTCTCTACCAATGGAGGTAAAAACATTGGATGATGACAAGGTTTTTAAAATAATGGGTACAAACCCGTTCAATAGAACACTAAATATCTGGAAATTTACAGACCCTGAAAATCGTATTTAGCCCTTTCAGTTGTTGAAGTATTTACATTGATTTTGACTAGAAGGATTCAGGAATATGCTTTTGTATGTTGATTATTTTTTGGACTAATTAGCCTCTCCTTGGATAAGTAGCAAAACGATGATTATACCCGGGTGATGGTTCTTAACTTGTTTTGCTTCGATTTTATTCTCTTTATTAAAGATATAACAGTTTTATTGTTAAAGCCGAATTTTCTGTATAATCTACAATATCTTGAAAACCTTTAATCTACCACTATAACATGTATTTGTTAAACTACAATCGCTGTAACGCTAATCGCTGAATCCTATGCTTTGCTTTTTCCCATCAGCTGATACTTAGAAAAGTGTGTAACAACATAATGTCTCTTGGTTGAAAAAAACAAACATTTGTACACAAAATTGTGTTTGTGTTGCCTCGAAATTGCTTGTAAAGGTCTTGTGTGTGCCGCCACTTAGTAGATGGTGATGCACAATAATTAGTACAATCTACTAGATTCCATAATGACAAATCTAGGTCATAGAACGTAGTGAAGTTGGTAGATTCTACTAATTCAAGATAGTGGCATTATATTTGATAATTGTGCATGCAATAGTTTTCATATACTGCTGGACAAGTATGACCTTGCCCTTCCAGCCTCTCGTCCACCATCCCTATTATAATAGCATTTGAGAAGTAGTTTAAGAAATTGCTTAAATAAGTATGCCCTATGCATCTGCATTTCAACACTCCATATTTTTGCCGAATACTGACGTAGAAAGACTGGATTCCATGGTGGTGCCATAAACAAACTGATTTACCTTGGAACTACTTTTTCCCCTCACTAAATGGCTAAAAGTCTACAATCATTAGGATGCACCCAGCATTACTGTTGTCATTGATTATGTACTAAAAGTTGAGTTTGTCTTAATATTTCCAGGTGTACCAACGCTCATATGCAAATGATAATTTTTTTTTTAAATATTATAATCCATAATTCCCAAGATTCGCAACTGATGCTTCCAAGAATATGAAATAACAATAATATATATCAACTATTAGCTTCCTGTCTTCCCTCTTGAAAACTGTTGCCATTAATTATTCTGAACTTCTTTTTATCAGGATCTACATAGTTGCTCCCAAAGAGCACGTATACACACATTTCCCTATACCCCTGATCAACCGTTTGGAGAAACATATCATAAATGTGTCAGACTTTCTCACAAGGCGTCATTGGTCTGTAGCTAATGAACTACAGGATTGGACAACAAAATTTACACCAAACACTGGGGCACATATCAGGTCATACATCTTGACAATTACATCAACATGAAGAGCAGTTTTTCCCATTCACACTGCACTCTTAGAAAAATGATTTGATTGCTGTGTCCTCCTCTAAAATGCAATTCTTATAATATTATACAATTCTATAAAATCTGGAGAATACTACCTAAATGCTGATTCATTATCAAGTGGCTTTATACAAATGTATTCAATTTTTAAGTGGCACTGCAAGCCTGGAAGACGCTTTTGTGGGGTATCACAAGGATGCACCCACAGCAATGGTGTGCAATATTTTGTGGACAAAGGAAACAAACGACACAAATGAACAGTCCAAGGTAGTAGCTATCATTTTAGAAAAAACAGTATTAATAGGAACAAAGGTTTGTAAATGTTGTCTGCAACAGTTTCTAAAGCTTGGAACACCTGGTTAAATCTCAACAAGTTGGTTTTTATATGGTGGCGATCATGAAGATCTAATATATATGACGTATTTCAGGAAAATGAGTCACAAGTCGCAAAGTTCATATTTCTTAATGTGATCTATTCACAGGAACCCTTGATTATACTCCTTTAATTCTTAAGTGTTTGGCGCTGCAAGTAGCATAAATACATGTACCAGATTTCGGGACTATGAATTGAATAATATTCATGCATATCTCAGGTTATCCTAAGCATAATATATTCTCTAAATTTAAGTTAACATTTCGATGAGAGTATCATTCAACCAATCATTCTATGACTCTATTTCACATAATGCATGATTTTTTAATTCTTAAAACAACAAGTCAGCAAAACATATTTTTAATTAAAATCTTGAAATAAAATCTACCTATTTATTTCACGCCCAGAAATAAATGTCATTTTTCTGACTCTTTAGTATGATTTTGAAGTCTTTATGTTCATAAAACTGAAAGAAAATAATGGGTCATCGTGCTAGTTTGTACATTATAGGTACTCAAAGCTGCAAAAACTAATGTGGACACCAAAATAATGTATCTTGCCATGCATAACGTGTGTACACACTTTTGTGTATATGTCGAAACAATGGTATAATCTCAACAAATAGATCTTACAGATTTGAAGGATTCTGTAAAATAATTAACTTTCCAAAATTGAGTTTTGAAACTTTCATGGCCTATTCAAACACCATTCCAAATTTCAAAAAGATGTCACAACGTGCTCAATTCAGATCAACTGTTCCTTCAGAATAAAAATAATTTCATGGAATGAGGTTGCTTTGTACTATAGGTGTTAGCAGAGGCCCAGCGGAAATTCCTGCAATGTGCTACTCCTGAGTCTATCATACAATTTGGCTCGTGTGAAGTAGATGATGGGGTGACTGCAATGGATGTATATTACAAGGAGCAGCATCATGCTAGTATCAAGGAATATTTGTTTCACACCATTGTTCACCAGAAGAGACAATCAAGTCTTTGCCTTCAGGTATTTACGACTGTCTAGTAAAACATCTTACTCACTAAATTGTGAGTTTACTTTTGCAAGTTAAATGTTTTCAGCCATTAACTTCCCTGTTTTATCACCATTCCTTCTCAATAATTGTGATTCTATGAAACAGGTAACAACATTTTCCAACCTGCTATCAAAACAGCAAACAGACCAATTAGCCGAAGCGCTATTGTATAGTGATAACAAAACAAGACTCACTGGATTCAGCTTGCAAAACTTTGAAACAGAACAACAGTTTTCCTGCTCGATAAGGTACTGTAATACTAAAGGCCAGGCCTTATTATTGAACGTCAAATATCTCTCACACCCGGATTACAAATACTTTGTTTTTTTTCTCTTGGCTCAAAATGGAAATAATCCAACAATTTCTATAATCACTCGATTGATAATCATTTACTCCATTCTCAGTACCTACTGTTTACAATAAAGAAATTACCCCATGAACCATATTGCAAATCGTTTATACCGATATAATATTTACCTGAAAGGGCTCATTTGAAATTGTGAAAAGTGATTAATAAACATGAATTCCCAGGAAGAGCTTTTGTTTACAGATGGGACCATACATTTTTCACACATAATATTTTGAAAACAAAAATAGAATAACTCAAAATATATAGTATCAAGACTATTTGTGGGCATGTATTATCATAAGGTACCAGATCCAGTAGTTGAAAATTTCATTAACAGTATAGGTGCTTACCTTACAGGCTGTGACCACTTTGGCCAAATTTTAGATATGAGAAATTATTTGGAAGAATTACATCACAATTTATCGAATGTTATTTGCAATTCAAATATTGATGGCTATCAATGAAATAAATCCCCTATATGGATTCTATATTTCACAGAAACTGGTCTGAAGGCAATGATGGAATGGAAGAAATCCTTCTCATTCAATGTGATTTGGGAGACCAAAATGAAAAGCTCCTTGCTTGTGCTCGTTACATCATCCATGATGAATGGTGGTGTGGCCAGCAGATGAAAGAAACTAGGAAGAACCAGCATTTGAAGCATGTGGTGATCGTTGTGAAGCTACCAAAGATCAAAGGAGGATGTTTTAAAGGATTTGAGGTGATCTTTTTAGATTTAAATTCCTACCTACCAAAGCTAAATACCGATGACCGAAAACAGTAATCTATATTTGATGAAAACAAATCTTGTATTACAACTTGTTAGTAATTAATTTAATATGGTCTCCTTTGTAATTCTTGATACGTTTGATGGTGGCAATTATTTTCAGCAGAGTACTAAAGGCAATTGTTCTAAAGATTATCTCAGAATCTTATCTTCCAGGACATGAAAGTCTAATTGAGGTACTCGATAAATTCCATGCCACAAAATTGACTGTAAATAGTAATACATGAGAAAAAAACGTTTCAAATCTCCTCTCACTCAAATATTTTCAAATAATTCAACGCATGAGAAATTTAACCACACAAATCATAAAAGATCTAAACTTTTGCTCCCCATACATGTTAACAGAGCGGTATATGGGAGGGCCTGCATCTAGACGATCTGGAGGAACCTGTGCACCCGCTGCCTCCAATCCACCAACTCATCAACATGTCAGTGAGTGAACTGTTGCAGCAAGGGTTCAGTCAGGAGACTGAGCATCATCACAACCAGCAGGAGTTTGTCTTTGACTACCAACACCTCATCTACAGAAGCATACACCGGGCTGCAGCCATGGTGTCCAATGAGTCTGACCCGAAGAGTACCACCAACATTGTGCGGTACATGATGCAGGTGTTCTCACCTGGCAAAAGAGAATGGCCAAAACATGGTTATTATATTAGCAGAATTTTCAAATAAAACAAATTCCTCTTGAACATTTCAAACTGTAGCTGTGAGTGATTTCACTTAATTAATTCGAGAGGTACTTGAATATCATCATTATTATAGAATTATTGTTTTTAATTCAGACTAATATAAGTACAGAATTGGGTTCCAGCCTCTATGAGTAGGTATCCCGGTTGGTCCTTAAGAACTTGAATTTTTTTTTTTTGGAACGTTTTTATTCAGTGGTGCCCGGCCCTCTCACTCCGAAGGTGATTTTCGTAGCAGGCCAGGCATTGCTACTTACAATTTTTGTACAGAATACAATACATGCGTCTACAGAATATAGGCTCGCTGTGGGCACTTCATAAATAGCAGCCGATCATATTTGAGCCATATTTATAATGAGCAATTTGTCACAGATGTAGAACGTATTTTCTTGCCCTTCACAATTAAGGCTTCATGGTAGCAGTGCAAACAAGACTTCATCAACTCATGGTAGAACAAGAGAAGCTCTTTAGAAATGAAGACAGTTGGTTGGTTGAAAAGGTTTCGAGCAGAGAAGCAATTGAAAAAGCAGTGACAGTAAGGTGAGTCAAAAACTGTACTTTAGTCATAGTCTATCATACCTTATGGCGTTCAATAATGTATGCATCGGACCAATTTATATGCACTTCGCAGTCACAGGAGTTAAATACTTATTGATGAAGGACTAAAAGAAATTATTTCATGTACTCTGCAACAGACGCTCAACGTGGCTGTATTTGGAGGAAAGAATTACCAAACTCCTTGCTGGACTTCTTGCCTTTTTCAACACAAACAACAACATGGCTTTGATAATGGACGATAAACAAGAACCTTGGATCAAGGAGATGTGGGTACAAATGGCCACCCAGTCAGAACTCACCACATTCGGTTATAAGGAGTACAAGTCACCTGGAAACCAAGATGAGCTGAGGGAATTTACAGTGCAAATGACTGGATATCAAGGGGGTATAATGGAACCAGGGTTTCCATTCTCCTGGATTATCAAGGACTTGATCGACCGTTCAATATATAATCAATCAGGTATAGAAATAGTGTAGTCTATGTCAATGATTTGTACTATGTTCCTAAGCATTTTACCTGTACAAAATACTGAAAAGTAATTGCACAGCACAAGTCAACCATTTTATATAGTTATGCAGAGGTATTGGCACCTAACACAACCTGTTCTATTGTGTACTAAACGCTTGTGCCAATAAGTGTTTGAGATTTGATAGTTTGATTTGGGGGATGATATACTATATGAATCATTTTCATTATTTGGTCTATTGCTGATTTTAGGGTTGGAAATATTCTCTTAAGACGTACAGCAATAATGCAAATTTAACTTACCAGTGGGTGCATTGGTTCTCTTAGATCAGGATGCATGCACTGAAATTATTTTGATTGACATTAATAGTTATGACCTAGAATGAATAACAAGGACAATATATATATATTCATGTGGTATATGTTGGTGTATTCAGGCAATGACTTCATGGAAACTAAGTTTATTACTGAGGTTGGTACAATCCTAACCAAAACGCCTTACTGGCCAGTCCTAAAGCAAGCATTTGAAATGGCTGGACCGGATGCTGTACAAGAGTGCTACCTGCAGGACTTCGTCAAGATGACATACAGAACAAAGTCGAAAGTCCCTAACTTGGAGTATGAGGTATGTGATATATTGTAGATGCTACTGAGTAGATGTTGTTGTAACGTTTTTATTTCTCTTTTTGGTACATCTAGATGTTTCCATGTTTTTCATCTGTAACCGGTATCAGTATTTCTTATGATAGTCAGGGAAAATTATGAAAAATCTGGCTAATCTGGGAACAAATTCCATGCCAAAACATTTGTTCACCAATATGTTAGTAAAGGTGTCTACTAACATAATTCAAGAACTAATTTCAACTCCCATAGGAACCTGTGATTGCTAAAAACAGAAAAATGTCCACAAGTACTTTGAAAGTTCATAACTTGGGATACAATTATCATGTAATCAAGGGTGAAACACTTTTTATATGTTTTAAGGCATGGGAATCCATTGGACTATGAAGAAGGTTGATACAGACAATATATAGCAATTAAATCTATTCATACTGACAAAAAATAAACCAAGATCCTATAAAAATCCTCCCACATTATGCGACAGAAACACTGGTTAAAACGTTTGGAGATAATTGTATTCATCTCCTTGACAGTAAAATTGATAAGATATGTTTTGACTGCAATTCAGAGTAGTCGTTTGTTCAGGAAACACATTGTAACAAAATCAGCGTCTGTTCTGGTAACATTAGAAGCCCTTTTTTGTATAAATATCAAAACAAATGATGATAATATATGAGGGCTGGTCGGGAGCTTTGAGTGAGTGAGTAAGATTGGTTGCTTTACGCCCTTATCAACACATTTAATGGAGTATATTCATGTTAATGAATGTAGGTATAAATGTAAAGAGAGACACCATCGCCACACCTGAATTGGGCGTGTGTACCGTTGCCTGGCGACCGGCCCGCGATGATCAGTACAGTACCAGCCGGTGCAGAGACTAGACAGAAAAATTTTCTCTGTTGAGATTAAAAAAAATAGTATAACTACCGCTCTGATGCCCCAGGAAATATTCTGTAGGGGGTGCTTTAAGCGACTTAACCGACCAAGCTGTTTACAGAAGGCAAAAAACAAGACACCGGCAAAGATTTCTAAATCTAAGGCCAAGGCTAGAGCTAAGGCTAAGGTAATTGTAAAGACTAAACCCGCGGAAACACCTGTAACTTTACGAGCTGAAACTGTCATGGAGAAGGCGGAATTAGCGTCCTTGGCAGGTATCGAGGGGAAAGATGTACCTGAAAGAGACATGCAGGCGTACCTGACATTGTATAAAATCAGACCTCTTCTGACTCTATAATATTATGAGTTAAAGTAATATGAACTCACAATGTTCCTTCTAAACGTATCTTCTTATACTAGTTTGACTGTACTTGCCAAACCATTTCTCCTTGCTTCAATACACACAGTCTATGTATGTATATATTCTTACTCTCTCGTAGAGTCTCGTCAAGAATCAAGTCAACAAGTCATTATAAATGAATTCACTAGGATCTCTCCAGAGATGGCTAGTCTGCAACTCCAACTGAACTCCTGAGTTTGATTTTATTGGGTCTATATATGTGAGTCGATTCATCAAAAAGAGTCCCATGTCGGCAACTTTCATTTTGAGATATAGGGCTCCAAAGGTGGTATATGACTTTTTCGGTCGAAAACTTTTTTTCCCGTAATATTAATGTTTATTATGTTTTTTTTGAGACCAAAAACAATAATTTACGCTTCATAACGGCCGGTAAACATTTCCTAACATCGTTGGATGGGTTTAAACAAAGGAGCCGAAGGCTATTTTTCACTAAATTCACTCATACGCCGTGGACATTTGCGCGTAGGGTACCCCATCACATTTGGTATCCTCGGAAAATCTGCGAATCTCCTCTAGCCAATGGGATTCTTCCCTTTTGAATCGCCGCATAAGTAAACCAATCACAGAGCTCTCTCCAAGTGCATTCGGCGTAAACAATGGTTGCTAGGGTGGTCAAGGGAGACCACGTGGGGTCGATACAGCCCTGTGATTGGTCCAGCCGCTCCGAAAGATCAACTTCCGGCTGACGCCATCTTCTAGCGTGGTCTTGGATTTGAATCGAAGCGACCAGTTATTCCTTGATTCCAGACGATTCAAGACGTATTTTACTCTCCAACAAAGTATTAAATGGACCAAGGTTTATTATTTAAACATGGAAGCTGAGGCCACCGTCGCAGAAGCTCTTAATGGCATCGCTCGAGCCAATTTGGGAGGTGTTGTCGACAACACTGAATGGCGTAACCTCATTGAAGAATATTTTGTGTTCAACGAGGAAACAGAGACGGTGGAATCTGACTCGGATGGAGAACCAGACGTCCCTGATCAGCCTGAAACTCCGGAGATGAACGAAAAAGAAGTTGAGGAAGCATCAGAACCTATTCTTATTATTGATCACATGCAGGCAGTCCTGGACAAGGAACGGGAAAAGTGCTTCACGTTTCGGTAAGTGTTGGTGCTCTGCAGCCATCTTTTCTATCGTGTGTGTTGACACGCTGGGGGACGTGATCTGAAAACTATGCTATGTACATCCCTGGAAATCATTCCAAATCTATAATCCAATGCTGTTATATGTGCTAGATACCTTGTGGGTATATTTAGAGGTTCTAAAATTTAATTGGTGTATGTTTTACGTCGCATGGTGTTGTTCGTGCGTGGGGAGTTTAAGGCCCTCGAGATCTGGGGAGTAGCTATTTACTTGGGACGTCTGAGATTCCTTACTCACCTCGTGTGGAATGTAGGGTTAAAAATACATTGTTTGTTTGTGTCATTATGGGCAAATTAAAATCTAGGATTTTGTCCATTTCAGATGTAACTGCCGATTGTTTAACGGCGGGCCATGCATAGACCATTTCACTGTGGAACAGCGCATCTCTCATCGGTCGGAACATGACCAAATCCATCGAGGTAATTTCAAAATAATGTTTTTCTCTTTTGCCTCATTGCCCATACATGCATGTATAATACTCATTCAGTATTTTAAGCTGTAGCTTGTTAAATAATGAGGACACGTGCTACCCAATTACATAGGATAACTAATTACGTAGGATAACTGTAGGGACTCAGACTAAGATTGGTGTCAGTGATATTAGTCAGTCACAAATTCATTTTTACATTCTTGTTATACTGTCGTTTCAGATGAGCTCGACATGGCACTCTTTGGCGTTTTCAATACTGTTACTGACAACAGTGATCGATGCAGTCCAACCAAGAAGGGGCGCCAGTGGAAGGGAGAGAGAAAACACCCAAAGAGCCACTACAGGATGCATAACAAGCCTACTTGCAAAGCTACCTTTAAATTCCTTTACAAGTGAGTATTATCATGAATCTTGTTGTGCCCATTAATACTGAACATTAGATAGCTATTCATAATAACATGATTAATATCAAGAATCAATATTTTGGTATTGTCATTTTAAGATCCTGCATTATGTGCAATTTCTTCCTTTGCCAACGATTAAATTATTATTAATTATTTTTTCTATTTCTTTTCTCTCTCTTCACTTCTAGGATTAGCCAAAACTTGCTGACAGTTTTGCTAAAATCCTTCGCTGAGGATGGTCTGGTCACTCGTGCACGACAGGGTGGTGGTCACCGTGCTGTCAGGTCTTTGCCAGAAGAACACTATCAACGATGACCTGAAGAACACTATCAACTTCATCCCATCTTATGCCGAAATACATGCTCTTGTCTTGCCAGGCAGAGTATCTTCTCACCACAGAGACAACATCTTAATTCTCCCCTGCCGTTCTACAAAAGCTGAAGTTCATCGTCTTTACACACAAGCCATGCAAGAGACTGGCAATAGGGCTGTTGCCTACTCCACTTTTGGTCATTTATGGCGCAAGTATCTTCCTAAAATAGTCACAAGTCGTCCCATGACAGACCTCTGCTGGGAGTGCCAGCGTAATAACAGAGACATTTCTTGTAGTAGTAATTTACCTGAAGTTGTGAAAGCTGCCAAGTTAAAGAAACAGCAGAAACATTTAGACACTGTAGCAGACGAGAGAACTCTTTATCAGAAATATTGTGCTGATGCAAAAGAAGCATACAGAGACAATGGTGAACCCCCGCTTGGCTAACATGCCCCTTGCTCATGTGACATTCGAGTACATCTCAGTTTTGACTTTGCACAACAAGTGCATTTACCTTCGTATCCGATGCAACCAGGTCCCCTTTATTTTCTCACCCCGAGGAAGGTAGGCCTGTTCGGTATTTGCATGGAAGGAATGCCTAGACAAGTTAACTACCTTATAAATGAGAGCCATTGCACCAGTAAGGGGTCAAATGCAGTTATTTCTTATCTGAATCATTACTTTGAAAACTATGGTCTGGGGGAGAAAGATTTAGATCTTAACTGTGACAATTGTAGTGGCCAGAACAAGAACCGGTATGTTTTGGCCTATTTGATGTGGTGTTACTTACTGGAAGGCACAGGTCTATTACACTTAACTTTTTGATTACTGGGCACACTAAGTTTGCCCCTAACTGGTGCTTTGGTCTCTTGAAAAAACAATTTCGTCGGGACAATGTTTCTTCTCTTCAGCAATTAAAAGACAGTGTGCAGCGCAGTACGCCAGGGGGGGTCAACCAGGCCCAACTTGTAGGTGATGAAAGGGGTACTGTTTTTGTTCCATTGTACGACAGGCAGGCATTCCTGTCACCTTTCTCCAAATCTTTTCCAGGTATCAAAGGGTATCATCATTTTGAATTTTCTAGTGACAAACCTGGTGTTATTTCTTTCAGGCCATTTGTAGGCCCTGAAAATAGTGGTACTTTTAAAATGCTTACTGTTGATGTGGGAGATGTCCCTCAGGACAACCCACCCATTGTACCTTCTCCTGGACTGTCTGCATACAGACAGTGGTATCTTTTTAATTCTATTTGTGATTTTTGTACCGAAGAAACCAAAGACAGTATGTGCCCCAAACCAACTGTACCTGAAGAAGGGCCAGGGAGGGGGGGGGGGGGGATGGCTACATTGTACAGACTCCTGCAGTCGCCCCAGTAAGAGGTAGAGGGAGGGGAAGTGGAAGGGCTAGAGGAAGAGGGAGGGGTAGAGGAAGGGGAAGGGGAAGGGACAGGGAATCTTCTTCTGACAAATCATTACAATTAGGTGGTGATGAATCTTCTGAGGAGGAGGAGGAACCTCAAGAGGAACCTCAAGCTAGGGGTAGGGGTAGGGGTAGAGGAACAGTAAGGGGAAGGGGCAGGGTAAGGGAATCTTCAGAATCTTCTTCTGATGGGGAGGTTGCACCTCCTCCAGCAAAGAGAGGTAGGGGGAGGGGGAGGGGAAATGTTGAGCAACGCCGGCCAGGGAGGGGTAAAGGGAGGGGGAGGGGTAGGGGTAGAGGTAGGGGCTGACTGCTATTTTATTGATTTTATTACTGATTTTATTACTGATTTTATTACTGGTGAATACTGTTGTACATTTTGTTTTGTTAGAATGAATAGGTGTGTTATCATGTATATATTGCAAGCACTGCACCGAAGAATTTTGTACAAAATTATTATACTCATGTTAACAGGGTAATAAAATAAAAAATGTCAAATGAAATGCACTGATTTTTTTATATATATTTTATATATTTTTATACTGGTCTATAATACCTGCCCCAAATCTGAGAAAAATCCAATCATATGAACTGGTCATTTTGCATGACGACACGTCCAACATAAATCCCACAAAAGTCTCCTAGAAATGTATTTTGCCCAAATTTCACCCAATTTTCATCGCGCGATAAGATAATAAGTTACAAAGTAAATGAACTGAATTTGGTATATGTTATGGCTATGGTAGTTAGTAAAGTGTGTCCAAAATTTCATAGAAATCGCTTGATAACAAATGCCTGTAACCAAGGATGGCGCGCCGAAGGTCACTCGCCGAACTTTGACCGTCTGTATCTCATTTTCCGGCTCCTCCAGTAACCGCGTCCCTTAAATACTCACCGCGACCATAGAAATATACCTAATAGGCCTAAAATTAAGCTCTATACATCATTGGAAAGCTCTTTCCTGCTGCTTACCCATCCAATAGCTAACTCCAAAATCGATTTTGCCGACATGGGACTCATTTTGATAGATCACATCTCATATATGGTTTCTACAAGTCGCATGACATCATAAAACAGGAACCAGCAACTACATTTTCCAAGTACAGAGGATTCTTACAACTTACACCGCAGCCCACATGTGCACCTTACATATTGCTTTGCCCTTCCGGCAAGGCCGGACCTCTCCTTTGAGAAGGTATTTTATTACCCATTAATTTTCCTCTGCACTGGGTTACCGGGTGAGGCCGAAACAGACTCTTTCGTATCGTGTCTTCTGAGAAAGCAGACGTGCTACAAGTAAACTCATGTTCCACATTCTTATCCATTAAATACTTATTTATTAGAGTCTACAGGATATCCTCCTAGGGTGTGTTCTTGTTAAGTTCAATTGGGTTCACATGAGTACATGATATAGAGATCTTAGTTTACATTAGAAATAATGTCTTTATTAATTATCTTAATTGCATTGTATAATTAAATCTTATATAATCATGTTTCCAATGGGAAGATAAAGGCTACTGACTTTACACTTGGTGGAGAGTGTGATCACCAAAAAGTCCGAGGAATTGAAGAAATCTCAACTGACGGCCGACGGCTGAAGAGAAGCTAAGGGATTTGAATGTGACACTTACCGGCTCCAGCAACGATCGAGGGGCCAGTGGACCTTATGTGTCTTTGGGCGGCCAGAATCAGTCCTTGGGCCGGCCTACTGGCGTTAGTTAAGGTAATTACCGTCCAGATTCTTATGTCACTGATTCTAGGTCCAATTAGGACCTGACATATCGTTATATGATCCATGGATGTGTGAGAGTGCTCCAAGGCATGTTGGATAACGGTGAGGCAGTGGATGGATATGTGGCCCACCTTCGGTATATCTCTTGTAAAGCAGCTCGGGAGAGATACCTTGACTCGGCAATTCTGGAATATGAGAGAGAGGTAACATCTAAGGCCCTAAAATGGTGTAATTGATGACTGGCCATCAGTGGATGTGGAGAGTGATTGTATACACCTTTGTGCAGAGAATATTATGCGCAGTTCCAATTATCAGGGCTCAGGTTACCATAGTAGAGGAAGCTATCAAAATGGCGGTGGCTGGGGAAAGGACAAGGAGAGGACTGGTCCACTTTCTCCACATTATGATTTCCGCACCAAATGGGTAACTGATGCTTGCTGGAAATGGAATGATAGCCATGATTGTTATAATTGTTGTTTCCGCCATGGTGTGTGTGGCTTGTGCAAGGGGGCACACCGCTCCAAAATCTGCGATATTCAGTTGAATTGGCTGCAAGAACATGCCATTGCTGTACCGGATGTTTCTCACAGAAGTGGACCTGAGCAAGGAGAGCTCTCAAGTGGAGGAGTGCATAAATGATGCCAAAATGGCAGCCCCAGTCAGTTTGTGATCCCTTCGACAAGTAACAATGACCGTTTTTTCATGGGTTTGCTTTCATATGCTTCAGAGAAGGTGATTACCAGTGATTGTTCAGCCAAATTATATGATTCATGGTTAAAAGTTTCGGCTCACAGCCTGTTGGAGGGAGTAGTCAGGCAATTTAACCCAGCCGGCTGGGCAAAATGGCTAACGGAGGAGGACCGCCTTGATGTTGACGTGCACTGGTTGCTTGATGGAGTATACAACGGATTCCGCCTTGTAGATCGTGAGTGTCTTGTCAACCCTTATCAAGTGAAGAACTATTCATCATGTTATACCTCCAATAATAAGATCAAATTGGACAAGCTTATCAGAAAAGAACTGGAGATGGGGAAGATGTCTGTCTCCATTGATCATCCCACTTGTGTTCACACCATGGGTGTTATTGAAAAGGCCAATGGCGGAATTAGGCATATCACAGATCGTAGAAGGTCGATAGGCACCTCTATTAACAACCATGTTTTTTGGTTTTTTTTAAATAAATTTTATTGACAAAAATTTCACAGTGTGATATTTCTCATTCGTCATCAAAAGTTATGGTACATAGATGGTGATTTTTGTTTAGTAATTACAATTCAGTACAGTTACTCCTATAAATTTTTACATTTCTTTAACTGCTTTAACCTTACATACATATAACTAAATTTCATTATACACACATCTCACATTTGTTTTCTACATTTTTTTGTGCCAGTCTAAAAACAATTACATAAACAATCCGCTTTGTCTAAGTAAAATTATACATCAATCTCTAACCCATTTACAATTTTATATTCAGGTAGGCATTGCTCTCTCTACGTACAGTCACATGACTGCAACAAATCGCGCTACATTCTATACGTTCTACTCTAGACTTGTTCATTTCAGTCTAGTGCCGGCATATCTCAGCTTTTTAGGACTGCTTTTAGGTTGGGCCAAGACATGCCCTTCTCCTCTACAGATAGCCTGTTCCAAGATTTAGGACCTAGGTATACAGGGCTTTTTCTCAATTTGTCAGTTCTCGGTTGAGTCATCACCATATTAATACCCTCGGCGAGTCTAGTATCTCTTGGCATTGCTTGCACATATGAGTCAAGATTCTTTAAGTGGAACATTAAGCCCATTAGTGCAATAAACCCTCTCTTATCAACAGTTTGAATGCTGTACTGATTCATGATCTCCGCTACAGGCATTTGAATGTTAAGATCAATCATTCTTACACCTCTGTTTATTACACTTTGTACTTTGCGGATGATATTATTATTCGCCATTTTTGAGAATATAACACCATATTCCGTTAAGGGTATTATATGCACTTTTAGTATTTTCACAGCAGCATCTTTGTCAATGTAATACCTTATTCTTCCTAGTTGATTAACCCTTGATTGGACACTATTCTTTATTTTCATGAAGTGATTATTGAAATTAAGGTTAGATAGTTCCTTTCTCTATACAGCTACATGATAAAAGTCAAGGTCTATTAGGTAATGGCCAACTTACCAGACTTAGCTAGACTAAGACTGAGGCTATTTCCAACTGGTTCAGTATACTCTCAGCTTTATCTATTGATTGTCTTTATGTTTGTACCACATTGTTATTTATGTATATTGACTGATAAACACTCCTAATAAAATAAAAAAAAAAGGTGTCTGTCAATATTAAACCCTAAGTACTTCGCATTTTGTACCATCTCTAGTGCAGTACCTTCAATATAAATCGCTCCCAGGGCATTACAGTCAATACTTTTTAACCTCCTTTTCAAGCCTATGATTTGCACTAGGCATTTTTTCGAGTTTACAAGTAATTTGTTTGCTACCATCCAACCATTTACTTTTGTAGCTACATTTTGTGATACAGTTAAACAGTCTTGGACATTTTTCCGGGTCACACTTGTTGCCATATCGTCCGCATACATGGATAGGCTACTTTGAAATCTGTATCAATATCTTTTAGACAGTTCTGCAGATCGTTAATGTATGTTATAAAGATCAGCGGCCCTAATAAGCTCCCCTGAGGAACCCCTCCGTCAATGACAACCTGATTTGATGTGTGTCCATTTAATATCGTCCTTTGTTTTCTATTTGACCCGTGCTATGCACAGGATTTGCTAGTGGTTTGGTGGGTCCCCATTGTTCATTACAGATAACTCTTAAAACCCACCCTCCTATCACACTTTTTTTAATGGCTCTTGGCCTGTATCATAATACTCACAACAAGCAATTACCTCACATAATTGATTAATTGTTTTTATATTATATATTTTTTCTTTGAAAATTCAGGTTGCGGTGGAAGACTGCTTAAAATACCATTGGCACATGCCACTACCATATTTCCTAAAGAACAATTTGTCCTAAGAAAAATTCTGCTCACACAGATCCTATAGTCCTTTGTTAAAAAAACATGAATATGAGTACATTTATAAATCCGAAAACTGCTGTTAATCTATTGACCATAATGTAAATCGCTATTTCAGCTTGTTGAATTGGCAATACGCAGTACTATGCGTGGTATGAAATTGAACACCACTGTTTCAAGACAAGTGTTACAAGAGGAGAACATTTTGCCAATGATGCATATTGCCCAAACAAGAATCAAGAATAGGCTCCAACTCATGTCACATGTGCTAGAATGCAGGCCAGAGACCATACATGGATTCAGCCCTGACATTGTGGATGCAATGAAGGATAATTATGAAATGGTCAGTGTATATGCTTCCCTATGTACTATAGTAATACTAATAACATGCCCTAGCCATATTATGTTGCTGCAATGACAAGATATTCAAGTGGAAGACAACTTCGCTCATATAGAGAACCATGTGAGTCAGGTTGCCCGAAAATGTTAGTTGCCCTGTAATATTTATAAATCAGGATTTCTTTTGCCTAAATCGTGAATTTATAGTCAGAACAAGCCACTGCAGTGAATGTCACGATGGTGAGAATCTAAGGGTTATCCTCTGTTTATTTCAGCCCACAAACTTAGCTAATGTTAAATAATGATGAATCCATATACATCCATATTGGGGGATTCTAGACTAATTGTCCCCCATACGGGGGCTTAAGTCAGGGGGGCTTAAGACCTGGGGTCAATTGGCCTGACACCATATTGTTTTATAAAGGTATAAGGGATGAGGTATAGATACTGATCCGAAGTGCATTACCTTTATATTTCTTGGCTTGATTCATTCAGTTTGCATTTTCAAAACATAGCCTCAAAGAAGGGCTTTCATTGCCTCAAAGCATCTTAATGACCTAGACTATCGCATATGTGACCCATAAATGCGACCTGTTTCCCCCTAAGCGACTATTTCACACTTAAGCAATCTTAAATATCTTAGATTACTTACAGTCATTTTAAGGAATAGATACTCATCATGAGTGCAGTTCCTCCATATTTTGTTTAGCTTGGTTCGTTATAAAAATGCAACCCCACAATCCAATCAAGATGCTAGACAGTAGGACAACCATGTTTAGCCCACGGTCAATGTTGCTTCCAATACTGACAACAATATTTAGCGTTATTTTAATGGGTTAAGCATATCTAGAAGTATACCACCAAGAAAAAATTGTTATATACTGGGGCTTTAGTCACTATAATGAGGAACATGTACGCTCATTGCAGCTGGCTTCCCTCCACCACCCTCACACACCCACACACCCTGCCCTAGACAGCGCATGCTTGACCCTGCATGCACTGTCCCGGTCGGGATCTGAGTTTCCCAGGCTAGGGCTGTGATTGCCATTGTTTGTGTACCCATGCCTCAACATTGTAATTATTGTACCTTTTTAGCGTTTTTTGGCTACAGACACGTACCAACTGTTTTGAGCTGGTTGAGTTGCCAAACTATAATCATGAAGTGGAAATACAGTAAAAAAGGTGGGGCTTTACTGGAGTAAATGTGCAAAAGAGACAGAAAAAGGTAGCGAGGCATACAGTGTGGCGTAGAACCATATTTGTATGGCACCATTCAGAAACCTCTATAAAGCTGACGCTTTTTGTATACAAAAACATGGATGGATGCCGATCGTCAAGGGTGAACTGATATGATTTTTTACATATGCATTAGTTTCACTCTTAGATATTTTTTATTTTTGTCATTCTCATTCCACAAAGTACACAACATGAAAATTATTGCTTGGACATAATCACCCAAGCGGGACTAGCTTCCCATACTCTCCTGAGCAGGCCTACCTTTCCAGGATAGGTAGCATATGTATATATAACTCAGCATCAAGATGTGAAAATGAACCCATATCCCAGCTAGCATTTCTTGAACAAAACGCGAGTTTTGTGAACCACATATGGACCATCGTTAGAAAAATAGTTTGCCTTCTTCTAAGGCCATTCGGCCATTCGGTCTTAAAAAGTGGTATTAACAGGGGAGGTATAGAAAAAAATAACGCCCAAGAATGCTATGTAAAATAGATTAGTGGAGGGGAAATCATTCTCTCTCTTTTTCTGTCATTCCTCTCCTTTCCCCACATCTCACTTTCCTATTTTCTCTCTTACTCCCCTCTCTTTTCTTCTCACTCTCTCTTTCTCTCTCCTCTTGCTTTCTCCGTTCTTCCACTCGCCTCTCCTTTCTGTACCTCTCTTTCTGTCTTGTAATCACTGTCTTTCTCACTCTCCATTTCACTCACTCTCCATCAACATTGTAGCAAACATTCTTAGTTTGTTGTATTGTATTGTATATTATCTAATAGGAAAAAACTTCAAGGTATTCAAGGTATATTTTTGAATTCAGAAATGGTGGTGGGGGCGGGGGGGGGAGGAGTTGGTGCATCTTAGGTTTGTCAAAACTTATAAAATGTGATTAAAATCGATATCAATGCAAATTTCTCACACAGATCCAGGACATTGAAACAGTCAATTTGGTGATCCTGAGTGTACAGCCAAAGGAAGGAGCTCTCAGAAATAAAGAAGAAATAAGGAAATGGTTGCGAAGTGTGGCAAAACTTGCACCTGTAATCAATGATGTCATCGCCCAATCTAAGGTTTTCCAACACAATGATGGAGAGATCTATGGAAAGCTTTATAACAGAAAACTCATGGAAATGAGGTGGGTACATGCTTTTTCAAGGGATTACCTGGAGTGAAAAGTATAAACGTGAAACTACTACATTTTAGTTTTAGGTACACTAGAAATAGACATTTATTTATATAAAAATGTTGTATGGTGAGCAGATACATAGTTATTGTTGATGCACTTCATGGACAATGCATATTAGTAATTATTCAACTGAATATTTAACTTGTAATTCTTAGGCTTTGGACTCTAGATCAGTTTAGCAATGACTGAACATTGTCGAATCAGAATACAAAGTAAGGCTAAACTGTTATTACGTATTGTATTTATTCAAAAATGTCAAAATCTCACTTTTATTGTTTGATATTAAACCCAACCTGAATTCTGATGGAATACTAACTCATCTCAAGGGCTAACTGGAATCGGGTGTATGCAGTTAAGATGTTCGCTGACATCATTTGCCCTGAGGGTTCAGACCAGGAGGCCCACATCACAAAGACCTGCCCAAAACTCTGGAAGGTAAATAGCCAGAACTTATCTGTCATCCGAAACACATCCAAATTTCCTAGTAGTTTACACTCCTTTCTGCCCTTTTCCCTATTAAAAGAAATGGATATAGCAACAGCAACATTTGTGGCAAAAAGTATTATTATTTTTTCTCCTCCCACTCAGTGTAAGATTATAATGGCAGCAGCAACAGTATAATAGCACTTGTTTACCTCACATTTGAGTGATACCTATTGTGTTCAGGGTGATGTGGTAAACCCTGTTGCTTTGGAACACCATCTTACTTGGGCTTTGACTACCGACCCTACAACACCTCAACAATTTCTGGAATATTTGAATAAAAGGGGAGCAATGATATGTCATGTCTCAATTACCCACTACCTTGTCCCATTGATATACTGCTGCCATGGTTATAATAGTCATATTCTGTATATTTCTGAGTACAACCTTCAAATTAAAGCTGACCTCTCAATTAGCTAACTTCGGTCAAAAATCTAAACATTTCCTCATTTTTGTTCCGTTCCTATCCAACCCATCCAAAATTAACATTCATTTAACCAAGATTTCGGACGCTATTGCTGCATTGTTTCTGCTACATGAAATTCAAAATCCCTTCCTGTGTTTACTTTAATACAGCATGTATAATGATTATCACTCAACGGCGGCCGTTTTCTCTCAGCTGATTCGACTTTAAACTCTTGTATAAATGTCCGCAGCTAAAGGATAAATCCTAACTCATAATATGGGGGGAATTTGTTAAGATTTATTTTGGCGCAATACCTGATAATGCAGCCTTAGTAATAGAATATTATTTTTGCAGGATTTGGAAAATTCTGACTTCAAAACCAAAGTGACCATGGAGAAAATTATTCGGGTTCTGAAACTTGCTACAAGAATGACTTGTCAAGACTATGAGCGGTAACTATATACATTTCTTGCCATTCATAACTTAAAGTTAGGTCAAATATTGCCCAATGAATGACACTAGAGTTTACAATATTTCAAATTGTTGTGCGGCATAATACACCATTTTTGACTCTAATACATGCATGCTTTGACTGGGTTTCTGTTATGACACATTACGTAACATTACAAAACCATTATGCCCTGACTACGCAGTTGCGAATTAGAGTGCGAATTGGCCCTCACAACAACTTGTACAAGTTTGCATGAATTCACAGATGACAGACTAAACATAGAAGCTGAATTTCTATTTTAGTTAGAAGGGAGTAGTTTGGGTGGGAGGGTGTGCAGCTATGTGTAAACTCCCTTCCTGTAGGCCATGCAAACCTCTCCAGAAATGTGTTCAACCATATCAATAATAACACTCTTGACAAACCCTTAGTTTTAGTTATATTTATTAATTTGGTTGGTTTCCCCCAATGGTTTATCTTAAAGGTATATACTAGCGTTCAATGTAAAAGAAGGAATCATGGAGTTGTAGTTAAACTTTTACTTGAGAAAGAACATTGGTGGGGGGACCACAAAAGCCGATAAAAACCATGTCACTGGATTAGTTTTTATTTCAGGGACCACTGAAATTCACTACTGATCAGTATACGAGTCTCTCAGAAAAACGGTTATTTTCTACACCATATCGGAGGATTGAATCATGCATTTTCCTTTAAAACCTCTTATGCATAGCTTAAATATTGTCTTATCTGCTGAAGTAATAAAAACATGGGGTTACTGGATTCAGAAAAAGATATCCAGCTGAACTTGTGTCATGATGAGCTAAAAAAAAACCTGGTACATGTGTCATCTTCAAAGCTGAATAATATTTTCCCAAGTATGTATAACCTTGTTTTTGATTGTGAGGATAAAACACCATTATCAGCTATTTAATTAACAAAAAGCAAATTGCATTTTTGTGTCTAAAATCTTGTAAAACCTGAGAATTTATGATTTTCCCCCATTGACCCCTATAGTGAATGGTATTAAATTTCAGTCGTCCCTAAAACATGAAATAATGGGATAACATGTTTTTTGCTTCATGAATTCACCCAACAATGTTCTTTTTCAAGACGAAGTTTGAACAAAATATTGTTACTCCTATTTTTTTCATCCATTAGTTCCTGGAACTCCCGCCTTCAGTAGTCTTAAAATTTTAGGAAAATTTTAGGAATTTTCACAGCTAAGAATGCAACTTCCACACATGCTCTCTGGCAATGTGGAGAAAATATAATAAACATAAGCAGGAGTATGGGAATATTCTTATGGGGACCATTAAATTACCATCAACAATTAAATTACCATCATGTACCTACTGTAATAGAAGTATCAATATTAATGTCACCCATAATTGTTAATTCAGCTCCTAGGTATTTATCTTTAGCTTTGTCAATTAATTCCGATAGAAATTCTATAAACTGTCCCGCCCCTGATAATGGGGGCCTATAAAGATGGATAAGTATTAGGTTCTTAGAATGAGTATATTTAATATATAAGACGACCTGGGCTTCAATAAAGTTTTCAAAACAAGAAAGATCATTGTCAGCCACATATTCCAATGAGTTATGCGCATAGACCACCCCCTATTTGTTGTAATCTATCTACACGTCCCACAGTAGGATTACCACCGCATTAATATTTCCAATTTCCAAGATCCAATTTCAATTAATCACATTTATTCTTAATTGAACGTATATTTAAGTAAATAAACTTGTTACCTTTGAGATCGTTTAATTTATTAATATTCATTTGAGTAACACAAGCTGGTTTATCTGCCATTGTGTCCAAACAATATAAACCTTAGTCCATAGGTCGTCTTGTATGACGCGGATTTATGACTTTAAAGTATAATACAGTTGGCATGTGCCGTTTGTGCGATATAGTAATCATCAGATAAGTTTGAACTCTCTTAAGTAGACCCCTGAGGGAGGGAGGGAGAATAACAATAATAATAACCAACATAAACTCAGTGGTGGGCCCGGGCCAAGTGCATGGGTCAAGCCAAGCGTAGCAATGAGTACCGGAGGGTAGATCTTGTACAATGTGTGTCCTTTTACACCAACACTTAGTAAAGGTAAACCAGTGCGTTCAATATAACAGAATTTAATTATTACAATATTCAAATCTTCCTTATATACTAAAGCACCTTTATATCTTTGTATACATTTTATATTTGGATACAATTTAAATACAGTGTTTTGTATTAGCCAGGAATGAAGGCATGTATCACTATGTGCGGGCGGGTCATTGACTACCTCTCAACGTGACCCAGATTTGACAAAGGTATATGTGTGACAGCCGTGTGGGTGCATTATTATAGAAATAATTCCCGAGGTTTTTTCTGCTCGTGGGTACTGTTGCAGATAGAACAATAACAATATCAATAGTGTCAATACTGACAATGGGTATTTCTGTATTAACAGGAGTCCGGTAGTAAACATAGACATACAACATAACCAAACAAGTAAGGGCCAGTATGGCCAGGTTCAACTAGGCGGTTAGAGCCTGAGTTTATTGTCCAAACTGGGCTCTAAGCCTGCTGAGAACAAGCCGAGGCGAAGCCGAGGCTTGTTTCCGGCAGGCTTAGAGACCAGTGACACCTGATGAAGCCAAATTAGCAGCGAAAGCTTGTGATTAATAAATAACAACTATTGCAAGACAAGGGTTTATTTCATTCCTTGAACACCAACCACATACGTTTTGTCAACAAGCCTGTGAGCGTGGGTGACAGGCAAGCGTGACAAGCTAGCGGTGCAGTGGCGTTTACACATACTAAAGGGCGGCAATGGAGGCTCGGTAAAAATCATAACACTGCAATTGAAAGTGGTAAATGGGGTTATATCTTCTTTTGTGGAAAATAATGTTCCAGTAATCAGTGGCTAATTACGCTGCATATAAGACAAAGATATCATTCAGAGAGGGTAAAAAGGTGACTGATCATTTATTGTGTTTGCAAAGACGGCAATAATTATCATTTCTGCTTCTATAGCGCCCAACTGTGATAACGGGTATGACAGTTCTGAGTGTGAAGAATTAGCCGAAGGCAGCTTTTTTCAAAAGCGGTTGGTCACACAGAGTCTAGTATGGTTATCTTTGAACGTAATTTCACAAATTCCTCCGAAATAAAAACAGAAGTTTGGACTGCAGTACTGTAAGATAGAATTAGCTGCTTTGATAGCTGCATCTTTAAACCACAAGCTCCACAAGTTTGCATAGTGAAGACTTACACCAAAAAGTTTCCTACAAAAAGGGTCTACAGTAGGATGTGGTGTGTCCGGTGCTGTGTAAGTGAATGTCCTGCAGCAGGCGTCTTGCCTGGCCAGTCCCAATCTGAGGGTGGCTCCACCTAGTCTTGACAATTGGACATATAGTTATATAGATCTGTGGTGGATATATGTATACACATTATTTATGAAATATTATGTGTCTTGGTAAAACAAACCTTCATTGGTTTATGAGTTATGCAGCAATAATGCACTTGAATTAAATATTACACACATTCCCACACTGAAATCATGGTCTTGCACAGAAAGGTAGACTACAACCCACCTGTTCCCCCACCCCAAAAATTAAACCACCATCAGTGCTGTCACGGCTGGGCTGGTTAGACATCCCCCTTTCCCCCTCCCCATCCAACCCCCACTGCTCCCCTGTGTCCTGCGCATGCCCAGTGTCAAACCCAGGTATGCGCACAAGGGTAATTACCCCCAGTGAAAACCCTGTGCAGTCCAGATTTCAGTCAGAATCCAGAATTCAGGAGATTTGAGGGGACTCAAATCTGATTCTCAGGACAGTTGGGATTTTACTCTGTGGAGGTGGGCTAACTGGAGAAGTTACAGTTAGTTCGACTGAATTTGTATTTCTGACACATTCAATCTTCACCTGTAACTGATTTTACCATACTTCAAGCTATAATATATTATAATAATATTATTCAAACTACTTCATCTTGACACCTTCATTTCTATATCTGTGACAAGTCTTCATGACAAAAGACAACGAGAAGTACTGACCTTAGGGTGATTAATTGATTAATTAATTAACCCAATCATGTATACACCAAGAAACCTTGTTACAACTTGTATAAAGATATAACAGCAGCAGAATATTGATAAATCAAGTCCTATAAGTCATAATATGAGTAACACTTGTATAAAGATATAACGGCAGCAGAATATTGATAAATCCAGGCGTATAAGTAAGTCATGATAGAAGTAAGTTTGGTCAGATTTATGTTGTAATTCATGAGAACACATCTTTAATTCAACAACATTTTGAAAGAATTTAGTTTTGTTATAAAGTTACAATGGTGTTCCGGTAAAATACTATATTATAATGTTTTAAGATGCCAGCATTGCGCTCCTTCAACAACAGTATTATGACAATGACCTGCAAGAACGTTTAGCGAGTAAAGAGCTTAATTACCTTTCAGAGAGGTGCCAGTGTGTGTAACATGTGAGAAAAGGCTAAATACATCTCTGTTACTGCCATGCCACCACCGTGTTTGTGTTACATGCATACCAAAGTTGGCTCAAGCTGGTGACTATTCATGCATCAACTGTAAATCCAAGTTTGATCCAGAAGCAGCTAAAAAAACGGATGATGGTCGGAGGTGAGTGAGCAAATGACTATTATTTACCAAATATGTTAAGTTACTCTCAAGAAAATACACATATATGTGTATTTTCTTGATAGTAACTCAACATATTTTATCTGTGCTGTCAAGGCATAAATGCTATCAAGCCAGCACATACCATGCTTGGACCAAAACTAGAGAACGTTTATTCAATTCTTTTCACAATTCTAAGATTCATAACTTAACCCCCTGCCTTTGCTGATAAGGAGTATCCTCTCTTAACTGCTGATGCAGTTATTATAGGATAAAAGACTGGAATTCTTTTTTGAAGATTTTATTTTGACTGGGATGTCCTTTAGATGTACACTTCTGTACACATTCTTTGTAGCTTGTATTCTATACTGTATTTTGTATTCTGTATCTGATAATTTTTACTCTAGTTCAATAGTCGACTCAGATCATTTGCTACCATTCTTTTTTATCATTAAGTAATCAAAATTTAATGGTGTTTGGAAGAGCTGTGACAGTCACAGACACTATTCCTTTTCCATTCTTTATCCCTATGTACTAAATATGTATGACAACAATAATAATAATAACGCATAATAATCTAATAATAATAATAACGCATCTATATGATAGCCACTAATCCTAAGAGTGACCTATGGTATAGAATAACTTGACACTATCATATAATAATACATCAACGACTCAGACCACAAACCAATTATCTGGTGCCATGTGCATTCATAGCCTCATAGTGTCCCAAACCAATGCACTAAAACATTCTAGCTGACACATATAATCTCAAATGTACTACACACCTTACAGGGAAGCAAATCAAAAAGCAGATGCCTACAAACGTCGATGCAGGACATACTTTGTGGAAGTTGTGTTGAGCATGACATTTTCTGGTGATTCACCACCTGAGGATGATCTCATCCAGATGTTGTGTGAATTGAGCACAGGACAGGTGTCGGAAACAGATGAGCGTCAGAAACATAGACAAGAGGACATCATTGTAGATAGAAAATTGGATCTTAACACACCAGCCATAAGATCGGTGTTCCTGCAACTGTTGCTCAAGAATTGGTCAGTTTCAAATGGCAATTTAGAATAATTTAGTTTACAGAACTGTATACATAGCTTCAAAATCGTCAAATCTTGAATATTTGTAATACAAATTGAACCTTCCTGGGATATTTATCTGGATATTCATGTGTATTTCAGCCCAAATCCCCTGCGATACCAGTGCCGAAAGCATTTTGAAACATTAATACGTTGGTCACAAGGCATTTCATTGGCTCTGATCTACTCGCAAGTACTGGAAGTAAGAATTAGATGTATAGACTATTCATGTCAATGGTGGATCGATGTCATATAATGCATTTTATTGTGAAATTAATTGAAATCTTTTATTTTGTATCATTGTGGATACCATCTCATTATTCATCATGTAGTAGATGAGACTAACCATATAATAATAATGATGAAAACAATGTCTTCCGTTATGTTTATGGATATCTTAGACTTGTTGGTTTCAGTTGGTTAGAATATCGCACTTGTTGCTGCACAACTTGCAGGATATTCACACTCCTTCAACCAACTGATTAGTTAACCTTTATTTATTGCACCCCACTTATCATACTTATCATACCTCTACAGTGGAATGCTCATATAATAATATAAGTTATTACTAGTCAAGTTAATTGGGAAATCAAAGGTTAACATGGAATTATTTGACAAAATCCTTTGGTAAGATTAGATTTTGATTATTGATGCAGGTATATTTTCATGAAACTGTCCTTTTGCATATTACATTAGAGTATCAGAAGTGTACATTTTCCAATCAGCTAACTTAATTGTTCCTGCAAATTCTTGTGAATCTAAATTAACTGTTATAATATGATTTTGCCCTTAATTATAGGACAAACTTCACAATGAAATGTTGGATAAGAATAAAGAAGGCACATTGGTTGATGCCATCCACTATCTACAGAGGGGACAAGACGCTTTAAATCTAGAGCCATGTACATATGATGCACAAGGTGAGGTTAAGTGTGATGGAACAGAAGATGCCGATGAACACCACACTGAAGTGATAGTTGAAATAGTTGAAGATGATGTTTCCCACCAATCATCTACTGATGAGGCTACACTATTGATTGACCTTGAAAAGCTTGAGGGCATCGTCTACACACGAGCTGGCCTTGAATATGTTGCCAATGAAATGAAGGAATGTATTGATGATGAAGACAAGACAGCAGTCAGTTGCCATTTCGAAGAACTGATTGAAACTGCCAAGACTACATGTGAAAATGATGATATTGCGTAGGTTTTCTTCACATTTAGATCTTTCTCTGTTACTCACTGCTTTTGATTCTACCATTCATGATGGTTCTTATAGTTGCTGACACTGTTGGAAAGAGTAAACTTAGAGAAAACTTTTCTTCTCCATCAGTTATTCTTTTTCTACTCAGAAAGTCTTCCAGATTTGTCAATGACTGGCTGTTTAGTTTTATGCTCTCAATTTCTCTTTCTCAGCTTCCTCATTTCCCCTCTCCCCATTCCCTCTGTCCTTGGCTTGACTGTGGGGCACCAAATCAGATAGCTTTAATCTGATTCATGAGCCAATAAAAGAGTACTGAATGCATGCATCGTTATCAGAGAGGGACATCAACTGTATATTTGTAATTCAAACAGGCTTTAGTTAAAGGTTCCCTCTCGTCTAACGTCAATCAAAAGATATGTTTCCTTCCATTCTTTTCCAACCCATATAAAGTCATTCAATCTCATTTAAGTTTGGAGGATTTCCCCAACTTTTTTCTGTTAGATGGCTTTATAAAAGTCCACATTTATATTTTGTAGACCCACTAAAATCCTTTCCTGCGTTGGCTTTGCTTATTATCGCTCACCGGCGACCATTTAAGCTCGCCTATACTTGTAAAAACAGATAATAATATATAATTTGATTCGTCTTCAGAAAACCAATCAGTATGTTTATTCAACTTTCCTTACTTATACCCCTTAAAATCTGTTAATCAGCTTCCAACCAATTGGTCGTCACATGGGTATCTATCGCTGAATAATATTTAAATGTAATATTGCTTTTAATGTCTTAATCCTTTTCATACACATGTGCTGCTAATATTTGTGAAATGATAGTTATTATCAGTTTATGTGGCTGTAGTTGCTAGGCGAATAGTTTTAGCTAAAACCTGCTGTCATGGTTATGTGGGAAGGGCAAATATTCTAACTGTTTTTTATGTATACATACATATATGCATGTACTAGGTTTGTAGGTGTTTCATACAGCCTTTACCAAATATTCAATATATTAAGGACATAATGCTTTTCTTACGCTAAATTTGATATATTTATATGGCATATTAGATTATTCATTGATAGAAAGTATAAAAGTATAATAAAGATATGCATATTGGCAATATATAAAAGAAAAAGTCCTGGTACAAAAATGTAAAAACAAATAGCAACCCTAAAATCATCCTGAGCAATGATTTTGGATCTATTTATAACATAAGTTTTAAAATTAAAATCCCTGGTTAGTGATTACCTTATTTAGAAATAAAAAACCTTTTGAGAGTGTAAGTTATGCAGAGTGTGTATTTCACTAGTGAGCTATTTGTGGTAGTCATGTCAATG
Source organism: Sthenelais limicola (assembly GCA_942159475.1). Lineage (NCBI taxonomy): Eukaryota > Metazoa > Annelida > Polychaeta > Phyllodocida > Sigalionidae > Sthenelais > Sthenelais limicola. The sequence goes on from OW804097.1 coordinate 7,965,272, forward strand.
CGTTTTTACCAAGTTTAACGTTGGACGTTGGCCAATATTCAACTTTAAAACTAAAACATGTCTTTTAGTCAGTTAGAATACCTTTGTTGTCACACTGTCAGACTAGGCAGTCAGGATATGGAAGTTACTGAAAATGTATACTACGATTTGAATCACAGTGTTGTATTCAATGTAAGGAACCACATATAAATTGCTAGTTGAATAAAGTAGTCTATCTTTTTCAGGAGATATCTCACCCGAATAATAGCAAAGCGCTATGGTCAGAAAACCCTGGGAAAAGTATGTAAAAGTTATCCTTGGGTCATCCCAGAATATGCACGTCCAACAGCAGTAAGTCAAAATGTTACTCTAAATTTAAAGCAGATCATGTAGATACGAAATTGGTTCGCCATGTACATTATTAAAAATCATATATATTCATTTGCTTCCTGAAGTCTTTTTGGAGGTTCAGCCAGCAAAAAAATATTAAATAAAAAGTTGAAAGCCCTGGAGGTTCAAACAGGCGAAAATTGTTGAAATGAAAAATGAAAATTGGCTTATGTTTTCTGACAATAAACTGAAGATTTGCAAATTAATGTGTCTATGGTTACTGAAGGGTTTCAAGGTAGTCTAGTTTTGAAATCTCAGTCTCGTCAACAATGGAGTGTTGCCGAATGATGATATTTCAGTTAATCGAAATACTTACTTGAGGATTAACTGGGATTATCCCGAGGTAACACAGTTGTTGATGGGACTAGGTGCCCACCCACCCTCCCTGCATTAGTTCTTAATTACGAACAGGATAGTGGTGGTTTCAGCTATACAAACTCACCCTCGTAATAGTTATCATTATTATTTTGTTGTGTTAATTATTTAGGAGAGTTGTTCGACTACCTCTCTCCTCTCTTTAAATACTGGCGTCATGTGACACGTTCCCACCTCCTTGCCCTTTTCTGTATCTGTATAACATTTACAGAATAAAAATTCAACATATGAAGAGAGGTGTTGGAGGAGGAGGATGAATTATAGGCCTTTACATGGTGGCTTATTACGACGTTGGCATTTTGCTGCCTGTGAGAAACGGAAATAACTTATCTTATAATTTTAGATTTGTTCTTTCTAATTCCTCAGGGTAGCAGAGAGCCAGACCAATTCCTCATCTATGGAGATTCCTATCTAAAAATGCAAGCCTGGTTGGAAAAATACATCACGAACCCAAGGAAGGTCAACATAAGAAATATTGTAAGTAATTTATCACGATAATCCTTGACTCATATCTCAGGTATGTTATCTTTATTTTGGTAATGAATCGCAAGGCCTACAACCATTTACACATTGAGCTGAGAGATAAAGAGTCAAATATTATTGGGTCAGTCGGTCAGTCCTGTGCCTTGTCCTCATAGCTGGTCCAAAGAATGCAATACAAAGAATGTCTCTAGGAGTGGTCGCTACAAGCTCCAATGCTATAGCATAGATAGCATATAACGAAAGTTTCAGGGAGCAGTTTCTATAGGACTCAATGCTGTAGCGCACCCAATAGTTATGAAAATCTGATGCCATAGGCGCTAAGGTTAAGTTTCACTGAATCAAAGAGAGATAAGGTCACAACCCCACTCTTCCTCTCACTGTCTATAAAAATGGCATCGTAGGAGATTTCACCCAATAAATATGGAGTTGTGCCATTTAAGAGTGGGCAAACTGGTGGAGAAATCTTAATGAAGGTGCAAGGGGAAAGCCGTGATGCACTTAACAATAACACCTTCCATGCCTTGAAGTGTAAGATGGATCCCTTGAGCCCTAGAGTCAAAACTACTACTGGTCCAGATGGGTTTAAAACACCACATAACACAGTTCCTGCGGCTAAAATAGATTCAACTGGTACACCATCAATGATAGTCGAAAACTCCTTCAGGGTCCTAAACGATGAAACTTCTTCCCCTATGGAGGTGGCTGGTATGGTAGGTGGTTCTAGAGTACATGGTAAGGAAACTATGACAAGTGGACGGATGATCAGATCCAACTTGAGGGCGAGAAGGACGGGTAGGGACACTTCTGTGTACAGAGACATTGCAAGTGCATCTGGAATTGACTTGTCGATCAGATGTGAATAGAACCAGGCGACAACTAAGGCCACTTGACTTCAGCTTGAGAGACGTTTCGGTGATGTACGACTCAGCGGTTGAGGACTTTACATGTTTACATATTTTCTTTTGTATGTATGCCTTCATCTATTTTTTGTATCTCTTTGGTCAGTAGTATATTGATGGTTATACCCAGGTGATGGTTCTTACACTTGTATTGTTTTCAACTTTATCATTTTTTCGCTTTTTCTAAAATGTAATGTGTCTGTACGATCTGACTCTTTTTTGTTGTAAAATCGCTTCTTTAATTTTGATGTATCAACTCGATAATTATTATTAATCTTTTTCCATCAGCTAAAACGGAGAATAGTGTATAAAAACATAATGTCTCTGGCTGAATAAAAACAAACAACTACGACCCTGAGTGCAGATTAACTGGTATCTTGGTAGGAACAGCTGTTTTTCACCTTGGTAGAATGGCATCTTGATTTGTTTTTGTCATGGGTAGCCATCTTGGAACCGTGAGTGGGTACTTAATGTCGTAAAGATGTTGTTAAACACCATGATATGTGAATGACCCTAGAGCTTCAAGTATCAATGTCTAGTTATTAAATAAGATGAATATCGTTTGAAATATTAATCTCCTCGGTTTTTGGTGATTTCGTAGATCATATTAATTCTGTATACTCGATGCGACCAAGGTGGCCAACACGACGCCCAGCAGCCATTTTCATAATGTAAATGGGCTAGGTATAAAGAATGATGTCATTAACTGAAATCTCTGTTTGTATGGCATAGGAGAATGAGAATTATTGGAATATTTTCTTTTTTTGCAAATTCTTCAATCCCATATATATGCTCGATAGTTTATGTTTATCTTGTTATACATGGGCTGTCATCTTGGTGTTGATGGGTTCTTCGTACCGGAACCAAGATGGTGGCTCATGGATGTTTTTGCTGAAATGCTTAGTAGAATAATTATTTTGTTTATAGACCACCGAATGGTTCTTTGGATTGTTTTTTTGGACATTTTTCTGAAATTGTGAGAGGATTTGATAACTGTCAATTCTCCAACCGTAACAAAGTCATTGGTGGTGATACTAACATCGATCTTAGCAAAAATGGTGCTTCTAGCAGAAGATTAATTTTGATAATTGAAGCTAGAGGGATGATACAACATATCCAAACATCTACTCGAATTACTGCCCATGCAAACACCTTGATAGACTTTGCATGGGCAGTAATTCGAGTAGATGTTTGGATATGTTGTATCATCCCTCTAGCTTCAATTATCAAAATTAATCTTCTGCTAGAAGCACCATTTTTGATAGACTTTATAGCCTCAAACTGTAAGTACGTAAAGAGTTCTGGTACGATCTGTGAAAATATAAGCGACCATTTACCAGTGTATTTAATTTTGAAGAAATGTAGAATGAGTGAACATAACGAAGAAACGTATCAAGCTAGATCGACTAAAGTCATGAGACTGAATAGCATTACAAATCGTGTTAACAACATAGATGCTAATGTTTGGTTGGACGGTGATGTAAATTTACTCTGTTCTAAAATGTTTGATGAGTTCAAGTCGATTCAAAATGATATGTACCCAATGAAGAAATTCACTGTACAAAATGGTAGAGTTCTGCAAGATCGAGATTTGAAATCCTTGGTTAGGAGGAAAAATAAAGCTTATAAATCAGCTATTACTGGGAAGAGGCCTGAAGATTGGCAGAGTGCTAGGGATATGGAGGTACAGATTAAATCTAGATTATTGATCCTCAAGAACCGAGTGGTATCTGATATTTGTGTTAAATATAGGAGCGAATAAAGATTTTGGGATAAAATGGCCAACTTGTATGGCGTCTGCAAATCAAAAGGTGAGGTGATTAATTCAATTATTACTGAAGATGGGACCACCCTACTAGCAAAAGAAGCTGCTGATTATGCTAATTCCTTTTTCTGCTCAATTGGATCAAAATCTTCCGTTGATGCCATTGATAATTTAGCTAAGAATTATCCCTTGTTGGTATGGGATGAAGAGATAGAAAGGGATGATGTGCTTAAGTTGGTGAAAGATATAGACCCTAGCAAATCAAGTGGAGTTATAGATTTAAATACTACTTTTCTTAGACTTGCTTTGATATCCTGTATCGAGAAATTTACTATTGTTTTGAATCGAATTCGTGTTGAAGGTATATTCCCTCAAGTATGGAAGAAAGCTATCTGTACCTTAATCCCTAAAAAGGGACAATTTCGACATATTAATGATTTAAGACCAATCTCAATTTCACCAATTACTGGGAAAATTCTAGAGCGTTTAATGGTAGGGAAGTTGTCCCCCCATTTATCTGATATATAATTTTTTTCTTCACATCAGCATGGTTTTTTACCTGGTAAGAGCATAGAAAGTGCTGCTTATTCTCTGATAAATACAGTTCTAGAAAATAAGGATAAGGGTATTGAGAACTGCAGCCACATATTTCAAACTAGCTAAAGCCTTTAATTCTGTAAATATAGACATTTTACTATCTAAATTGGTGATGCTGGGTGTCTCTGGTAATATATTAGAGCTGATTGCTTTGTATTCAAAAGGCAGGGAGCAGCAGATTTTGATGGGGGGTTTTCTTTCTGACACCATGACTTTGACAGCAGGTGTTGCGCAAGGAAGCATTTTAGGGCCGATTTTATTTATTTTGCACATTAATGACATTGCCTCAATTGAATTCACAGGAAAAATAGTTATGTATGCTGATGATTGTGTATTACTGCATAAAATCAGCTCAGATCATGATATTATTTCTGTCCAAAATGATGTTAACCTCTTTAAAGGTTGGGTGGAGAAAAATGGTTAGACCTGCAAGAACCTGGTTAGAACTGCAAACTTTTAGGGGTTCAAAGAAAAAAAAGGATAGACAATATGTGGTCTACACTGATGGTGTTAAGATTGACATTGTTGCCAACTTTAGATATCTTGGTTTTCTATTCCATGACTCCTTGAATTTTATTCCCCATATTAACTCTATCTGCAATAGAGTGTCGACGCTTTATAGGAGACTGTGTAAAATTCGCTATTTCATTACAAAAGATGTAACAGTAAAAGATGAGAATTCTGTTGTGGAGACTATGAATATCATTAAAAAATTCACAGAAGCTTCAGAGCTAAAATTGAACGAAGTAAAGGGTTTAAAATCGGTGGAATACATATTTCTCACGAATCCTTGGAGAAGATTGTATGGGTCGACCAAATGAAAATTCTTGGCATTACATTATGATACCCAAGGAACGAGAAAATATTATATAAAATAAATAGCGAGACCTTATTCAGAAAGTCAACAATGTGGTAAATGACTGGGGAAACAGGTTTCTCACCATGAAAGGTCGTATATTGGTGTGTAACATATTTTTACTACCAATATTTCAGCATGTTATGTCGTGTATTTTGTTTGATGATGCTCTTATAAAGAAAATCAACAAAATTATGTTAGATTTCGTATATAAAGGGCCTGGTAGACCCATCAGTGCTGCTTTCTTAGCGCAGAAAATCGATAAAGGGGGCCTAGGTTTAAGGTTAATCGAAGAAATTAACACCACAAATAAAATAATGTGGGTCAAGAGATTCTTATGTAATGGTAACCAGCAATGGAGTAAGCCATTAGAGCATTTCGCAGGTAAAACCCTGGACCACGTATTCCTGGCCAGAAGTAGCCCAAATAGACACTTAAATGACTTTTATAAGGATTTATTCAAAATCTGGAATAAGGTTTATACCAACCACGAACCTCAAACCGCCGATCAAATTTTAAAAGAAAGGCTCTGGTATAATAAACATATTATGTATAAGTGGGTGATATTCTATACAAAAATGGAAATGTCATGACATAATATGGATATAGCCCTAGGTTACAAATTCCGACCTTCTTATTACCATAGGAAGGAAATCGCATTAGCTATTCCCAAGAAGTGGCTTAATATCATTAAAAAAACAGGGTGTCACGAGTAGTAAAAATTCCATTGAATTTTATATTGGAGAGAAAAGTGTCAACCTTATTGAATGTAATGCTAAAGAGGTATATCAAAATCTAATCCTAAGTAAGAAGTTCACCAGAGAGAAGTTTAACAAGTGGCAAACTCTTCTTAAGCTTGAAGACAAGCATTTCGAAGAAATTGACTGGAAAAGAAATTCTGCCTCCCATATAAGATCACCTCAGAAACTAGAATCCAAGTACTCCAGTACAAAATATTACATAAAACTTTAACATGTAATAAATATTTAAAAGATATTGATGTTAAAAAAAGTGGCAAATGTGATTTTTGCTCAAAGGAGGATGACTTAGTTCATTTTTTAGTGGAGTGCAAGGCTACAAGAAACATGTGGAAATGCCTTATTACATGGATATACGAAAATGGTTACTTAAATTTCAATTACAAAGGTGACAAAATTTTCCACAAAAAATCGAATGAGATAGTGTTAAACCTTGTCGATATTGTCTTCGGCATACCAGTGGAAAACTTAAATATGAAAGTTATAAAATGGATAATATTACAGGCAAAGGCCTTTGTGTATAGACAGAAACTTTTTGGTAAAGGTGTTCTGACACAACTTTTGCTGATGTATGAGCTAAGGTGAAGATGTACAGTAGTAATCTTTTTTTTTTTTTACAACAAATTTTATTCAGCCTATCAACAAATCTGCCAGAATGGTTGACATCAAGAAATACATCCTGTTCTCTTCTTTTCCTCATCTATGCGTAGACGCGACAACGGTGAACATGCAAATAGCACCAGTGGTTTGTTAACCATTACATATACAGACATTAATCATGAGGTCAACACTAGTAATCTTTTCACATTCATTCAAAATGGTTAGTAAAGAAGAAGAAATAATATGGTGAAGGCTAAAAGCGGATATAGAGGAGCAGATAGATCTTCTAAAATAAGAACAAGCAAAATTATATCTGCAAGCGTCAAGACCTGAGAAACAAACCTGATTACAAACGCAAAAGTTGTGGAAGTTTTAAGCATTATATTGTCTGAAATCTTCATATTAAGTTTTTATTTTTAAGTAAAATAGGTAGTGATTCGTTTAATTGTTTCCTTCCCTTTCAGCAACAGAGACAACATCATGAGGAATCAAAAGCTTTAGAATTGTAAAAGCAGAGATGGCAGGATAAACAAATAAAGATTTTTTTTTAAAAAAATAGATAATTGGGAATATTTTGGTATCACTATCTAATCAGAATCAAATCAAGAGATTACAAGTTGTACAGAATAATTGTTTACGAATATATTATAGTGTGTATGGAAGAAATGTATATCGACGAAACACCAATATAGCTATACATTTAGAATTCAAAATTCTGCTTCTTGCATATAGAAGACTGCAGAGATTCTTGAATATTTTCTGGCTTTACCACGACTTCGAAAAACATAATGAAGTAAACTATAATCTAAGGGACCCCCATAAGGTTTATGTTAAACACTGGAACAAAGAATGTATTAGAACAAGTTTGTTTGGTTGTGCTGGTAAGCTATGGAACACCCTATTTCAGGAGATGAGAACATTAGATGAATATCATATATTTAAAGCAAAATTAAAACAACTATTTGTGAAACTGTTCAATGATAACAATGAAATTTGGATCATGCCTGATTTTTTTTTATCCTGTTTTTGTGTGAAACCTTATTGGTTAAACGATTAGTACTGTATGAACTTTGTATAAATAGGCTCATAATATCATGAGTATGTTGCGAGATATTTCTATGAATTGTTTTCTAATATTTTTCTAGTATTTTCTATTATTGACTTAAATCAGCTTTTCTGTGAATAGTGTACCTGTTGCATAATGTCTAGCTGAATAAAAATCTTAAAACAAACAAAATAATGTTAAAAGCCCTTCTAACTGTGTTTGAAAAATTGTGTCTAATAAGGAAAAAATCAAAATAGTCTCTACCACTCACCCAGTAGACGAAGATGGAATTTCGCGGGTGACCTCCCAGGGTCTGGACCCACATACTATCATTTTTATGGTCGCTTTATGCTCCCAACTATTTTTTTATCACCAAAAAAGTCACAAAAAAAGTCCAAATCAAATAACTATGAACATAAGATGTTTGTCCCAAAGCTAAAGCAGTTGTGGAAGGTCTCGATGCAACTTTCACTCTTTTGTTTTAACCTCAACAAAGCCTCAGCATTTTGGAATATTGGAAGAATAAGACAGGTTACCGTATTAAAAATGCTTAACATGGTAGCGGTTATGTTAATTCTGATTAAGAAAGATTTATAAATCTGTAATGTTATTGTCTGAGAATTTTGAAAAGGTCTATTATTATCCATCCAGGACTTTCTTGTTATAATAGATAGTGGCTGTAACAGGATTACTTGCATTGTGCAGATGTTACTGTTCCGACCCATTTCACTTTGTAATTAAAGTCGAAATAAAAGAATTAATCAATCAATATTTGATGATTAACTGCATGTTATTGGTCTCATTTTGAAGGTGATAATAATTTGATGGTTTTCTTCAGGATCATTCCAACGGTGAAAAATACTTACAACTTGCAGTAGTGAGAGAAGTTATTTCTAAACAGCATAGCCCTGAGCAACGGCTCAGAGAAGTAAGCAAATTTTCTCTTCTGGGTGTACTTTTATTATCAAGGGTCAAAGATAATGGCCAACATTAGGAGTCTGTTGGTACACTAGTGCATAAGCCTGAGTCGAGGTGGGGGGATTATGCACAAATTCTATTATAAAATTTTAATGCTGGTATTTCAACATGGGTTCATATCTATTTTGTTATAGATTATAACAATATTTAACAAAGATGAGTCCATTCATGTAGGCTTTGAATCCATCTAGTTGATTTATGTTTCTAGTTGATTTCTTTCAAATCAATCAATTACCTGCACTGAACTACAAGACTCCTGCCTCAGTTGCCTTTTTTTCTTGAATTGGAAATTTGTATAGAAGAAATTCCTGTGATTGCTAGAGATTGTACATAAAGCTCTGAAAACATCAGATCATCCAAGAATGTTGCATCAATTTCAAATGCAGTACACATTCTGATTTACAATTACCTGTCTGGGCTAAGGATTAATAACCACATGAAATCTAACCCAGATAGAAAAAAACCACGATCAAGCAGCCTGAGGGTTGATTGGTATTGGAACACTTAGCAGATGTTATGTCATGGTCATTCATATTTATGTAGTTTCTCCTTTTTCCATGTCTGTTCATTCTCTTATTCATATTTCTAGATATCAGAACCTCTGCGTGCATTTGGTAATGGGACTTCATCCAAAGAGGAAGGAGAGAAATATGAGATACAAACAAAAAAAGTAGAGGTGAGTGCCTTCATATGAATGCCCTAACGTTTTGTGCAAATAACAACACAAGTTGTAATAGGTTTGGTTTGATCATTATGTAAAATAACAGCTAAATATATCTACAACTGCTCAGATTAAAAGTTCACATATCTCAAGAAAATTGACGATAAAGTAAACAACACATTTTACTCCTTGTACCTGCACTGTCAAATCCAATTACACAAGTTACATATAGAAATATATATGATTATATGTTTTTTTGTAACTTTTGTTTGGCCTTCTTAGAAACAATTAGTTGTTGTCTGCATCAAATAAAAACAACGTTTCCACTAGATTATGCATAATATAGCCAGCTGGCTTTCTTCTCAGATCATAAAAAATAACTCAAATCACTTCCCTTCTCAACTCTACACAATCAGCTGTGCAACCTTACTATATACCCTATTATCTGTTATCTAAGTTCTTAGCCCATTCGCAGCGGGAAACCCTAACCCATGATGTCACATACGGGTACGGTTCACGTTGTTGTCTCATTCTGGGACAGGAGCGAAGTGGCATGTTCAAGCATGGAAAAGGAACCTTGCTGGAGTTAAATCAGTTAATAAAGTATTGATTGTGATAGTACCTGAATGTGACATGACTCAGTATTATGGATTATTTTGATATTATTATTATTTTTTTTTTTTTTATTACTTTTACGGCCAATCATTTACAGAAAATCTGTAAAATGTATTATGTTTGCACGCAAACGTTATGTGCATGTTTTCAACATCATGGCAGCCAGTCGTCATTACAGATAGGATTGTTTATTCACAGACTTTACCATTGGATTATTCATCAGGATACAGTAAAAAGTCTACAAAACAACAAGAAATAACATTTAAAACAACCTGACATATGTTGTTAGACTCTTACTAGACTATGGGGATACAATTCAATGGGTAGCAACAAAATCTTACCTGAAGAGCTTACATAATACAAAATCGATGTACACAATTAGCTGGAAAGCGTCCAAAAAGAATAAATTGCAGATGAATTACATAACCTTTGAAACATACCCACACAAGTATGGGGCGTCCCCATCACCTTCAAACCCAATTTCCCCCCCTCATCTAATCAAGATGTCGAAATGTTGAAGATGTGAAATGTTTTTCTACCTGGGAGATCTTACTGTGGACTATCACTATTTTCCTATTCAAGTCTCTTTTCAGAGTAGGTCATATTGTCCACTCCCCTCACATGCTACTGAGACAGCATATGTCTCACCTGGTGGGGAATGATTGTGATCGTGAATACTTATAAGACATCAGCATCCCCCCTTCAAGATTCCTATCATCAGGCTCAAGGATCACGCCCTCTCTGCAGTCCATTGGCTGGAAAGATCTGTTTTCATAAAAAAAATGCCTGAGACTTCTCCACTATTTGCCTCTACTGGCAGGACAAATCCCTCGTATTCATGAGGACTTCAAATGAAACTTCAAATGAAACTTCAAATTTTGACTACCAAAGTTGGACTTCCTTTTCTCCCCAATCGCTTAGAAGAGGAGGTGTGACATTCATGTTGTCAGTGGGAGCTTCACTATCAGATATAAAAGCAAGAGGTAATTGCGCTGCTCCTGTGTGAATGCATATAGCCAATTATGGAGACTAAATTAAAGGTTGCCACCTTCATCGCAGATCAGTTGTCATTCTTGACTTCAGTTTGGCCTGTTTGGTGTGAAAAAACCTCCGTTCCAGATGGTTTAAGGTCATTCCCTTCTTCTGTCTCATTATTCATAGTTGAAACCAAGCAGACGGACCAGATATGTATATGATCAGAGTCGCCTACACATATATTGGTAATGGAGCCCAGCAACGCCCATTGGGCCATGTCCCCCTTGTCACATGCCCAATCAAATGACGCCACATCATAATGCTCTTCCTTCTTCCATGTCCAAAACAAATACATTCGCTAATGCCCACTTAACCAGACCACACATATCTTGAAATGTTTTCTTTACTAATTAGTGTATTGTGTTTATGGTGTGAATAAACCTCCGTTCCGGGTGTTTCAAGGTAATTTCCTTCTTCTGTCTCACTATTCATAGTTGCAACCAAGCAGACAGACCAGATATGTAAAGCATATATAAAGGAATACACCCTATTTCATGTGAATGAGCAACTGGATATACAGGGAAGAGACCCACACCCCAATTATTGAAACTTGATAAAAACCAAAGCGGATTCCAAACCACAAATTTTATACAAGTTTAAAGAATAAGAAGCAAACATTATTATTATGGAGCACAAAATGAAAAGAAACCCTCTATGTATACAACTGTATGTCACCAAATAACTAGTCAGTAAAGCAGTATATTAGGGAGTCCCAAAACCTCCACCTTAATTATATCCACTTGCCCATAAACATCAATGGTCAAATGAAACTACCTCAAAAACACCTTTGATAATCTGCCCTTTGAGGCAAAAAAATAGCCTAATTTGGAATGCAGCCCTAGAATGTGTAACACTGGCAGGGAAGCAGAGGGTACGGCTAGAAATTCCTAATTGGAGCGGATCACACTGACACAATGGCTAAACGAGACAGAGTACTAATAGATGATAATATAAACTCAAGAGCAACTGATATGCCTGCCAGAAATGTACCGTCCTGAGGCTGTAAAGGTCCTCAAAGTGAAATAGGGACCTTTTTCAATAATTTCCATCAGACTCACCTTGATTATATGGACAATGGCTTTGATTCGGCAACCTTTCCAATTTGAGAAGGCCAGTCTCCATGATTGTAGTTAAGCTGCTGATCAAATCATGAAGACAAGGGACCTGATGGAAATAAAGGCCCTCCGGATAGAAATCTTGCTATTGAAGACTGAAAAAAGAAGACACAAAAATCATGAAATGTGAGAACAGTGAGAACAGAACTGATAGGCACAAGGACCCTACAGCCAAACAAAGCCAAGGATAGTAAGGGGCACACTTACAGAACGGAATGATAATTGTATGTTATCACGTATTCTGAGACTCTTTCATTATTGTTTTGTTGAGAATATCAAACTTTTCCAGTTGTTCTTTCTGAGGATGATATGTATTTTACTTGGTATTCCCATTTATGAATTTGCCTGTTGATATAGCATGATTGCACATGTGAAAAATGTAGCGGCAATAATTATTTGCTGCCAAATGAAGGTACTCAATTGAGGTAATGGTTTGAATTGGTACTAATAGTAGTTGCAGTGCTTAATAGTCGATTTTTAAAGTACCAGGTTAGTATTACTATTAGTCACTGCATTTGCAGGGAATGCTAGTAATACCACCCCAGGAAAATAGATACCCAGATTTTCTCCATAAGAGCTTTCCTTTTCACACACTACATTGATACATTGTACAGTAAACTCCTCATACATTATTCCTGACTACCATAATCTTGAAATGATGTCTGTATATTTCTCAGGAATTGACCAAGTACCTATTGCTCACTAGTGAGGGCCTCCATGAAATCGTCCTCCACTTCCATGCAGCCATGACATGGATAGATAGGAAAGGTGTCCATCAACTTCTTCACCAGTATAGCTTCAAACCGGAATTATTGAAGGTTAACCAGTTTTGTTTTTTTCTGAAAATGAAATAAACATGTCCCAGATCACATGTTCAGCCATTTAATTATAACATAACCAGATGAAATGATGTGTTGTAAAATAGATAGTGATTAAAGTGTACATTTTGTTTTTAGGGTACACTTCTGCCGACAATGCCAGAGGAAAATGGGAATGAGCGATTGCTTACAACGGCTGCAACTGAAATGTCTGAGAAAGTCAAATTTGAAGGTCTTTACAATTTCTTCTAATTTGTCCTTAATTCGATATTTCCTTAAGTACCCTACCATGGTGACCTCTGCAACGTCAGGTGTAAAGAGGCAGGTTAGCAATATGTGGCTCATCCCACTCTGCAGGACCGATTATGAAAAAATGTTTGTTACCTTATTTCCATTGCTTTATTCACATTTATAATTCCTCTAAAATATCAAAATTTCTGTCATTGCAATTGCTCCCTCAACCTAGATCTGATTACAGGAAGAATGTAAGTTACTGTTTCGGAGATTTAACATTAATTTATCTATCTATATCTCGTCCTCAATTACTAAAGAACGTATTAAATAATAAGGCAGGGGTGCGGAGACAACGGTGACTTATGCCACACTTTATTAAACGAAAAGAAAAAAAATTCTTGTGGTGCTCCTAGCATGGCGGCTTGAGTAGAACTGGCGCGAACGGCTAGACGCACAGCCAAGGTCAAGTGACCAGCAGTCCACCTCCGGTCCAGATATATTCCCATAATTATATTATTTATATAGGTAAACATATATTTTCTCACAGAGGACTTTGGGCACTTAACATTAATTTGTGTCATTTGCTTGAATAAAAAACTGATGAGGATTATCTTTTATTTGGATGCAGCGTATCACAATCATCGTCCATGTGACACTAAAAATGTGAGTATTATAATACTGGAATATCTAAATAAAAAAATAAGAGAATAAGAAATTTGATAATATATATTGGACATCCCCCTACCATTTCCCTTTACCCTGGGGATGTGGGTTGCAATTGCCACGTGCATTACTGGTTGTCTAAAACACTGATCAAAGAATATCAGAGGTTTCAATAAACAAACTATTGTACTATTATTAAGTATTACATGACGAACTACAAAATATAGTACCTTTACTCCTTAAGAGAAGAGAGGAAAACATTGATAGGGGAGAAATTAACCATTGAAATCTGGCTTCAGGAAAATCCTTGCTAGTACCAGACCCAAAAAGGGAAAATATTAAAAGATCCTTTATAAACCAAGGACCCGTTCTATGGAACAGCATCCCCAACAAGATTAAATTGCACCCTTTAACAGATTTCAGAAAATTTTTAAGACAATAATTATATCCTAAAAAGTGTAGATGACGCCTGAGAGACCTCCTACTCCTTTGACATGTATTATGCATATTATTCAAACATGTACAACTTACTCCAAAACCATTGGCAACATAACTGCAAGGATACATAGCCCTCCCAAGATCCCCAGATAAGAAAAACAGCTATAATATGTCTATGTACTTAAAATATTTAATGATAAAAGACCAAACTTGGGAATGAAGTGGACATGTCAGTTCAGACCAAGGATACTATTGTTGCAGATGCTCATTCCTCTGCACATGATGACACAGAATCTAAGGTGCTTTTGTAAACATGTAAATTGTCAAATTATGCCCCTGAGATTTAGAAGAAAACTCAGAATATTGAGACTTGTTTCTGGATTATTTGTCAACAGGATTTAAGAGGCAATGTTGGTATGAAGTTTGTATGACGTATTTAGATGGGAAAAGGATATAACCTCCCGATCATTCCTAGCAAAATCAGATGCGGCTTGGAACAATTTGCCTAATAACATCAGGGAGATTTTAGACCACAGCAGTTTGAAAAAGGAACTATCCAACATGTTTTGGAAAGAATTTATTGACAATGGTCAAATCTAAATAATCAAGGACTCAAGACTTCCGGTTTTACCTAGAGAGAAATGACATACGCTTGAGCCTAGCTCGTCGTTCCCAACCTTTTTTTTCAGGCCCCAGAAGCAGTCAGAAGCTGAGAAAGCTTGTATACCTTTGTTAAGGTACTCGGATCATTTTGAAAGTGAAAAAAATGTTGTTTAAAAGTATAATACAAGAAGAAGTTAACGATTGGCATTTTCGGCTCACATGGAGTAAGCCCGGAAAGCATATTATCGCTCCCGCCGAGCCAATAATTCTGTACAGACCAACTCTTTGAGTTGCTCTGCTGAAGGAGATAATCGGACTAAAAACTACATATATGTGGATGTGATCAAATGAAATCAACTTACAGGAATAATAGAACTTAATCCCAGGATCATTCTGTTCAAACAGTGAGGGGCCATCTTGGATAGCATCCTCCAGCATCTCACACTGGAGGAAAATCATGAACTAGGTGCAATCGAAGACTGACAAAACACAATATCAACAGAAATGAACAGTAGGAGTCTGTGAAAAAGGTTTGGTTAGGCTATATCTGGAGAATTTGAACTTGATATTTAGTTTTGTGAGGAAAGAAACATTGATTCGAAGCATTTGGTAATTTGATTTTGGCGGACATTTTGTCTGCCGAAAGTACTGCGCATGCGCAATCACCAGCTTCCGTCGTCAACAATATCGGATTGGCTGGAATATAACCCTTTCTCGAAGCCCAAAACAGCTCAAAATCAGTGAATGTATGAACATTGTCTCTAAGATAAACATAAAAGGGTTAAACCTATCGGATTGGCACTGGTTATTTGTATATTGAACGCTTGAACGCTAGGTATCGAACGGCAAAACTGAATGGAAGTTAGCGCATGCGCTCACAGACCCGTATGACAGCCACCAGTTGCCGATACACCGATAGTCGATAACCCTTCTCGAAGGCTAAATCTAGTTTGAAATCAGAGAATACACAAACGGCAAACGGCAAACCTACACCCGGAAGAAAAAAGTTTGCGCATGCGCTCTTCAAACCTGTCCAATGCATGCCGCTACAATGATAGCCTTGTCACGGTACAGCCTCACACATGTATAAAGGCAAAGATTGGTCCTCAGTACACAATTTCGCGCATGCGCTCTTAGAAACCTATGAGCCCAGCGATTTGCCCAAAGGAACCCTATGAACTCAGTGATCTGTCCAAGGGAAGAAAAACGGCTGTCCAAAAACAGCCCAGCATCAACGCCAGGTGGCATAACGGTCCCTTCTGGCATGAGGACCCGATCGCAAATCCCATATAGCCACTCAAACAATTCATCCGACCTTAATACTCATAATCAGCTAAGAAGCTAGCAAGGAAATGTATAAAAAGACTGTTGTTGCCAAAAAATATGCCATAAATCCCTAAAACTATAGTATACCGACTACTTAGAAAGTCGTATTAGGCTCAAACGGAAGTACTTGTCCGACATATTGGCTGGCTGAAAAGGGTAAAACTCCCAAGCAATTTCACTGTATTCAGACCTGACGAACCAGGTACAATGGTTGTTGCCGCCAAGGCTATGTCAATGACAACACAAGAGTCTGGTAAAGGCTCGAAAAAAGAACTAGAAGCATCTCCAGAAACGAAAAATCCCATTGCTAAAATACCCAAACACAAAGACAGTGATATCTCTGCCGTAGTCATGACAGGTGAAACCATCATGGATACCGGAGATTCCGGAAAGTCCAACGACGCCGGGAAGAATGCCAATAACAAGGAAAAGGCTGCTGAAACAGGCCTTAAGAATCTGCTTGAAAGGATGTCACAGGAAAGGGAGAAAACTAGCAAACAGGAAAAGGAGGACTTCAAAATGCTAAAGAAAAAAATTGCCGAACTCGAAGCGATAAGGGGAGAAAATGCCGATGTAAAAGCAGATACGACTGCTATTAAAGACGACGTAGCCGGTGTCCAAGTTGATATGGGTGCAATTAAAGATGATATGTCTGACATCAAAGAGTACAATATACAACGCGATATAGCCATGGGTGGCTTTGATGAAAGACCCCGCTTTCAAGAAGAGGAAATGAAGGCAGTAAGGGATGTGATCTCTACCACCAAAGATACAGAGGTAATCAAAAGTCAAAGGGATGAACAAGAGAGAGACCGCGAATTTATCCAGCAAGAGACAATTAAGCTGGAGAGAAACCTACTAATTATGGGAATAAAATCCAGCGAAGAGGTAGAGTCTGAAACTGTCCTGTATTACAAAGTGCACAGGGTGATTAGAGAATACCTAATGATCCCAAATGTTACAGTCAGAAAAGCTGTAAGAATAGGAAAAAAACAAGACGTCCCGATCAAGATCGAACTCCCTACCGTGGAAATTGCTAAACAAGTGTATGAGGCCAGACTCAGATTGAAGCAATTTGATGAAGAAGGCACACCTCCAGGCAAAGGGATGAATATACAGAAAGATGCCCCGTTAATAGTCCATCAGAGATTAGCGAAGGTAAGATCTATATGTACTGCCGCCAGGGAAAAGCACTATGAAGTAGAACAGTTTGGCGCAAACATTAAGATAAATGGAATTCATTATCGACATGATCAACTGGATGGCGTCCCAACCGAGTTGCTCTTATCGCAGCTATCCAAGAAAGAGGATGAGCATACTATAGTCTTCTTTTCTTCAAACAACCCACTGTCAAACCACTTCCCAGCGAGATTCTTCTTGGACGGACACAGGTTCGACCACGTCGAGCAGTACCTTTTCTACCAAAAGGGTAAAATCGTAGGAGATCCAGTAAAACCAGCACTCGCCTTAAACACTAAGGACCCGGTCGAATGCAAGCGATTCATGGGTAATATCTACGACGGAGGGCAAAAATGGCCCGTCCATAGGCAGGAGGTACTACTCAAAGCCCTCAGATCCAAGGCTAGACACCATGAGGTCGTGAGGGATTATTTGTTGTCAACAGAGGAGAAACTCATTGGAGAAGCTTCACCAACCAACAGAACCTGGGGCATAGGCCTTGGGTTAGATAACCCCGATGTCCTGAACCCCGCCATTTGGCCAACAGATGGAAACCTAGTAGGCCGAATGTGGATGAAGGTGCAAGAAGAGATTAGAACGGATTCGGCTTGTAACACCCCCAAGAAAATGGTTGTAGAGGCTGCTCAAGGAAAAGCCTAAAAAGCCATGCGAGCCAGGATGTGATTACTGTGTTTTTTGTTAATTTTAAATGGAGCAAAATGATATAGAAAATTTCGGTGCATCTACTAAATTGATATCCTTTAACATAAATGGTCTAAATAACGTTACAAAGAGAAAAGCGTTTTTTTTCATATTTTAGCGAATTTCAAGACACCATAGTTGGCCTTCAAGAAACACACTCTGTGAATTCCAAAGAGAAGATCTGGCAATCCCAATGGGGAGGCCAATTATTATTCGCTCATGGCACCTCAGCCTCAAGAGGTATGATGCTCCTTATACCGAAATCCCTTAAAAGCTCTGTGTCTTCATGGAAGGCAGATATTGATGGTAGATGGGTATATGCCCTGTTGTGTATCAATGATGTGATTTCCTATGTTTTTAATCTCTATGCCCCCAACAATGACAAGCCAAAAGAACAGTTAGCCTTCTTAGACTCTGTGAAGAATATTATAAGCGATCTAAAATATGATAAACTCGTCGTAATGGGCGATTTTAATGCCAACATCACTTACAAACCATCAAGTGTCGCAAGCAAGAGCCTAGTCGACTTCATGGGGGAACTCGACATCGATGATATAGTCGGTGCCAGAAGCCAAGGTCTACCTCAGGTGACATGGTCAAGACTACAGCAAAATTCAAGACTCGACTATATATATTTGTTTCGCGGAATATGTCTAGCAGGGTACATAAATGTAACATAGAGTCAAGTATTCATTCTGATCACAATGAGGTACACATTGATGTCTATATGGGTGTAAAGGTTAGAGGATGCGGCTACTGGAAATTTAATGCCAGATTATTACTCGACGATAATTTTATAAAATAGCGTCGAAGATGTATATGAAAGCACACAAAGTGAAATACTAAATCCCAAGCTCAAATGGGAGTTTTTTAAACTCCGGGTAAGAGAGTTAGCCATTACCAGATGCAGTGAAATGGCCAAAATTAGAAAAAAGAGAAATATCAGTCTCAAAGGTAAATTGTCAGCTTTAGACAAGAAAAAAAGGTTATCCTTAGAAGAGGTAAATGAAAGAAAAGTCATTACCCAAGAGTTAAGAGAGATTGAAATAAATAGTGCAGAGGGAGCGTTAATTAGATCTAAGGCCAAATGGGCGACGGAAGGTGAGAAACCCTCTAGATACTTTTGTGCCTTGGAGAAATTCAAGGCGGAAAAGAAAATAATATCTGTACTTAATATTGAAGGTTCACTAACGTCTAAACAAGAGCTCATTCTAAGTGAAGGTAAGAATTATTATTCGACTTTGTATAAGAGTTCTCCTGTCGACCCTAGTGCCACAGAGGAATTTTGTAACCCAGATCATTCTGTACAGATCATTCTGTACAGATCGATGAACATGATAATGAGATCTTATGTAGAGAAATCACACACGAGGAGGTTGAAAAAGTTTTCAAATCTTTCAAGAAACACAAGTCTCCGGGATGTGACGGGTATACTGTGGAATTTTATCAATTTTTCTGGCATTTAATCAAACCAATGTTTATGAATATGTTAGAAGCTTGTCTAGCTCATGGTGAAATGACGGATAACCAGAAAAGAGGTGTCATAAATGTTATCCCCAAAAAAGACAACGATCTGCTTTTTATTAAAAACTGGTGCCCGATCACCTTACTCAACGTTGATTATAAAATAATATCCAAAACGTTATCTAACAGATTAGCATCTTTCCTTCCCCTTATAGTAAACGAAGACCAACTAGGATTCGTCAAGGGTAGATTTATAGGCACAGCCATCAGAAAAATTGACGATGTACACTCAATTCTCGAGTATAAAAATGAATCTGGTATCATTGCTTCTTTAGATTTTTCTAAAGCGTATGATTCTGTCAATTGGTCTTTTATCAAGAGTGCCTTGAAATCGCATAATATTCATAATACATTTATAGAATGGATAGCAGCCTTATTGTATGATTCTAAAGCTACCTTTACAAATAATGTTTTTTTTAAAACTCTAAAAAAAGTGTTGAAAAATGCCATACCTAAAGAATGGGTACGAATAATTAAGGAGAATGATCCTGTTCCTGGGAATGGTTCCTTGGACGTAAAAATCGGTAAGACTAACATCAATCTGATAGGGTGCTCAGCCAAAAGAATTTATGACACCATGATAGTATGTAAAAAGGTTAAATCTGAGAAATTTGACAAATGGCAAGAAATACTAAAAATATCTCCTAAACAATTTGATGAAATTGAATGGAAAGAAGTTTTTAGAAGGCCATATTTAACGTCAACTGAGTCAAGATTACATGTATTTCAATACAAACTATTACATTGCACTATTACCTGTAACGGATACCTTGCCCAAATCCAGGTTAAGGATAAACCGAGTTGTACCTTCTGTCCAAAAAAAGATAATCTAACACATTTCTTCTTAGAATGTTCTAAGGCAAAAGCCTTATGGATTCGACTAATCGAATGGATATATTCCTCTGGCTACTTAAATACATGTGGTAGCGGTAACCTACTATTTGAGAAGAAGAAAGGAAACCTTGTTATCAAACCAATGGATATTCTGTTTGGTATCAAAAAATCAAACATTCAGTCAAAGTTGGTCAATTGGATAATTTTGCAAACCAAAGCCTTTATATACCGGCAGAAACTGTTTAATCAAGGTGTGATTGATGTATTGTCCACTCTTTACGAACTCAGGATGAGGTGTAGAGTAGTCTTATATTCTTTTAAAATCAAAATGGTGCAGGACGACGAGAAAAAAATGTGGAGAAGGCTCTATGGTGACATCGAAGAATTGATTGTTACAAACAAACCATAGAGTCGTACACTGTACCTTCACCTTGCTCTTAAGGCGATAACTGTCACATACCAAGGTATACTACTTGTAATACTCTTTCTTTTTCCACCTTGTTTCATTCCCATGTTCTTAGCATTGTAAAAGCCAAGAAGGCAGGAAATTGAATAAAGTCTTCTGTGTGCCCATACGAACCGTTTTATCTTTTTTTATATTATTTCTTTAGCTATAACTATTATTTATGTGTTTATTCTTTCCTTATCATTTACACTGCCGTTATCACTCTATGTTATATCCAAACCAGATGGCGACAGTGGTGATAGAAATGAAAGATCATTCAGTGCCTATCCGCAAGATGGCAGCTCTGTTACACAATGTATCCTATCAGACGAATCAAAACAATTATAACTATGACGAAATATTTTTAGACACTATAATTGTTAGATTATTTAGTATATTTTGAGCAAATTATGTTACATCTTTTTTCACTTGATATGCGGAGAAACATTGTCTGTTTATAAAAACATTAACAAAACATGTAGTTTTGAAGTAGTTTTGATGATGTCTGATATAAACGTCAAGACTCGGATATGACTTACTATGCACTTTAAATATTTGTATGTTAGAATCATATTAATTACTCATAAAACAATAAGAACTGTAATTGAGAACCGATTGATCAAAATGTAAAATTTTGTTTAAAATGATAAGAAATTTTACCACTTGTAAAAACCATTAAAAAGCACAAGTATAAATTTATATGTAAAATATTGTGTAACATTGACATAATTAGATAACACTGAATTGTAATTGAATATACTAGGACATCTGGGAAGAGCAACACACCATAGAGTAGTGTTGACAGATTATATACTCTCCTTTTTCTCTCCTATGTAACTGTATGCTTGATGAGAAATAAGATATATATAACCATCTTTGATTGTGTATAAAACTGTCACAGACCGTTTATCTGCAGTTTGAAGAGTCCCTGCCATCAGATGACATGAAACCAGGGCACTGCCTTGGCCCAGCTTCTGAACGGGGTCAGACAATTGAAGTGGAAAGAGACCTTACTCAAACATCAACTATCTTGCTGCGTATACTAGTACATCTCTCCTTATACTTGGCAGCACATGAAAATACCAAGGTAAGTTACAAGGTTCATGTTTACTATAAGACTAGTAACGATCTGATCTTGAATAACTGAGGGATCAAATAAAACCTTGCATATTATGTTATGTGCAGGTCGTTCAAACAATTATAACACCAGAACTACCAGAAGAGGATGATGTTGTACCATACATCCGAAATCATTTGGAGTATGACCTGAAGAAAATTGGGGAGGTGACAGGAAAATCAGAAGATGATGTACACCTTATGGTTCACATTCTTATAAAGAGATTCTCTTCAGAGCCCGGTAAATAATTTCTTCATTACCTTCAAACGTGTTTTATTAATAATATACCAATAATTCATTTCTTGCATTCCTTTACCACTATGGGAACATTATGGTGAAATGTTTGTCAGTGGCAGAACTGAGGGAAATGTTGATCAAGGTATAAGCATAAGGCTGCTTCCAATTATCCAAGATTATGAGTATTTAATGAGCAACCCTGAGCCATATATATCATTGTTGTTGTATTGTAAAACGTTTATTTTCAACCTTGGTTGCACTAAGGGGGCGTTTTCTCCAACCATGGGAGGTTTGCCAGCCCTCTTCCGTTGCTCTTACATATATCTTGGCTGTGAACAAATCCGCTTTTGTCTGAGAGGAAAGCGGTACACAGCAAACTAATCAGGAGTAAATTCAACTTAATAGTTTTGTGATGGCAACGTAATATTAACAGTCTGTTATAATCTTGAATAATACAATAGATAATATAATCAAGTTTGATGTAATTTGATTGCTATACAATTATATGATTGAAGGTTTTGGGTTTTGGTTTATGGAGGTATGATAGCAGATTGGTCATTGTACATATATTTTAATCTATCTGCCTGTAACAAATGCAATCTACGCCTGTGTTTCAGTGGTAAAATACGATTATCAATATGGGTTTGGTCTACATTAGCCCTGGGTGGGAGTCGGAATATGATTCTTAATATTTTGTTTTGGATGACCTGTAATCGGCTTGTACCCGTTGTAGTATGAGAATCATGTAAAATATCAGACTGGTCGATCAGTGGCAATATCATTACTTTTTAAATTAACAGTAATGTTTTCGATGGTAGTTTATCCCTGAGTTTTGCTAATTGCCAGCTCTTGAAATTTAATAATTTTGTCAATTTTTGTACTTGCTCTTTAAATTTGAGGGTTTTATCGATTGTTATTCCTAAATACTTATATTCCTTTACCTCCTCGAGGTGACTTCCATCCAAGGCTAGTACATTTTCCTGTCTTAAATAAGACACGTCTTTCTCCCACCTCGACCTCAGAATGTTTTGGCCAAAAAAAGTTTGTACCTTTGTTTTTCCAAGATTTAAAGAAATTGTATTGGTTTTGCACCAATAGCTTAGTGCATTTAAATCTTTTTGGAGATTTTTTGTAATTTCGACAGTTGACTGGCCCATGGCATAAATTATCGTATCATCTGCGATGCATTTGTATATTTGAATTTAGAATATATTTTGGTAAATCATTGATGTATATTTTGAATAGGAGTGGGCCTAAAGTGGTCCCTTGGGGGACCCCACAGGTTATCAGTTCAGTGTTAGAACTTAATTTGTTTACTGATACTGCCTGAAATCTGTCTGTGAGATAATTCTTAAACCACTCCAGTTCCCTTCCCTGAATTCCTATTCGTGCTAGTTTCGATAAAAGTTATGCATGGTTGACCGTATCAAAAGCTTTTCTGAGGTCGAGGTAGGCCGCTCTAACCACTTGCCCTTCATTCAGTACATTGTAGATTGAATTGAGATAATTTAACAGTGCGTCCTGCGTTGAGTAACCTGACCTAAACCCATACTGTGCATTATAAAGTATACTGTTGTCTTCTAAATAGGCTGTTAACTGCTGGTGAAAGATTTTTTCTATTATTTTGGCTGGTAGTAATATTGTCTGTAGTTACCCGGGTCTGTATTGCTACCTGCTTTATACAGAGGTGTCACTATAGAAGCCTTCCAGCTTTTTGGAATATTACTTGACAGATATGTTTTCTCAACGATTTTCAAAAATTGACTAGCTAATATTTTCAACGATATTTTCAATAACCATGCAGGCATGTCTTTAACACCGGAGGATTTGCTGGAGGGGATACTATCTATGATTCGTTTTAAGTTATTTATAGTACTAGGTACATATTGGAAATGACTGTTCAGATTTAAATTTACATCATTGGTGATTTCTTCATATTTGGCATTTTCATCCTTATTTGGTACTCTTATTTGCTCCGCTAGGTGATTACCAATGGAGGCGAAGAAGCCATTGAATTTATCTGGGACATTCTCTTTTGCAATTTCAACACTGTCTTCTGTTAGGCTTATATCTTTGTATTGAGAGCGTTGCTTACCATTTACCATAGGACCCAGGGTTGACCAAAAATTGTTTTGTTCATTATATACTCTTTCTGAGGATCTGTTTAACAAATAAATCTCAATTAAATCCAGGACAATCTGAGGTTGCAGATATTCTTCATACAAAGGACGAGAGGCTACATTGGGAGAATGTATTTGCAAATCAATTCATAAAACCTTTCCTGGAGGTATGTATGCGTTAATTACTTCTATCTATGACCAGTCTGAAACAACTTTCTGGCCTCCTTCATTAGAGGCTGTCTACCACGGGCTGGCTTTGACTGTGTCCAAGACAGTTTTAAGTCGAGAGGAAGACCTCAACTATGAATGTAAAGAAGTCATCTTATGACAGACAAATTCTTGAAAAAGTTTATTCAGGGGTCTTTCTTATCAGGAAGCTGAGAACAAAATTATGATGATTAAAATTAAATGTAAGATTTCTTTCATAATGAATGAAGGCCATTTGATGTTTCCTTAAATAGTCATCCATACTTATCCACTTCTAATACGTAGTGCAGGACAATATTGAACCCAATAAATAGTGCTTATCAGTTGAACGAGGATTACTTCATTTTATGAATACATTTAACATTATTACTATTATATTGTCACTCAGAGCATTGACCAAGACCTGAGGGAAGCAAACAAAAAAATGACTGAGGACAATACACCAGGTAAATATTTTCATCCCTATATTGCTTGCATAGATTAAAAAGTTTTGTGTAAAGTAATTGTGTAACTGGATCTGAAAATGATACTGTAATTGTTAAGAACGTTTAATAAAAGGTTGGTTGGGGCCCTACTGAAACTGAAATATTTTCTAAGTTCTTGCTGCTCTTTGGTGTGCAAAATCAGTACACAACTCTGCTTACTTATATTTTACCATTCAGAGAATTTGTGAGAGTCAGTAAGAATTTTTTCTAAAATTTTATAGGAAACAAATCTGCCTTGATGAGAATTATTCATGAGACAGAAGAAACAGAAGGAAATATTTGTGACATTTCCCAAGTACCTGAGATGTGGGGATATCGGGCCAGGGTTACACCAGAGTACCTTAGTTTGAAACTCACTGAGGTGCACAATGGTAGGGATGAACGAACTTATCCCCTGTTGCATCATTTCCTTAAAAATGTAAGTATATATTGATATTGCATTTCATTAACTATTGGGGAGACACACCACCTACAATCAATTAACAAGATTCACATGTAAAATGAAAAACACATAATGTAGTCATCACCACTAGTGATGATGCGGTATTACAGCGACCCCTGGACCCTGGAAGCCCACTTCATCCACCTACCTCTAACTAACCTCTGCGCCATCTCTCGTCATTTGCCCTTCACCCCTCACTTTCTTCCTCCTCCTCACTCCTCTCACACCCTTTCTTTTTCTTTTCCGGACATTATATCAAAAACCCTTTACCCCTGAATATACTCATTTCTGTGAAGAACATTATTAATGAAAAAATGAAGCCACCTAAGAGAGGAGCAGCTGCCAATGCAACCGCCGAGCAGTCAAACACGGAGGCAAAGTCAAAACCCCCGACTTGTAATTTTAAGCTTACAAGCAGATATAGCACATATATATAGCATATATCACAGGTTTACTTGACATCTTGAATCCACCCATCTCATTAGTTTGTTTCTAGGGCAACCGGTTGCTTAGCAACAGCCATTCTAATTTTTTATTTGCCTGGGTGGATTCCTTGGGTTCAATATAGGGGGGATAGGTAAGGTTAAAATAGTTCTAGCAGTGATATTTTTGCAGTGGGAGACAGGAATCCATTACAAAAGGCGGCCATTTTGGAAAATTGCTGCCATAGTCGTTAGGGGGCAAAATCGTGATGGCCCTATGTTCTAAAATGTTCTTATAGTTCTTATGTACCACTGTGAGAAGTTTCATGCTTTAATCATTAAACCTACAATTTTTTCCCTAATCTGCTCTACTACAAGGCCTGCCAGGGCCTTGGCCGTTACTTCACCACAAACAGCCGAAGCCCCCAAACCTCAGGGAATTAATACCATAAGAACATGAGTAACGCAAGTGTCACCCAAGTGTCACACTTGGTGGATTCCCATATTTTGCACAGAGAGATGTTACTATAATCTTAAGATTAAATTTGATTTGAAAACATTAATTAATTCTAAAAGTCGGGTAGATCTACTGGATTTTCCCCTTTTTTGTTTGTCAGTATTATAATTTTACCTACAATTTCCTTAACAATAGGCTATAATTAATGTATACATGGCCAACTATTGGTTTGAATTGTTCATAATGAGTAGTAATGTTTGAAAAAAGACTTTTGCAATAATTAAACCATATACATGAAATCATTTCAACTGGTGAGGGAATATGTAATACAGCATAATAATGTTGAATTTTCAAGGCAAATTTTTCACCAAAATAATGTAAACCGAGGGAGAGAGGGTGACCGTTCGGAGGATGGGTACTTTGCTAGTTTATTATAAACTACAGATTTCGTTCAAAAACAAGCACTAACATTTCTCATCATCATTTACTAAGGTTCACCCCTATTGTAGCTCAGTGAATTATGCTTATTCTAATATATTCACAGGAAAAGCTGTTAAGAGTTGTGCAGCTACTCCCAAATATTGTGCGTTTTGTGCTAATGGCAAGTCAGTACTACCACAAGCGTGCTGGCAGAGTTGATGCAGAGCAAACTACTGTGGAGGAATTCCTCAAGTCTCTCACAGGTATGTTTTATATAGATTGAGACCTTTCTGATAACAAATGCATGAATTGTGGTTTCACTAAGTTTGAAATACAACTTTGAAATTGGCACTGATAGCACACAGATAATACTTCCTCAAAAGGCTTGGGACTCATTATGTGCTTTATAATGTGTGATATATCAGAAAGAGACTTTCAGATAATTGTATTCCACAACAAATATAATGAGCATAGAAGAATGTAATAATTGAGTCAGCTTTTGAGGTTACAATGTCTGTGAGCCTATAAGAGTTGTAGGAAACAATGTCCTGGTTCTCATAGTATCATAGCTCAGCAGGTCAATGTGGAACAAAATGAGTTTAAATTTGGTTTTGAATATTATTTTGTTTGCATGATTTAGTGACTATAATAACCTATACTAGCATTAGAGTTCAAATGAGTATGACCAAAGTCTGTATTTCCACAAATTAGAAGCGAAGCATGTGATGTCTGGAGTTAATCTGAGCATGTATAGGCCTATTCATTTTTTCGTTGAGATTCCAAGAAGAATGAAGCAGATGGACTATTTCTGGATGTCTGCAGCGCATGGCGTCGAGTTCAGGCCCTTCTCAAACAACATGGTAAGTGTCCTTTTTTCAATTTCCCTGTCATTTTCACCATAAGATTTTTGTTGATAATCTGAGACACCAGACATATGTATTGATAGATATTTGCACTTACAAATTAATGAATTTTTTTTTAAAAAGAGCAATGAAGGCTATTGTAAAAGAATATTATCCTTTGAAATGAATGTCTACATTCATTAACACAAACTCCTACACCTTTCCCAAACGGAAATTTAGACAATTGCTACATGCAACTACACCATGCTAAATTAGGATATGCAGCATACAAATCTGTAAAAATTACAATAGTTGTAGGCCAGCAGGGGCAATGCATACCGACCAAGTTCTGCGATGAAGACATTAATGAAGCTTCTCCAATTACAAAACTCCTGCCAAATGACCATGGAGACGGTTTCTGCATCAAAGGTCTCTTAGATTACCTTTGTAGTGTGCACAACAAATTCATGGCAGAATCTAGAAGCCTCTCAAATTTGGTGTAAGTATGATCCCAAATTTCTAGTCCTGGCAAGTACAAAGTGTATTAGTATTATCACCTCCTGAAATGTTCCATTGTAGTATTAGTTAGACTAAGATGTTCAACCCGAATTTAGAATAATTATGTAAAACAGATATGTTACAACACAAGGAAATAATTCAATCAATGCTTTTCTATGATCTGTCCACAGGCCAGGACCTGAAGTGGCCCTGCGTAATGTGAACGCGACCCACCTCATCACCTACAGATTGGAGAGTGAGCTGTTGCCACTCATCTCTGCCCACTGCACCAACATAACGTACAACTTTGAGAGCATAGAGCAGCGCCTGAAGGACCACTTCATTGCAGGAAAAGCTTTCCTCAAATTTGATGTAACTATATACATGTCATTCATGGTGGTTGATACACTGTTTGAGATGCCAGTTTGGTTATACATTTCCAGAGAGAGATTGTTTTACTATTTGGTCGTCCAGTCAGAATGAACAGTAGAAAATATTTAGGTTTTGACCGACGTTAACTGAGAGCAATTTGGATGTGTCTGCCATTGTTGAAACCTCCTCCATCAATCCCAAATATATGATTATTGTTAGAGAATTAATGAATGGGACTAATTCGCCCAGTATTGTCATTCTTTTCCAAAGCACCAATGGTCCTTTGTGAATTCCTATTTTATGACTACACACACTAATTAAACCTAACTTACTTTATCATATGTTGAATTTGCAGATTGAAAATGTTGAATTTTGTGACGATATCAACAACGTTAAGCAACTTGAAAATCTTAAAAACAAAATAACACAGGTACGATTTTATCTATGCTGATTGTCACATTTAGAAATTTGTTTGGCTGGAATTTGAGATAATTGTGCTATATATAATATATGACATTTGATCCAAGGTGGAAATTGAACTGGCAGTGCAGATAGCAATATCGAAGGGGTTGAGATACTTGAGTGACATAGAGGACTGCTTGCTCT
Source organism: Sthenelais limicola (assembly GCA_942159475.1). Lineage (NCBI taxonomy): Eukaryota > Metazoa > Annelida > Polychaeta > Phyllodocida > Sigalionidae > Sthenelais > Sthenelais limicola. The sequence continues at coordinate 7,994,414 of OW804097.1, forward strand.
GCCTTGACAAAGCCATTGGACTCATTGCCATGCTTGGTGGCAAACCTGATACTCTGCTGTGTACTTTTATGACGGACACCCTGCAGATGGATGAAAATATTCTTCCTACCAAGGTAAAGTAAATATTTATGCTATTTGAATTTGCCACATTGTTTCAGAGACTTTCATATATCTGGTGAAATCTACTAGTCATACTATTTTTAACAGAACAACAAATAATAGATATACAAGTTCAAAGAAAATAACTTGGCAGTATGTAACTGTTTTACAGGCCAAGGGACTTTGTCGACTGAAACACACACAGGCACTTTGGCTCCTTCTCTCTTTTGAAAGGGAGAAGATGGTGGCTAGGAATCGTCTGGTAAATAGAATGGACTCTTCTTCTCTTCAATCAAAACCTAGTATTTTTAGATAAGAAAGATATAGACTTCCATATACAGATAAACATATACAGATATCAGAAAGATACCAGTGAGTGTACAAACAACACCACCTCTGCAAAGGTTGGGGTTACCTACAGGGTCCCACAGGGAACTGTGATGGGATCTCTGCTATTGCCTCGATCACGAATACAACACCACCACCACTGGTGTCAGGTGTACAGGACGCTCTATGCCTGTGCGCAACTACCACATGCATGGTGATAGTGGCGAGTGGTGTGGTGTGCAAACAGCACTCAAGTTTGAATGGTTCATGGCCATAGGACCGAAAGAAGTGCCAATCCTGATGTTTGTGTACCGTAAATGTATGTATTCCTCCAATCAAAAAGGTAGCCTATGATTATAGCTTTCGATTAAGACCAATTTCACTGCCGTATGTAGTGTTTAAGTTTGATAACAGGTCGAGATATATAGCATGGGTATTACTAGGAAAGACCGGGAGATCATGCGACGGCTTCAGTTTTTAGTTCTCAGAGGGCGGGGTGGTTACATTGGTCTAGAAAGTATATCCGCCAAGAAAGATGAATGAATGTACTGGGCTTTAGTCACTATAATGAAGTAACGTCTATGGAACTTCCCTCCACCACACACACACACCCACCCACCCTGCCCTAGTGAGCGCATGCATGACGCTGCATGCATGCGCTGGCCCAGCAGAGTTTCCCAGGCCAGGGCTAATTGGTTGTGATTGGTACTGTTCGTGTACCCATGCCTCCACATTGTAATTATTGTACCTTTCTAGCGGTTTTTGGCTACAGACATGTACAAACTGTTTCGAGCTTGTTGAGTTGTCAAACTATAGCATTGAAGTGGAAATACGGTAAAAAAGGCGGGGCTTAAGAGGAGGAAATGTGCGAAAGAGACAGAGAAAGGTAGCAAGGAGTACTGTATGGCGTGGGACCCTATTTGTGTGGCATCGTTCAGAAACCTCCATAAAGCTGACGCTTTTTGTATACAAAAATGCGGATGGATGCCGATCGTCAAGAAAATGTAAAAAGAAAAAAGCATGGCCCTGAACATAGTACTTTGACAAAAAAATAAATTGGCAGCACTGCCGTATGTAGTGTTTAAGTTTGATAACAGGTTGAGATATATAGCATGGCTATTACTAGGAAAGACCGGGAGATCATGCGACGGCTTCAGTTTTTAGTTCTCAGAGGGCGGGGTGGTTACGATTGGTCAAGAAAATGTAAAAAAAAAAATGCATGGCCCTGAACATAGTACTTTGACAAAAAAATAAATTGGCAGCACTGGAATATGTTACAGAATACCGGTACCTGGGCTTAGAAATTGATGAAGGTCTAACCTTCAACCCCAGCATTATATCAAATATATAACAAGCAATTAACAGGATTAAGGCCACAGCCAAAATTAACCACTAGTAAAAACAGACTCCTGATATATAAAACAATGATATGCCCTGTGTTTGACTGCTGTGATATATTCAATATTCCAGGCCAGAAAAGATACTTAGACAGATTGCAGGCGATTTGAAACTCATTCTTCAGACTGGCATTCAAAATTTTTAAAAAAACAGACACACTGTGCTCCACTTGACCTTCGACACCCTCCGCTTCTTCCCTTGGAAGAAGTCAGAATGACTCTATTTACAATCAGAAAAGGTGCCCAGACAGACTAGCGTCCAACGATTTTACTCTTATACCAGCCACATCCTTATCCACCCGTTTGCAATATTTTCCCCAGTGAGAATGTCTATTGATGCATGGAATACTCCATTTAAGCTATTGGCTACAACCTAGTGTACTCAGATTTTCGATTCCGGTTGCAACACTTTTTTTTATTATTATAAAACTTTTATTCAATAAAACATGTACATTTCTGCTATGTTGTACTGAAGCGGAAAATCCCCTCTCAGTGTTTCACAACGCTGAGATCTTCCCAGGCTCCCTTCAGAAATTAATAGAAAGGCAAATAGGAAGAATTCACAATTAAAGACAAATACATTGTTTGGTTACTAAGAATATGGAGTCGACCCGCTTTTAAATGGTAGGATGCGAATGACGGTCATGGCAGTGTCCTATTGTCCGTGGTTTCATATATTGTCCGTGGTTTCATATAGTTGCCAGAGGTATTTCGTCATAGAGTCTTTAGTTAGTTCATTTAAAATATCGCATCTTGATAATGAGTTCGAGTAAATGTGTGAAGTGAATTAAATTATCATTCTACAACAATCGTTAATACTAGAGTACAATCATGTTGCTAAATTACAATTCAATCTCCAATATATCCTATGTGGTATCAATTTAAAGTGGGGTTGAGTCGGTACTCAAAGACTTAATCAATAGTCTGATCACAAGATCACATAATAATGATATTATTTCGCAGAAATGTTAATTATACAATCGTTACATCCTAGTTTAACTCTAGGTCGGGATTACTTACACAATCCGTCATCGTTTTCACAGCAACACTGAAGCCAGGGATGTGGATTGCAGCCATTACACTTGCCTTGCTTGCATCACGCTTCCCGTGATTGACACTAGGACAAACTAGTTTGTCCCACTCACACCATGAGCACCCTGTCTGCCTCCCACAGCAGATGTGCGGGAGGAGGCAGGGTCACCAAAACAAATGCATAGGGAATCATATCGATAGCTGGGCGGGTGGGTGGTCATAATTAAAAATGAGAAAAAGAAACCATACATATACAAGTAAGTAGCCAAAGACTTCCCCTGCCAAAGACATCAACCTGTAACCTAGCGGCCACACTTCCCTGGACCTGAATTCGAGGGGAAATCAGAAATAGTTCAAGTTAACGAAAATTCAGCTAAAGTGAATTATTAAGTTGGAACTCTGCAGGGAAATTGCAAAATGATCAGCTTAACCAAAAATTCAGGTAAACCGAGTTCAGGTTATGAGTGTCAAGGGTCTCCACATCAAGATGAATATATCATAAACGTAGCATGTCCCATCCTATTAGGTTAGCCTAGCTTAGTTTACGATACCTCATATTCAACTCTTATATTTCTATTCAACTTCATTTTATTTGATAGGGAACTTCTGGAAGAGCTACGGTTTTCAATGAAGAGAGGCACCCTATTCCGGTGTAAAATTACTTTATTATTGTTATATTTGTATACCAATAATGATTTGGGGGCTTGTGTGTTAGGATAAATAGGGAGTTCAATTATTATTATTTTCATTAGTTATCATTAGTATTATTATCATTTATAGGAACCGTTTACCACAGTAGATTCAACAAACTACAAAAGAGAATTACATAAAGAACAACAACAGGCCTTGGAAAGAGGCCTGCAGCATATGCCGTGTGATCTGCTGCTGGCAAGGTTGTATGAATTCATCGTGCTCCATGTGACAATCAAACAAGACAAGGGAGGGGACGATTACTTTGACAACACTCAAGTGATGTAAGTGGCTACAGCATGTGTAACAGCATTTACCTAATGTTTTGATAGATAAGTTTACTGCAAGAAATATGCAACAAATTGTATTGTATTGTTTGTTTATTTCCCGAATCAGTACAACTAACATTTTAATTTGTAACAATAACAATTTACCCCGGAAAATGGAACATCTGCCTTTTATGGCAACCATATCATAAAGCTCCATATCCACTAGCACAAGTATAGGTCACCATCAATAATCGATTGTCGTTCACCTGGGTGACCAACAATACCAATGTGACCAACAATCGGTCTCCAGGTTCCGATTGACAGTCGTTTGTCGGTCCCTTTTCGATTGACAGTACCCTACCCAAAGTTTTGTTTATGTTTTCATGGCCATACAAAAGGTGGTTATAATTTTGGCTACCTGTTGTTGACCTCTGTGAATAGTTTAGAGTACATTTGTACGTTTATTTTTAACATTTAAATTGATTTAGAATTAATTATTCGTATTTTTCGCATTTATTCTGATTATTTTGACTTTATTTTGGGAACTTAAATTGGTTGGTTTTTTTAAATATTTTTATTGGCCAGACTTTTAACACATTATCAAATATGCACAACCAGTAATACATTTATTTTCATGCGTTGCCATTCCAACTTATTCAACTCTTAAAAGCAAAGAAAGCTTATTATGTCCAATTTTCTTTTTCACCCCTTTTGTGTCTTGTTGCTAATCAAACTGATTGCAAAAACAACAACAAAATATGGGCCATCCACTTTTGATATTAATGTAATCATCTTAGCCAGTGCCAGGCATTAGGTGCTATCATTTGTTTATAAAGATACATACATGTGTAGTTCTGCCCTTGGAAGGAATTAAAACTTGTTGGAATTAGTGAATTCTGATGCATTGGGGGCGCCCCCTCTCCACAACCAGGTAGTTGCTTACCCACAAATCTGTCCACCCTCTTCCTTCTTCTCCATAAAACCAAACACTCAATACGGGATAAAAATTACCATCTGAGCTACAACGACTGTCCAATTACTCTTGTAAGATTGATTATTTTTTGGGGAAAAAAAGAAAGTATATTTCAAGGTGTAGACACATTTTTCCAGACTTGGTGAGTACCTGGCCGACTACTTGGAAAAGATTGACGCACCTGACATGCCAGCTCTAACTGATAGCACGTTCCCACAATCCATCATGGTGGAGCAATGTGTGGCCACTTGGAGAGCCATCTGGGCTTACTCTAAAAAGAAAAAGTGATGTGAGAAAAGTCAAAGTCCATATCTGGTGACAACTGTAACGCTCAAAGCCCAGGCTTCTGGGTCAAATGGTATGAGTTTTTTCTTCACACAAGCACAACAATTGTACTTGCGAAATGTTCTTTTTTAAAAGAATATAATTTTAATGACCTTATTTGAGAATATTTCATGGTATCATCAACGTTTGGATTTTCATTACGTGAATTCCAATTAAATGATTATGTGATAAATTACCAAGAAAGTGATAAATGAGATTTGTCATTTTATCTCATCAAAAACTAAGAGATGATTATATATACCTAAGATTAAACACCCGTTAGTATACGTTTGTGTAACCACAGTGATGGGGATTGTGTGAGGGTAAGGGTTTGTGTGTGATTAAAGGTTATGCAGTAATGACATTTGATTAAAATAATAAATATCATGGAATACAATATATTCAAGAGCAACACTAAAGTTCCCCATATAACAATAATAAAGGTATGGTAAATTTAATGATTTATTTCAATATCAATGTTCTATATATATATGTTATGCCCAGTGATAGTCTTCCTTGTGTCAGGGGCCGATAATGCTATGTTTCTATATATACTGTTGTTACCTGAACATCAAGCTGGTATAACAATGGTTTAAAGAGTGTTTAAGTACTTATACATCTTATATTATAATACTTTGAGAATTATATAACTCTTATATTAGCACAAGAATTTACTGCTCGCTGGTACTAGATATGCATGTGATAAACTGTATAAAAGAGGCACACTAGTATTATTACAAACTGGTTTAGAACTAAAATGTTGACCCACTGTAAGAAATTGTCTTTGCCCTTGATTCAATAATAAACGCAGTTTTCCTGTGGTAAAAATGAAATGATTATTACTATCAGATCAACTTATGTGTCCTGCAATAAACTGGTTTTATTGACATTAATTAAATCTGAGTAACTCTTCAGCGTTTGACCATATTAATTGTAAAATGTTTATCTAATTCATCGGTTATTCTCAAATTTCTTTTGACGAAATATTTCTCTGAATCTGTATCTAGATTGGTAGTGTTAACTGTGAAATTGAAGAATGTTTTGTGATTAGACAGGGCAAATGATGTCACCAGGAACAGAAGCTTTGTTTGAAACATGCAGAATATGATACAATGGACTGCTTTACCATTATACACTTGGAACATATTTGGATAAATTAAGATCATAATGACTTTTGGGAACTTGTTTTTGATTTAAACTGCATTTCTGATTACAAGACGTTGAATAATAAAGTGTGATTTTTGCTTAACAATGTTTTCCCCTTTGTCAATGTTATACCAATTACAGCATTCAAATATGTCATGCACGGTGCATATCTTCTCAATATAATGAAATGCAAATATATCATAGATTACGTCAAATGGTCGCCCAGTGAAACAAATGAAACCTTTAACTGTATCCATGTGCTGCCATTTTAAAAGTTGAATTACAGTGGGAGAAACTAAAGGCAATTTGCCCAGAGATTTGGCCTTCTAGTATACCGTAATGAAGCAGTCGGAGAGAAGTCGGAGGTTGTTCGTCACGAGCCCAGGCAGCGGAGTGTACCAATGGCTTGGCTTGTGCCTTTATTTATACTACAATATGGTAATTAATTAGTTGGAGACAAAGGATTCCTAGCAATGCCTCCCCTGCACTTGTCCCCTTCTAATTGGCTGAGAGGAATTCCTCTACCCAGTGGACTGACCCCAGCCCTCCTCCATGCCAGGATCATGCAATGTCTACCTGATAGTTGGTTTCTAACCTAACCCGCCCCACCCCCCTCTCCCCTCCCTTACCCAGAAACCCAAGCATATAGTCTCCTTGCCCTCCCTCGAACCCCATACCCCCGACCGGTTGATTAGATTAGCGCAGGGAACAATACTTAGATTGGACAGGTTGCTGGGACAACAAGTTCCCATACAACAAGTGTCCCAGCATCCCCACCCCCCACCCCCCACCCCCTCCCAACTGGACCCAGGCATGGCAGACTGAGATCCAAGATGGCGGGAGGGTGGGCGGCTCAATGGGGTTGGTAAAACAACCCAAAATAATGCAATTATTTACAACAGAATACTGGATCACTCCTTTGGTCCACTCATTTTATTTCACCGAGTGCCTAACAAGCCAAGATAATACAAAACCAAAGCGGTCCAATAGAATTGGTTGCTGCGCTTTCTATACACTCTTATAATTTGACGTTGGCGCTTCTTTTTGACGTACTTCTTTTAGCACAACAACACAATTTGCTCTTTCTGCCTGTTTAAGTAATGGTCCAATAGCGCAATGGGAGCAGACCAACAATCTTGCCATTGATTTTATAATGAAACAAGCAAACCAGTACAATCTCTCTGTGCTTCTATTGTGCTAAATATAAAAGTGGATGAAAAGTGAAAGAAAGGCACACTATAAATAAGCAAGTGCAGGTGCAAGCAATCCAATGGAATCGCAGCTTTGGCCTGACAAGTCAACAAAAACCTTACTAATCCTTAGCAACACAAATTTGAACAAATTAAAACAACAAAAAAAAGAATTTCCTTAGTGACAACTGCTTTTTCTTTGTAGCGACAAGAGAAATGAGAGCATCTGGGTGCCACTCAGTGACCGTTGAAGACATTTAGCTTAGTTCCTGGCCTAGTTATCGACGTTTGAATAATAATAAAAAAAATGTATTAAATTTAATGAATAATGAATTCTTCTGCACGATAACGTTACTTACATAGGCCTTAATACTGATTTAATGTGAATTTTATGTGTGTAAAAGGTTTGAGAATGTGAGTTTGATGGGCTATTGCAAGTGGCCAAGCCTATTTTTAATTAGTTGATGATTAATTATTTTAAAACGTCATTAGTTAAATTTCTTCAAGCATTAGACTGCATGGCACTCAGCTACTTCGGAAACAGGAGAGTTTGGAGCCTTTTCAAAGGCTGGAACAGAAAAGCAGAAAACAGAATGTTCACCCTGAGAAGTTCTTTCTGCCTCTGGACTATAAGCCTACGCCATACTGCAGCATTTATTATTTAATCATTTTAGAGCCAGAATTTAAAAATTGAGTCACAGACAAACTGTGCTGTTTCTAATGGAGAACTATTAGAATAAAAAATCCTTAGGCTTAATATAACTGGGAAATACAGTAGGCCTAATGTTTTAGTGCCCCCAGTGCCAGAACAAACTTGAGCCATTGAACAATAGGGCAATATGCAACAAGGCCGGCCCACAAGGGCAAACAGCCGCACCAAATAATACCCTGTAGCCTAGACCTATTCAGTATTGAGTCACACTTTAACCTTTGAAAACATTAATGAAACTGTAGTGAAATGGAGTTATACAATTAGCGTACAACAGACAAGTAGTAATTCATCTTTTGAACAATTAAACCTACATTTTGAGAAGCCTTGCCGACCTATCCATGTAATTTTCGCGGATCTTCTGTCAAGTGATGCCCTCTTTGGAGGAAACGTGCCAAGCCTAAGATGTTCCTCACTGCCCCGCGGTGGCAGCACTGGCGCCTCTTCCCGCCACAAGCAAAGTGGTAGCAGCAGATGCGTCTCGCCGTTTGGTCGTTGCCAGGCTCGGGGCGGGAGACCGGCAGTCGCTCACACGCGCGGGCGGAGTAGACCCGCATGAGTCCCGGTGGTACATGCAGCCATGTATCGGTCTCCCCCTCCGATGATTTATGGAGGCAAGTAGTATATGAATTGGGGAAGGAGGCAAGTAGTATATGAATGGGCCGTTACGTCGGGCATCCCAACTATAGACGAATTTTGATTCGATATTCTCATGAGTTTAGGCAATATCTGCGCTCAGGTTATTTAACCAAATTTGATAGATATTTGGCTAGCAAATAGGCCTAACTAATACTAGGCTAATACTAATGGCATTTGGTAGGCGATTCCTGTGAAGGTGAAGAATAAAACAAGATTTGTCATGAATAAATCAGCCATTATATTTATAAGGTATGAAGATTGATATATCGATAACAAATCTGTGTAAAAACAAATCAGTGTAAGGCCAATAAGAATAGGTGTGTTTCCGATGTATCTGGCTGAAAACTAGATACGGAGGTGGGTGGAAACATTTTGTATTTTTTAAACAATTTTTTTAGGAAACGACCTCCCAGGAACTGAAAAAGTGTCTATTTTATAACAATTGTTGTTTTAAACAAGGGAAATTTGCTTTTTGACAGTTCTGGTTTAGGAAAACCTGTTTTCCTGCTTTTATTAGCTTTTCTTGTAAAAAAAAATCCAAAAAACGGTACGGTAAAAATCAGGTATGGTCAAAAAAATGTAGGAATAGTCTTGGATAATATATTTATTTGGCTTGGTTAGGTGATATTTCAGTTTCTCTTCCATCTCCGAAAGGAGAGAAAAAAAAGAAAACATTTTTTCATGATCTAGTCCAACCGACTGCTTGGCAGCTTCTGTTTGAATAGAGAGTCCGTGCGTTTGACCTCGGTTGCTGGGGAACCAATAGTTCCGGCTCCGGTGGGGTCACCAAATGGCTTGCTGCCTCAACATAGAACGATATGAATTACTAGCATACATATCGTCACCATACAGTGTACAACTACATGTATCAGTTTTCAATTCATACTGCCACTTAATGATAACTTACATTAATGTGTACACAATACATCAGGGGAAGACTCAGGGCCTTTTATTGTTTTTAAATATAAGATAAACGGGGAATGCATGACCTATAGGTATTTCTTATCTGGCTAAAACCCATAGAAAAAGAAAAGTAAATCAATACAGCTACCACATTCTGATCATTTTGGGGGTAAAAAGCATTAGCTAATTATAAACCATCTTTGTACAAAAAAGCAGCTCTTGAATTGAATTGAAAAATACTTTATTTGTCTGAGGTTTTACAGAGTATAGACAAATAGGTGACCAGGCTTCTGGATAAAATCCAGGTCTTCCAGCCGCCACCTCATTATAGAAAGACATCTATACAGACAGAGAGACTGGCCAAAAGATATACTTACATGGTATAATACAAGTTAATGTTGATTTAACAAATCCTTACGTTAAAAGGCAAATAGGGCATAATACAAGTTAAGGCTCTTAACAAATACTTAGGTTATAAAGTATGTTATAAAACATTATAAAACATATAATATCAAAACTGACTAGTATCATTTCTCACGATACAGAGCACCATCAGCTAATTTTTAGACACTCATTATTGTAAATAAGTTGACTCTATAACTCCAGTGTCCTAGTTCGAATGCCTTTATTCAGTACTGACTCCTCACTCCTCCACGTCTGGAGCAACCTCTAGTGTTATGTTTTCATCACTAGATGTAGCCACCATACATCTCTCCCCTTTCGGGTTACAATACACATGTAAGTATCTAAGACAAATCTTTTACAAGAGTGAGAATAAGAAGAACAATAGTGAGTGGTTATACAATAATAAGTGTAGTTAATTTTAAACCTCTTCAATTAGCCTCTGGACTGGCTTTCTGATTCGACCTGAGGTTCTGGGCTTGGCCTCACCCATATCTTTTACAAAGTCTTTACCTTCTCTCCCCACCTCAGGTATACCCTGTAATTTAGTTACTGCCGGTATCATTTCATCCAAATATTGATTACCGTCTTCGATGAAGGTACTCGTCGTCTGGGGAACCTCCAAGAGTTGGCTCCTATTTCTCCTTATGCTACTACCATTTTCAGTTAATACCTTGTATGATCTCGGAGCCACTTCTGACTCAATCCTGGCCCTCGTGCCCCATCTCTTGTTCTCCCCTTGAACTCGCACGAACTCCCCTGGAACCAGTTTGGTAAGTTCACGCGTCCCCTTATTATAGGATTCAATTTGCTTTGCATCATAAAAATCACTTTGGCTCTCAGCCCTACTTGCTCTACAAACATCTGTTAACAGGTCTAATTTACTTCTAACATTTCTCCCCATGAGGATCTCTGAGGGGGACTTACCACCAGCCCTAGGTGTGGCCCTGTAAGCTAAAAGACCTAAGTATGGGTCCTCATTATTCTCCTTCGCTTTGTTGAAAATCTGCTTTATAATCCCTACTGCCCTTTCACTTTTCCCATTTGCCTGGGCATACCTGGGGCTACTTGTTTTGTGTTCAAATCCGAAAGTAGTTACAAATTTTACAAAGGTATTGGCCGTATATTGTGGGCCATTATCCGTTACCAAGACTTTCGGTATACCATGCCGCGAGAATATGCTTCTTAGTGCATTTACAATAACCTCTGATGTAGTCGAATTTAAGATTACAACCTCCGGATAATTGGATAAATAGTCCACCACCACTAGATAATCATTTCCTTGCCAGTGGAACAGATCTGACCCCACCATGTCCCATGGGCCCAATTTAGTTTTCATTTCGTCTACATGAAATGGTTCTTTCTCTGACTATATGCGAATTTTATGCAGGCCTCTCACCGGTCACTCATGGCCTCTATGTCTTTGTTTATTGAGGGCCAGTATACCGTACCCCTTGCTCTGCGCTTCTGTTTTTCACTTCCAAAATGACCCTCATGTATCAATTTTAATACCTCGGGCCTCATTGTCGCTGGGATAACAACTCTATTACCTCTTAGTATTACTCCGTTAATTACAGATAATTCTTCCTTGTATGAGCTATAGGCCGGACACTTGCCTGCTCTCCACCCTGTAACTATGCACTCCTTTAACACTGCCAATATTGGATCTCTGTCCGTTTCGATTACAATTCTGTCTAACTTTTCTTGTGAGACCTGAAGGTTGTCATAAACAAGATTTACCTGTGCTTGTACCTCAAGGTCAAGCTCACTCTTTTCTTCCTTGATTAGATTACATTTCTTTGCTCTGGAGAGCGCGTCTGCAATATACATAAATTTACCTGCTATCCATGAGCATTTTACATCATAGCGCTGTATTTTGATCATCATGCGCTGTATGCGTGGAGATAAATCATTAAGTGGTTTTTGAAAGAATGCTAACAGTGGTTTGTGATCAGTTTCTAATGTTACATCTGTTCGACCATACACAAAGTGATGAAATTTTGTCACACCAATTCCTCTTCTGTTAAGTCAGGGTTGCAAAGCATTTTCTCAGTGAGTCTTTTGTCCCTTACTCCCATCACAATCCTGTCCCTGAGTATAGTTTGCGCGACTGGTCCTAGATCGCACGTGGCCATCTTCATGCGGAGGTCGGTAACAAAGGTGTCGAATGACTCTCCCTCTTCCTGCTGGCGTGAGAAGAATGCGAACCGCTCATACACCACGTTCTTTACAGGTGAGCAGTATTGGTCAAACTTTCTCACGACCAGCTCAAAATCATTCTCATCCTCTGCTGGGACCCTCACTACCTCTGGTCGTCCTCCACCAGCAGCCCTTCCTTCTATCTCAGGCGCCCACACGAACGTGCCGTATACGTCCATGGCTTCCTTGCCCGCCACAGCCAGCATCATGGCTACCGCGAGCTCTCCATCAGCGTTCGTGTCGACTTGATTCGCCTTTAAATACTACCGTATTTGCAATTTAAACTATTTCCACCTTTCATCTACGTTCCCATCCTTCATCCGCATTTCAGGCGGAGACTTGATGCTGCTATTCATGGTGAATTCGCCCGTTTCCTGGTACCATGTAAATAAGTTGACTCTATAACTCCAGTGTCCTAGTTCGAATGCCTTTATTCAGTACTGACTCCTCACTCCTCCACGTCTGGAGCGACCTCTAGTGTTATGTTTTCATCACTAGATGTAGCCACCATACAATTATGTTTTAGCATTCACAATTAATTTACTCCATTAACTCCAATGTCTTCATATAATTTTTAAACATTAATATCTTCTAAATACCTTCTAAGTTGTTTCCTAGTGTCAAGTTCATGTGCTTCCGTGGGCAGTGCGTTCCAGGCTATTTTTTGCTTTGTAGAGAAAGTTAAGTACCCCAGAAATGAAAGAATTCCCACAAATATATTTTGTATATAAAATAGCGACTTGTGACTCATTTTTCCATAACACATCATCTACATTGTAAAATCCATTATCCAGTACAGCATGCAAATCTCCAAAACCAAACGGAGGAGTCTGGCTGACGCAATCACTTAAAGATGAATAAAAGTTAAACAAACAAACAAACATAATAATTATATATTATATAGGCCTACTAGCAAAGTATCCGTCCACTGGATGGTCCCCCTCTCTCCCCAAATTTCCCTCCCCCTCTTCTCTGTCTCTCATAACTGTTTTTCACTCCCAACCCCATCGCCGATTCTCCCCTCTGCCTCCCCTCTTCCTCATGCTCCCCGTCCTCAGGAACTCTCACAGGACGCGATGCTAGGGAATCCCACATTCCATACCCTGTCTTGTGAGGCGGGAAGAGAGAGGTGTGAGTGCTGCCACCTCGCGGCAGTGAGGAACCAGAGAAGTGAAATGTCAGAGTGCGCGAACACAACCGGAAGCTGGAACGTTTTTATACAAAAGCCTTTTCGAACGCACCGAGTCAGGGTTTCGTCTTGTTTATACCACGGGTAGGTTCCTTTACAGCTATGTTCATGAAGGGACAATGTCATGCAAATCTGTTACTGTCCTGTTGTTAACTTGTTATTAGTGCATATTAACATGTGTTATTACTATGAAGACATTATTCATTGTTTTTAAAGCAAGGCCAAGGGCCAGCCACTGGCACTGGTCGTGAGAGTCCATGTCATGCTCGAGTTAGTTGTGATTTGTCACGCGTAGGCCTATCAATCACTCATTAGAATCGTTTCCTCAGATTTGTGTGCAATTTTACTCCCTCCTAGAAGTAGGACGTGACTAATTCCCCACTAACTCCCAAACACCCGCACGATTGTAGCCCCTCCCACACAGAGCTAAACGGGGAGCTAAACTGGGCCGAAAATAGCCACAGGTCAGATAATTGTAGGTCAATATTACGTAGCGTAACTTTCGCTCAGCTTAGTAGGGGTCATGAAATTTGCCCAAGACTTTAAGGGGTGGTTGGGGGTGGGGGTGGGGGCATACACATTTTGCGCAAGAATGAATTTTTAACAAATTCTCCTCCCCCCCCCCCACCCACCAGTGGTTACTAGTTATGAACAGTCCCTAAGTGACCCTGGATCTTTAAGAAACGGGACTTTGGACGGGCAGAGAGCTTTGGTTAGGGGGGGGGGGGGGGAGCATGTGGCGTTTGGTCCCCAACCTTGGCTTCTGTCATATTGGATATTTTGAATATTTCCTATTTCACATAGTTATCCTTTCCAACTGGAGAGAACGAGCTAGCAAAATAGGTTGTGGGCTTGTGGCGGTTGGGGGGGGGGGGGGTCCTTCAGCATTTTCAGGTTTTTTTAACCACCCCTTAAGCCCTACTGCCATCTCTGGGAAGGATTCTGGTGCATCTCCTAAATATAGGCTAAATGGAGACGTTTTAACTTTTAGAAGCCATTTAGCAAATATACAACCCAAATACAGGCCACCAAAATCTTTGTCAAATGACTTTTACTTAGATGGGCTGGAAAAGAATGAAACCAAAAGTAGAAAAGGTTCAGTGTTTGACCGATGTTAACTGATCGAGAGTTCAGCTTTAATAAGATGGCCACGCTACAAATTCTGATGGTGTTTTTATATTCAATCATGTGGCTCAAGTTTTAAAAAAATATTATAAATTTTAATTTTACATTTATAAATGTTTAATTTTTGCATTGTTCAAATTTCACTGAAAGGTATTTTTTTCTCTCTGAACTTCCAGATATTCAATATGGCAGAGGCTTGGTGAGTGATATTATTGTTTATACAAATTTAAGTTGATTGTTACTTGTAACATTATTATCATCATTAAATTAATGATTAATGGTATTATTAATTCCCCTATCTTCACATCTGATTAATAATATATTTCAACATTTTAAATTTCTCTGATGCCTCATGCCAATTCATGTCAAAGAACAAGAAACCACAATGAATAAGTCTTAGTCTGTTACTCGCAGAGGTTGGCCTCAATATCTTCTTTTTTCTCTGTTGCAATATATATATTATACCAAAATAAGTCTGAACCTTTCTGCTTAATTTATATTTCCCACTATTATTGCACATATTTCTACATTAACAACATCCAACAGCATGTATATTTTCATGTCTGTACAGTAACATTTTCGTATACTTTTAATTCATAACCTTTAATTCCATCTACCAGCAGCTGAACTTCATGTCCATGCTTTCCAAGAGAATAATTAAGTTCAAAATATATGTTTGCCTATTTTACCAATTTCTCCTCCAAATGTTCAAAATGGAGGCTATTCTGGATAGCAGAACACTTGGGTATAACATTACATGTTAACCTGGATTTCTCAATGATTATTTCACATTCTTGTAACAATCAGTAACTTTGAACTATATTCGCTGTGGTGAAACACCGTACGTCCCAGTGTTGAAAGTGAAACACGGGTTGGATTTTTTAACTCAGATGATTCAATTCAATTCAATTAAAAAAATTCTTCATTGTTGCTGTTATTACAAAGGTTGGTCAAATCTGTGACAAAGGGGACCCATGAAACAGGTCTTCCAGTGTCTGCCAACTTTGAATCCTTGAATGAAGTTACACAGAATGTATGAACTTAAATCTAACATTTGTAATGATGGAGGTTTCGGTTCTGCTTAATTTATTGTACCCATTAAGGGTATTTCATAAACAAGTAAATAATAAAACATTTTATTCTAGTACTGACATCAACAAAGCTAAACCATGGGAAGAGAACCATGAAGGAGAAGAGACGATGGTCTCCGACAACAAGGAACTGGTCAGCAAGTTGTTTGATGGCATGGCATTACTGAGGTCTGAACTGGTCTTGTCAGATGAGTTCTGGCAGCTGTTACTGAAGAAAGGAGTGGTTGAAGAAAAGGTGAAATCTGATATACAGGTATGAATGAGCTTTTTTATTTGGACATTTCTTTCTTACCGACTGCATCACCTAATCTAGCTAATCTCTAATATGGGTCAGATTTTCAGAAAATGTACAATTGGCAGCTGTACACATTTAGTAAATTCTGCTAAATTAGGCTGCAATTTGGTCAATACTAGGTAAAGTCGAGTATATTCGGCATTGCATTGATTCTAGCAATCTGTTTGGTTAGGTTAAACTGTATTATGAACTTTATTTTAGTCTGAAATTTGGGTTATTTCAGAGGATTTCTGAAGGTGAATTGTACATTTTCTGGTGACTTGACCCATATATATGACTAAGAAATTATATGTATTCGTTATGAGTCTGTGTTTCCCTTGTACTATGAATACACTCCACATGCTGTGGGGTACCAAGGTCTAATGAGGGTATAATTAATTAATCAAGTTTTACTAGGCCCACCAACTGTTGATGAGTGGAAACATCACATAAATATTGTATATTGATTGGCGCTAGTCAGGGTATTGATGAGTCATGTCGAAATATCTTAGAGAAAGTATGATTACTAACTCAGCAGAGCCAGATCTTTCCAGGAGGAAATGAATATCTCATATTTAGTGCAGTAGCACAAGAATAGGAAATATGAATAGCAGTGAAACCTCCACTAGGGCTGTCTATTATAGTACAAGTTTTAAAAAGTTAAACATCCATGCAAATATAATGATCTGCTGGGTATGTATGTATAGTGTTTTATTTCCGGAAGCGTACATTTTCAATAAGATATCAATCAATTTCTACACCGAAAAAGGGGTGCCGCTCTTCTGTAAAACCATAGATCTTCCAGAAAAATTGAGTTACGTTATTAAAACAGTACAGTAGTAGAGAGATAGATGCTACGACTACACTTGCATGACAAACTAATATAGCAAAAATAATAACATAAAAGAAAGATAAAACAAGCCACCATGAGACTCTCACATTAAAAATGGCTCCCCTCTTGTCATGAAAATCCCTTCTACTACTACCTTGACAAAAACCATGTGTGAGTTCAACCTGTACAATTCCAATGCTTTATACAGACATATATGAAAGACAAATATGCAGACTGCAACAAATATTTTTCAGGAATCTGTAACTTGACAAAATTCCAATTGGCTTTGATTTGTTTCCTGATCTTGGGATTTTGAGGGTTGAAAGTATTGATGAATTAGACAATACATCGCGTCCGAGATCGGGGGTTCGCGTGTAAAAGAGGTAGGAAAAACTATTTCCGTTGCTGCGCTTGCAGCATCTACACTTCTGGTTGCGTAGCTAAGAAGCATGGCGAGTTAATAAATTTCTACAGAGTTTGAAATTTACATGCTCTAATTATGCTAGACAAGCTAAGGTAACTATGGATAATAGCCGATAAAACCTTGACCACCATGAAAGAATCAACAAAAGGAGGCGAGTGGTGCGTATATTATCGACGCAAGTGGTGGTCGTGCTATTTCTACCTCTTTTCGCCCGCTAGGGAGAGTTCACACCTGATCTCCAAAGTGATGTATTTTCGAATCATCTGTATTTTCAGGTGGATCTTGTCTAATCACTCATGTTCAAAAAAGATATTTTCAGAAACCCTCACACAATCAGAAATAAACTCTTTGATCATTACATAAAGAATAATATAAATAGGTAGGTGACTTATGGGTATAGCAATATCATGGACACAATTAATTTTTCAGGCATTCGATTCCCAGGAACTCCAGGTGCATGACTTAGTGGGGCACCTGATGAGAGGCAAGGTGCACCAGGTGCATGGCTTCTTCTGGGTGCTGGTGAACACCAAGCAGCATAGCATAGTAGAGCAGTTGGGCTTCCCTGCCAAGAACTATGTTGATGTCCCACTGATGCTAAAGTAAGTAAAATGGTCAAAGCTCAGCTAGTTTCTGTCAAGAGAAAGTCACATAGTGTGGCCTGGCTTGGTACTACATGTCTTGTATATTGGTTTAACAACTTAAGAAATGATTAAATGTTAATTTAGGTGGTTGGCTAAATGCTAGGAGTAGAAATCATTTGCTCTATATTTGTGTCTTAAACCTTTCAACAACGCTTTATCCCCAAACCATGAGGTATTGCTAAGTGTGTCAATTAGATTATTCCAACTTTCATTGAATAGTCCATCCATACTATGAAAGGTTTGCACATTAATTTCTTGTCTTTCAGAACATCCTGTATCAACTGTTCATCATGCCGTGAGGTATTCCTGACTGAGGCCTACATCCTGGTTCAGTGTGGGCACTATGTCTGTCGTCCATGTATAAAAGGCGCCCGTTTTTCAGTGGGAGACAACAAGACAGAGGCCATAACATGCCCAGTACCTGATTGTGGTGAGGTTACGAAGGCACTCCCAAACATGGATGATAATATAGGGCTGGAACAGGATGAAGTTTTCGGGGACATTATTGAACATCTCAGGCAGACTTGTTCAGAAGATGAAACATGTCACCTCTGTTCCTGCCAACTAAATTTATCTTTCCAAAAGCATTTCTGTTTGGAGTGTAAGAAGTTACTGTGTGGTGCTTGCATCAAGGACCATCACAGTCAAGACCATGAAGGTCAAGATGATCAGACCATCCACAAGCATGATGCAGATGTGTGTTGCCTTCATGGGAAGAAAGCAATAACATTCTGTGTGACGTGTAACATATACAGGTGTCGTGCTACAGAAGAAAAGCGATGTGAGCATGATGATGATATTGATGAGCCTGACAATCAGCATTCAAGCTTGAGTTATATGGAACATCAAGATCAAGAAATTGATGCCAATAGAGATGTGTTTGAGTACTTCACTACTGAAATTCTGGAGAATCGCAGGGTAGATATGGTGGAGTATGTAGAGCATCACCGTGATGAAGCGAAAAGGGTCATTGATGAATGGTCTGATGTCAATCTATCATACATTTCAAGAATGACACGTCGTGTAAGTATGTTGTGTATAAAATTCTGGTAATGGAACTACTTGAGCTGATTTTCTTGGGCCCAATGGACTGGTTTTTTTTGCTTTATAGGAAAACCTAGTACCCTAGTAATCAGAATAGAAAGAGGGATTAGCCTAGTACATTAATCAACAATAATGGCAAACAATGATAATGCTCGCCAACAATTGTGTTGATAATTGCTAGCCGCCATCCTGTCTATGACCCACACACCCATTGTCCAGGTGGCGCGGTGATATTGTTATATGGATATAAGTTGGCAAGTATATCATCACATATGAAAGATATAAGAATATTAATTAAGAAATATATATAAAGGTTACAAAATGATATGCGATATTACATAAGAAATATGGATCATAAATAACGGTGAAAAGTGTGTATAACAATATTAACAAAATAATTTTTCAGGTATACATGAAGCACAAGCAGTCAATCCAAAGGAAGAGGTTATCTTCAGATCTCATTGGCCTTAAAACTAATCACCCTTGGGTGGACCTTCCCCTGGACAAGCTTGAGCTTACCTTGTCTCCTGAGCTGAAAGCATTTGTTTCTATGGTCAGAGACGGTGAGCCTCCATCAAAAATACTGTGTAGAGTTCCATATGTGCCTGCACCTGTACCTGCACCAACCAAAGGTGAGGAATATATTTATCCTTGAGGTGGTGGGAGTATTTTGTATGCTAATTAATTAGCATGCTCTCAGTGAGGCTATTTTCTGATTTAATACTTAAATATGTGGTCGTTGTACTGTGCTTCTACCTGTTTGGCATGAATGTGCATGATATAAACACTACAAATAAAAATTTGGCATGATTACACATGTTACTAACGCTACAAAAACAATTTATTTTGTACCACCAGTGATAGGTCTCACTTATTGTATTGGAATTATTCATGAGCATTGGAGTCTTACATCATCCATTTCTCTTTTTTTATATTTCATTAATGCCTCAAAGATTTTAAATATATTTCAAATTAAAAAACGCTATAAATGTTGCCAGCTGTTTTCTTGCTTTGCCCTGTTTCATACATTGTCTTCCAAGGTTTTTGAAATATATAGTTAGTATTAGTTGAGTTGAGAAATTCAGGAAGTCAAGTGAGGAGACTTGTGCTTTGGACTCTATTCTTCTCTATTGCTATTATCTATGTATCATTAGGTGGTAAAGAAGTGCTAGAAACTGGATCACACCCTTCTGCCATGACTACATTCTCTTTTACAGACAACTCTCACTTGTTAGGAGGCTAGCCTTTAGGTTTTGATTAGTTTAGTAATTAGTTAACAATTAAACTGGGCGCAGCCTCCTTTTAGATTCACTATTGTAAATACGGTAGTGCTGATGGGATATAGGAGGCCCGTCACACCCGGTAAACCTTAGTAGGATTTGTAGGCGCGATTGAACAGGGGCACATGGGTTCGTTGTGACTGTCTGATTCTGATTGACAGACTGATTCAATAGGGGACTTTGCATAGCTAGTGATTGTGAACCTGTGGCTTTAGGCAATAACAAGGTAACTGATTCGCTATTAAAATCACAGAGAAACATGAATATTAGGACAGATTTTTTTTCTCTACAGACAGGAAAGAGATGGGTAAAAGGGAGAAAGTTAAATACAGGGAAGGTACTCATTGATTAAATGGCACATGAGGCAAAAAGAAACCACTATATATAATGATCAATTTATCAGTAATTGATCAATCATATACTATAGTACTTGATATTGTTCTCTCACAAAACTACTGGATTAAGGCTGGGCTTCAACTGAAATTGTAAAATAAACCTGTGACGAGGGTAGTTTTTCTATTCGGATTTGTATAGTTAGGGCATGTTTTTGACAAATATCTCTATATTCCCCTCTCATTCCCTCATTTTCTCTCAAACACGGAGGAGTTGTAATTGAAGGGGCTAAGGATATATCGTTTAACTTGTAATAATAATAATTATAGTTGCACTGTAATAGACATGCAGAGTGGCACATGCAAATCCCCTATTCCAGATATGTCAATGAGATCACCAACTGAGAGTGAGAAGACCCCATGACTAGTGGTTACATAATGTGGTGTTTGCACAAGTGACCAGCTTATCTCCTTAGATATCATTCTTTACATCTGCCCATTCCACACTAGGCCTCTGCAAAATGTTCTTTTTGCATATTTAGTTGATTCTGCTAATGATGTCTGAAAGTGATAAATACTAGATATATATGCTTGTATTTTGTTAAATGTTATGTTCAATGAGTATCTTGAACAAGCTTTTAGCACATTTTATGTTCAATTAGTGTAGATTTGTGTACCAAAATCAGTGTACATATTTCCGAGTCTGGATCCAACAAGGCAGGAGGAGCATCATGGCAGATGTGGTGTAATCCCTTGTCTACTGAATTAAAGGGGCACCTTCCGTATAAAGTTAATCATGGCAGATGTGGTGTCATTCCTTGGCTTGTCTACTGATTTAAAGAGGCATGTTCAGTCCTCTCTCTCCCCCTTTTTCCCTCTCTCCCTCTCTTTCTCCTTCTGTCTATTGACTTCTTCGACTTTTTCGACTCTTCTTTCTTCTGTCTTATTTCGACTTTACAAACAACTTTTTTCGACTTTACAAACAACTACTTCAAATTTACGATCAACCCTTTCGACTCAATGATTGAGTATTTCGATTTTACAATCGACTATTTTGACTTTATGAACAACTTTTTGACTTTGCGAACAACTTTTCTGACTTAACAAACAACTTTACAATCAATTATTTTGACTTTGCGATTGACTTTTTTGACTTTACGAATGTCTTTTTCAACTTGGCGATTGACTTTTTTTACTTTGACTATTTCAACTTTATGATTGACTATTTTGACTATGCAATCAACTTTTTTTACTTTACCAATGACTATTTTGACTTTACCAACGCCTCTTCTGACTTTGCGCATGACTATTTTGACTTTGCGCATGACTATTTTGACTTTGCGCATGACTATTTTGACTTTAAGATTGACTATTTCAACTACAAACAACTATATCAACTTGACAAACAACTTTTTTTGACTTTACAAACGACTATTTTGACTTTACTGTACACACAACTGTACACAAAACTAAACAGCTGCACTGATCAGCTGTGCTGGCCTCCTAGTATTGATAGATACTGTAGAAAATGGTCGTAGTATGTTGTCTTGTCTCTTGCCCCATATCATGGCATAAATGAGCCTGGAGTAGATGACTGGGAACAACCATTTTAACAAGTATTAAGACAATCCCAATATCTAAAGGAAGGGGGCGGGGGTCAAAGAGGATGATTATTTTGTGTGTGTTTGAAAATGGGACTAGAATAAGCTTGCAACTAACTTAATTCAGCAATATAAAAGTGTTAATTGGCACCATTGGTTGCCAGGAGACCCCATTCCCGCATGACCGCTGTCAATATTTCTGCATGAGCCTATGATATTTACTATGTGATTAATTTCTCGAGATTTTGTGTCTGAGGCATTTGCTTGAAAATAAACCCCAAGGCCCGAAGGGCCGAGGGGTTTATTTTCAAGCAAAAGCCGAAGACACAAAATCGAGGGAATTAATCACTTTAATAGCCGATTTTTGGATTCAATAACACTGTTTAAACACATATTAACAAATATTAGGCTCAAAAAAAGGTTTTAGATGTACTTACAGCATGAAGAACTCCAATAATTTAACTCCTTAACTCCAATACATAGGTTACTATTTTACATCTGACATGGAAAGGACCGAGTCAAATGCAGCCTTTATAACGTCCAAATTAGCATGTTTTACACATTTTAACCCATCACATTCTAATATTTAGATTATTTTACCTCTTTCTAACCAATATCACATATGTACACGTAATCATAACTTCACAATGTCGTTTACGTCAGCCGCACTCTCCGTTCCAGAAACAAACGAAGCTTCCAGTTTTTGCATGCAACCAAGCATCAGACTTCCGGTTTACGAATGCCGTATCCGTGTGTCTAGGGACTTAAAAAAGAAATAAATAAAAGATTTGAATCGGTAGAAATGTTTTAAATGTTGTTTTAGCCCGATAGCGACGTTTTCCTCTATGGAAATCAAGTAATAACTGAATGGCGATTTCAGAAACCCTGTGTTTACTCTCCGCAAGTTTGCACCGCTTTAGTCGAAATCTAAGTGACAACGCGACGGCTGGCCGAATGAACCTCCAGCTATAACAGCCAATCAGAGATGCGTATTTACTTATGTTTATGTTCAGCGAGCCGGCCTGTTTTCGCAAGGATCCGCTGCTTGCTATCCAAAGCATCAGAGACTTCCGGTTTACGAGTGCCGTGTTGCGTGTGTCTACGGACTTAAAAAAGAGATAAATAAAAAATCTGAATCGCTAGAAATGATTTAAATATAGTTTTAGCCCGATAGCGAAGATTTAGTGTACGGGAATCAAGTATTCAATGAATGGCGATTTCAGAACCCATACGCGCTTACGTGCGAGCGTCAAGCAAGGCGGAAGCAGTGTGGAGACTTCGGCATAGCCACTCTGTGCACGGTGTACATGGCGTTGCATTGTGTACGGTAGTCTAAATAGCGCACAGACGATTTCATTCGAAAGTGCCTTCACGTCAACAAACGGAGGCTTGCACGATGTCTACTCATACTGTCGTCATGTTATGGCGAGACCTAGGCTGAAAATACTTGGATTAATCCCTATGTCGATGCTCACCACCATTCAGCAAGCAGATTATGCTTAGTTCAAGGATATTTGGAACATTATCGATGATTTTAGAGATATTGTGTGAGTTTTACAGAGCCTGGCCTGTTTCGTCTGCTTGTCTGTCACTGTCAGCCATTGTACCAAAACATCGCTTGCACGATGTCTACTGTGGCGGAATTGAAAAATGGATTATTCCCTATTTCGTTGCTTACCACCATTCAGCAAGCGGATCATGCTAAGAACAAGGATATTTGGAACATTATCGGTGATTTTGGAGCTATTGGGAGTGATATTTAGGCAGTTGTACAGAGCCTGGCTTGTTTCGTCTGAGTGTCACTGGGAGACAGCCATTGTCACAACATCGCTTGCACGATGTCTATCGTCGTCACGTTATGGCAAACCCTATGCCCTAAAAACTTAAAAATGGCTAATATTTCCATCGGAAACAGTGGAGAAATGACTTTAATGTGACCAGGACTTTATACACGTACCAAAATGAACGCGGAATCGACGACAAACAACTAGTTGATGAGGTAAGTGATTGAGCGGAAACGCCGGCTGGGGTTTATTTTAACTACATCCGCAAAATAATTCTACATCCGAAAAATAAACCCCTGAATCCGAAAAATAAACTACTACATCCGTTTTCCGGTTTGACGACTTCCTGTCCAAACAGTAATTTATAAGTATCCAGAACCCCAGCAGAATCCAAAGATCTGCTATTAAATATTGATAAAGTACTGTTTGACTGTTATTATTTTGTATCTGTAAATGTATGTACATGTATGTATCTATTAAATATTTTCTCTTTGTAATACATCTCTTTCTGTTGCAAGTTATTGTGTTAAAAACTATAATAATAAACTTAATATTTGCAGCTAAGTTCATAGCGAAGTGGTGTCTACCGTATCCTGATTACTGGCCTACTGTGGCATGGACACCCAATGGTCAACTGCTTGTTACTACAGTTGCAGGCCTCTACCAGGTTAATTGCAGTGTGGCATCCACCTCCTGTACAGCTTCACTCATACATGCTGCATTATGCCCTTCACAGATCAGTACAGCTGAGGATGGATCCTGGGTTATGACAATGGGGGATCCAGGTACACTGGTGATTAATGATGTTAACAAGGGAGAGGTGAGGGTGTGGAGGCCTCCCCGTATGGACCTTTACAGTGCAGCTATAGATAACTCAGGTATCTATATGAGGGAGTATAATTCACCCACAATATACATGTACAGCAGGGACCTGGTAGAGCAAAGGCAGTATCAGATAGATCCTAAATGGAATACTGAAGACATTCTGATTAATCTGAGCAAAACTGGTGACATGTTGTTTGGTTTATGCAGGAGTAATGCGGTCCTTGTCATGAACATCAAAACAGAAAAAGGCAGATCATTTGAGGACAAAGGTGCCAAGGGTGTACTCAAGTACCCAGGTGGTGTGTGTACTGTGGGTGGGGGTGAGTACATCCTTGTATGTGAGTCTGACCACCAATGTGTGAGTGTGTTCACATATGAGGGTGAATACCTGCATGACTTACATGTAGAAGGTGGGGCTGGGTTAACAAGTAGTATAAGCATACTAGAGAGGCAGGGAGAGCCAACTCTCATGGCTCTTAGTCTTACCAAAAAGGTAAATGATCAGTGGTATGTCATATTGTGCACTCTGTCATGAGCTGTTCTCTAGCATGGTGCTTGATACTAGCAGCTTGGTCTGCACTGGTTGACTGTTAATTAACGATGAATAATGCATGTATTACTAACACATATACAAAGCTATCAGTATATCCACTTAACATACCCTGTACCTGTAGACACACTATTTAGTGGTTTTGTGAAGTTGGATTCAATTGTTGTATCGTTTAAAATCATACCTACAAGGAGGACATTCCTCAGCACTGCTGAACTGGATAAGATCCATTTGCTACAGAACTGTCTAGATATTGCTGTTACCGATTCATTATTTGATCCATAGATGTTCATAGATTTTCTAAAATAGCTGCAGCTTGTTTATTTCTCGCTATATAGTAAACTCTTGTCTAGATAGTGCAGTGTGGATTGCTAATTCCATTTTTTTTTTTTTTTTTTTTTCACTCATTTTCCAAAAAGTTGTTCAGTTGCTCTCCCATGCAGGGAATTTTGAGCTAGAAAGCTATATATATGGTGTAATGAACGTAACACAACTTGAAATTTAAGAAATTGCACTTACATTGTGAATACTTTGCAAATTACCATCGGTTTCTAAGATTTACCATTTGATTTGTTTCATTTTCTGAAATAAATACCTGTTTTGGTAGAAGCCATTTTATGTATTTATCAAGCCATGTTTTGAAGTCATGCTACTATGTAACATATTATGCATTCCTTCAGATTGATTCTTTAGTACAGATCATAATGTTCCATGCATTTGAGTTTATATCAAAGAGAATCATCTCGTCGTTGTAAGATGGTTTGTTGTTAAGAATAGATGCTTCATATTATTCTTTTAATTCTGTGATTTTGCAGAAATTCTGTAACATGTTGTGTTGAATAAAGGCTGCTGGAACTATTTTTTTCGAAGTTGCTAAAGTATTTTGTTCATACTTTTAAAGTGTAATAATTGTCAGAAAATTGATGGTGAATAATAGATATGTCATATCCGGCCTTGTATGATTATGTAACAAGGCATAACCTTAAATTTTATGATTATGAATAACTAATGATAATAAAGGTAACTGTTTAATTAATTCTTTGCTATACCTATCATATCAACCTTATGTTGGCTGGTACTTCAACCATGATCTGGAACCATCATGTACATTGCATCATCAGTGATCAGGATCCTTCTGGATCATTGCATCATCTATCACATGGGCTTGCCATATATGGAGAGCCGGTAGTGACGTCATTCTCACCAAGCTCCACCCCATTCTCAAGCCCTGACCCGCTATTGGTCAGAACCGACTTCCTGGACCGCCGGCAATCGCTTTTTCCCCAGGAAAAATTTTATTTTCTATTTACCATTGAGACCATTAATTGCATCTGCCATCTGGGTTGTATGCTTTGTATCTTAGTACTGCCTATAATTATTGGCTTGTTCTCAGCATTTTTCCCGGTGAAAAAATGTCTCATTACCTACAATAGTCCATGTACCATTTCTGTACACTTTTGCTCAGGCAGATTTAGCAAATTGTTCTCACCCGATAAACAGTGTCTGTAAATTCATGGGCTAATTTTTACCATGGCATCTCAATTCCGCCATTGAGACCTTCTTCCTTGAGCATCACAGTTAATTCATATCTCTCACACCAGGACAACCTTAGTTCAGGTTAATAATCACTGGGCACCGCCACCCCGGGCTGCCTCCCACACCAAATGTGCAAGGAGGCAGTCATTTCGATAGCAGGGTGGGTTGGGGGTAGTGATTATATGGGAAAAATAATCCATACGTTTATAAGTAAATAGCCAAAGACCGCCTCCATGAACCTCTACTCTAGCGACCATCTCTGGACAGTTCATACCGGGGGACTAACCATACCGTGACAGTCCAGAGGGTATGATGGCAAGGTCGGCGCTGGGGGCGCAATTTTGATGGGAACGACGGGGAATATTTACTACATAAATATAGATTGTTTTTGTTGATTAACACTTTCAAGACCCTACCTGCTTCCCTCCCTCCTATGGCGTCTGCCGACGCATCCAAATCATTTCGTTTTTTCGCTTTAATCCTGTGAAACACATCCCCGATCATGGCCATGCATGACACGGTGATGTGTATGCTGGTTGGTGCTGCTGGTGGCGCTACCTCGTGGGAGGGTCAGAAAACATTCTCCGAGTTCTGACTTCCGGTTAGTTTACCACATTGCCACAAGGTGTAAGTGCGACCACCATAGAGACAGATCGAGCATGGAGCAATGGCAACACTGATCTATAGAGCCCTAGAGGCGTCAACGCGAGAGGTCTGTCATGCCGTAATTATACCAGTAAGAGCTAAAAAATCTTGGTCCAATCTCTCCCTAATTGTCTAACATAGGCACTCATGTAACTTTTGGGTGTTGGACAATGAGAAATAGAGGGGGTTTCCCGATCATGGAGGAAGCTGTATAGTGTATTTGGCATCTCCGAAGGAGTGATGGCGAATTTTCTTGCTTTGGGTATGTTATTACATAATTAAAATTATGCCATTGTCGCCCGCTAGTCTAGCTGACCGACCGTAATTATATTTTTCATGCACAAATTCATCATAATTTTAAGTCCACTGAATCATATACACAAAATAGCATTGGTCTCTTTGAGAAAAAAATACTTGGCTCAGGCCATTATTGCCAACATAAATAGTGAGTGAGTGAGTGAGATTGATGGTTGCTTTACGCCCTTATCAACACTTTGAAGTGTTATATCAAGGGCGGCAGAGCTGAGAGGGAGGCAGTTTATGATCATACCCAGGAAATAGCTAGAGATAGAGAAGAAGGGAGAGAGAGACAGAGAAAAGAGACAGAAAGGCCCTTTAAGGTCTTACCCAGGACCGTGCCAACATAAAGAATTATTTAGCATTGTTGTTTTGCAGGGAATATAAAATATACTGTACAGGTTTGGGCACCATAGCAAACAAGTACACAAGGAAATTCCAATAATATATGTATCAACAAAAAATCTTTATATTTCTTAATTTGGTTGCCATGGCAACGGCCAAATTTTGGTTAAAAAACAGTTTTTCCGATCAGGTCATAATATTTGGGGACCTAATTTTTTTGCATCGGACGTCGGGGGTAAAATTCAGGCAACCCCCAACCTACAGGCAACACATAGGCTACCGATGATCACAAGTGTGTAGATAAGGTTTGCGTGTTTTCTATGTAGATCTATTTAAACATTGCACTGGCCTCCAATGAAATATTGTACTGGTACACGAACACAACCTACCACCGAAACTTATCTGCACAGACCTATCGAACGCACCGGCGTGGTTAACTAGGAAGCGGCCCGCGAGGCAAGAAGCTTGTCGGTAAGGTTTTCATTACGAAATACTTGAGAATGGGGCACTGTCATGGCGATATTTTACATCTACTCATTCCATAAGTTGTTAGTGATGACTAGGCCGTCTTTATTTCTTCCATTCATTGAATATTGCTATGTATTTTGGATTGTAAACATCGCGCCATTTCAAGCGGAGCCCCCGGCGGAGCCCTGACCGAAACTTAAACTACCGAAACTCCCTGGCCCTGCCTATGGGTACATATGGGTAAAATTCGACACGATTGACACGCGACACGGCCGCTAAATCACGGGCGACACGGCGACACGGTCCCCTTAACGTGCGACACACACAGCTTCCAAAAAGCTGATAAAATTTGACACACGACATTGAGAAATGTATTAAAAATCGACATGAGACACACTGATTTATTTAACAGGTGACACACGACATTGTATCGACCGTTAGTATTAATTAATGTATTGCTTAAAAAGTGACACGAGACATCATTGAATTGTTTTAAAAAGTGACATGGGACATGGAAAAAATTCTTATCTTGCGACACTCAGACACAGTCATAAAAAATAGGACCCATATATACCCCTCTGCCTGTTGTCGGTACCCCCGGTCGGTACCTCTCTCTCACTGTCTGACATGTCTCTTAGTTGTAATGTGTCTGTCCCTCTCTCTATATATATATATGTAGGTCTTACCGTCTACATCTTCCGGCTACATCTCTACAATTCTCTTGCCTCTCTCTCCCCCAGTCCCACTCTCTCTGTGCGTTTCTCTCAGTCTTTCCTAAATACAAGCGCCTTCGGTGCTTGACCCCCAAATCGGAAAAGCACAGATCGTACGTAGATGTACTGGTAGTGGAAGGGGTGTATCATGTACGTAGGAGAGGTCAAATAAGGAAAGGCAACGTTGATTTATTGATTCTCAAAAAAAACCAAAAAACATGTTTATTAGTCAATTGAAGGCATGGGGAGCTCCTCCTTTCCGGGATATTGCAGGTCATACAACTAAGCTAACTAACGTTTATTTTATTTTAGATTATCGTTAGACAGATATAGTCTGAAGTTATTCGATAAATGTGAATGCAAATTAATGGTCCTGGGTATGACTTTAAAGGGCCTTTCTGTCTCTTTTCTCTGTCTCTCTCTCTCCCTTTTTCTCTATCTCTATTTCCTTGGTATGATCCTAAACTGCCTCCTCTCAGCTCTCCCGCCCTTGATATAAACATATTAAATGTGTTGATAAGGGCGTAAAGCAACCAATCTCACTCACTCACTGACATACACTCACTCAGTTTGCTGCAAGGTTTGAACAGTTGTAGAATTGAGAGCCTTTCGCTGGAGCAAACCAAAAGTACCATGTGTCATGATGCTCTTCTGTTAAATACTAAATTATCGTTAATTTCTCTTTTTGAATAGCTTGTATTGAAAAATCGTTTACAACTGGTTGAACATTGTCCTTTCATGCTCGAGTCATTTTTCATGTGTCCTTTGTAATAATGGTACAATATAAGAAGTATGAATATGTTTTAAGGGAGGTGGGACCAACAATAATGGCAGTTGTTAATTCCAAGACGATATCTACAGTGTTCTAGTCCTTGAAGTAAAGTATATTTAAGATTGCTGGAGAGGTAATTAAAATAGTCCGCTTTTACATGTTTTGTTGGGTTATCCAGGACGGAATAGTTTTTTCACTTAACTGCCATGATCTGTTCTATGTAACATCAGAATTAAAATCGCTGTACAGTTACTATAGGAAAGAAAGAAGAAAAGGAGATATTACTAATGTTTGTCATATCATTAAATTATTGTTGTATTCAGTCAGCTCGATGTAGCCTGGTTGGAATTATGTCCTATTAGTCCGGCAGTGGAAAGGCAAATTTTGGCCTAACCCGGAAATCCCAGATAAAGTTTTTTTTTCTCTTGATTTATCATCTATGGGGTCCCTATATCACATTCCTGTGTGATGTGAACTTCCTGACCTTGAGCAATTCGAGATATTCAAGATGGCTGCCATCGAACATGTCAAATCTGTAAACTGGCATATCTCTGCTTCTAATGGGGCTAGGAACACATTCTAGGTGTCTAAATGTATGTTTCATTAGGCTACAAATGTGATACAGTCATTAAAAAAATCATTGACCCAACAATTTCCAATAAAAAATGCATTATAGGGTAAAATAATTTAATTTGGCCTCAACCGATTCAGCAAATCTGTAAAAAGGCTTATCTCTGCTTCTAATGGGGCTAGGGATACATTCTAGCAGTCTAAATGTATCTTTTGTTAGCCTACAAATGCAATACAGTCATTAAATAAATTATTGGCACAACAGTTTCCAGGGAAAATTGCATTATAATGTAAAATAATTCAATTTGACCTATACCAACCCAGCAAATCTAGGTATATCTCTGCTTCTAGTGGGGCTAGTTATACATTCTAGTTGTCTAAATGTATGATTTGTTAGCCTACAAATGCAACACAGTCATTAAATCATTGGCCCAATAATTCCCAATGAAAATGGCTTTTTTGTGTAAAATAATTCAATTTGAACAGAACTCAAATTTTATGTCAAATCTAACAGATAATCTATAGGTCTCTGCTTCTAATGGGTTTAGGAATACATTCTAAATGTTATTTGCCTACAAATGCATTATATCTGCATACATTGGCCTAATATTTGTCAATGAAAGTTTCATTATGGTGTAAAAGAATTCATTATATGCATTAATGTTTGTCAGATTTGGTCTATGTTCATCATCCCATTGTCTTGCACTTCAAATGTGATAAAAATATTGCTAAACTTCTTAACAGCCGGGTGTCATGAGCTATACATAGTATTCACTGATGTCACAGTGCTTGCCTAGGCTAGCTATGTTCTGTATCCCCCCTTGTAAATGTTAGCTGGATGTAATTATGTGCTCCAAGGCTGCCATTTTCACCTCCAGAAGTTTTAGCAAATGTAATATAAAGTATGCTGATATAGTCAGGGGTTAGCAAAATAGTCAAAATGGGAAAAGCCTTTCAATCTGCTGACTTACACTCTCTAAGCAGACACACAATACGGCTACCAATGGGGATAGCCACTGACTCAGTGACATCATGTGAATACTATGTATTACTTCCTATTTTTTTATTTATTTATTTTATTTAGGATGTTTATACAGCAAGTCAAACAATACAGTGAAACATAATTGTGACATAGGCTCACAGGTTTAATTCATTTAAGAATTGCCATGGTTATTCTGCCCACTGCTGTGTCTAGCTATTCACTAATGCTACCGCTAGTATTTTTAATACTTACTCTTATGCTAATGAGTATAAGGGTATACATAAATGCGTTATATAAAATTTTGTGAGGGTAGGGATGTGGAGAAGGGGTGAGATGAGCGGTTATGATGGTTATGTTGGGTGGAATGTCTATTTCTGTTTCATTGGTCAGGAAGAACTTACCGCATGGCCGGTGCGTTTTGTGGTTGTGTGTTGTTTTAGAGTGCATTTTAGTAGTGTAATTTAAGCATTCACGGTCCAGCGGGAAGTTTCTGCATGGGCTGTGTTTGCTCTGTGTGACTGCAGGTGGTTGTGAGTGCAATTTAGCAATCTTGGGTCAGCGGGAAGTTTCTGCATGGCCCACTATTATTCAATGTGTTTCTTGTTCTTGAGTGCAGTTTTGAAGGTTTCAAATGTTGGTATGTCTTTTTGTGACTGGGCAAGATTGTTCCAGTTTTTGGCTCCTAGGTAGCATGGGGCATTCTTTAGTGTTTCTGTTTTCGGTAGAGGCAGTGGGAGGTTGTATTTATGCTGTGATCGTGTGAGTCTGGTGTTGGTTTCTGGTAGGGTAGGTTGGGCTCTTGATCGTTTGTACATGAGGCATAGTAAGTGCCTGTCTCTTCGGTCTTTGAGTGTATCCAGACCTAGTGTAGTGAGTTTGTGTGAGGCTGGCTCGTGTTTTTTTGTGCGGGTAATGATTCTGATTGCTCTTGATTGGATGCGTTCTAGTTTGGCTATGTTGTTTTGTGTAGCGAAGTGGTAAATAATTGAGTTGTAGTCTAGTATTGGGAGCACCATTGCTTTGTATATTTTGAGTGCAGTTTGTTCTGAGATCATGTATCTAATGCGGGATAATGTGTATAGCTTGTTATTTGTTGATTGCAATGCAGCATCCACCTGTTTCTGAGCATTCAGCTTTCTGTCTAATGTTGTGCCCAGATATTTGAAGCTTTCTACTAGTTCAAGTTCTGCGCCATGGAGTCGTAGGTTTGAGGTGGCTGCGTCTATGGCTCTTTTGGTTGTAAAGGATAGAACCTTCGTTTTGGTTGTGTTGATTGTTAGTTTATTTGTGGCACACCAGTTTTCTAGTGTGTGAAGTGCTGACTGGAGTGGAATGATGGTGTTTGTATGTGTTTTGTCAGCAAAGTAAATGACTGTGTCGTCAGCGTACAGTTGTGTTTTGACTTCTGGTAGGCATGCGGGCAGGTCATTCATGTATATGATGAAAAAGGAGGGGCCCAAGGATTGAACCTTGAGGGACTCCGGTTGTGAGGGGTAGGGTGCTTGAGGTTACTCCATTTGCAATAACAGTTTGGGATCTGTTCACGAGATAACTACTGAACCATTTGCAAGAGTTGTTGCCGAATTCAAGTGATCTTAGTTTTTGTATTATGAGAGCGTGGTCTAGGGTGTCAAACGCTTTTTTGAGGTCGATAAATATTGCAGTTGTTGTGTGTTTGCTGTTTATGGCAGTGGCTATGTCATCTATTAGGTTAGCTAGTGCTTGGTGGGTTGAGTGGTTTTGCCTGAATCCATATTGGTTTTCATTGAGAAGGTTGTGTTCTTCAAGGTACTCTGAGGTCTGGTCATGGACTATTGATTCAAGGATTTTTCCTGGTATGGGGAGAAGGGCGATTGGTCTCATTTCATTAGGGGTGCTAGCATTATTTGTTTTCGGGATTGGGACCACCGTAGCAGTCTTCCATGCTGTAGGGAAGTTACCCTCAGCAATGGATAGGTTATAGAGTGTGGTGAATTCAGTGAGAAGGTGTGTCATGGCATCTCTAAGGACACGGCTGCTTAGGTGTGGGATACCCGATGGCTTGGAAATGTTTATGTTCCTAATTTTTGACAGTACTACTTCTTCTGTTGCTGGTAATATTGAGAAAGGCTCATTATTATTTGTGGTTGTTGTTGGTTTGTATGGGATTTTTGTTGAGGGGCATTTAATCTTTTGTGCTAGCAAGGGGCCTATGTTTGCAAAGTAAGCATTTATGGTGTCTGCAACATGCTCCCTTGGCACAGGGGTTCCTTCCTCATTTATAAGTGAGAGAGTGTCATGTGGTGAGTAAAACTCATTTTGGGAACTCATGCCTAATAGGTTGCCTAAACTTTCCTGAATGAATGGAGGGAAAATCATTCACCTAGGTGCAGGCCTGTTCCTAGGAATATTGACAGACCAGGCCCTTGAACCAACCCTTATAATCTTTGGTATTTGCCTGCAGGTTTTTATAGGTTGTTTCCCAGCATGCTTAGACTGCAAAAACTTAGACTTAACTGTTTCCAATCCTGGAGCAGAATTGTTAAAACAATAAACACAATGTGGGCCAAGGAAAAAGTGATGTGATTAGAGCATACAGAGGAAGTGTCAAAGATGAGAACAGATTTGTTGGACAATTTCTACCCATTTCTATTGAACCACTCTACCCAGACAGACTTGTGAACATTGCTTAAGGAATTTCTATCAGTTCTACAAAGTTGACTGTGCCTTAGATATTGGGAAGAAGTGTAAATGTCCTTGGAGTTTACCCTGTTCCACACATCAAATTCAATGAGACATTAACAGAAGCAGCATAATTCATTTCAATTAACCTGGGCTGAGGGTTTTCATATGGCAATGTTGCTGTTTACAAACCCCTGTCCTGTAAACTTGCTTCATATATTTTGTCAATATTTGAAAGCAATGGCCTCATGTTTGAGGTAAAATTAATGATAGATTTCATTACTGATTAATTTGAACAACCAAATGAAATGCAGGAATACATCATTTTATACAATATTTATTCAGTAGTTTTGAGTGTGTGATGGTCAGTAAATGGGTAATGCAGGACATCACCAGGCAACCTGTCATTCAACATTACATGCAGACTTCTTGACTCTTAAATGGATATAAATTTCTGTTTTCCTGATGCTGGCTGTAGAGAACCTGGTCTACCAAAGAGCTTAACCATGACTGGTGTACCTTCAAGCCCTACCTTGCCTTGTTAGTTTAAATATGCTGGGGAAGAAGCAAATATTCTGGCAGGGGCATTGGTCTTATTCCCTAATCTGGATTTTGAAATGAGAAGAACAAAGATATTAGAAAGATGGATCAAGGTGGAGATGAGAAAACTATTAAGCAACAGCAGAGCAGACAGAGGACTGAACTTCTAACCAATAGCATAACCTGTTGTGATGTCCACAAGTCCAGCTGGATAGAGATTCTAGCCCATTGGATAGCTTGTCACAATAATAATCTTTGATGATGCATCCTCCTTATGTTCAATCAACAATATGATGCCACTTTTCCCTTGACACTCATTATGACAAAGGTTTTGAAAACTCTGCTCAAGGTGTGAGTAAGTTTTGAAAGTCTGAGGGTGATGGGTGATACCTGATTAGTCTTTACCAAACCTCAGTTGACTCAACTGCCATCAAACATGCCCATGCACATTATACTTTCCATTCATTCAGAAGTTGAGGATGCTTTCCATTGTATGCATGTAATAGAAAGCATAATGAGGTTAGTGTTGATACTATGATAACCCTATTACAAATACCATACAGAATTCAATGATATCAGTTATGGTATGATAAAAGAAGAAATTCATTTATAGTCTGGTCATAGAAAAGTACCGCTGCAAAATAATAAATTCTTCTACACAATAATGAAATCTTCATTGACAAATATTTGGCCAATGATTCAATTATGCAAATGTAATGTATTGTAGACATATGACATTTAGAATGTATTCTTAACCCTGTTAGAAGCCGGGATCTATATAATACATGTGCCTGTTTTTAGATTTGACATGTAATTTGAGTTCTGTTCAAATTGAATTATTTTACACAAAAAAGCAATTTTCATTGGGAATTATTGGGGCAATGATTTATTTAATGACTGTATTGCATTTGTAGGCTAACAAAACATATGTTTAGACACCTAGAATGTATTCCTAGCCCCATTAGAAACAGAGATATGCCTAGATTTGCTGGGTTAGTATGGGCCAAATTGAATTATTTTACACTATAATGCAATTTTCATTGGAAACCGTTGTGCCAATGATTCATTTAATGACTGTATTGCATTTGTAGGCTAACAAAACATATATTTAGACACCTAGAATGTATTCCTAGCCCCATTGGAAGCAGAGATAAGGCTGTTTACAGATTTGCTGGATCGGTTGAGGCCAAATTAAGTTATTTTACGCTATAATGCAATTTTTATTGGAAATTGTTGGGTCAATGATTTTTTTAATGACTGTATCACATTTGTAGGCTAATGAAACATGCATTTAGACACCTAGAATGTGTTCCTAGCCCCATTAGAAGCAGAGATATGCCAGTTTACAGATTTGACATGTTCGATGGCAGCCATCTTGAATATCTCGAATTGCTCAAGGTCAGGAAGTTCACATCACACAGGAATGTGATATAGGGACCCCATAGATGATAAATCAAGAGAGAGAAAAACTTTATCCGGGATTTCCGGGTTAAGCTCTCCCACTGCCGGACTATATAATTATATATAGTTTGGTAGTAAAATAGTTTTGCAAAAATAAAAAAAAAAGTAGAGTTTGCTATGATATTAGAGGCTAAGTACACAGTAAAAAATAAAAACAAAATAAAGATACAAAAATGTGGATATAAGCCTAACTTGATTGTATAATATTGATCGCACTGAGAAATATCTTTCCTCTGAAATTCCAGATTAGGAACATGGCAGAGGCTTGGTGAGTATATGGCTTTCATTTTCTAACTGTCAATATTTTTCATTTTCTTTTTAATTTAGTATTTTTATACAGCACATCTTCTGTAGGCCTGATAACGACAGTTGAGTTATCGACAGACAAGTACATTGTACAGTGCAGTTCTAATAATCAATTGAGGACATTAACATTGAGATATGGGCTTACAGATGATAATTCAATACAGAATAACCATGGTCTTCCGCCCACCACTGTGTCTATCTAGACCTAACTCTACTGAACAAAGTGGATATAAAATATGGATATTGAATTATTATGTAACATTGCGTAATGATTATTAAATACCAGTTATGAATCATGTGTATTATTTATTCATGTTAATCATAAATAGGTTTCGTTAACACAAGTTCTTAAGGTGTTAAAACCAAGCTATATTTAGACATGTAGGACCCAGCAGGGGATCCTCATTTGCATGTTCTATTTGTATCATTCATTCATTAATATTTATACACCACAGGGGCCCGGACATAAGAGAATTTGTACATAAGAAAATTTGTACATAAGAAAATTATTTTAAATCATGAAATCTACTTATCATATGTATCATCACCATTTCTGAGAAAAAGTACTTTTAAAAATACTCACAGTATTGTATAACAGACAACGGAAATCATTTAGCGCTACAATAAGGATATCCCATGCTCAAAGGCATCTCCTTAATAGACCCCCATTTAAGGACACGCAACATGGCTTAAGGACACAATATTGGCTGGTGCAACAGTAAGGTGTTAAGGATATTTTAAGGACACAATTTTTACTTAACGATACCTCATGCAATGGGCCCCTGGGGCCCGTTGCACCACTTTTAAGTAATATCGTAGCGTTAACATTATATTAAGGATACAATAAGTATATGTTAACAATACAATTGTTCTAGTGTTGCATGAGACCTGTCGTATCCGTAACCAGAGGCGGGCATAGTGGTAAAAGTGGTGCGTTGCAACTGGTAGCAACATACCCATACATTGTATCATATTGTTACATTTTTGTACATAAGAAAATTATTTTAAATCATGAAATCTACTTATCATATGTATCCTCACCATTTCTGAGAAAAAATACGTTTGACCCCCATTTAAGGACACGAAACATGATTTAGGGACACGATATTGGAGTAAGGTGTTAAGGATATTTTAAGGACACAATTTTTTCTTAACGATACCTCATGCAACGGGTCAATATGACCCGTTGCATGAGGTATCGTTA
Source organism: Sthenelais limicola (assembly GCA_942159475.1). Taxonomy (NCBI): domain Eukaryota; kingdom Metazoa; phylum Annelida; class Polychaeta; order Phyllodocida; family Sigalionidae; genus Sthenelais; species Sthenelais limicola. The sequence goes on from OW804097.1 coordinate 8,032,208, forward strand.
AGAAAAAATACATCCATCCATACCTCACCTAACCATCTTACAGCATTCACCATAGATGTAGGCCTACGGACCTTTACAGCCTAAAGTACTGCACATTCTGGGAAATATTTTCCGATACCACAACTTTATCCTATCTGACCATGAATTCATAGCATGAAATATTTGGCCGCTTCTACTTCTTTATTTCCACAAGTTCTACATTTTACATCATGTTATTCACAGCTTGAGTGTCTTACTTACTATGTACAACTAATTCTTATTATTTGTGCCTTAATCTTTAAGTGTTTTGAATTTTCAAAAATTACAACTCTAAAAAGTCTTAAAATCAGTTTTAAATATTCTGTATGGGTAGTACAGACTCTAAATTGTAAGAATTAACACTCTCCTAGTTAAAAAAAACCTTTGCATGGCACTTTCAGTGATTTGTATGGAAAACCCTTCCAATGTGAAGCAACCGTAAAATGGGAGATAGACCCCTAAACCCGAACAACCCAATTATAAATGAGTGTTTGGTACATCAAGTCTCTCCAAAGTATAATAAAACAACAGGCATAGGAATCACAATATACAAATATGAACTTTCATAAGAACAGCGCCACCTTCATAAAATATTACACATCCCCTAATCCCAGCTAGCCCCGGCCGCAGGGCGGCTGTGCCAACTGGAACCTTGGAAAACACTGAAGCGCTCCCAGGCAGTACTGTGGCAGCCGGCAGGCGAGCCCGATTTACCACAATACCTATTTTTATGCGGGTTGATATGCTTTAAAGTGGCTAAGATAGTTAAAAACACAGATTTGGGAGTAGTCCAGTGAGTAGCGGCTGCGAGTTGCGTCTTGGGGTGACGATTATGATTTTTGTTCAACATTATTATGGATATTTTGTTTTTCAAATGACCAGAAATCCCCCAATCTGACCCATTGCAAAAGCCACCCGCCGTCCCGTCCCCCCGGCCGTCCCGTCCCGGCCGTGTAGGCTGACTGTACAGCTCTACACGGCCCAACAAGTAGAGGATGAAAAAATAAAAATTTGGGCTCACGACCAGCCTTGAACTCCCAACCCTTAGGTCTGGAGTCCAGCGCCTTGGCTCGTAGCTATCAGCGGTAGTCAGGAGTGCAGTCCTTCATTCCAGGAGTCATACGCCTAGGGTGACTCATGCCGAGTGAGTTTTAAATAGAAAATGTACTACAGGTAATAGAATTCGTAAGTTAGCTAAGATTTTTCTTCATAATCGTGTCGAGGGGATCAATATCTACGGGAATCAGTCACTGGTTTGGGGCCTGCAAGTTGTTTTCTATGCAAACAGGTCGATATTGCCTGGGTCCCGTACCATGTTCCTTGTCAAACCTGACTGGCCTGATGTCACTCATGAAAGGTTAAAAAGTAGGCCACGGCCTAGGCCGCGGAATTGTGACGCTTCGTCAAGAATCGCCTTGAAAATGTACCCAACAAATAAATCAAACCTTCTTAGTCCTATCACGATCTTATTTTTCTTTTAGCATTCCCATTTGCTGTGAAAATACAATCCTTTTGTATCTTGCCATGCTCGTATCTGCACCGCCCCCATGACGGTTTTAATTCATGGAACTGGGTCACAATGTGGTTGAGGAGAACTGTCAATCTAGCTCAAATCAGAAAATGGCCAGTGTCATACCTACTTTTTTGTTCTGAATTAGCTCTCTCCCTTGCTGATTCACTTTTACATTGAATGTATAATTTGGACTTTCTTCCTAACTTTGAAAAACGCATTACAAAACCTTGTCACTTTCCCAGTCAGTTTCTGTAAGCACTGGCCAAACTGGGTCAGTTCACCGCTGACTGGAGGAACCTCTCCTGTGACCTACTGCGCATGACAACCTAACAATTTTAAAAAAGTACAAACTATTTGAAATTATAAACTTTTCTTACGACCAACTTTTTTCCACCAACTTTTTTTATGACCAACTTTTTTTACAACTTTTTTTTTATACTTATATAAATCTCTCGATCTCATGAATACTCATATTTGGCACTCAAAATAATTGGGAATTTTTAAAGGTCTTGAAGACTGAAAGTATGTGATTACTCCAGGGGACAATTAAACATGCATCATGCACCGCAAACGTATGCACTTGGTATTAGTTCTTGTTACTAAACTGATACTGATAGAGTGGTATCACTGCAGCTGGTATGGTCGACCCGATTGGGTCAGTAGACCATTAACAGGCATGTTAATATAAAAACTGATGTTCTTTTTTTTTTCTTTTTTTTTTTTTAGGGATACAAACTTAATTTTAAATCAACAAAAATTAAGACCATTTTATTCCTTGAGTCCAAGCTGGACCAGAAACCATCTTTTAAGTAGGGATCATCATCCTTCTTCCCACCCAAATAGTAGGGGCCCTCCCAGGACCCACACATTTTGCCTGATGAGCTTTAACAAGCGAAACCATGTTGTGCCAAACATTATATTATATAATGGAGGGAGTTTTTGAGTTTAAACATACATTTCCACACATAAAGGGTGGAAAAATATAATTTGATTCAATAATACTCATCTTTAGATGCATCACAGAAATGATGCACCTATCGATCCCCAGGTATCATCACCTGGACACATGAGCACCCCTTGTGATGTCATAATGTCAACATCACCAAGGGAATAGTGAGGTATTGGTTACCCACGTCTGAGGACCTTCCAAATCCTCAGTAGCATGGTAGCATTGGATCGGACAGGTCGCACATCGCATCGTTTAATTATTAAAAACTGATGTTCTGTTGTCTTGTATTCTAATACCAGCAGTGTCAAACCATGGGAGGAGAAGCATGAGGATGGACAGAAGATGGTCAAAGGTGATAAGGCACTGCTCACCATGCTGATCAAAAGCATAGAAGTTCTCACGTCTGAGATGGTCTTGTCTGATGAGCGAAAATCGTGGTAATCCTTCCAGCAGTTTTAGAGGAGATGCGGAGAATTACACTTTTCTCGTACAGAATTAATATTATAGATTATATAATTCGAAGTAGAATCGGGTGAGAAAAAATAACCCCAGGTGAGTGAGAGTAAGTGAAGCCACGTCAGCAAATGATTCCAGTGAATCTCCCAGGTATAAGTGTGGACTTTATGAAACCATCCAGACAAAATCCTCCAAAATCCTTTAGATGGATTGGAAAAAAGCAGAAGAAAAAGTGGAAAATCTTGTGTATGTTAATTGAGAGTGGAGCTTTAATATTCCAAAATGGTTATTTATAAAGCTATCGATTAATAACAAAGGATAATACTAAGCATATTACTTTTATATCTATCTATCTTTATGGGTCCAATTAATTTTTTAGGCATTGGATCCACAAGAACTCCAGGTGCATGATTTTGTGGGGCACCTGATGAGAGGGAAGGTGCACCAGGTGCATGGCTTCTTCTGGGTTCTGGTAAACACCAAGCAACACCAACTAGCAGAACGCCTGGGCTTCCCTGCTAGAAACTATGTTGATATGCCACTTATGTTGAAGTAAGTAATAAGTCTTATTACAACAATTCTGAGGTCATGTGTGGATTGTTTCAATGATAGAGTTTATATTATTATTATTATGTCACTGTCACCAACGAGTTTGGAACAGGAGAGTGAGGACTATGTCCGATGCTATACCCGAGCTTGTTTGACCCTGCTGGGAACCACAGTAAGGGGTCTGGTGGAGAAAATCGGGGAAAGGACCATAAAAGGCCATAAAAGGCCATAAAACCCACATGTTCTGGCACATTTCAACTCATTAATTTATACAGAGAAATGGAAATATCACCACATTTAACATTGTTCCGATCTGATTTGCAGAATTACCATGAGACCTATGGATGGAGAGATCATTAGCTACACATTGATATGTTTTATGTGCTCCAAATCAAATCGGATCATATGATCAAATGGAAAAAACTGATTGAAAATTAGTCAACAAATGAATTACTTCATGATACTTGCTCAGTTTTATTTTATTTTCACAAATCAGGTGTACAGGTCCAGAGCTATAGATGTTCTGAACCTGATTGTGAAGTTATAAATCAGATTTATGCAATATTTAAACAATAATGAAAGAAACTTCACTTGCACTTCCAAAACGGAAAATGAGAGGGGAGGCTGAAGTCCCTTTAAGAAGTTACAAACAACCTCGGATGAAAGGGATGACCGCCTGGGCCATCAGATTCCAAGATAAGATGGGGAAATTTGTTACATCTTTCTGCCGACTCATGAGTTCACACTCTTTTGAATTTATTCTCGTTGCTGTCACCAAACAACGTGGCTATTATGATATTGGCATAACATTAATATTTAGTTTGAAACACTGTTAGAGCCCTCTAAGGGACTATAGGTCTAGATATCAAATAAGGCCCATGGACACTTTTAAAAATGTGATTTTCTACACTTTAATCCCGTTTTTTTTTTAAATATTTGGTTAATGGTACTTAAAATTTTAGGGCCATATAATAAGAACTTGTATAACAAAAAATAGAAAGATAGCATGGAATAATGACCCTAAAACCCTCAAAACCCTAAAACTGACCCTAAAACATTCAAAATTCTCATTAAAAAACACTTTCTGAGTATGGAGTAAATCAGACCTATTGCTCAACTCCTCCTTCACTCTCTCACCTCTAGAAATGTATTGAATATAGATCTTAATCCTTATTTTCATCTTCATCATATGTCCATCCTATCTGTTAATTTAGTAACCTCCAGTATTGTAGTTTAGAAGTAATCCTAATCTTGACACAATATACTATTATACCACCAATTGAAATGAATGCAGAATGCCTATAAAAAACGCTTATTGTCAGCGGCGGTCATCTCTGCAAATCTTCTGATTATGTCGTAGGAAATAAAAACTTTAAAAAAAAAAAAAATGTTTCTCATTTTATGAAATTATTCTCAGACTTGTGCTATTATTAAATTATTCTCATACTTATACTTATACTTATAATTATATAATTGGACCCTCGCTCATACTGAGTGCCTGGGCACTCATACATTTTCTTGTTTGCTTGATTTTGTTCGATATTAGATTTTATTGCATTCACATAGGCCATACTGTTGTAAAATCCTGAAGTAACTTAGCCAAGTTAAGGGATTTATTTTGAGAAAGTCTCATTCAGACATGCATCTGCCACGCCCCATTCCGACTCAGAAGCCAACTACCTTTCTTCCCGCCACACACTCATGGGTGTCCTTCTCAGGTCCAAAGTACAAGCCGCGGTCCAATCACTGTTATCTTAGGTTTGATCACGTGGGAGGGAGGGGCAGGGGACTGACCAACAGGTCAGCCAAGGGAGGGGGTACTGATTAAGAATGGGAGGGAGAGGGGAGGGAAGATAACTAACTGGCTGGGACATGGCGCAAAGGTATTGGTCAGGTGTGACACTGGTCGCTCTGGCCTCACATTCATTTTATTAGTCTATTGTTAACCTGCGGCTGATTGGATCTTTTATCCATCCAGGTAATTAATTGGTCCAGTCAGGATAAGCCAATCAGCCCAGGCCCTGTGTAATCGTTGTAATCTGCTAGCGTATAAAAATAAAGGAATTGATTACAACTGGTCTCTTTGGAGTATGGTTCTAGGCTTGAAACGTACATCTCTGTTTGTTGTGTTGATTCATTTCTCGCTCAACATGCTGACCCTAAATATTTATCGGAGAATGACACACAATTCTTCACTGTATCTCAACTACTGGAAAATTGTGCTTTTCATTTTCAACGTATATTTTTATTCAATATCACTATATTATAGAAAGTTTTTTTCGTAATTTAACAAACAGTGGTTGGTTCCAGGCATCAGATGATTATCATATCCTTTCTTTGGTTAATATCCTAAAGTGTTTTGTGGGATCGGATCATTTTGGCTTTTATTTAATGTTTTATTTCGGTAAAAACTCTGGAAAATGTATTTGACATCCATATTGGATAGGATTCAGTTTGACTGCAACAATCTGCTAGCTTAATATTTCAAATTATTATTTTAATATTTTAATAATTCTAGACCTAGTCCAAGTGTTGTAATAATGTTTAATTTTTAACTTGTTTCTGAGCAGAGATTTTCTGTTAAAAATATTACAAATTATTATAATTGTCACTTGATCCATACCTAAATTTGGCGATCCAACTTCTCTCTTTCATCAGAAGATTTGTACTTGTTTTCAGATCATCCTTTATCAAATGCCCATCATGTAGTGAGGTGTACTCAACCAATGCCTATATTCTGGTTCAGTGTGGACATTACATCTGTCGGCCATGCATCAAGGGTGCCAAGTTTACATTGCAAGATGACAAGACAGAGGGTATAAAATGCCCAATACCTGAGTGTGGTGAGGTTACCATGACACTACCAAACATGGATGATGACATGGGGCTAGAAAAGGACGGTGTTTTCATGGACGTTGTTGGTGATCTCATGAAGGATTGGTCCAAAGAAGAAACATGTCACCTCTGTTCATGCAAACTAAACTTATCCTTCAAAAAGCATTTATGTTCTGGGTGTAAGAAGTTACTGTGTGGTGCCTGCATCAGTAATCATGAAGGTAAACACCATTGTATCATCCACAAGCATGCTGCAGATGTGTGTTGTCTCCATGGCAAAAAGACAGAAACTTGTTGTTTGAAATGTAACATCTTCAGATGTGAGTCCAGAGAAGAGAAGCCATGTTCCCATAAGGCTCCCAGCAAAGATGCCAAGAAGAAGAATACAAGCCTTCACCATATGGAAAGGCAAACCCAAGATATTGGTGCCCAAGCAGAAGAGTTTGAGAAACTTGATGTAGTTCTGCAGAACCGTAGGGATGAAATGGTGGATTTTGTAAATCACCAGCGTGATCATGTTAAAAAAGAAATGGATAAATGGTCAGATAATAATTTATCACTCATTTCAAAGATGACACGACATGTAAGCATATTTTAGAGAATAATTAATATCCATATTTAATTTATCTAAATTTAGTTTTAATTCAATATGCCAGGTTGTGGGAAAGGCCTGGAATGATTATTGAACCAGCATGAGCTTACAAAGATTATGATTATGTTCTCATATTACTAAACAAAATTATCTTTAAATATTATTTTTAATATTATCTTTAATATTTGCGGCACAGCACAGCCCAGATTATTCTCTACTATTTTCTGTACTTTCTTCTTTTCACTCTTGAAAGTAATGATTTAAGGCCCTTTAATTGTCCATTAATTATCAAAGCCCATCTGCCCCCTACATGAATGCCCTGAGCATTTTTTTGGTGGCGACATAATTCAATGTGTGTGATCAGATGTAGTCAAGCAGAACAACTATATTACCATTGTTTATTAGGAGGCTAGGGATATTAGGTTTTTACTGAGGCCACGTGGCTAGGGTGTCTGGTTTGTTTACATGGTATTGGGGCAGGGGACCTGGTGTTGCGTGTGTGGTGTAACTGCAGTCATCTCATGTAATGATTGGCAGAGATGAGGAGGCTGTTTTAGTGCAGGCTAGGTCCTGAGTAGGTAGGATGTATAGATGGCCAGGTCCTGAAGGTTTGAATAAGAGGAATGTCATTTAGAAAGAGACTGGACATTTACTTTTCTATTTGTTAATAAAGTTTAATAATATAGTTCCTGTGAGATCTTTGCCTGATGTCCTGTGTTTACATCTAATGTTACTTCAGTTATACGACTTATCTGATGATCTCCTTCTTTAGATCTGTTACGTTTCTCACTGTTTTGCCTTGTCTTACTCACTGGATAGAATATACTTTCATTCATTTATTAAAGTGACTATTTTCTGTTGTCTTGTATTGTATTCTCAGTCACAGTGCAGGGTTGAATAAATCGCTTCAAAAAGTGGTTATTCTTAGGAAAATCACTTTTCAAAATATGGGTTATGTATCACAAAATATGCTCACACCAACGATAGGTACAAGCTGGTTGTCTGGGGGATGCCCATATATACATTTTTGGTTGACTGCAACATCTGGTTCTAGAGCTATACCTACTTGATGGGGAACTGATGTCCGAGTGCTCGCTGTCTTCCCCAAAGACTTTGCCAGGGCCACTTTTCTGCTTGTTGGTTTTAATAATAACCTCTACTTCTTCGGAATACCTTGCCGCTTCATTCATACTGGCTGGCGATTTTGAATGACAATGTCCTTAATGTCATCTCTTAGTCCATTAATGTACAGAGCGGTCTGCAATTTCTCTGACATCGATTCCCTTCTGATGACAGCCTTTTTAATTGCAATGGGCAGTTAAATGTGTTTAGGTATAATGTTACCATTGGAATTCTACATTTGTGAAGAAAATCGTCGTCCGTCGTCTATGCACCACTTTCGTCTTCGTCTGAGCGCAGTGGTAGTGGTATTGGTAGTGGTGGCAGTGGTGCTGGTGCTGGTCATGCTATGTCACGGTTCGTTGGCCAGCTGAGTGGGAGCTTAGTGTTAGTGGTGGTAGTGGTGGCAGTGGTGACAGTGGGTGTATGTACTAATGTAGGTATGAATGTACATGTACAAAATGTACATGCAAACATAGTTACACCTTACAACTACAATCTGAGCAGCTATTATTATTGTGGTGACCTAGTATGTAGTATGGTTACAATCATTTAAACATGAAAAGTTTACATCTGTTTTAACAAATGTATAATTTGAATATTTTTTTTTCTAAATATATGCTGTGTTTTAAGGTATTCTGGTGGGGTTTACTTGGTGTCATTGGGAGAATTCCTTAACATTCACATGCTTACTTGAAATTTAGAATGGTTCTTCTATGTATGTATGTATGTATGTATGTATGTATGTATGTGTACATGTACTTATGTGTACATGTACTTATTTATGTATACATGTAGCCCATTGCAATTATATATGACGTTAGTCATAGCCGTGCATCTTGTTGTCTCTAGTATAGTCTCTTGAACTCCCACCTTCCTTCATTTTACGGTGCATGTAGTCCTGCTATGTCTTTGGCTGACATATGCAGTGGTGTGCGTGTTGTATTGCCCACGTTCCGACCTGTCCAATTTCCAGCGTGGGCAGGTAGATTATCCTCAGTGACTGCAGACATTTGATCATTTTATCAATTTTATATTATAGACCAGATTTTGGGGCAGGTGAGTTTTAGAGTCATGCAAGTGAGTTTTCACTGGTTCACTTGCCTTTTGACTTGAGTTTTTTGGCAACTCACACACCACTAATATGCTTAAATTAAAGGGATTTTGAAATAAGCAGTTTTAATGACCATGACTATGTCACATTTATTTGTGCACTTTCAACTAAACAATAGAATGTAGACAAATGTTTAGAAAAACCGCTCTAGTTTGTGCTATCTCCTGACTCATAACAAAATGGTATTCCTAACCACTCTAGGCAGGGCAGTTTTTCTAAATATATTCCATCTGATTTGAGTCAAGATTTGTACTTGCTTGCTTGCCACCCCTGGGTTTGGATGTAAATGTAGATTTTATAATTGAAACATTTTGCAGGTTAGGGTGAAGCAAAAGCAGTCTCTTCAATGGAAGGCCATATCGCCAGATCTTATTGATATTCAGACAGATCAACCTTGGATGGACTTGCCTCTGGACAAGATCGACCTGACCTTGTCTCCTGAGGTGACGGCATATGTGTCTAAAGTCAGAGATGGTGAGCCTCCCTCTAAGATACTCTCTGGGGTTCCATATGTGCCTGCTCCTGGTCCTGCTCCTACAATTGGTTTACTTGAAGCTCCACCTGTACCTGCACCTGCACCAACCAAAGGTGAGTTTTTCTTATAAAGTGATAAATAATCTGTGATTCTGACTATCACCTTTCATCATTCATGACCAAACTGTAGAAGCTGTGATCATTACTAGAACCCTACTATTTGATACTTGTTATAATACTTGTATGCCATGAAAAAAAACCTACCTACCTACCTACTTGTAAATGCTAACTCCAGTTGTAAAAATGTCGCCATGGTTACGTTGCTTAGCAACCACCCATTGTCCGAGTCAATCCAGACCACAAGAAAAGTCCATATCACCCCTTGGGGTAACCCTCACATGTACCGTATATACCTGTGTATAAGCCCCGAGGGTATTCTGAAGGATATTGTCACGCAAAAATTTCAAAGAAATAAATTTTGCAGAGACGTGCTACTAGACCCATCAATCCCTCGATTTTATGAAGTTACAACTTCAAAAAAATGGGGGATAGGCCGCCGAGTGCGAGGCGTACTCACAGCTAATGGCGGACGTGTAGGACTAAAGGTCAGCACTTTTGTTGGTGAAAACAGATTCGGACGATTACTTAGTGAAATTCGGTCAGATTTGAACAAGAATAACCAGGCTCGATAGAGGATTGAACTGAGTCTTATAGTACAGTCACAACCATTGAAATGGATTTACAGAGAAGACAGCTACTCATACTTTGCGACTCACGTGGGGCCGGGTTGCGAGAACTAATCCAAAACAAGGCATCGGACATTGACTCGCAAGTCTTTACTGCACCGGGTGCAGATACTGTGTTGTTAATAACAAAAGCAAAGGGGATAATAATGATTAGCAGACCCACCACCGTATTTGTTTTGTCTGGAATTTGTAACCTTACAATGAAAGACAGAACCACCAAAGAGGTAGGGCTACGTTACGACTCTGAGACAGAGGTTGACACTAAAACAACTGACAACATGTTAAGAGCGATCAGATTGATTGAGGGATTCTCACCCCAGAATGCTTCCCCACCAGTAATAGTGTTTGGTACCACCTTCGGGTTGGATTAAGTGCAATACAACCGCGACTCTGCCAGACATAACTGGAGACTGAGAAGAATACTGACTGAGTCGAAACTCAATGCGATCTTGGAAGATCAAGAGTCCTTAAATCGCCTAGTGAAAGCCTTCAATACCAGTGTTCAGAGGGGTAATGGAACCAGGGGCCTGCCAACAGTCCACATTGGCTCCTTAATCCACGTCCATAGGGCAGGTAGAAGAGCCAAGACTACACTCAGACCGGTATACGATGCGTTGTACCAAAAACTAGATGAGGATGGATGTCATCTCACCCAAGCCCTCAAAGACGGCGTTGCTGACAGAATCATCGTAGCATACAGAAAATTAAATGCAATTTAATAATTAACTAAGCATAAATGCCGACGACCATTTAATCATAGGCTAACCTAAAGGGAGATGGCGCTCAACAGAACCCATGCTCTCCTAGGGGCTCCTTGACTATAATGGCAGTAATATTACGCAAAAATTCGGACTAATCGTGAAAAAATATTGGTAACATTATTTTAACTTGAACTCTCGTTGAATACTTGCAATTGTGTTGTGATGGACTATGAGGATGACAGAACAGAATATCCACATGAAGCTGGTGAGAGAACTTATCTTATTTGATCAACGTAGCTGTTTAATAGACACAAGCACTGCAAACTATGAACTCCGTCCGACCAAGAAATTTACAAGAAATTTACAAACTATGAACTCCGTCCGACCAATAAATTTATAAGAAATTTATTATGACTCAGGGACAACGATTGGACTAAGGTTGAAAAGTAATTTTAGAGCATGAAAGGGAAATAGAGGGAATCGATCGGTGACAAAGGGAATCACGGGGGTTATACATGTACTATTGTAAAACAGTATTTAATTATAACAAAAATTTTCATGAATGTGTGGTACAAGCCGTATAATCATTATCATATATATAATGACCATAAGTACTATTGTATAAACAGTATTTAATATTGGTAACAATGCTATTGTATAATAGAACACTATGGAATATACCTACCCATCATTGATTATGCTACATTGCATGAATAGGTCTTTTAGAAATACTACAAGAAAATACTTGGCAAAAAGAATAAGGGTATGTTTAAGGTATATGTTTGAGTTAAAAAATTGTACTATTTGGCAAAACCCTACACAAGGTATAGAGTATGGGTATTGAGTACTCGTGATTGGAGGGGTGAGCTGATTAGGATAACCAGAGAACGGACAGGCGCTCAACAGAACCCTGAAAAACTCTCTGGGGTTGAATGAACAGATCTCCTCTTCCGATTAGGTGCTTACCCTCAAAAAACTGTAAAAAATTGTAAGAAAGTTTTGTAAAAAAAAAAAAGGTTATTTGATGATAAATTGACTCAAGTAATAGTTATGTATGTTTTAAGGGTCTAACTCCTTGAAATAATCGTCCTGTAGTTCTGTGGTTTCTTATATAATACGACTCAAATTAAATAAGAATCATGAGAGGTGAGAGACTCGGGTTAGGTAAAGTGAGAAAAGTAATAGAAAGCAAGTTAGTTAGTTTAAATATGTTAGGGGTTCAAACTTGCTACTCGGGTACTGTAGGGATGAAGGTATATTCTGATGATTGTAATGGATAACAAAAGGGGGGACAACAATGACTGTAATGATTCTGAACTGTTCAAGGCTCTTAAGGGACTGAAATTTATAACATGGAATGTGAGGAGTATTATACCTAAATTTAACCAAATAGAACAATTTATGGTCGAAAATGAACTGCACCTAGTGGCAATCCAGGAGACGTGGTTAAATGGGAGAACCTCGGACAGTAATCTTAACTGTAAGGGATATAATATATGTAGACAAGATAGGAAAATGAAAAGAAGGGGTGGAGGTTTAATAGCTTATGTACACTCGTCTCTAAAAATAGATACGAAGGGGTTCGATGAACATTGGGAATCTAACAGTGATATAGAAATTCAGGTATTCGGAATAAATAAGAGCCATGTTAAAAGCAAGGTCATCTTAAATGTATACAGACCTCCACAAGGGAATTTATCGAGAGCTCTAGAAATGCTAGAGAATGTACTCGAAAAAATTAACACAACAAAGGAAATTTTAATCATGGGTGATTTCAATTATGATGCCAAGAATTTGGAAAAAGGGAAATCTACAGGGGCAGATTTGTTAAAAAATTTACTATTAAAATTCAACCTCCAACAAATAGTTAAAGAAAAAACCAGAATTAGTAATAAGTTGGCTACGACAATAGACCATATATATACAAATGTAAAGAACATAAGACAAACAGGGACGCTAAATATAAATTTAAGCGACCACCTCCCTGTGTACGTTCAAGTAAAGAAAGAAAAGACAAAATACAAGATAGAAACATTTTCGGCAAGAAATACGAAGTTTTTAGATACAAAAATATTGTGTGAAATTCTAGCAGATATGGACTGGACAGACTTATACTCGAACAGGGATGTAAATGCTAGTTGGGATATAATATACAATAAGATAAATACTATACTGGACAGGATGTGTCCAGTAAAGAAATTCAAAAATGTTAGAGCAACTCCAGCCTGGTATGACAAATCCATTATTCAGTGTGGGAAAGAAAGGGATAAAGCTTTTAGACTTGCCGTGAGGACAGGGAATGAAGTAGACTGGCAAAAGGCCAGAAAGCTTAGGACTAATGTCAATACAAAAGTTAAGATGGCTAAAGAAAAGTTTTTAAGGGCACAAATAAACGACAATAGGAACGATCCACACAAATTTTGGGAAATATTAAAACCACTTGTATCCAAAGATAAAGTTAAAAACAGGAGTGAAATCATAATTGAAAATCAGGGCACAAAATTAAAGGGGAAGGAAGCGTGTGAGGCAATTAAGGACTTTTTTGTAAATGTTGGGCCGGAACTCGCTAAAAAGATTGTAAAGACAAGTAATGGGAATGAAACGACTGAACCAAAATTTATACAGCCAAGAAACCCTTTCAGTTTCAATAAAATAGACAAAATTAATGTTGAGGTAGCTCTTACAAAAGTAGGAAATTACAAGGCCTCGGGAATAGACTACCTACCCACGAAAATTCTGAAACCCGTAATGAAAGCTTTAAGCTCTCAGTTCGCGTACCTGTTTAATTTAAGTCTCGACAATAAAGAAATACCAAACGATTTCAAACAAGCGAAGGTAACACCGTTGTATAAAGAAGGAAATAAGTGCGACCCCAGTAATTACCGTCCCATATCATGCATTAATTTACCAGCCAAGATTTTAGAGAGCTGTGTCCAGACTCAACTGGCTAATTTTTTTGAAACCAATAATCTTCTAACCGAGAACCAATTTGGTTTTAGGAAAGAAAAATCTATAGTGGAAGCGCACGATAAACTATTAGAAAAGATTTATTATAACTTAAACAATAAGAAGGCCACAGACCTTATTTTTCTCGACTTTAAAAAAGCCTTCGATACGGTGAATCATGATTTATTACTTATGAAACTTGAAAGGTATGGACTGGATGAACAATCAGTAAGTTGGTTAAAAAATTATTTGTCTAATAGGTTTCAAAGCGTTGTAGCAAATGGGAGTTGTTCCTCTCTTAAATCCGTAAGCTGTGGTGTTCCGCAAGGGACCTCATTGGGACCATTACTTTTCTGTATATATATAAACGATTTAGATACTGTTGTTGAAGATAGTCATGTCCAATTATTTGCGGACGATACTGTTTTATATGCAAGTAGACTGTTAAATGGGAATAGTATAATTTCCTTACAAGAGGATTTAAAGAGAATCGTTAATTGGTGTGCGGACAACAAAATATCGCTAAATATAAAGAAATGCAAGAGTCTTACAATTAGATCCCGTGAGGATACAAAAGATATTACCAATTATGAAATTAATGATCAGAAGCTTGACAATGTAACAAATTATAAATATCTTGGTATAGAATTGGATCGGCAACTTAACTTTAATAAATTTATGGTAAAAAAGGTGAACACTGTAAGAGCCAAAATAAAAGCTCTCTCCAAACTTTATAGAATATGCAATAAAGAGACACTATTGATTATATACAAAACTATGGTATTACCCATAATTGATTATGGTGATATATTTTATAGTTCTACAGCACAAAACCATCTCAGAAAATTACAAACTTTACAAAATGCAGCTTTGAAGATAGTACTGCACCTACCAAAACTCTCGAGTACGAAAGATATACACATTGAACTAAATATTCCGAGTCTCCAAACGAGACGCGAAAAACATATTTTGGAGAGGGCCTTCATTCGCTCAAGAAAGGAGGAATATGTTGATAATAGGAAAATATGCCTAAGACGGCTAACAAAGGGTAAAAAACTGGTTGTTCCGCACCCGAAGAACGAAATATTTAAAAAATCTTACATTTATACTTTACCAAACTTATGGAATAACCTCGAGGACAATATTCAAGATATTCCCTCGAGAAAAGAATTCAGAGGATATCTGAAACAAAGATACCATACTGACTATGATATGTTCTTAAAAACTCAAGATACCATCTCTACGCAAAATGTTACATATTAAGGTCTCTATGGGAGACACATGTTAGGAATGTTACAAGAGTGAGTCATTGAAAGGGAAATAAGTATGTAATAGGGGGGAAAAACTGGAAATGTATAACCAGGAATAAAACAAGATCGATACAACGATTAAGGGAAAAGGTAGGGGATAGGGGTTAAACGGGATATTAAATGAGACTATCCTCGATAGTAGCATTTAATAATCTAAGAGGGTGGGGTGTGTGGGGTGAGGAGGGTGGGAGCACGGGGTTCATTTGACTTCATACTAATGGTGAGTTGTATTAATTGTTTATCATCAAAAATTGTGTAAAGTACATCTATCTCTGGCGGTGATATGACAGTTTTGAGTCGAAGGTAACGAATGAGCACCTCATGAAAGATATTTTGTTATACCATTAACAACGATAACTAGTGGAAATGTATTGATATTCTCACACTATGACTGTTGAACATATAAAAGTTATGTAGTAATCAAGATTGAATTGTATGAAAATTTCAGCGATATGACTATTGAGCATAATATTGCACCAGTGAATAAAGTATATATTCTTAAGGGTAATTTCATAAGAAGACTAACGTCTACAGAAGGAAGGTAAAAGAAAAAGAAAGAGGAATTTAAAGAAAGAAAGGCGTTTTAGTATGTATAAAAGAGAACACTAATAACTCAAAAAGTTAAGTATGTATAAATTTCAGAAAAAGCAATAATGTAATAGCAAACGGGGTTTCAGTAACCATGATATAAAAGCGACGAAGTTATTCTGCAAAGCTCAAAATAATCATACTATTGTAAAGATGATGTCACTTATCTTATAAAAACTACCTGTAATGTCTTAATTTAGTATCCAATGAAAGGAAGCATTTGTAATGCAATATTTTATTATGCAAAACTTTGTACTTTATTGTAACTGTATTCATTTATTGAAGGAGTAACAGTTCTGTGGTCAGCCAGGAAAACCTGCGAGTGAGCAGAGGGTATAACCTGTTCGAATTAAGCTCCTAGAAACCATGTAACTGTACTTTATTGATTTGAATAAAAATATTATAATAATAATAAATTAATTTCAAATGGTGATTTGACCCGACTTATATTCGGGGTGGGTTTATATTTGTGGCCCGGCTTATATTACACTAACTAAAAACCAGTATGTTGGGATGGGTTCTGCCAACCGTCTGAATTTCAATCCTTACTTAGCTTATGACTTGGGTTGAGTAAGAGAAGTGGGGGGTGGAGTTTTTGCACTTTTTATTTGGACTTACTACTGGTCCACGTTTCGGACTTTGCAGTCCTTCTTCAGGGCCAGTCCAGTTATGGCTGAGCCAGTCGGATCGGGTTTATATACACTGACAAAGCATGATGGGATACCATAACAGGTAAAGCTAGGGATCTAGTTACTGGGTTTGTTTGTAGTACTTTTCTATTTTTTGATTTTGAGCTTAGTTTAGTAAATTAGACAACAACTCAGATTGAATTGATGAATATATTTTTAGTTGCGATAAATAATTACAGATTTGAATCATTTTCATTCGTTTTCATAAAAAACCCAGTATATTTAGCTGAAACACATTTGTATTATTATCTTTAATTAGTGCTCTGGTTTTCGTGTTTTAGACTTCAATTTAACAAAACAAACACTACCAGAATTCAGAATCCATCAACAACAACTGACTTCTCTTATTCAAAATATCATTTATCATCCACTAAGAACTCTGGCAGATCTCTTCAGTATATTCCATCTGAGAAGAGACCAGGTCCTCCATCTTTCCATCCAGTTCCAGGCACCCGGCTTATAAACGGGGCCCAGCTTATATTAACGTTAGGACGTGCTGAACCCCGGCTTATAAATGGGGTGGGCTAATACTTGGGGTCTGGCTAATACACGGGTATATACAGTATACCTTGATGAAGTCACACAAAGAATGTCAAAACGTTGGTAACAAATCTAAATGAACACCCATGTACTCAACTACACTGTTCAACGTTATTATTTTGGCTTTGGTGTTGCGTCCCTTCTGATCTCCCCAAATGAGTAATTAGCATAATTTCAGCGAGACCAAAATTTATTTATCTTTTCTCTTTAAAAGCTACAATGAAATAATTAAAAAATGTATTACTTTTATATAACCCTTAGAATAGTTTTGAATCACTTAGTCTACATATTTTTGCACCCCAGTAGAAAGATTTGTTGAGGGCCCCCCCCCCCCCGACCTACCGGTATATATGATGGCTATGTAGGAAACCTGACGTCAGTCCCGTTCTATCCTCGTTTTGGGGCCATTATAGGCTGAATTCAGTTGGGCAGATTTTTCAGTATTTATTTTTTATTCATTTATTATTGATAATAATACAAAAATATTTGGAACCCTCTTTATTTTTCGGATGTACCTACAACATCCATTCATGATATCCCCCCATTGACATTACTCCCGATGCCAGTGGCCTGATGAGCTATTATTAGTGAAACCATGTAGTGCCAAACCAATGGCTTTTTCATTTGGAAGATTATTTATTTCTAGAATATCATTTTTATCTCTGGAGAATCTGTGGACTTTTTAGAATTAAATGCCTTTTTAACATCATTTGATCTAAATAATAATGACGATAATACAGCTTGGACAATGTTATCCAAGCAACAAGAGCACCCCCTGTTGATGTCGCCAAGGGTATGAGTGAGGTGACGTTCTTCAGTTGCATGGTAGCTTTCAAGGGGGAAAGTTGGTGAAATTGTTTCGTCAGAATACGAATAGTG
The DNA here is from genome assembly GCA_942159475.1 of Sthenelais limicola. NCBI lineage: Eukaryota > Metazoa > Annelida > Polychaeta > Phyllodocida > Sigalionidae > Sthenelais > Sthenelais limicola. The sequence continues at coordinate 8,050,226 of OW804097.1, forward strand.
TGGATCAATCAATTCCCAACAACATTAATTACCTACAGTCTATACTATTGGCGTTGAGGTAATCATCACAGATTCCAACATTAAACCCAACTTTAGGCTATTTTCTATTGGACATGCTGTAATAAACCGAAATAGGACCAAATAATGTAATACTGCAACAGATATTTAAAACGATTTAAGATTATACGGTAAGTGAACACGTGTGAGTATTATATATAAGTAATCACCCTTCCCATATGTGAATCTCTGTATCTTGTGTTGTGTCTTAATATTTATTAAAGGTTTCATGACATTCTGAACATGCTTATATTTTCAGCCAAGTATGTGGCAAAGACAGGGATTTCACATGGACACTACCCCACTGTAGCGTGGACACAGGATGGTCGACCGCTGGTTACTACATATACAGGCCTCCACCAGGTTAACTACGACAAGGCATCCTCCACCTGTACAACATCACGCATACACGCTGCATCACACCCTTCCCAGATCAGCACAGCTGAGGATGGATCATGGATTATGAGTATGGGTCGTACAGGTACGCTGGTGATTAATGATGTTAACAAGCCAGGGGTCAGGGAGTGGGCTCCTCCTGGTATAAAGGCTTACACAGCAGCTATAGATAACTCAGGTATATATGTCAGGGGGTATAATTCACCCACAATATACTTGTACAGCAGGAACCTGGTGAAGCAAAGGCAGTATCAGATAGATCCCAATTACACAAACGGTCTGATTCATTTGAGTCAAACTGGTGAACTGTTACTTGGTTCATGGGATAGTGATGTTGTCCTTGTTATGAACCTTAAAACAGGAGAAAGCAGATCATTCCAGAACAAAGGTACCAATGGTAAACTCAACCATCCATATGGTGTGTGTACTGTGGGTGGGGGCAAGTACATTCTTGTGTGTGATTGCTACAACCATTGTGTGAGTGTGTTCACATATGGGGGTGAATACCTGCATGATATACAGGTAGAAGGTGGGACTGTAAATCCAAGTGGTGTGAGTGTACTGGAGAGGCAGGGAAAGCCAACGCTCATGGCTGTCACCTCGAACAATGTAACGCTGTACACACTGGCATGAGTATTGAGTATTATGAAGAATAACAGCAGCAGGCTGATTTGTTACTACTAAAGTAGGTTCTGATGGAATGTAAATTGTAGTGTGTCTGCCAATTGATGTCTATTCAGGGGCCATGGGATTTTTTGCTGATACACAGGCAATGTGGGATAGAGGATTACTAATGCAATTTCTAAACCTTTTGATATACTTGTGTTGAAAGGCTAACCTTTTAGTTCAGTCTCAGTGTCATGCATGGCTCTATCTGGTATGAAATGGTCAGTGGGTGACTCACTCAACCCACAAACAAACATGAACACTGTTACAATATTTACACAAGGAAGCACATTGTCACATTAACAAAAGAATTATTAAGAAGTGGAATGGCAACTGGAGATTTTGTTTCTGTATGGTATTATCAAGTGTTTCTAAGAATTATATTCAAGTATACAATATATTACTTATTTACAAGATTAAAATGTGTATATGTAATCTTGGATTATTTGTTATTGCACATATTAAAGTTTATCATTTGTTGGAAAAGCAAGGTCATCTGTTTGGATCGGCGTCAACCATGCTTTACTTCTAATGTACACTTGTAGTAATGTGGGGCTTCATTCACTGCCAGCTGGAAAGTGTATTATTACACTTAACTCCACCATTGGTATCATCCATGCTTTACTTCTAATGTACTCTTGTAGTAATGTGGTGCTTCATTCACTGCCAGCTGGAAAGTGTATTATTACACTTAACTCCACCATTGGTATCATCCATGCTTTACTTCTAATGTACTCTTGTAGTAATGTGGGGCTTCATTCACTGCCAGCTGGAAAGTGTATTATTACACTTAACTCAACCATTGGTATCATCCATGCTTTACTTCTAATGTAGTCTTGTAGTAATGTGGGGCTTCATTCACTGCCAGCTGGAAAGTATAATTAACTATTGTCTTCCAGAGGTTTCCCAGGTGGGCATGTTTAGTGAGATGACTATGTTTACCATCTGTAGTTAACATTTAGTGTTACATTAGATAATTAGCAGCTGTCTACCATCTCATTCATTAAATTCCGAATTATAGCAGAAGTTGAGTTTAGTTATTGTTATCATTGGGTAAACTATATGAACCTGTTCACAAGCTCGTGATATTGTTGCGTGGCTGCAACTTTAGTTTGTTTAAATCAACTAAGTTCTCTGTGTACCTAACATGAGAAACTGTTTTACTAATACTGTTGTGATTTATATTACATGTGTACAAATTAACAATCTTCTAAAGTGGAAAAGCGGTGCAGTAGATGGAATACCAAATGGGTTCAATAAATCAAATCTTGACAATTGAAAGTGTCTACCATGTTTGAATAAAGGCAAGCAAAAACCCAATTTGATTGCATTATGTGTTTCTTATGTGTTTGCCCCTCAACTTATTGCGTTGTCCGGCCTCTGTTGACCGTTTTCCCCCATGCGGCCTTTATCTTTGGTGTGTAGGAAGTGTGATCTCTCCAAGGCCGCAGTTATCGACTGAGATGAACATCAGGTCCACAGCGATTGACTGAGACCTAACTATGCTATATATAGGTACACTTGTGTAATTAAAACCTATATGGGTAGTATACTCCCCCTTCTTAGCATCTTGGGTAGTATCCCCCCTACTATTGGAGATTGCCAACCAGCGCATGCGCGCTAGGTCGCGTGGGACGCGCCCACGCTCTATGACTAAATAAACTAGTTAACATCAACAAGCCGCCGTGTTCACTTGCTTTTCCCTTACATTATATTCAATAATATAACAACATAACAGCCACTGCTTTCCACTGTGATTGGCTGTATTAACACAAAACATTGACTGCTTTACATTCTATCATATCACGTTGTATAATAACATCATGTTGGCCAGCATAAAAACCCCATGCACTGAGCATCACATGGTGCAGCATCAACAATTCCTGCTCAGACAGCAGCTGTGTTAACAAAATCAATTTCCCCTTACATCGCAACATATAGTGTCTGTCAGTTTGAAGTATCTTAAGCGACTAGGGTACTTATCAGCTATGAACAAACACAGAACCAGATTACTCCTCACTAACTGCCTTTATTATATTCAAGCCCAATGAAGCGGGGAAGGACTCACACAACCGAGAATCCAACCTATGTTGATGGGAAACAGTATTCAAGTCATACACAAGTCAATATGATGATACAGGTGTTTACATGACAAACAGTAGTCAATACAGCATATTATTATACCTCTTGGCGGGAAGGTATGGTAAGCCATAGGCTACAGTATGGGAAATCCTTATTTTCTGTATTTAAATAATTATTTTCGTGGAAAAAACTCGTTATACATTGTATGTAATGATATAAAAATAATTATCTGTGAAATTTCGAATTTATAGTGTATTTAAATAGAAAATGAGCATAAACAAACCGAGTGGTGGACAGAGCCTGTTGTCCGACTCATTTCCATCAAATTTTCACACAAAACATTGGGAGAGGTAGAATAAATACAGGTGGTTATCCCCCTTGGGCTACTCAACTTCGTCTGGTGCTACGCACCCTTATGAAATTGCTACGCCCACGGGAGATGACAACCTCTCACATGGCAAGGAATCAATTTTGTAATCATGAGTACCAAGTCACATTGCATACAGCGCATCACACGTTCATACAGAGTATCATGTTGGTTAGAGGTGGACAGTTAGGCGGTGAGACAGTTAGGCGGTTTTCTCTAAGCCTCCTGGAAACAAGCCTTGGCTTCGCCTCGGCTTGTTCCCGGCAGGCTTAGAGAAAACGAAGTACCATAAACTCAGGATCTAATGGCTTTAGTCCCCTTTTGTTGGGCTGTTACTATCATTAACAACAATTTAGAAATGATTTCGAAGCAAAATAAACCAGTGGAAAGCCATGATCTTGCCGTTTTGAGCAGTAAATATTGTTTTGTATTTTTGTTGATGTAAGGCAAGCGGTCGGCCGGAAACGCTGGGAGACCCATTCTAACGGTCCCCGCCAGCCCAACACAAACAGGGAATAAAGGTGGATAGTCGGCTGGTCAACCGACCGGAACCAATTCAACCGAATGGGAGCCGATGGGAGCAGGATTGATCCGCCTGACGTTGCACCACATATATACAATAAATCTTTCCATCTGTTGATTGACTAAAATCTTAATTATCTGAAAGCTGCCCACGATTAAACTAGAACCAGGCAGACCAACAGAAGAAAAAAACTACGGAAATATTCATAAATAATGAGACCTTACCTTTTTGTTGATAACATCATGCAGAGGTCTATCCTTTTGATTTATCAGTATTCTTTATAATCATCTTTAAAAATCTTAAATTAAAGATTAACAAGTGAAATCTTGTCCGAATTATTCCTATTGCCTGCTGCTAACGACTTCATTTTGTCAGTAAAAGTTAGGCTAATTACTCAGTAAAAGTCAGCAATTTTTATGTTCGCTGATAAAATGAATTGGGTACAATACTGATATATGGCAACATAACAATTCTCGTGTTCCCAGATAGTGCGCAAATTTAACACCAGGGGCATTTATGACAGGCTTCAGGCAAGCCTCATGCCAGGTGGGCTAAGGTGAGAGCTTCCGGCGGGACCTCCTGTTCAGGCAAGACTTACCAAAACAACAATTCAATTCAATTCAAACTATTTATTTGTACCTAAATATTTTGTACAAATAGGAGCCATGTTTCAGAAACATATTCCTGGTCTTCCTGCATGGTCCTTGACTACTTGACTACAGGGGTGTATAATTTTTAGATAATGTGTATAAAGACCAGAAAGTTATTTGTTGCTACACTAAAATGTCTACAGTAAATATCTTTGTTGTTACACAAACTGTCTACACAAAATATTAGCACGATGACACATTGCAGGGGGAAAGACTGTACAACAGCATGGTGTCCCTGCTGGAAAGAGAATATAGGATATCCCATGCCTCACAGGCTACAGCTGATCTGTGGCACAACACATTGCAAGATGATTCAGATGAGAATTTATGACATTTTATACTTAAATTTTTTTGATACATTTTATGACAATACATCCAATTTTACATGAGAAGCAATAGATGGGTGACTTGACACCAAAAATCCAAGCTACAGACACTTGAATGTAGGAATTTTTTTAATTTAACCGATGATAGGAATATTCTTTTAATTGCTATAAATTCATAAAAAAAATCAATTTTAGTCATAGAGACATGTACAATGTGTCATTTCAAAGAGCATTTCAATCTAACAAACATTTAATACATGTTTAGCTCTATCTCCAACAGAAACTTGACTGCGCTTCACGAAAAAGAGGCCTACTTCATTCTGTTGCAAAAGGGCAAAATGACCTCATTTCTCAAAAGGTGATTATACAAAAACTACTGCATGCAGAATCAAGTGGCTGGTATCAATCAATAGATAATTATGTGCCCTACAAATGATTTTATTTAACCTAAGATGTAAATGCATTATCCTCAGTCATTGGCAAAAAACCTAAAAAAGTCAGAAAAATTGGCGGCCATCTTGGATTTTCTCTGCAAATATAGGTCAGCGCAAGTGGCATCCACCATGAATTTAATCAGTAATAGTCAGGCTACCAATCTAGGGTGGATGCCACCCTCTTAACATTCCGTACCTCCTAAAGTGATTTCTAAGCCCCTTTTGAAATTCTGCCTCCAGTCTATAAATCAGCATTAATGAATAGAGTAAATAAAGTAAAATGAAATAGAATAAACTGAAACAACAGTCAGGGCAATATAAATTGTCACATTTTCCGGACTAAACTTGAATATAGGTTATATAATGTACAGAGAAATAATAAAGTATGTTACATATTTTTCGCTCCCTGGCAGGGCAAAGCTGGCATATGGCTACCTGTGACATCAGTCAACATCATGACAGACTTACAAAACATAATAGATTTGACATTATAAGACATAAAATATGCCCTAAAACATAACAGATTAAACACAAATGTATGGAACATAAAGTGTGAAAATGAGCATATACAGTTACAGAATCGTTGTAGTTATTACAAAGTTGATTATAGAAACTCAATATTTTCTAAATTCTCTGTGATGAAGAAACTTTTCCGGTCCTCTATTTGGTGAGCCCCAATTCCCAGTTCGTTCCAGTATTTGACTGATTTGTAGGTAAAAGAGTTCATATTTTTGTGAATTTTGGTTGTATTAGTTTTAAATTTCGCCGGCCTTTCATATGGCTTTTAGTTGTCAAGTTTTTATTGTCTATATTCTCTTTTTTGGATGCTAGAAAATGGCTGAGGTTTAAAATATGTTTTTGCCTTCTTTTACTTAAATAGAGAAGGTTCATCTCGAGATGTTCTTGGTCTACATTTGTTCTCTTATTTTTATTGAAAATAATACGTAGAGCTGAGTTCTGTAAAGATTGTAGCTTACCCAATAGATTCTTTGGACCGGAATCATACAAATAATCACCAAAATCAAAGTGAGGTAAAATTGTCATTTTATAAATATCATGTTTGCTCTTGTGTGTGAAGCCTAAATAGTAATCTGAGTTTGTTTTGGACCTTAATTCGAATGTTATTGATATGTTATTGATAGGTTTCTATCTAATACTAGACCTAAATATTTGTATTCTGTGACCTGCTCAAGAGTAGCATTTCCCAGAGTTAAAGATCAACTTTTCAGGGTCAAAAAACATAAAATAAAATAAATATCTGGTTATACATACAACAAGAATGGGGGATCTGATCAATCTTTGAGAGAAATTATAAGTGGAATATCATTATATGATCTACAGACCAAAAGAAGTCTGGGTCATAGGCAGGGTTCCCATGGTCCAGAGCACTTTGAACATTTTATCAATTGGATATTTCATTGGAGACTGTCGGGCCCTGACACATATCAATCTCAGAGACCGACGAAAAATCTGTGGAGACCTGGGCGTCGGTCTCTGGGTTATGTTGCCCACTGAATGAGTGTGGTAAATAAGTTTAAATGTAATAAAAGGACTATAACTATTATAAGTGACTATAAGCGACTAATGGTTGATGTATTAATACAGATCTAGGACGGATTGAGCATCAGGTTGTAGCACCAAGGATCACATGCCCTTTAAGTCAAAAGTTCAATAACTTAAACTTCGAATAAGTTTACATCAAAACATATGTAGGATACCAATTGTAAACAATGAGTATCTGGGGTATCACAAACAAAAATATATATATGCTCTCCGTGCTGTATATCTCCTGTATATTTCCTGTCTCCTGTATATCTCCAGAAGTTAAACTTATTGGAAGTTTAAGTTACCATATCATCCCTCATAGCAGCATGTCTTTGAGAGCATTAAAGCCAAGTTACCCATGATAGGATCAACATGCCATAAGGTATGGGGTTAATTACTGAGTTGTCATAATCAGTTGAGAAACAAATAGATAAGTAACATTTACATATACATAAGAGCTAACTAAGGATAATCATTGGAAATCCTCACAGTATACATTAAATCCCTACTATGTTTTGATATTTTTAGGGGCCCAATATTTGGCAACATTTTTATTTTATCGAAAATTGCAAGAATGATTTCACCAATAACACAGCTTTTATAAATGACCTATGAAAACCAAATGCATGATGGGAAAGATGGGGATGTGTGTTATAGAAACATGTATAACACATGGATATTGACATTAGAGCATTGATAAATAGTCCATGCTGAACATGGCATGTTTTATATAGATTTAACACTGTGCTATTAGTCCCATAATTCCATGTGAATCAAGATTCGAAATGGCACCTATGCAAATCCCCTATTTGCTCACTGCCGCCATGACACATGGAGTTCTTGGGTCAGATTTTCAGAAAATGCACAATTGGCAGTTGTACACATTGTACAATATTTGGCATTCCATTGATTCTAGCCATCTGTTTGGTTAGGTTGAACTGTATTTTGAACTTTATCTTCGTCTAAAATTTGGGTTACTTGAGAGGATTGGCGAAGTTGAATTGTACATTTTCGGAAAATCTGACCCTCTTACAGTGGCTAATGTACTGTTTATGGTTCTCCACCATGGATTTGTTATGTAGAGAAAACACCGATGATTTCCTCTTATGCTCCATTTGTAGGAAGCAAGTGGGGATGATTCATGTCACTATACACCAGAAGATATGCTCCTATAATCATTGCTGGGAATATTGACCTTGTACTTCAACACACTAAACATAAGTTATGGGGTCTCATGTGTATCTTCAGGTGTTCAGCCCGTGCTGTCCTATAGTCACACATAGTACATACATAGGGCTTTTCTCCAGTATGTTTTCTCATCTATATCTTCATTGCTCCCGCCTGTGCTGCCCTATAGTCACACAGTACATTCATGAGGCTTTTCCCCAGTATGTTTTCTCATGTGTCTCCTCAGGCTTGCTGCATGTGCTGACCTGTAGTCACACACAGTACATACATAGGGCTTTCTTCCAGTATGTTTTCTCATGTGTACCTTTAGGTCTCCAGCACGTATTGTCCAATAGTCACACACAGTACATTCATGAGGCTTATCCCCAGTATGTTTTCTCATGTGCACCCTCAGGTCTCCAGTCCATGCTGTCCTATAGTCACACACAGTACATACATAGGGCTTTTCCCCAGTATGTTTTCTCATGTGTAACTTCAGGTCTGCAGCACGTATTGTCCAATAGTCACACACAGTACATTCATGGGGCTTGTTTCCACTATGTTTTCTCATGTGAACCCTCAGGTCTCCAGTCTGTGCTGTCCTATAGTAACATACAGTACATTCATGAGGCTTATCCCCAGTATGTTTTCTCATGTGTCTCCTCAGGTCTCCACCTGCTGCTGTCCTATAGTCACACACAGTACATTCATGAGGCTTTTCTCCAGTATGTTTTCTCATGTGTTTCTTCAGTTCTCCAGCCATTATTGCCCTATAGTCACACATTGTACATTCATGAGGCTTTTCTCAAGTATGTTTTCTCATGTGTTTATTCAGGTTTCCAGCACATGCTGTCCTATAGTCACACACAGTACATTCATGAGGCTTTTCTCCAGTATGGGTTATCAGGTGTCTCCTCAGGTGTTCAGCCCGTGCTGTCCTATAGTCACACACAGTACATTCATGGGACTTGTTTCCAGTATGTTTTCTCATGTGTACCCTCAGGTCTCCAGTCTTTGCCCCAGTATGTGTTTTCATGTGTCTCCTCAGGTCTCCAGCCCGTGCTGTCCTATAGTCACACACAGTACATACATAGGGCTTTTCCCCAGTATGTTTTCTCATGTGTAACTTCAGGTCTGCAGCCCGTATTGTCCAATAGTCACACACAGTACATTCATGGCGCTTGTTTCCAGTATGTTTTCTCATGTGAACCCTCAGGTCTCCAGTCTGTGCTGTCCTATAGTCACATACAGTACATTCATGAGGCTTTTCGCCAGTGTGTTTTCTCATGTGTCTCCTCAGGTCTCCACCTGCTGCTGTCCTATAGTCACACACAGTACATACATGGGGCTTTTCTCCAGTATGTTTTCTCATGTGTTTCTTCAGTTCTCCAGCCATTGTTGCCCTATAGTCACACACAGTACATTTATGAGGCTTTTCTCCAGTATGTGTTCTTATGTGTCTCATCAGAGTTTCAGCCCGTGCTGTCCTATAGTCACACAAAGTACATTCATGGGGCTTTTCTCCAGTATGTGTTCTCATGTGTCTCCTCAGGTGTTCAGCCCATGCTGTCCTATAGTCACACCCAGTACATTTATGTTTCCTCTCACCAGTGTGGATGAGCAAATGTTTCTCTAAACATCTGCTCTCTGTAAACCCTTCAACACACACACTACAGTTGTGTAGTTTATCCCCAATATGAGTCACATTGTGTGGTTTATCCCCTGTATGAGTCACATTGTGTATATTGGCCACCAGTAGAGTAGGTACAAAAGTCACACTTGTAGATTTTCCTGTCTCTCCTGCCTCCCCTGTATGAGTCACACTGTGATGCACCATGCCTTCTGACATCTGTATAGTTTCCACAAGTACCGAGGGTACAGAAGCCCCATTTGTTGCCTGCCCTGTCTCCATAAGTACAGTAGGTGCACAAGTCACACTTGTAGCATTTGCTGTCTCCATGAGTACAGTAGGTGCACTAGTCACACTTGTAGCATTTGCTGTCTCCATAAGTACAGTAGGTGCACTAATCACACTTGTAGCATTTGCTGTCTCCATGAGTACAGTAGGTGCACTAGTCACACTTGTAGCATTTGCTGTCTCCATGAGTACAGTAGGTGCACTAGTCTCACTTGTACCATTTGCTGTCTCCATGAGTACAGTAGGTGCACTAGTCACACTTGTAGCATTTGCTGTCCCCATGAGTAAAGTAGGTGCACTAGTCACACTTGTAGCATTTGCTGTCTCCATGAGTAGAGTAGGTGCACTAGTCACACTTGTAGCATTTGCTGTCTCCATGAGTACAGTAGGTGCACTAGTCACACTTGTAGCATTTGCTGTCTCCATGAGTATGCTTATGTGCCAGGATGCTAATGGGTGAATGTACACTGCCACTCCTCAGACCCTGCAAATATATAAAGAGGTGATCAGTTTACATCAAAGAGAAGATCAACTCTCTGAATATTTCTTTTCTACAGTTCGGGGAGAAATGTTTGAAACTCCCTCCCTTTCAAGAACCCTTATCCGCCCCTGATTTCTGTCCAGTTTTTACAGAGGCAGATTATTAAAATCCCGTTAGTTATTTCTGGGATCTCGAGATCCCAGATTTACTATGAGTATTTTTCCCGTCTCCACTATATGCTGCACAGGCCACAGGGCCACATGGTCCCATCGCCACATTGACCCAGTTGCCAGGCTCTTGAGGTCACCGTATTGACCCAGATCCTGACCCAGTTAGCGCGCCCACGTGATCAGACTGCGCCACACGCACCGTAGTTGTCTGCCTCACATTTAGATGAAGGTGGTCTGAATGTAAACTGGTCTGTTTTAGTCAAATGACAAACATGGTGTCTGTACTTGAACCCAAATATGTTGGAAATAAAAATTAGAAAGTTAAACTGTTTTAGTTGATGAAGTATAATATCCTTATGTACACATTGTGTAATATTTAGATTTGAAGAATTATATATTTAAAGCATGTTTAGAGACGATATGAAATGTAAAATGTGTAAAAGTTGGTTGTTAGACGTCAGCACCACCCTCAGCAAACGGGAATTTTAGTAAATGCTTCAAGGCCAAACCGGGTCCAGCTCATGCCAAAACAATGTGAAGGAAGAAATAAAACAGCGAGTTCCATTTGTCAGGTTGGGTGGGAGATTGCGGGTCACGTGTCACGTTTTAAATGGTAGCGATTTGGGTCTAGCAACCAGCACATTTTGTTATATTTTGAAATTAATATGCACAGGAAAAATATATTCTATCATGAAATATACTTATCATAAGTATTGTCACCATTTCCAAAGAAATTCTACTTGATAACAGGGCTATAATGATTAGATTCAGCTCTTTGTTTACTATGAGTCTGGTGCAAACACGCCATAGCAACTTATAGGGAGCAGGGTTAAAAGTGCAAAGTTCCATCCTGGATTTCTTAAATTCTACAAAGTTTTAAACATTATCAACCCTCTGTGAGTATTTTCTTGGCAATACTGTACATTTCTACGAAGAATCTAGAATTTTTTTACCCAGTTTCTGACTGTTCTGAGCATGTGAAATTGAGCAATTAAGCACTGGTAACTCAGAGGCGCGACGTTTGTTGTCACCAGACAATATGGCGGCCAGTGCGGCCGATCACAGCGCCACCTGTAAAAATTTCTTCCGGCCGACCTGACGAATGGCCACGATATCAGGAACATCAGCATGTTAATAATGAAAAAATATGGTTGGAATTGTGAGAAATTTGCTGATTTAGATTGGAGGTATGCTTTATTTCATTGGATATGTCCTTGCGATGGTTATAGTGTTTATTTCCAGATTCGACATGACAAATACATATAATAATAATAATATTAGTAATAATTCTGGAAATGGGTCTCCCTTTCTATGGTAGCCTTAGCTCTTCCAAGGGGTCCCTTGTACCTTAATTAATTAATTACAATAAGTTTCCGTGTACAATGTACATATAATAGTAAGTTTTAGTTTTTATTAGATAAAAAGTATAGTATAATTAGAATTGGGTAGATTTTCGTAGGGAGAATTCCCTATGGTTTTATATAATAAATCTGCCGCATTACATATGCTGTTTATCATTTGATTTAAGAACACATGGTAGGTGGTTGCATTCTAACGAACACTTCACGTACCAAGGGTTGATTTGTGCCCACGGGTAGGCCAGCGAGACCCCCTTGAGGGTTCGCCCTCCCATCCGTGGGCCCAAGATACATATATATCATAGGTCACATTGTAATACAGCACAAGCGATAGGCGATTTGCATTCTATAGAACACTCCTGCCCGTCGCCTGTTTTGCCGCTGTCGCAGAAACGGGTTGGTGGCATTCTAAAGAACACTCACCGCTGCGTGTGTGGGTCAGTGGCAGATGGATGGATTGATATAACCATTCTATTTCATAACATCAACTCTCATTTGAGTTTGTTTTTAGTTGTTCATTATTCGTTGGCGAGGGAAAGAGGAAGGGTGATAGTCCAAGAAAGTTATTGGATAAATTACAAGTGATTCAAAACTCTTTTATTAGAGTAGCATACGACCTGGAGAACAGGGTCAATGTTGTAGACATGCAGTTAAAGCAAAATATACAATTATTAGAGAATAGCAGGCGTAACCATATGCTCGTGATGGCTTACAGATTGAGTCAAGACCATACATATGTTGACAATAGAAAGTTAAATCTTAGATCTCATAATAAAGGAATAAGGTTCAAAGTACCTCAACCCCATACAGAAAGGGTGAGGAAGTCGTTGTACTACCAATTACCATCTATGTGGAATGAATTACCAAAAGAGGCAACTATATGTACCTCAGTAACATCTTTTAAACGTTGTTTACAAAGAGAAGCAACGTGAAGATAATACACTGAAGGGCAGTAGAGACAAAGAGGAAAGTTAAAAGGTTGGAGAAGTGCCCCCTTATTGTGACCACGGTCAATAATAAACGTTTTACAATACAATACAATACAAAAAGTAATATAAGCCTCAAAACTATCGGAAATGATAGGAAAATCTTTGTTATACTTATTCACAAGATGGTCTGTAAATCCATCACCACTACCATTGTTCTTATCATCATTATCATTAGTAAGAACAGGACTTAAATAAAATAGTAGCTGAGTTTCCAGATAAAGAAGCTATACTGAAGTAACTGTACTACTTTATTGCTATATCAAGTAGTACGGCCATTGAATGACTGTAATTAGGAAACATAAGATGTTTTGTTTCAAACGCATGTTAATACTTTAAGAATGTTGCTATGATTATATAAAATAATGTATTGTAACATGTAATATTTATTCTTTTTATAACTGCACATAGTGCGTACAAAAGCCTGTACTAAGTTTAATATCAACAAAACATATCTTCAATAAATCAAACATTTAAAATAGGGTGACCTGGAAGATCTGTTTACAGATGGTTTTGTAAGATAATATGATTTATCCTCTTTGATCCTTTTTCCATGATGTATTAGAATAAGATATAGAAATAAAACTATTACAATACAAAAATACAATACAATACACATTTCCACACTCGGCTCACCTAGATACCATATTATCGCCCATTCGGCAGCTAACAACGTAACAAAATTTCCATATTTCCACCGAAAGGAACATCGTCAGAATTAAATCAGTTCATAAACTATTGTTTGTGATCGTTTTTGAAGTCGACATGGCTCATTATCATGGATTATTCGGATATGTATTATGTCAGCACCCTTCGGTGATTGTGCATATTTTCTCTGTTATGCCATGGCCGCATCTGCAGTGGTCGCATATAGCATAATATATCCACGGACATTACCAGCTATGACAGTAACTAAAAGGCAGATGCACCCGTACTCACCCCTACTCACTACAATAAAAACTTCTTTTCTACGTTGGGGGGGTTGCGCCCTCTTTCTCGCGCGTGTGGCCCCTCTTTTTTGTTCCTTCTTCCCATATTTATCTTAAAATTTAGTACGTACATTGTTAAATAACGTTATTATTTTCATTTTCTGTACTCCCGTACGCACTGAAACACATTAAACACGAGGTGGCGCCCCACATTTGTGCCACTGTCCGCCTAATCTCGTGTCCGGGCGCACGGGAGAACGATATTTTTTGTCAGGGAAAGTACATTTAGTTCACAAGAATAGTTTAATGTAGAATGAAAATTTAAATAAACTAATCAAAGTAAGAAATATATGAATAATGTATAAATATGATGGAATTAGGTTAATATTAATATTAAAAAGAAAATAGATTTGTATTTGTTGACAATATATATGGCGATCATTGGAGGTCGGCAGAGATTAAATAAAGACATTAGTAAAGTAGCCAGTCACAGTAGACTATTAGTGATTGTCGTTGCGGGCCAAAAGTAGGTGGCGACACTGTTTGGTGTTTTGAAAAGTAGGGTGAGTAGCGATGACAGTGTATTCGAAAAAGAAGTAAATTAGACAATAATATTGGCTTCATTTAGTATGTGAGAGTGATTTATATGTATTTAAGAAGAAGATAAAGAATATTAGAAGTATAAGAGATGTATATAATTGCCTGTGTAAGTGTATGGCGGTGCATACGGGTGCATACGGGTGCGTCTGTCTTTTCGTGCCTGCCACCAGCTATTACCATTGGATTTCTCATCAGGAAACACTGTTAAGACTACAAAACAGCAGGAAATAACATTTGCAAAAGCCTAACATAAGTTTATAATGACTGACAGTGTATTTAATGGGATATCTGTTGATTTGACCATACATAAACTTAGAATCTGTGATAATATTGTGTAATTATTGCCCGGGGGGCCGGTACTAGAGTTCATAGTGTATACAGGTATGTGCCGCGGTAAAGGCCCCCTTTTTTCAGCCCCAGCCGCTCCCAAAGGCCCCCTCTTTAATGAGTCTTTTCAGGCACCAAGGCTCCAAGCTCCCAAAGGTCAGCTCCTGAAGACCACATTTTTCAGGCTGTCAGCTCCCGAAGCTCAGCTTCCAAAGATCCCCCCATTAATAGGCATTCACATCTTCCGAAATAAAAAAATAAAAATTGAATTTAAAGAAAACCCTGTGTTACATAGTAACCTACGGTATGTCTATGATTATCTGAGTATATTTGGCATTGTCTTGATGATTTAAAATGCCTGTTCGGTTAGGTTGAACATTTCTGTCTTAAATGATCTGACCCAATAATGTAAACACTCCCTGTCAGTGTAGAGAGTCAGCGATTCTAATCTCAAGAGATGCAGAGAACTTATGTAGATAGCTGAGACTGAGCGATAATAGGGAGCTGAATGTTTTCATATAAACAGAGGAGAAATAAAGGCATCAGATTTACCTTCGATCGTTCCTCACTATTGCTTTTAGTTGTGGGTTGAATTTGTGTGTACAATAATTGCTGTTTGTTCAATAATTCCCCTAAAAAATATTAAAACGGGCACAGACTGATGGCACGCTTGCGGAACCTGTTATACAGCTGCTACCTGGAGGTAAGGTGAGGAACTACTATTTCTACCTCCAGTACTCCTCACCAGGTGGCAGCAGCACTATAATGTCAGATCGTCATTAATGTAAATCGCTAGCTCTACATACAGTGTAATCCGTTTATTGTGGACATGGATAATAGGTACATTCGTTTTTTTGGGACAGGTGGTCTGGGACAAAATCATTTCTATTATAAAGAAGTGTTTTTGACCAAATAAAGGGGACATAATTGCGGCTATTTGGGACAGATTCAGACCCATTTTCTCCTGGAAATGATGAAATCACATGTATCCAATGTCACATCAGATTAGCAGATCACAGCAAGTCCAGAGATGTGTGTGGCACCAGTAGGATTATCGTCACAATTTGAGGGGAAGTGTTGGGCTATTTACTTTCATAGATATGGAATGTTTTTGTACGTTAACATTGCCCACCATCCGCCCACCTCCCGTTGCTACTGGCATTAAAATCGTTTTGTTTTTGTGTTAAATTTGTGCGGGAACCATCGCCGATGTATGCGATGGTTCTTCTGCACATATAAGCTTTGTTTATGGCCGTAGATGCCCGAGCGATGCCAAAGTGTCCGGTTTATTTCCGAACTTGAAACTTGAATTGAACTTGAAACTTGAATTTGAAAATTTTAGGAAAATCAGGGAAAGATCTGATTTGATGGCTACTACTGGTGGTTTCATTAGCTTCACTGTCAAGGCAAGCTTGTGCTCGTGAAATGTTGAGTCGGTGCACAAAATAGAAGTAATTACTTGTGGTGGGAATAAGTTTCATCAATTAAATATGTATACGGTCAGTTCTCACGAAATGGGGCTATTTGGGGGTCAAATTTTAGATTCATTGGAACTACTAATCCTTCACATGATGGATTGTACACATGTTTAACGATCCACATTGAAAATTGGCCACACTACTATTAAAATCTCCCGAAATCAAGAAAAGCATAAATTGTCTTGGAACGCAACAGGACATTGGAACGCAACGTTGACACTTTGATTTAGTCTAAAGAAGTCATAAATTATATAGATGCTTTAAGTGTTACATTTTTGTTGACTAATCTATATGTAGACACTGTATTGCACGTTGGAACACAACGTTAGGAATTCCCAAACTGGGAATTCGGAATTCCCCAACTGGGAATTCTTTCACTCATTCAGGTCGGATATAAATACTGTTGTTTGTAGTTCCTTTTTTAACATTTTGATCCAAAGTCAACCTCTTCGGGAAAAACTTGGGCATAATAGTAATAAAATATTCATTTTTCATACATAGATGGGCTCATAAAAAGGGCGTTGGAATGCAACACACAAACATGTGTCAATATAATTTAAATTGGTATAGTGCCAACCCCTCTCAATATATGACCCATGAATGTCGGGCCCATTTCGTGAGAATTGACCATTATATGGGTCAGATTTTCCGAAAATGTACAATTGGCAGCTGTATACATTTAGTAAATTCTGCTAAATCAGCTGCAATTTGGCCAATATTAGGTAACCAGAGTGATGAGAATTTAGAATTACTTGTAATAAGGCTAAAGTACAAAGAGATGAAAGATATAATCTTAATGAATGTATATAGAGCACCATCTGGCAACAAGCAATATAAGCAGCTTGAAAATGATTTCAAAAATGCAAACATATTCATAATAGGAGACCTTAATATTAACTGGCTGGCTGAAGATAATGACACTGCTTACTACAAAGACAGAACTCTCACAAATGGACTAGAACAATATATTGTGAGCCCCACTAGATTTAGTGATAATCCCACATTAATTGACCATATCCTAGGTAATTCGAAAAACATAAAATCAGCAGGAACACTGACTTACTCTATCAGTGATCACCTACCGGTTTATATGGTCTATAAAAAAGGAAAAGAAAAACTGAAAAAAACACTAGTAAAGGGAAGATCCTATAGGAGGTACACACCTCAACAATTAGAAGAGCAACTCCTAACTTTAGATTGGGAACCGTGCCTTAATGAGCAAAACCCTGATAAAGCCTGGGAAATACTATATAATAACATATTAAAGATTCTAAACAGACTATGTCCAATTAAATCGTTCTATGTAAATGCCACACCCACACCTTGGGTCACTCAAGAGCTATTAGAGATGAAACACAACAGAGACTATTACTTACATAGATACACTATTTCTAGGGACATCAATGATAAAATCAGAGCGAACCAAATCAGAAATGAGGTCAATTCAGCATTCAAACGAGCGAAGAATAACTATGTAAAAACAAATTTAAGATTGAATAATAATGACCCAAAAAAGTTCTGGAGGATCATCAATGATCTGATACCAAGCAAAACTGGTAAATCAGTAAAACAGGTAATAGATCCGACCTCTAGAACACTAGCATCTCCTGAAAAAAGCACAGACATAATTAATGATTTCTTTGTATCAATCGGTAAGGAGATTAATGAAAATACCCCTACCGTTAGGAATCCTGCCACTATGGTACAATCAGAGAAACCACTTCTAGTAATTGAAACTCCAGAATTGGATGAAATAATGAAATTAATCAATGACATAGATTGTAGAAAATCTTCAGGTTGCCCAAACATTAACGCAAGAGTTTATAAAGATGCTCTGAAAGCGGTACCCAATATACTAAGACATATCATTCATAGATCATTAGTTACTAACACTTTTCCACAAGCCTGGAAAATGGCCCTGGTCACCCCACTTCCTAAGAAAGGAGATTCAACCCTAGTGGAGAACATTAGGCCCATCTCATTAATACATATCTGTGGTAAGATCATGGAGAAAATCATAAATAAAAATCTAATCCCTCATCTCGAAAACAACAACATCCTCTCACCCAACCAATATGGTTACAGGAAAGATAAATCAACCTCCACCTGTGTTGCCTCCTTACTAGGCAAGATACTTACTGCTTTTAATAGAAAAGAATATATCTGCTGCACCTTCTTTGACTATAGAAAGGCATTCGATTGCGTTCCCCATGCCCCACTAATAGATAAGCTGAAATACTATAATATCAGCAAAAACGTGGAAGAACTTCTTAAAAACTACTTGAATGGCAGAGGCCAACAAGTTAGAATTATGGAAAACAAATCTAAAATGGCTCAGATCACAACAGGTGTGCCTCAGGGCTCAATTTTGGGTCCATCCCTGTTTATTTTATATATTAATGATGTCAATAATCTACCATTAGAAGGAGAAATCAGACTATATGCTGACGACATTGTATTACTAAATGCAGAAAACACCTATGACAAATTATTAGAAAATACAACGAAAGACTGTAACAAAATAATACAATGGAGTGATTATAACAAACTGAGTATCAATATTAATAAAACCAAGAGTATGTTTATAGGGAATAGGGCACAATTGAAAATTCACAACAATGACATACAGCTAAAGCTAGATAATAACAAAAACATTGATTGGGTAGACAACTTCAAATACTTAGGTATTACTTTGCAAAATGATTTACACTTTGATCGTAGCTTTAAAGACCTTATTGGACAGGCATCAGCAAGACTTAGAACTATCCAACTCATAAGACCATCCCTTACAAAAAATTGTGCCTTACTGTTAACTAAATCTATGGTACTTTGTTATTTGGACTACATTAATTTCTGTTATCTATCTTTGAATAAAAATGCCAAAGATAAGATACAAACGATCCAAAACAGAGCATTAAAAATAGCTATGGGGCTACCAAGACTATACCCAACCCTTGACCTCCATAGACAGACCAAAAGCATGTATTTTGAACAAAAAATGGAATTCGAGTTGTTGAAACTGATACATAAAGACATTTTTTCTGATAACAATGACAAAATTTTTTAGCAAAAACAAACAGGTAGAACACGAAGATTCGATGGTATAGTCCTTAATCAAAATTTACCAAGATATGACCTATATAAAAAAGCATTCTTATATCATGGTGCTGGGATTTGGAATAATCTACCACCCCAAATTAGACAAATACAAGATCCTCTGCTTTTTAAGAAACAAATTAAAGAGAATTTTCTAATATGATCAATCTGAGTCAATGGTTTCAACACACAATGAAAACAAAACTTGAAACAAACAGGTTTACTAACACATTATTATTATTATAGAATTTTTATTTCTCATCATCAATGGTACAGTTACATAAAGGAGAAAAAGGGAAGGTATATAATAGATAATATACAATATGTAATCTGTCATCACACACTATTTGGTATGTTGATCTTCCCAGATTTCCTGATAATTTAGACTACTACATTGTTTTAGATTTACTGTTATACATTTGTGGAAAATTTAACGACTATCTGATATATATATGCAGTTGTACATAAGTTTACAATATATTTTGACAATATTATATTTAGTGGAAAGTTTTAATTGTTAATGTTTGACAGGTGTTTGATTCAGATGTGTTATGTTAATAATACTTATACAAGATTTGACGGAAATTCTACATCATATAACAATTAATAGTCGACATGCCTGCATTTTTGATTTACACAGTATTTAGACATCAATGAAATACATATCATGTTATAACAACAACAATTTTCATATATACAGTTTGGACGGATTCTAACCTATACTGGTTTACAATTTTTGTGACTGGAGTACTGGAGTACTTTTCTTGTCCTTTCTTTAATAAGGACAAATATATGTAACAACTAAATGTTGTCAATTATATCGTTTCTTATAGCACGTCGTTGACGTTACTATTTATATTATCCTTTGTTGGACTATATTTACTCTTTAGAAAAGTTTTAAATTCTTCAAGGGTTTTATATAGCTGATGTTTAGGGGCCAAGTTATTCCATAGTTCTGGAATTTGATATATGAATGACTTTTTTATTTTTTCAGTTTGAGGTCTTATTGTTTTCATTTTTTTTCCTTTTGCAAGTGACCTAAGATTTATTGGTCTTTTGTCTAGATTTATGTTTATTTGGGCTGCCTTAAAACCCATTTCCAGGAGGTGAGCCTCACGTCTGTGCTCAAGTTTTTCCAGACCTAAGTCAATATGAGCTTGGTCAGTATTTGACCTCTTCTCCATATTATGTATAATTCTTATAGCCGAATTTTGCGCTACTTGCAACTTTTTTAGTTCAGATTTGTTTCCACCACTGTATAATAAATCCCCAAATTCTAATAATGGTCTAATGGCAACCTTATATACTGTCAATAGAGTGCTCTTTCCAGCTGCTTGTTTTAACTTAGCAAGACTGAAAATTTTATTTCTAGCAGTCGCTAGACGTTTAATCATGTGTTGCTTGAAGTTCAAATTTTCATCTACTATGACACCCAAATATTTATATTTAGATGTGTTTTCAATCTCCACATCTCCAATATAAAAACCTGGATCCTGTAGTTCGTTCTGAGAGGGTTTCTTTCTATTTACCTCCATGACTTTACTTTTTTTTATGTTTAGAGATATCATATTTTCTCTGCACCATAAATTCACCCTATTAAGATCAAATTGTAATTCTTTTTGCAATATTTTCGTGTCACTATTTGAATTATATAAGACGGTATCGTCTGCAAATAAGATTACACTTGAATATTTGATCCACTTTTGTAGGTCGTTTATGTAAATTTGAAACAACAGTGGCCCCAAGGCAGTTCCTTGAGGAACACCACAAGTGACTTTTTCTTTTTTGGAGGTGCTATTATTTACAACTACCGCTTGACTTCGATTTGATAAATAATCTTTGAACCAATTCAAAGCGTATTCATCAAGTCCTATTTGCCCTAATTTTATATATAGCCTGCTATGGTTCACCGTGTCAAAGGCTTTTTTAAAATCTAAAAAAGCCAATAACGACGATTGCCTACATGGTACACATGTACATATTATATCATCATACCCTCATCTAAACAATAACCCATCCCATCTCATCTCATTCCACACCTATTAACTACTAGCTTTTCTTCTTTTTCTTTTCTTTTATTTTTTTATTTAAATATCTGGGTAATCCCGGAAAATCTGCTTGATTCTGAATATAACCTTGTGCATGCCACCATGCCAGGGTTGGGGTGGAAATCGGACAATGAGACCGATCCCCAAATATTCGGCATTGAATTGATTCTAGCAATCTGTTTGATTAGGTTGAACTGTATTTTGAACTTTATTTTCTTCTGACATTTGGGTTATTTGAGAAGATTGGCGAAGTTGAATTGTACATTTTCTGAAAATCTGACCCTTATAGAGTTGTGTTTGAGAATGGGGGATTGGTCACCAACGCCCAACACTAGGGGGAGCCACCAATGCCACAGAATGAAATCATTCCAACAAACTTAGGACCACAAATCCAGGGTAAGTGTTGTAGTTAGAATAGAATAGAATAGAAAAATCTTTTATTCATCAAAGGGTTTACATTTAAGTTGACGAACAGGTTGACAGTTAGTATTGGTATCAATCTGTATACTTAATCCCACCTCCCAGCATGCTGGAAAGAACCAGTATATCCTGTCTATATCGCTGTGTTGTGACCTGGCGCTTCAGAAAGAATACAAAATAGTACTCTAGTTGTCACCATGTCCCTGGCATATATGCTAAAACCAGTGATGACCCCTGATGGAAATTAGGGTAATTAAGAGGTAGAGAAATAGAATAGGGAGGGGGGGGGGGATGGTAATTAGTCCATGGTAGATATCTTTTGAGTTGCGCAACTGCAAACTCCCATTGGCTCAGCATTGCAGACTTTTCTGTTTTTCATCATACCAAGGAGTTTTAAATCTTTGAACCCCAGATATCACTCAATTAGTGCAAAAAATCCATTATGACTACTGGGACCTTTAAAACTTGGGACAATGTATAGAGTGTCCATGTATAGAGTGTCAATGGGGATTGTTTACTTCCGATCAATGCATTGGTAATTAACTTTAATAGGGGATTTGCATGTCTACAGTGCATGCTGGGATGGATTCAGTTCAGATCTGACATACAAATATTTAATTCAATTCAATTCAAAGCATTTTTTATTTATACGAGAAAGGTGTACAAAAAGGAGACCTCTATCTGAAAGGTGACTTCCAGGTCTTCCAGCGGGGTTCCTGACTAGTTGCTACCGGAAAAAGAAATTTTGATTTCATATTACTATGCCAAAAATAAACTTTAGGGCTATTTTCTAGTATCTAATCTAGGAGTATTAAGTTAAAGTGAGAAGCAGTTCATAGCTCATATATGTAGCTAACAGTTAATACAATCTATCTAAAGCAGTTTAATCAATTCATCAGTAGTAGAGACAAATAATAAAACAAGGTTTAGCAGTAGAAACAGTAATAACACACTCATAATAATACACACATGCAAAGATGCCACAGTATAGAGTGGTCTACAATACATCAATTTCATTTAAATATACATCAATAATTTTGCTGAACAATTTCCGGTTCTCTACCTGGTGAGCAGCAGTTTCAAGGGAATTCCAGTATTTTGCAGATTTATAAGTAAATGAGTTTAAAGTTTTTGTGAATTTTGGCTGTAATAATTTAAAATTTCGTTTGCCTTTAACATGACTTCTAGTTGATAGTATTCTATTATCCAAAAGTTTTTCATCATTAGCCATGAAGTGGCTTAAATTTATTGTATATATTTTTTTGTCTTCTTTTATCTAGGTGTAACAAATTTAGATCTAAGTGTTCTTGATCTATATTAGACCATGTTGCTTTTCCAAAAATAATACAAAGTGCTAAAATTTGCAAAGACTAGGGCTTACCAAGTAGTGATTTTGGTCCGGAGTCTAAAAAATGCATTTTTTTTATCCATGTAAAAACTTTTTCATCATTCATATTTTTCATGACAAGATCAGCACTATGTGGATCTTTAATTTTTGCTGCAAAGCCTGGACCAATATCTAGAAAGAAAGAATTAAATTCAGAGGCTATCTGAGATGACTCTACACTCTGACCTTTTTCGAGATCAATTTGTGTTATTTACCGAGATTTGTCCTGGATTTATTAGGGGTTTCAGAATTTCCCAGATTTTTGGGGGGTTTGCTTCATTAATTTGTAGCTGTTCCCTAATAAATTTGGCTTTAGCTTTTTTACATTTATAATTAGCCTCATTTCTAGTTAGTTTTGCCTGAATTAGTATATCTTGGTTGTCATCTCTCCTAGCCTTACTGAACAGATAATCCCTCCTATTCATTAAGTAATCAGTTCTTCAGTTGCCCATTTCGGTTTTCTTTTTACTTCTTTAAACTCACATCCTATCTAGAAAATGTATTATTTTCCCCATGTATAATTTTCCAGCATTCTGACACATCAGTATGATTGAAATATAATTTCCAATACGAATCCACTAATATTTCAAAATCTTTTAGTCCAGGGACTTTTTATTTTGTGCTCAAAAAGTTCAGAACTTTTTGGGCACAAAATAAAGGAATATCACTAGAACTGTTCTTTGTTTTTTCCTTATTGCAAAGTGGGGAAGTGATCTGAAATGTTAAGATCAATGATCCCAGCGGAATTCAGAATATTTGAGTTTTGAGTATAATAGTGTTATAGTATATAATAGTGTTTGATCTTAAAGTTGATCTTGTTGGTTCATTAGTATATTGAGTCAGTTGAAACCTATGTACCATATCCCTGTAGTTTGAAGATTGCAGATTTGGCATTTTTGAGTATATTTATATCCATGTTAAGATCTAAAATTATAATTTCCTTCTCAGTATCTAGTAAGTATTTCACTCATGGTGTCAATGAAATTCTGCAGGACGCCACTGGGTGGGCGATAAGTATTTAATAGTATTATTTATTTGTTTTTGATTAGTAGTATTTGAACGTCAATATATTCATTTGACCTATTCAATTACCAGTAACTGTCTTGATCTGTGGTGTGGTTCACATGTGAATAGATACACAACCCACCACCTCTTTTTTTCCTCTTTCTATTCTGTCGAAATAGATTATATGTGATGTGTTTCAGGAAAATGAGTCATAAGTAGCAAAATTGATATTTTTCAAAGTGTTTTTTTCACTAGATCACAGTATTGGAATGTTCTGATTTTTGGAGAGTTCATCACTTATAGATATATCAATCGATGTATTAAATTTCAGGACAATGTATATAATATATTCTTTCGTTTTAAAGGTCCTCATATGGACTACATTTATTTACTTTACTGTTTATTGACCCCCAGATATATTGGAAACTTTTTTTTTCAAAAACGAAAATATCAAACTTAAAATCTAGAAATGCTTATTAGATTATTAGACTGTTTACTATCATTGGAATCGGCTTGATCTCATCTTTTCAAATATAATGATATCTCAAAATCGATTTTTTGCGACTTATGACTCATTTCCCTGAAACACATCACATATTTGCTAGGTTCTACTTGGTTATCATGAGTGTTATTATTCAGACATGTTTCTCACAGGCAGAGAAAATCAACAGACTCATCTGACATTAATAGTTGGATTGGTTCATAGTTTGGTAGGATGCTTCAGCAACAAATTTACCCCCCTTCAGGGTTTTGAGTTCTTTAAAATTGGACAAACAAACATTTTGGTCCTTTTTCTCTATCATTCACCCACTATACAGACAATTATATGAGTGGTAAATGACATCAAATGTAATAAAAGGACAATATGCGACTATAAGCGACTAGTAAATGATGTATTAATACAGATCTAGGACGGATTGAGCACCAGGTTGTAGCACCAAGGATCGCATGCCCTTTAAGTCAAAAGTTCAATAACTTAAACTTCGAATAAGTTTACATCAAAACATATGTAGGATACCAATTGTAAACAATGAGTATCTGGGGTATCACAAACAAAAATATATGCTCTCCGTGCTGTATATCTCCTGTATATTTCCTGTTTATCTCCAGAAGTTAAACTTATTGGAAGTTCAAGTTACCATATCATCCCTCATAGCAGCATGTCTTTGAGAGCACTAAAGCCAAGTTACCCATCATAGGATCAACATGCCATAAGGTATGGGGTTAATTACTGAGTTGTCATAATCAGTTGAGAAACAAATAGATAAGTAACATTTACATATACATAAGAGCTAACTAAGGATAATCATTGGAAATCCTCACAGTATACATTAAATCCCTACTATGTTTTCACATTTTTAGGGGCCCAATATTTGGCAACATTTTTATTTTATCGAAAATTGCAAGAATTCTTTCACCAATAACACAGCTTTTATAAATGATCTATTAAAACCAAATGCATTATGGGAAAGATGGGGATGTGTGTTATAGAAACATGTATAACACATGGATATTGACATTAGAGCATTGATAAATAGTCCATGCTGAACATGGCATGTTTTATATAGATTTTACACTGTATTATTAGTCCCATAATTCCATGCGAATCAAGATTCAAAATGGCGCCTATGAATATTTGCTTACTGCCGCCATGACACATGGAGTTCTTACAGTGGCTAATGTACTGTTTATGGTGACCCACCATGGATTTGTTGATGTACTGTTTATTTTTATTTTTTTTATTGAGATCACGTACAAAGACACAAGGGATTCCTATTCTCTGGTCTTTGTTTAAATAATATAACTCACAGATTGGTTTACTTAGGGAAGTCTTAGATACAAAAGAAATGCAGAAGAGAAAAGAGACAGTAAAGAAAGGTTAGAACGAAGAAGGTGATTCCAAGTTATGAGAGCAGGTGAGAGGGATGAGGGTGATTAGTGAAGGGTGGAGTTGCTGCTACAACTGACACAATAGCTGCTGAGGCACTTGCACTGTTGGCTAAGTAGTTAATTAAAACTTTGCATGATATAAGATAGGTATATTGTTAATATTGTTTATGGTTCCCCACCATGGATTTGTTGATGTAGGGAGAACACCTATGATTTCCTCTTATGCTCCATTTGTAGGAAGCAAGAGGGGATGATTCATGTCACTATACACCAGAAGATATGCTCCTATAATCATTGCTGGGAATATTGACCTTGTACTTCAACACACTAAACATAAGTTATGGGGTCTCATGTGTATCTTCAGTGCTCCAGCCTGTGCTGTCCTATAGTCACACTCAGTACATTCATGAGGCTTTTCCCCAGTATGGGTTCTCAGGTGTCTCCTCAGGTGTCCCGCCCGAGCTGTCCTATAGTCACACACAGTACATACATAGGGCTTTTCTCCAGTATGGGTTCTCATGTATATCTTCAGTGCTCCCGCCCGTGCTGCCCTATAGTCACACAGTACATTCATGAGGCTTTTCTCCAGTATGTTTTCTCATGTGTACCTTCAGGTGTCCAGTCTGTGCTGTCCTATAGTCACACACAGTACATACATAGGGCTTTTCTCCAGTATGTTTTCTCATGTGTACCTTCAGGTGTCCAGCATGTATTGTCCAATAGTCACACACAGTACATTCATGGCGCTTGTTTCCAGTATGTTTTCTCATGTGCACCCTCAGGTCTCCAGGCTGTGCTGTCCTATAGTCACACACAGTACATTCATGAGGCTTATCCCCAGTATGTTTTCTCATGTGTCTCCTCAAGTCTCCACCTGCTGCTGTCCTATAGTCACACACAGTACATACATAGGGCTTTTCTCCAGTATGTGTTCTCATGTGTCTCATCAGTTGTTCAGCCCGTGCTGCCCTATAGTCACACTCAGTACATTCATGGGGCTTTTCCCCAGTATGTTTTCTCATGTGTAATTTCAGGTCTGCAGCACGTATTGTCCTATAGTCACACACAGTACATTCATGAGGCTTATCTCCAGTATGTGTTCTCATGTGTCTCCTCAGAGTTTCAGCCTGTGCTGTCCTATAGTCACACTCAGTACATTCATGGGGCTTGTTTCCAGTATGTTTTCTCATGTGTACCCTCAGGTATCCAGCATGTGTTGTCCTATAGTCACATTCAGTACATTCATGAGGCTCTTCTCCAGTATGTGTTTTCATGTGTGTCCTCAGGCCTCCAGCCTGTGCTGACCTATAGTCACACTCAGTACATACATAGGGCTTTTCCCCAGTATGTTTTCTCATGTGTAATTTCAGGTGTCCAGCTTGTATTGTCCAATAGTCACACACAGTACATTCATGGCGCTTGTTTCCAGTATGTTTTCTCATGTGCACCCTCAGGTCTCCAGGCTGTGCTGTCCTATAGTCACACACAGTACATTCATGAGGCTTATCCCCAGTATGTTTTCTCATGTGTCTCCTCAAGTCTCCACCTGCTGCTGTCCTATAGTCACACACAGTACATACATAGGGCTTTTCTCCAGTATGTGTTCTCATGTGTCTCATCAGTTGTTCAGCCCGTGCTGCCCTATAGTCACACTCAGTACATTCATGGGGCTTTTCCCCAGTATGTTTTCTCATATGTAATTTCAGGTCTGCAGCACGTATTGTCCTATAGTCACACACAGTACATTCATGAGGCTTATCTCCAGTATGTGTTCTCATGTGTCTCCTCAGAGTTTCAGCCTGTGCTGTCCTATAGTCACACTCAGTACATTCATGGGGCTTTTCCCCAGTATGTTTTCTCATGTGTACCCTCAGGTATCCAGCATGTGTTGTCCTATAGTCACACTCAGTACATTCATGAGGCTCTTCTCCAGTATGTGTTTTCATGTGTCTCCTCAGGCCTCCAGCCTGTGCTGACCTATAGTCACACTCAGTACATACATAGGGCTTTTCCCCAGTATGTTTTCTCATGTGTAATTTCAGGTGTCCAGCACGTATTGTCCAATAGTCACACACAGTACATTCATGGCGCTTGTTTCCAGTATGTTTTCTCATGTGCATCCTCAGGTCTCCAGGCTGTGCTGTCCTATAGTCACACACAGTACATTCATGAGGCTTATCCCCAGTATGTTTTCTCATGTGTCTCCTCAAGTCTCCACCTGCTGCTGTCCTATAGTCACACACAGTACATACATAGGGCTTTTCTCCAGTATGTGTTCTCATGTGTCTCATCAGTTGTTCAGCCCGTGCTGCCCTATAGTCACACTCAGTACATACATAGGGCTTTTCCCCAGTATGTTTTCTCATGTGTAATTTCAGGTGTCTAGCACGTATTGTCCAATAGTCACACACAGTACATTCATGGCGCTTGTTTCCAGTATGTGTCCGCATGTGTCTCCTCAGGTGTTCAGCCCATGCTGTCCTATAGTCACAGACTGTACATTTATGTTTCCTCTCACCAGTGTGGATGAGCAAATGTTTCTCTAAACATCTGCTCTCTGTAAACCCTTCAACACACACACTACAGTTGTGTAGTTTATCCCCAGTATGAGTCACATTGTGTATATTGGCCACCAGTAGAGTAGGTACAAAAGTCACACTTGTAGATTTTCCTGTCTCTCCTGCCTCCCCTGTATGAGTCACACTGTGATGCACCATGCCTTCTGACATCTGTATAGTTTCCATGAGTACCAAGGGTACACAAGCCCCATTTGCTGCCTGTCCGGTCTCCATGAGTACAGTAGGTGCGCTAGTCATACTTGTAGCATTTGCTGCCTGTCCTGTCTCCATGAGTACAGTAGGTGCACTAGTCACACTTGTAGCATTTGCTGCCTGTCCTGTCTCCATGAGTACAGTAGGTGCACTAGTCATACTTGTAGCATTTGCTGCCCGTCCTGTCTCCATGAGTACAGTAGGTGCACTAGTTACACTTGTAGCATTTGCTGTCTGTCCTGTCTCCATGAGTTCAGTAGGTGCACAAGTCACACTTGTAGCATTTCCTGCCCGTCCTGTCTCCATGAGTACAGTAGATGCACTAGTCACACTTGTAGCATTTGCTGTCTGTCCTGTCTCCATGAGTACAGTAGGTGCACTAGTCACACTTGTAGCATTTGCTGTCTGTCCTGTCTCCATGAGTACAGTAGGTGCACTAGTCACACTTGTAGCATTTGCTGTCTGTCCTGTCTCCATGAGTTCAGTAGGTGCACAAGTCACACTTGTAGCATTTCCTGCCCGTCCTGTCTCCATGAGTACAGTAGATGCACTAGTCACACTTGTAGCATTTGCTGCCTGTCCTGTCTCCATGAGTACAGTAGGTGCACAAGTCACACTTGTAGCATTTGCTGCCTGTCCTGTCTCCATGAGTACAGTAGATGCACTAGTCACACTTGTAGCATTTGCTGCCTGTCCTGTCTCCATGAGTACAGTAGGTGCACAAGTCACACTTGTAGCATTTGCTGCCTGTCCTGTCTCCATGAGTACAGTAGGTGCACAAGTCACACTTGTAGCATTTGCTGCCTGTCCTGTCTCCATGAGTACAGTAGATGCACAAGTCACACTTGTAGCATTTCCTGCCCGTCCTGTCTCCATGAGTACAGTAGGTGCACAAGTCACACTTGTAGCATTTGCTGCCCGTCCTGTCTCCATGAGTACAGTAGGTGCACAAGTCACACTTGTAGCATCTGCTGTCTCCACTCCTCAGACCCTGCAAATATATAAAGAGGTGATCAGTTTACATCAAAGAGAAGATCAACTCTCTGAATATTTCTTTTCTACAGTTTGGGGAGAAACGTTTGACACTCCCGGTTTTGACACTCGGTTTTGACACTCCCGGTTTTTGATGATGTTATGTATTATAAAGATTGTTCGGTCAACAGCGCCACCATATTCCTCGATATATCGAAAGCTTTTAACAGTGTCAATATCAATCTATTGCTGTATAAATTGAAAAACCTAGGCTTTAATGATATGATGATGAATTTATTGACTTCGTACTGTACCAACAGAACACAAAAGACTGTATTTAATGGCTGCATGTCCGAGAAAATCGTATTAAAAAGTATTATAGGGCCGCTAATGTTTACTATTTATTTAAATGATCTTGTTAAATGTAACTTTCACGGAAAGCTTGTACTATATGCGGACGACTGCGCTATCATTATGCCAATCTTAGGCAAGGATTCTATTAAGGTCTTACAGCACGATCTGGATAAATTTAATGCATGGGCAAAGAACAACTATTTGAAGGTGAATGAAAACAAAACCAAGATCCTGATCTTTAGAAGCACTAGTGATCGTTACATAAAAATTATGTCCACCGTATACATGAATGGGAAAAGCATTGATTATGTCGACGAGTTCAAATACTTGGGTACTTGGTTAACTAGCAACTTGTCTATGATTAAGCAAATTAGTTGCAATTATGGAATAGCTAGTAAATACCTAAACAGGCTTATAAAGGTTAAACATCTGTTCTCCACCGAAAGATGTCTCTTGATTTATAAAACGTTTATCTTACCATTAATCGAACAATCTTGTGTTTTTATAGATCTCGCGACTAAAAGCAGTTATATAAGGTTGCAAAAGTTACAAAACAAAGCCTTACATATTATTTAATTATCCATTATATAAGAGGAAAGGCTTATTTGAGATACATTAGCACTGTAATATACTTCCCCTAGCCATTAGGAGGGAGATCAGAGCATTATGTTTACTTGCCAGGACGGGATCCTTCACCGAACAAAATACAGGTTATCGTTTACGTGGAGGTAATCTAAGAAAAGTTAAAGTTGTTAGATGGAAAAAGAGCAGGCTAAGCAGATGTATAGCTGGCAGAGTCAACAATATATGGAATGGCCTGCCTGAGAAAGTCAGGACAGAGACTGACGCAAATTTATTGAAAACAACAATCAAGAACAGGTATTGAGAGAGCTTTATACAATCTGGTCGGGTTGACATGTAAGATCAGAATTTAACGTAGATGAGGAAATGTACAATTTTGCAACAAAATTTCAACAACATAATTCCCCCTTGACATAAGAGCCTATTTATAACGATATCCTCTGGACAAACAATTAGTCTGGTAACAATGTTGAATCTTTTGTCATAGATATTTGATATAAAATGGTTTGCGTGTGAGTGCACGGCGCAGGTGGTGGGTTATTTTATTACAGCACTCCAAATATATACCGACATACAAATGTTATAATGGTATAATATACTGGTCTGCTATTACATTTTAAGCATGTCATACGATCTACAAAACGAACATTGTTACTTTGTTGTTAGAACTAGAACCGAATTAATTTAAATACCTTAATGCTAAATTTAATAATTTAAATCAGGCTAGTCTGAGAATATTTATGCTTGATGTATGAAAATGTCTTCTTGTCCTGAATAAAATATTTTTAAAATCAAAATCAAAACTCCCTCCCTTTTAAAAACCCTTATCGGCCCCTGATTTCTTTCCAGTTTTTACAGAGGCACATTATACTAAGAATCCTGTTAATTATTTCTGGGATCTCGAGATCCCAGGTTTCTGATGAGTACAGACCCGGACCTTGACCCAGTATTTTTCCTGTCTCCGCTATATGCTGCACAGGCGACAGGGCCACATGGTCCCACGCCCCAGTCGCCAGGCTTATGAGGTCAGATCTGAGTTCTCCCGCCGTTTTGACCCAGTTAGCGCGCCCACATGATCAGATCGTGCCACACGCGCCATAGTTGTCTGCCTCACATTTAGATGAAGGTGGTCTGAATGTATACTGGTCTGTTTTAGTCAAATGACACACATGGTGTCTATACTTGAACCCAAATATGTTGGTAATAAAAATTAGAAAGTTAAACTGTTTTAGTTGATGAAGTATAATATCCTTATGTACACATTGCGTAATATTTAGATTTGATGAATTATATATTTAAAGCATGTTTAGAGACGATATGAAATGTAAAATGTGTAAAAGTTGGTTGTTAGACGTCAGCACCACCCTCAGCAAACGGGAATTTTAGTAAATGCTTCAAGGCCAAACCGGGTCCAGCTCATGCCAAAACAATGTGAAGGAAGAAATAAAACCAAGCGATTTCCATGGCCACGATACGGTTATCAGGAACATCAGAATGTTAATAATGAACAAATATGGTTGGAATCATGAGAAATTTGGATTGGAGGTATGCTTTATTTCATTGGATATGTCCTTGCGATGGTTAATTCTAAGTCTTATACACATTTCCACACTCACCTAGATACCATATTATCGCCCATTCAGCAGCTATGGCCAGGCTAACAACGTAACAAAATTTCCATATTTCCACCGAAAGGAACATTGTTAGAATTAAATCAGTTCATAAACTATTGTTTGTGATCATTTTTGAAGTCGACATGGCTCATTATCATGGATTATTCGGATATGTATTGTGTCACACCCTTCGGTGATTGTGCATATTTTCTCTGTTATGCCATGCCCGCATCTGCAGTGGTCGCATATAGCATAATATATCCATGGATATTACCATTGGATTTCTCATCAGGAAACAGTGTTAAGACTACAAAACAGCAGGAAATAACATTTGCAAAAGCCTAACATAAGTTTATAATGACTGACAGTGTATTTAATGGGATATCTGTTGATTTGACCATACATAAACTTAGAATCTGTGATAATATTGTGTAATTATTGCAAGGTTTGATTCACATAGGCCTAGCCTACAACGACGAACATGACCATCTAAATGGCTGTCATAACGTTTTTCAAAATGCAATGATCTGCAAGCTTAATATTTCAAAATTATTATTTTATTATTTTCCATTGATTTCATGTTTCTAGACGTTTGGCGGCGAAACCGCTTATGTTACATAAGCGCATGCTATGCCCGAAACATTACAAACGCCGTGCCATAACTGAAGACATGATTATTAGTATACGCCTCCCTATACGTATCATTCATTCTCGCACTTATTCTCCTACAAAAGTATGCATCCAGTACCATGAATAGCCAGCAAAATAATTACCTTAGTAATAAAATAACCTTAGTCAAGTCAAATTAACCGATACCCACACCAGTAAATGACAACTTTCGTTCAACTTTTGTCAACACTAGCATCAATGGGGAATCCATATCGGCCGATCGACTGAAATGACAGCGTAATGTTGCATGCCCCTTTCCATACCTTCCCAGAGAACCCCACTCATGCTCTGGTTAGAGCCTTCTGGTGCTCGCTTTTCGGCAACTTGTGTGTACACACAGACCTTCAGCGTTATTCTTTGCTGTCATATTCATAGGGATGCAGGTTGAGGCATCCAAAATTGACGGAAAGGTTTCTGAGATAAAAAATATGCTGTACAAAATGCTCACAACTGAAAGATTATGCATATATACATATACTCGAAATGAATGTTAGCTTAATAACTTAATAGAACTAGACAAGATGATAAGCAGGCACTGAGCAACTGTTGCCACACCTACACTCACTACCGTCTGCTGGGCCATCGGCCCCTGCTCCCGGTAGTGGTGTACGGGGAGACCCCTCCGCTAAACGGAATTCCGCTACACTGCCGATGCTATCACTCTACTGAGTTGCTAGCGGAACCTTGGCTGACCAGGAATTGACTCAGGCAGCCACTGGTACATAGCTTTCCGTATATTACAATGCAATGTTTGGGTCTACTATAGCAATAAACAACTTGGATTTTAGCGTGAGAACGGTCTGTAGGCCGAGGAATGTCCCTGGGCCTACAGACCGTTCGAACGCTAAAATCCAAGTTGTTTATTGATTTTAGTCTGTGATGGGTCAGATCCCCTCCATAACATAACCTTACACAAACAACCAAGTACAGGTTCAATTGTGCAACATTTGTTCCAAATTATTAAAACACAAAACAAGCGTTCAACAGTCGCCAAGTTTATGCAGCAGATTACAAGTGGCCGTTTGGCTCTATGGCCGCCGACGGTGGGTGTGTCGCAGGAGGACCAATGGGAAGCGCACATCGAAATTATTAGACCATGACTATAGTCCAGGGTAACAGTTGTGGTCTGTACAACCATAATTGCATGCGAAATTCACCAAAATCTTACCCAAAATGGACTAATCTGGGGTAGATGGACATGCTATTCGGTCGATCCATTGACCACCAACCCTTTTCAAGGTTTTAAAGGCAAACGCTACTATCTAGTGGAAAATGAAAATAAATGTCATTTTTCTGAAACTTTGGTATTTGATTCTTGAAGTGTTTCAGGTCATAAGGATGGAAAAAAATCATTGGGTCGCCATGCTCATTTTTGAATTACAGTGCTTCAAAATTTGGTATCTCAAAAAAAGCAATGAGGACCAAAAGGGGGGCCCATTTTGCAGTACCTCGACTTCATAGTTCATATTTGCTATTTATATTCACTCAATTTAAGTAAAATTAACAGTTTCATAGACAGTATTATTTGACCAATAATTCTATACCTCTTTTCTATAGGGTGCATTGTTATTTTTATTTTGAAAACAACAAATACACAAGTTGGCAGTCTGAACTATAACAGTTTTATCTGGATCTCACGATCCTATCGGGACAGATTTATGCCATCAGCTACGGTTTAACAGTTTAATTATTTAGCATTCCTTCATTTTAGAAGTATATTATCTGTTGCAGTTTGAACTAATTACTCATGAGATGCATGAATTATATTATTTCTATGAGAAGGTGATTGACTTTTCGATTGAATATTTTGACTTTAGATTGACTATTTTGACTTTCTGACTGACTATTTCAACTTTCTGACTGACCTTTCTGACTTTTTTTATGACTATTCTGACTTTTTGATTAACTATTTAGACTTTTTGATTGACTATTTTGACTTTCTGATTGACTTTTCTGACTTACGATTGACTATTCTGGCTTAACAATTGTTTTTTCTGACTTTATGGTTGACTATTTTGACTTTCCGATTGACTTTTCTGACCTTATGATTGACTTTAATGTTGACTATTTTGACTTTTAGAAATAGTCAATCAAAAAGTTAGAATTGTCAATCAAAAAGTCAGTCATAAAAGTCAAAATAGTCAACCATAAAGTCAAAAGTCAAATAGTCAATCGAATAGTCAAAATAGTCAATCAAAAAAATCAAAACGGTCAATCAAAAAGTCAATCGTAAAGTTGGAATTGTAAGTCAGAAAAGCCAATCGTTAAGTCAGAATAGTCAATCGTAAACCCAGAATAGTCAATCGTAAAGTCAGAACAGTCGATCGTAAAGTCAGAAAACTCGATTGAAAAGTGGAAATAGTAAATCGAAAAGTGGAAATAGTCAATCGACTAGGTCTAGAATCATGAAATCAATGGAGAATACTAAAATAATAATTTTATTATAATGCTTGAACTAGTTCCTGAATAATAATATATCCTTGCTGACCAAACAGCTTTCCAAACCTTATTTATAGCCTAGGCCTATGTGAATCGAACCTTGCAATAATTATACAATATCACAGATTCTAAATTCATGTATAGTCAAATCAACATGACGGGCCTATAAGTCTGGGCCTATAAGTCCCGGGGCCTATAGAACTAGTTCCTGAATAATAATATATCCTTGCTGACCAAACAGCTTTCCAGACATTATAGTCAAATCAACATGACATATCATTCAACGAGGCTCATAAGAGTTTATATTGAGTGATACTATAGCCTATACATTAGCAGATTTCTAGCGATTTCAACTATATTTGTTCATTTTCTAACAGAATTACGCAGTTGATTTCATCACCGTTTTTGTAAGGTTCCGCTGCTTGCGATTAGCCGTGTAATGATTAACCAACGACTGAATATAAATGCTTGAACGTTTAATCTAACCTTGTTTTCAACCTCATATGCCAGGATTATTGTGTAAAATCATTCAAAGCGCTCAGAAAGCCTGTTGATGTTAGTTCGACAGAATGTGTAATGATTAACCATCGGCTGAAAATAAATATATGAACGTCTAAGCTAAGCTTGTCGAATTAAATCTAACCAACCTTTTTATTACGATTTCACCGATCGCACATGCTACGATCTGTTACTGGTCGCTGACACAATAATATCCGTATAATCTGCGTAAATGAGCCATGTCGACTTCAAATACTATCCCAACAATAGTTTATGAACATATTAACGTGTGGCGATATTCCTTTGGTGGAAATATCCCGGGAAACATCCCGATTTCACTCCTCCACCTTGCCGAAAGCCATGCTTTCTGCCGCCTCATGCGCATGCGCGTGACTACCTGCTGTAAGGCCGTTGTGTTGACCGGCCTTCTAGCTGGACACGCCGTAGTGGGCTTTGCTTGCCGTGCGATGGCCTTTCGCTGCCCGGGCACTTATGGTCACCATTCAGAGCCCCTATGCTCGTGGACACTACCGAAGCCGTAATAATTAACCAGCGACTGAATATCAATGCCTGAACTTTTAATCTAACCTTGTTTTCAACCTCATATGCAAGGATTATTGTGTAAAGACATTCGAATCGCTCAGAAAGCCGTTTAATTTCCTCGGCTGGTAGGTAACGTATAGTCTATAGCCTGGGCGGACGTGGAGACGTTCTCGAGGCAAACACAGCTGACAAAGGCTTGGAAATCGAACGAAACGAAGCATATCGAATGAAATATGACCAACCTCTTTATTTGTATAATCAAACCAGTATATTTTTCACATCTTTCACAATTCCACACGCTTCGAGCGGGCCTGGCCGGCCAAGACGAGTGGAATTGGTTTGCGCATGCGCGTCAAAATCTGGGTCGGGATCTGGGACACTACCGAAGCCGTAAATGAATTAATGATTAACCATAGACTGAATATAAATGCCTGAACGTTTAATCTAACCTTGTTTTCAACCTCATATGCCAGGATTATTGTGTAAAATCATTTCAAGCGCTCAGAAAGCAGTTTTATTTTCTTGGCTCGTTACGGTACCGTGGCCGCCATCTTGTTTTCGTATCGCCGAGCGGTGAGACGGCTGCGCATGCGCGGGCATATGGGTCGGTGCATGCCCTATATGGAGGGCGCATGCCATATATGGAGTATGACAACAAACGCTAACCTCAAACCCTTCTAACACTAACCTCTAACACTAACCTCAAACCCTTTATTTACAACTTTTCCCACGCAATATCCTGCCGTGAACCACCATCACTTAAACCGGAAGTTGCCGGAAGGACCAAGCATAGTCTATAGTGACAAAAAGACCCCCCAGAATCTTACCAAATCGCGTCGTCACATCCACTATGGGACTCCACTGACCACTGTCACTGACCGTGGTCGGACGCCTGATCCCCGGGACCCGTGATCCCCGACGCGCGCTCCCCGGCCTCAGACACCTGAGTCCAAGCCTCAGACGCCTGAGTCCAAGCCTCGGACGCCTGAGTCCAGACTCCTGAGTCCAAGCATCGGACGCGTGATCCCCGTCCACACAATAAAAAATTGCGAATATTATGTGAGTCTCAAGTGGACTTAGATTATATTCTGTGTCGGACGCACCTTCACTATGTGAGTCTGGAGTGGACTTAATAGAGTTTCTGTGTCGCGTGAGCGATAATAGAGGTGTGTTTACATTTGGGACGCCTGTGCTACACAATCACAATTACTTATCCAAGCACTTTCAATCCATATGAAAATCGCCTACAATTTCCCCCTTCTACCCTATAGGGCTATGCTACAGCTATGCTTTTTACAGGGGGGTCGAAAAATAGATCCCAAATATGAAAAAAATGTCCAAAATAGCATGTCGGATTATGGTTCATATTTCAACATCAAGTAGAATTTAGATAGAAATAAATAAAACAAATATGCACATAATGTATTGAACTATTTTGTACATGATAGGTCTCGACATAAGGGTGATAACACTTTTTAGTTTGTGAAAATATTCTAACTAGAAGAAAAGTTAGAGCCAAATAACCATTCAGTAATGGTAATCATAATGGCAGCGGCAAGGGGACAAGTCATTGACCCTCTGCCCATAATATATATATACACATTATATAACTAATTATATTTAGAAACATTCATTACCCTTGTTTACTTTTTAAAGTTGGCTTGAATACTTCTATTGATTGTTCCTGTTCTGTTTAATTATTTAGAGGCAAAATCTTTAAGGATAAAGGTTCCAATATTATATATTTATGTTAGGCCACTTAGGGGTATCATTTCTGACATTTTGTGACGGCACACGACACAACGTGACGGCACATTTTTAAAGCATTTTGCCTTCAGAATCATGTAAAAACAACTCGGAAATCATGAATTTCAATCTACATAGATTGGTACCAAGTATCTAGACTAATTTGCAAACGTTATTCCCAGGTAGAAAGCCCGGGACTCAGGCGTCCGATGCCGGGACTCACGCGTCCGATCCCGCGGGGATCACGCGTCCGATGCTCGGACTCAGGCGTCCGATGCTCGGGATCACGCGTCCGACTCGGGGATCACGGGTCCCGGGGATCACGGGTCCCGGGGATCAGGAGTCCAACCTTCGTCACTGACCATCCATCACAATAGCCGAGACTGAGCGATAATAGGGAGCCGAGAGTTTTTATACAAACAGAGGAGAAATAAAGACATCAGACTTACCTTCGATCTTTCCTCTCTCTTGCTTTTAGTTCTAGACTGAACTTCTGTGTACATGAATTGCTGTTTATTTAATAATTCCCCTCAA
Source organism: Sthenelais limicola (assembly GCA_942159475.1). Classification (NCBI taxonomy): domain Eukaryota; kingdom Metazoa; phylum Annelida; class Polychaeta; order Phyllodocida; family Sigalionidae; genus Sthenelais; species Sthenelais limicola. Next base: position 8,089,253 of record OW804097.1, read on the forward strand.
AACTATAAAAACGGGCACAGAGTGACCTCGTGGACTTGCAGAACCTGTTATACAGCTGCCACCTGGAGGTAAGGCGAGGTACTACTATTTCTACCTCCAGTACTCCTCACCAGATGGCAGCAGCTCTATAATGGCGCGTCAGATCGTCATTACTGTAAATCGCTAGCTCTACATATTTAGTTAATTCTTCTAAATTAGGTGGCAATATGACTAATTCAGGGTAAATATGGCACGCTTTAGATTCAAATTATCTGTTTGGTTATTTTAAACTTTATATCCTGATCGGGGGTTGTACACCCTGGAAGAGAGTGAAATCCGACCATTGTATAACGTCACAGAGAAACCACGCGTGAATTTAGGCGTATTCATTTAGAGGCTTCCTATTGGTCAATGCCCGATGGACTGCACTGGCTAGGGGAGAACCAAGTGAAGTTTGATCTGAGACAACAGTAAATTTTATTAACATTCTATGGTGAAATCATACTTAAATAATTTTCTTGACCGCATTTTGGGGGATATTTGGTGAAGTTGAATTGTGCATTTTCTAACACCCCATTTGTGGGTCAGATTTTTGTCTTACCGGTAAATGTGGGGTTTTTGAGAGGATTGGTGAAGGCGAATTGTACATTTTCTAAAAAAATATGACCCATGTATTAGTACGCACTGTACATTCATAATATTAGATTTCATTAATTGCAATTATTTTTTCAATTATTTATAACACAACAGTGTACTAGAGGGTCTCCGCGGTTTTGAAAAAAAAAGAATTTCCAGGTTTTTCAAGGCACGTATTAGTGATTTTTGACGGGACCAGGGGGTTGTAATTAATGTTATTCATAGACCAATTGATGTAGTAGGCCTTATTTAACAAGTTTAATATTCAGATTTTATATCATTTTTTCAACTTTTACTTGGAGATTCAGCCTGTGTCTGTGTAAGGGGAGAGAGGAGCGAGTCAGAGCATCTTTGAACATTTCTGGGATTAGCATAGCCGCCATTTTGTATCTTGATTCGCATGAAATTATGGGAGTAATGGTACAATAAAATCCATAGAAAAAATGCTATGTTCAGCATGGAATATTTATCAATGATCTAATGTCAACATTCATGCATTTTACATGTTTTCATAGCACAAACCTCCATCTCTCCCATCACGCATTTGGTTTTCATAGATCATTTATATGATATTGGTGAAAACATTCTTGCAATTTTTGATAAAAATGTTCCTAAATATTTGTATGTCAGATTTGAACTGAATCTATCCCAGCATGCACTGTCATAGACATGCGCAGTGAGACATGCAAATCCGCTATCATGGAACTAATGGTACAATATGAATTCCTTCTGCCAGGTTCGACCATATCTTTCTTTGCTCTTTTTTCCTTTCACTGCCACCTATGTTGATTTTTTCTAACCCGATTCTCGATTTTAAATCGTACATTATAGGAAGTAGATCCATTTTACCCTCATTGAAGAGCTTCTGCAGGATAACCCAGTTGATAACTCTATACTCTGGATTGTGTATTACATACCTCTATACCAAATAAAATATCCTTTACCGAGAACACAACTTTGTTTCCTTTCTTACAGAAAAATCTCTCACCATTTGTTTTTATGGTTATATGTTCTAGCTCGTACTTGGAGATTCAGTCTGTGTCTGTGTAAGGTGAGAGAGGAGCGAGTCAGAGCGTCCTTAAACATTTCTGGGATTAGCATAGCCGCCATTTTGTATCTTGATTCGCATGTAATTATGGAACTAATGATACAATATAAATTCCTTCAACCAATGCTAGCAATTCTTGTTTAGGGACAACAAAACAGGAACTCACAATGATACAATATTTGTATCATTAATGTCTGGGCCTGTAAATGAAATAATAAAAACAATACAGGAATTTATAAAGTATAGTTTTATTTCCATTTTCAACATTTCACAAAGATATCTTATCAAATATAGGAATTGGACCATTGTGTGTATACGCTCTATAGTCATCTGTAGCATCTCTTGGTCGAGTCTACACAGAGGAACATATGGGTCAGATTTTCAGAAAATGTACAACTCAGAACTGGCAGCTCTACACATTTAGGAAATCCTCCTAAATTAGGCTGAAAAATGAAGAATACCAGGTATATCTGAGTATATTTGGTATCACATTGATTTAAAGTATCAGTTCTGTTATGTTAAACTGCATTTTGAAACTAATTTTTGTCTTAAATGAGGGTTATTTGAGAGGATTGGCGAATTTGAATTGTACAATTTCTGAAAATCTGACCCATATACAGACGTGCAGCCAGAGAAGGATTACTCATGTAACTGTTTATAATAAATAAAAGTATTTCTTAATTCAATTAAATTCAACGATAACTTACGGGTTAACATTATCTATATTTTTACCATGTACTGTCTTCGGAAATAAACAATATACATACATACATGTCCGATTGTCCAGTGAAAAATTTGACTTTTAATCAATTTAGCCATGAAATACCAGTTTTTTGCCGTGTTTACTTAGCTGGCTGCCATTTTTTAGATTTAAATAAACATTGTCCGCCGGCCAAATGCGGGTAGAAAATTATGCTGGCGGGTAAAAACAGCTTAAAACCACCAAGTTAGCCGCCCTTCTGTACATTAATATTAAACCAGAGAGAGAGAGAGAGAGAGAGAGAGAGAGAGAGAGAGAGAAGGGAGGGGGGAGGAAAGGGAAAGAGGGAGGGGGAGCAGTCAGGTCCAGCCGGCCACATTCCTCGATTAACCACAAAGCTAAGACTAAGGCAAAAAGTGTCAATGACCACCAAAACTTAGGGGTCCAAAACTGCCTTCTGAGCCAGACTGGGGAAGGAAAGTGGGTGAGAAAGCCAGAGGAGGAGGAAGAGACCTAGAAGTTTTGGTGGATGATATTGAATGGTAATTTCCTTCATTCATATGTTCAGAACATTGTGCTCAAAATTAACGTCCCTTGTGATTTATTTGAGTGATTCAGTATTCAAGCATATTGTAATATCATGCCTATAAATAGCATGAGTCGATGAACTTTAAATATATCAAGATCAAAATGTAATTTCGGTACTGAATAGAAGACAACCTGTACATTAACAACCCATGAGTACAACCTGTTACACTCTGTTCGAGACCTACTTAGAGTAAACATCAAAGCGACCCAATGGTAACCCTTACGGCAAGCCGCTCCAAGTAGATCTCTAATAGAGTGTGGTTTCATGTCAATTGTGTTTGTTTTGCCGTAATCTCTTTCTATAATATTGGGATTTCCAAAATATTGTTCTCTATTTTCCAATACAATTTATAATATCATATTCATCTGCAGTCATATATATTTATTGAAAATGACAATATTAGACGGTTAAATAATAAAGGAGATGGAGAGAACTATATTTATATATACAACAAAGGTCGATTTGATGATTTATGGAAATGAATTTTCAACAGCTTACAATACTGCAGGGTCTCCGCGGGACCTTGAAAGCCTTGAAGTAAAAAAAAGAAGAATTCAAGGCCTGGAATAGGCTTGAAAACGGCCACTGTACAGGGGAGATTAAAACAAATGACGGTCCATTCTATATAGTACTTATTGCCGGTAGGTCTGGGGCAAATTAAACACTACAATAAACTGTACACAAAGGTTAGTCCCAAAATCTACATGTAAAACCTGCCCGACGCCCAAATCAACACATCTCGGGCATTCTGTCGCACCCTGGTTGTGTTCTGTGAAACTAACATTTCACCTCAGAAGTTGTTGCCATGACAACACATATTGAAGATCTAACCACTAATTTGCTAAAGAGTTATAGGGGAAGGTACTTGTCAGACATTATTCCCTCACACCATTGCTGAGTAGCTTAAATGCATCTGTGAGTTGGAAGTATATCTCTTAATGTGATCCCTCGCCTGTGCTGCCCTATAGCCACACACAGTACATTCTGCTTAACAGCCTGTGCTGCCCTATAGTCACACACAGTACATTCAGGTTTGCAGCCTGTGCTACCCTATAGTCACACACAGTACATTCTGCTCACCAGCCTGTGCTGTCCTATAGTCACATGCAATACATTTATGAGGCCTGTTTTCCAGTGTGTGTTCTCATGTGTCTCCTTAGGTGTTCAGATCTTGCTGCCCTATAGTCACAGTAAGTACACTCATAAGGTTTTTCCCCAGTATGTTTTCGCATGTGTCGCTTCAGGTGCTCAGGCCGTGCTGCCCTATAGTCACACTCAGTACATTCATGAGGCTTATCTCCAGTATGCCTTTTCATGTGCCTCTTCAGATGCTCAGGCCGTGCTGCCCTATAGTCACACTCAATACATATATAAGGCCTCTCTCCCGTATGATTTTTTGCTTGTTCCTTCAGGGCTCCAGTCTCTACTGCCGTATAGTCAAACTCAGTACATTTCGTGGGCTTTTCTTCAGTATGCGTTTGCATGTGAATCCTCAGGTGTCCAGCCTCTGCTGCCCTATAGTCACATACAGTACATTTATAAGGCTTTTCTCCAGTTTGGGTGTTCATGTCAATCCTCGGGTGCCCAGAGCTTGCTGCCTGTGCCCGCGCTTCAGCACAGTACATCATGTGTATTTGCAGGTGTTTAGCCTCTGCTGACCTATAGTCACACTCAGTACATTTATGTGCCTTCTCTTCAGTATGGGGTTTCATGTGTTTCTCCATGTCTGCTGTCCTATAGTCACACACAGTACATTTGTTTCCTCTCAGCCCTGTATAAGCAAATGTTTCTCTAAACGACCGGTCCCTGTTGTGAAGTTTCTCCCCGGTATGAGTCACCAGCTGCTTCACTTCTCTTCCCCTGCAAGTAGATAGAGACAATTAGTTTACATAAATAGGACATCATAATATTTCTCATTATATTATTCAAAATGAAGAGTTTCCTTACAATACATTGTTATATAAGGGATAACCTATTCATAGCAACATTATACACATTTTAGGGTCACAATATATACACAATATTGAACATTCTAAAATTAATCAAATGTATGAGAGTCATTTCCAGCCAAAATGAAGTTCTTCTATTTCCAACAAAGGCTTGATGCTTCAAGAAAGAGAAGCCTACTTCATTTTCAGACTGAAATACAAAATATTATCATTATTTGAAATACCATAGGCCATGTCACAAATTGACTTCAGTGCCACACCAGGAGTGGTGGTAATTATAGCAAATGGCACGATGGAGGGTTCAAACTGATTGAGACACATACAAAAATGGGACAAACCCCTTCTTTGATGGTGTCGAGATCAGTTTGAACCCAAACAGAGTGCCATTTGCTATTTATTACACACTGTATTTTACAGGGTTCTAACCAGGACTTTTTCTCAGAGTGGTGCAAATCGGCGATCCCAGCCCTTTTGCGGCAGGTATGGGGGGTTCTCCCCCCAGAAAATTTTGGACTCATACTTTTAAAATGGTGCATTCTGGTGCATTTGCAAGGAATACATATATATACTTCCTAACATTTGTATTTGAAGGCTATTTTACAGAATCAGGCTCTAAATCATCAAACTATTAATCATCATGATTAATAGTTCTAAGAAGATGTTCTAACCAGAAATATTACTCAGTGGGGGAAGCTGGTGCATAACCTTGCGAGCGCCAAAGGTGCAAAGCCCTGTATCTGGGTTGAGTCAGGGGGTTTTTCCCCTTGGAAAATTTTGAAAACATAATTGATCATTAATTAATTCCTTAAATTATAAAATAGCCTTTTTACTGTGTGTTTTAACTCTACTTAGTATGAAAATACATGTTTTTTTGACCGACAGTTATCTCCAAACGCATAATTTCAAATGTATTTATTTCATATTTAAATGAGAGCAAATACATTACAAAAATCGTTACATTAAAGCAACAATATTACTTCATACTGATGTCACATTTTCTTCATTGTAGAAGAATTTGTAATAGCGATTTAGCAACTCTCAGTGAAGGCATGATGGGTCGTTGTCAAAATGGCAGCCATATTTCGTTGACATTTGCTTTTAAAATTTATATTACAGAAAAACTTACTGTAGTATTGGGAAGATATTATCTTTTCTATCAAATCAAATATCAAGCAACATATGCCCCAATTCTCATTATTCTAGCATGGTAGAACTGAGAAAAGATTTGATGTCTCATTTACTTTATCAAACATGTTAATGGTTCGTCAGTTTTTGTTTTAAATTTTTTTTTGTCAAATTGTCAGCGCGGCGGCAGGTTCTCTCAGCGCGGCGCCGCGCCGCGCTTTAGTTAGAACCCTGCTGTAATTGGATGTTAAAAAGTAAATTTAGCCCAATGTTTCACTCAATGAAGCTTGATTAACTGGAACTTGTGGGCCTAAGTTACATGGTCGGGGACAACGTCATTTGTTTCAGGTTTGTAGGTCAGGCCTACGCTGCACCAATGAGATCGCATCATTTAGGCATATGTAATCATAGGAGCCCAAACTGATCGCATGAACAGTTTGGATTGGCCAAGCTACACCCCTGAACTGCACCTTTCTAACTGCTCATGTGCGTAATAATGACCCAAACCGACATTCACCATGATTTGATGGTGATTTCATAATCATGTATGATACTGTCTTCTAAATATGTATGATACCATCTTTTAAAGGAAAAATCAAAAAGGGCTCATGTCGCCCGAAATGTTGAACTCAATAGACAGAACTCCATGATACAACACACCAATTTTTTAATTGGGAAGGTAGAATAACATGTCAGCTATGTATATGCAGCTATATATGCGACTAAATTGTCAGCGTTTTCCCCACAGGCTTCTATAGTGAATAGTAGTACATTTCAACGGTCCCTGAAATAAAAACTAATCCAATGACATATGGTTTTTGGGGCTTTTGATTTCCCACAACCATGTTTTTTCTAAATCCAAAGTTTAAACAAATTCCATGATTCATTCATTTTGATTAAACACTGGCATTTACATTTAAACTTATATACAGTAGTGGCCCAGTGGAATTAAATTTTAGAGGATTTATTTTTTTCATGAGCCCCACACCCCTGGTCTGTATTCGAGATAAGGCTTTTGAACAGGTCCCGGCTTAACAATGGGCCACTACAGTACTTCAGTTACCATTTATGTTACACCAGTCACATCACAAGGTACAACACAATTCTCTAAATATCTAGCACAATAAACATCAACTAGAAAAATTATTACATGTCTCTTTTTGATGTTCAACAATTGTAACAATGTGCTCTCATGTGTCTCTCCAGGTATCCAGCCATTGTTGCCCTATAGTCGCACACTGTACATTTATAGGGCTTTTCTTCAGTATGTGTCCTCATGTGTCTCTTCAGGACTCGAGCATGTACTGTACTATAGTCACACTCAGTACATTTATGGGGCTTTTCTCCAGTTTGTTTATAAGAACTTTTTCCTATATGTGTTCTCATGTGTCTCTTAAGGCTGTCAGCCTGTGCTGCCCTATAGTCACACACAGTACATTTATAAGGCTTTTCTCCAGTGTGTTTTCTCATATGTACCCTCAGGGCTCCAGCCTGTGCTGCCCTATAGTCACACACAGTACATTTATAAGGCTTTTCTCCAGCGTGTTTTCTCATGTGTCTCTTCAGGACTCGAGGCTCTTCTGTGCTAAAGTAACACACAGTACATTGAAAAGGCTTTTCTTCAGTATGTGTCCTCATGTGATCCCTCAGGCTTCCAGCATGTGCTGCCCTATAGTCACACTCAATGCATTTATATGGCTTTACCCCATTGTGCTTTTTCATGATATGTGTCCTCAGGCCTCCAGCCTGCGCTGCTGTATAGTCACACTCAGTACATTTAAATGGCTTTTCTCCAGTGTGTGTTCTTAGGTGTCTCTGTAGGACTCCAGCATGTGGTGCCCTATAGCCACACACAATACATCTAAATTTCGTCTCACCAGTGTGAATGAGCAAATGTTTCTCTAACTTTTCGCTCTCCGTAAACCCTTCAACACACACCCTACAGTTGTGTAGTTTCAACCCTGTATGAGTCACATTGTGTGGTTTATCCTCTGTATGAGTCACATTGTGTAGTTTATCCCCTGTATGAGTCACACTGTGTAGTTTATCCCCTGTATGAGTCACATTGTGTACATTAGCCACCAGTAGAGTAGGTACACAAGTCACACTTGTAGCATTTGCTGCCCGTCCTGTCTCCATGAGTATGTTCATGTGCCAACAGCCAAGATACTAAAGGGTGATTGCGTCACACTTCCACTTCTGAAACCCTGCAAATATGTATATTATATGTTAATATACAACTAATTTATATATATAAATTTCTGCCCTACTCTAATTGTCACATAATTGTGACAGACAGTCCATCCCAGGCAAACCAATATTTTCCAGCCCAAATTGTTATAAAAACTGTGTACAACTTTGGCAATACTGTTTGGATTGAGTTTAGACTTAGAAACTGATGCTCTTCCCAACTAATAAAAACCACAATCGTGACAATGTGTCGTAACAGCAGGGTTGGAAAAATCGCTTCAAAAAGTGGTTGTCCTCAGGACAACCACTTTTCAAAATATGGTTGTCCAACATATATATCAAAATCAAAATCAATATATATCAAAATGTGGTTGTCCGACATATATATCACAAAGTATGTGGTTGTCCACTCACACTAAAGATAGGTAAAACCTGGTTGTCCGGCGGAAGCCCATAGATTCATTTGTGGCTGTCCACAACAGTGTGCAACATAGTGAATTTGGAGATGAGAGACCCTCGGTCTCGGCCAAATTGTAACAGTGGAGACCGAAAAGATTTACAGAGACCAACAAAAAGTCTGGGTTATAGACAGGGTTCCCGCGGTCCAGAGCACTTTGAATATTTTATCACTTGGATATTTCATTGGAGACCGTCGGGCCCTGACAAATATGAATCTCAGAGACCGACGAAAATTCTGTGGAGACCTGGGTGTCGGTCTCTGGGTTATGTTGCACACTGCCACAGGGCTAACATGGGTGGTGCAGACAACCGGGCCGTGGGATTTTACACACAGGTCAGTGCACCATGTTTTCAATCAGAGATGACTGGAACTTACATCATATGCTGATTAAAAACACTACTCTACAGGCCAGTTCTCTCATATTCTGCACATCCTCTTCCAAGAATGTACCGTAAGCATCACAAAATATTATAGATTAAGGACATATTTTCAGTCATTGTTTGAGTTTTTAGTCTCAAACTTAAGAAGTCTGAACTTCCCGATTTCACTGAGGCTTATGGACGACTTTATATACAATTTGGTCAGATTGGATTGGTGATTTCCGGTCACAATCCATGTTGCAACTGGAAGCAATCTGTGTTGGTCGATCACAGTGCCATATGTAAAAATGGCGTCAGCCAGGGGAGTCTTACAGCATATCATTGATTCATCCCTACACCCTCCTACACCCCTGGAGCGGGGACAGATACAGCTCCTTCAGAAATACAGCAGAATCAGCCCCATATCTCAATGTCCCATATCTTAGTATGCCTAACCTACTTAATTATTGATGATTTTGTCTCTGATTATAAGTAAATTCTAGGTTTAGTAACATTATTGAGTACTTTTCACCGCAATTCACACAATGTGTCAACATGGACCAATAATGATAGATGCCATCTCATGAAAACTTAAATAAATTTGGTGTGTTTTGTGATTATTGAAAGTTTCTTTAGACTCGCTGAAGTTGTTGGGGCGCTACATTTCAGGGTTCTAAAGCGCGGCGCTGAGAGAAGCTGCCGCCGCGCTGACAATTTGACAACAAAAAATAAATAAAAAAAATATCTTTTTTAAAAACAAAAACAGACGAAGCATTTGTTCAGATGCTAAATATGCTTGATATGTTTCATAAAGTAAAGGACATCAAATGTTTTCTCCAACATGACAGAAGATCAAAAATATTATTCCTGCATTATTTCAAGGAGTTATATAAGGTGCCTGAGATTGATATTCTGAATATAATTCATGCTACCCTATACAATTTTCTCTAAAATCATTGCACTAAATCCTGTTTTGATGAAGCTATCAATTTATTTACAGGGATGCCAGTTGGGGTCTGTAAAATTGACTGAAATTTTTTAGAGGGTTGTTTGGGGCGGGATCCATGAGCGCTGTATACGAAAATCCCCGATTATCACTCACCAAGGAAAACCTATTGTTTCCATATTAAAAAATGCTTAATAATTCAGAAAACATTATTTCCTAATATGCTTCATATGTTTGCAACACTCGGTGATAGTTAATGTAAACCATGAGATGTCATAATAAGCAACTCAACTGACTTGTCCAAGTGCAAAACACGCGGGGACCAGAGGCTAACTAGCCCAGGGGTGAATGGAATTGCTGGGCAGTGATTGGCTGATAATTAGAAATATGAATTTATATTTTTTTTCCATAATTCTATGGTAAGTTACATAAGAAGGGGAACTTAGGATTTGATTATAGTCATGTCTTTAATTTAATATTTATTTCAAACTGCTTTTAGCAGCTCGCAACATGTACTAAATATTAACCAATGGGGGAACAGTATTCGCTAGCCCGGTGCTGTAAGAAGGTCGTCAGTCAGGAATCTACTCGGGGGAGACCGTAGGCTACAGAACACTGTCGGGCCATGGGCTAGTGGATGGCCGACGAGTGGCAAATGAGGGGGTCATATCCCGTTGAAAAGTTCAGTAAAAAATGCAGTCAGTCAGAGCCTGGCCAGGCTAACCTGGAGCCTCGCCAGGCTGCAGAGTTTGGCACAATGAAGGTAGAATAGCGATTGATATCACCACCCAGGGCAAAATCGAACTTAGATATTCTACATTTAGTGAATTTTAACAAAATAGTCAAAATTACTGTATTGACTGATTTCAGTCACATGACTGAGAAATGGCATCCCTGTATTTATATGGCTCACAGCGCATCGTTGACCAATCAAAATCTAGCACACATTGTTGCACATGTGTACACATGTGTAACACCTACGTCCATATATAAAGCTTGTACAGACCATACCTTGTAGGCACACCCCTGACGAAGGCCCACTAGGGTTGAAACGCGTTGGGTAAAATTTCAATAAAAAAGTGCTTCTAAACACCCGGATCGGAGTAATCATTTACTGGGTTTACATACCTTAATTACATCTATCAATTTATTTATTTAGCAATTAATAATTGCTATATGAATAGTTCGAATGGATAAACATCATGAAAACAATTATTGAAAACTTTAGTAGGTTCTTGTCTCAAATGCACCAGCATGCACCATGATCAATTATGTTTTCAAAATTTTCCAGGGGGGTGGGTGGGGGGGGGTGGGGGGTTCTCCCCACTGACCCCACCCAGATACTCGCAAGATTACGCTCCAGCTTCCCCCACTGAGAAATGTTTCTGGTTAGAACATCAAACTATTAATCATCATAATTAATAGTTTGATATTTTCCTAAAAGTTTAGAGCCTGATGCTTTAAAATAGCCTTCAAATACAAGTGTTAAAAAGTATATGTATTTGTTGCAAATGCACCAGAATGCACCAATAGCTAGGCTCTTTAGAATTTGGCCATTTGGCTTAAAATAGGTGCAGCTGACACTAATTTAAGACGGGCACAAGGCCTATCTGAGTGTGGGCGGGGCTCTGACCACAGCTAAGGCCCTGTCTGTGTGCAAGGCCGGGTGCAGGGCAGTGCGCCCGGCAAGCTTGGCATAGGTCACTTGGTTCATCTACATGTCAGTCTGTATGGTGGACTTTAACCATTTAAATGAACCTAATTTAGTGAATTTCTAGGAGCTGACATGGTATCCAATGATCTTAACCGATGTGCATAGTATTTTCTTTTATATCCTCTAATTTGGTGGTTATATTAGACGTTTTTCTATTGTTAAAATGCAATTTAATGTGGGGTCCTCCCTACATCCATACACTTCCTTATGACACAAAATGTGAACAAATGTTTCTGGACCCAGTTCCGGCCCAAATTGACTGTGCGCCTTCATTCTGGCCTCGGTGGGTCAATGGTGAATTCTCAATTCGGACCACGTCTATTAAAGAGTATGAGTCTAAAATATTTTTGGATGCAAAAAGCGCTTGGATTATCTCGCTCATAAGCAACCCTTCTTCAGGGCCATAGCCATCCCATAGACATTGAAATGAACTTACATTATCATGAAAAAGTCTGTACAAGGCAGGGTTCACAAACACGGTTGCCCGCTCGCCCCAGGCGACCAGAATTTGATAAGGACTAGTAGATCCTACCTGGCCACTCATCCTGTGGGCGAGTGGAGATTTTGGGTGAATTTAGACCCTTTTTACCTACTCAAAAGGCCTGCTGCAATATTGCAGAATGGAGGCCAATGGTCATCACATCAGAGACAGTTATGTCATTGAGGCGGTTTCTCCAGTCATTCTTTTATTTTTTCATCAGGCTGAATCCTCTCTCTGACTATTAAATGGGTAGTTTCCCACACAGTATTCGTCGAGGAAAACATCTCATTTCAGTTTAAATGAATATTATCTTCATGCATTATTCATGTGTATTCATTTTGCTTATCTTTTAATTTTTGAAGAGATAAAGGAAACGTATGTTTGTCAATAATATTTAACATGAATAAATAGATTCTCTATTGTTTGGTTTCTCTCAATAATTAGCTATTTTAAATGCTTAACCCTCGTCATCAATAGGATTTTAAATGTTATTCGATACATTAGTCAGCCCCCTGTCCCTGCCTCTACCTTGTAACAAAAGAAGCTCATATTGTAAGGACTACCAGATTTCTATATGATGGCCACGTTTCGTGAACCCTGCAAGGACTTTTCAAACATATTTAAGATTGATACCAACCACTTATTTTCGTTATAAACTTGCTACATTTTACATGAAATATTAAGGTAGCTTCAACGCAAGAAGTGTCCTTCTTATGTATTTTCCGTAACTCATCTTGGCATATGTGACTTCATTCTGGGGCCTTAAGGATGGGTTTGCTCCTGAGTAATTTTCCTTTATGTTGTTACCGTACCAATTGCAAAAAACACATGAAATGAATATTCTATCAGTAAGAAAATTTAAAATGTGTGATATAAACTTACTCTAGTGAAGGCAAAGGGCCTTGCTATATGTTCTGTGGAATTATATTATGTGCGAAAGTTTCTGCTTTAATATATCTTTTAGGGGTATCATTGAGCCTCGGGCCCAGACCATTGGGCCCCAAGCCTGGACGTTTGGGCCCCAGCTAAAAGAAGTTAGGGCCCCGGGTCTGGACAATTGGACCTCACCGGCCTGCCCGCCCACATATTTTATGAGTCTCTGGATGTAGGTTTCAGTCTAGCATGGGGTCGGAGACAAAATGTAAACAGAGCAGGATCTGGTTGGTGGTGATGGAAATTGATTTCAAGCTTTTGATAAGGGAAACATGCCTAATTACTGTCAAAATCCTTATTCATCCTTGAAATCATTAATGTGTACCACGTCCACTCAACCAATGTTAGGGAAAACTAATCTATTCTTATATTCATCATTTTCTACATGAATCTTGTGAACATAACATGCTTTTCATGAAACCAGACATTATATCCCGTTTGAAAGCCCATGAAAAGTGTTAAAATGAAGTTTATATGCCAATTAGGTTGGGAAGATCGCCCAGTGACAGAGTGACGTCACATCCTCAGAAATTATTTAGTTTTTATATTTTTTCTGCAATACGGGAGTTGGATAGCCGCCATTTTGAATCACGATTTGCTTGGAATTATTAAAGCAAATGGCACGATTGAGGGTTCAAACTGATCGAGACCCATCAGAAAACGGGATGAACCCCAAAGGGGTGAGTTCCCGTTTTCTGATGGGTCGAGATTAGTTTGAATCCCAACAGAGTTTCCACACTCTATTTGGATGTTAAAAAGTCAATTTAACTTGTTTAGCTCGAGGATGCTTGATTTACTGCAATTTGTAGGCCTAAGTTACCCAGTCGGGACAACGTCTGTTGTAACAGCATTGTAGGTCAGGCCTACGCTGCACCAATGAGATTGCGTCTAATCAGACATGGCGAAAACTTTAGAACTTTCAAGACCGGTGAAAAGGAACTTTCACCAGAAGACCAAAGGTTTCACTGGTCCTCCAAAGGTTTCTCTAACGTTTCATACAAATTTTTCACCGGACAATCGGACCGGAGAAACTTTACTTTCACCGGTCCGACTTGTCTTTCAACGGTCAAGGACCGCGGTCCGGCAGGTTTCGCCATGTCTGCATCTTTGCCTGAACTGTTCACGCGATTGCCTGAACTGTTCACGTGAACAGTTGACCAAACTGCACCCCCACACTGCACCTTTCTTACTGCTCACGTGTATGATAATGGGACTAATGGTACAATGTAAAATCGATGTAAAACATGCCATCTTCAGCATGGAATATTTAACAATGATCTCATGTAATAATAATGTTTTACAGGATTCCATGAAACAAGACTTCATTTTTCCCATCATATATTTGTTTTTTATAGATTAGTTTTACAATGAAGCTATGATATTGATGAAAAGTCAAAAAAGATCCTTGCATTTTTAGATATATTTATTTAAACAGTTGCTAAATATCATGTGTCAGAATTAAACTAAATACATCCCAGAATTCACTGTAATAGACATAGGCCTACGCAGTGATATCTAAGTCCCATATTGGGTCATTTTCGGTAGTCCATATATACATTTCGTTAATTTCAGTAATTCCTGATTCAGGCCTACGCAAAAACCTTTTTGAAGTTACTTAACTTAGTACATAAAGAGTAGGACTACTGTATAGTTATGAAATGAAGGTAGGACGCATGAGCCCGAGCCTCGGACGCGTGAGTCCGAGCATCGGACGTGTGAGCCCCGCGGGATCGGATGCGTGAGTCCCGGCATGTCTGACGACATTGATAGGGTCGGATAGTAGGCCTACAGTGCACTTGTGCTATCTTAGCGTGCCACTTAGACTTAATCATGTAATCAAATCTCAATAATTATAACTAGGAAACATATGAACCCATATTTCTAATTTAACATCACCAAATATTCCAATATCTGGTCGATTTTTCCAACCAGACTGGCCATAGCTATGAATAGCTCTGTTGCAGGTAAAACAAGTCGAATCATGTTTTGGTTGGTTCTACTTATTTTGAGTAAACAAAAATTTGGGAGACTTGACTGCTTTAAAAGTCGATATTACAGTTAAGATAAAATTGTACTAGGGTTTTTTATTCACTATTTTTAAATAACATAGTAACTTGATGAATTATGAAACATCAGAACATAAACATTAAGCTGATCGACCTGTTTAGCCTATAATATATATATATAGGCAGATCGGCGATCGGCAACCATACAAGAATCTGAACTGAATTTAAAAAGAAATCGAGCCCCCCCCCCCCCCTCCCCATGCCATGTACATGTTTTGCTTAATATTTTTGCTTGATATGGAGACAAAGGCGTTTTGTCCCACCTTGTCCTTGGATGATCGTCACTGTTCAACCTCAGCTTCGCTTGCGTCGTCTGCACACGCGGCGAGCGATAATAGGGGATTTGAGTCATAACGCATTCGAAATTGATATAAAAAAAGGTTTTGAAGGTACGACACAGAAAATACTCTAAGTCCACTTCAGACTCACATAGTGAAGGTGCGTCCGACACAAAAAATACTCTAAGTCTAAGTCCACTTCAGACTCACATAATATTCGCAATTTTTTATTGCGTGGCTTGGACTCAGGAGTCTGGACTCACGAGTCTGAGGCCGGGGCTCACGCGTCTGAGGCCGGGGCTCACGCGTCTGAGGCCGGGGCTCACGCGTCTGAGGCCGGGGACCGCGGGTCGGGGATCACGCGGGTCGGGGATCAGGCGTCCGACCCCCTATCGAGTGGGCGATAATAGGGAGCCGATTGTTTTGATTCAAACATGGTAAGAAACACAGACATCAGGCCTACCTTTGATTCTGCGTGTCTTGCTCCCTACTGCTTGTGGTTATAGGTTGTAGTCCACTGTACACTAATTGCGCTTGTTTTAAACTGTTCACAACCCTTTTCAATAAAGCATTAAACCGTTAGGCGGAGGTCGGCCATTGTTAGGCGTTTCTCTTTAGTAATACAAGCGCGTGCTGTACCCAGCAGAGCCTAAGCGGAGTATGACAAGTGCGCACTGTGTGACCCAACAAAGCAGTTTAAAGTGTTTTGTACTATAGCATAGGTAGGATTTACTTGTCCAATACAACTTACTGGGGAATTTTTTCACGTTTCATCAACATATCAATATTGTGTGCAGAGACTCTACAAATAAATTTATGCCGTACTAGGCGTAGGCCTACCATACTCAGGTGGTTTTCATGCAATTATACCATTAATTATTTGGAACAAAATCACAGAAATGAAGCGTTGGCGGGAATTAATTTTTTACCGTGAAGTTATATTTATTGCTACTAATGAGCACTTTTTATAGCAAATCAACACAGGACCCCTAGAGGATTAGAAGAGTTTTCGAAAATGCTTGAAACATAATTAATAATTGTATTCATTGTATAATGGCATATCAGCAGATTATTGAATAAAACATTAGCAAACTATTAGCTAACATTGAACAGAGAAGGATCCAGGATTTCATGAAGTGGGTGTGTGTGTGTGTGGGGGGGGGGGGGGGGGGGGGTTCAGGTATGAGAAAGGGCACATGTTGGGGACTCTGTGAGCGCCAAAGGCGGGGTCTGAGAATTTTTTTAAAATGTATACTCCTTAAATGGTGAATTCTGGTGCATTTTGAGTGGATAAATAAATTTTTTAATGTATGGATTTTAACAGCATTTTACCTTTGGAATTGCTGCTCATTACATTACAGACAGGCCATAACCAGGGGGTGTCAGGGGTGTTCAAATGAACTGCCCCCCTACCACTCCTAGGTCAGTGGTTCCCCCCAATAAAAATTAATTAATATCTAAAAAAAAAATCAAAACAAATCTTCACCTTCACCCTGCCCACTTCTGCATAGGCCTACATAGGCCTACATAGACCTACTCCAAAATCAATGCAATATCAGAACAAGATCCTAGCTATAGATATTAAGAACATTAATACAAGGAACTTTGAAATAATAGGTAGAAAAATGTTAAAACACCCTACGCCTCTGAACAAATTAAAACAAAATAGAATACCATAGTCCATACTCAGGGAACCAACTAGATATTGAAACTGTAACTGAGTGAGAAGGGGCTGAAAACCTCCCAACAGCCGGAGACACCCCCTTCCACAGCATTCAATGAATGAATATTAAATGTTTTTCAAATTCAAATTTAAGTGATCATATATGCACAACCAGTAATTATACAGATAATAGTGGCACTAGTAACCTTAATAGTAGGCTATGTATAATCAGGACATCTGCTATTGTCCCAGCTTGGGTTGATTGTACTGATTAATCTGGTGGAGAGCTAGGTATGCTGTATAAATAAACTGAAGCAAGGGCATGGAAAGGATTCCTTTTTGCTTGACTGAGCTGAACAACCAACATCAACTCCCTCTGACATATTCATTTAATTTAGTGCCTGAATTATACTGAGTTCTCCACTATTTTACAATGCAATAGGCTCTATACAGGCCTCCCTGGCTCATGCCTCACTCCCCCTCCCTGCCTCCCTCTAGTGTAAAGTACAGTTAACACTGCCCTGGTGGGCATGTACAGTACTAAGGTATTGCACAACAGTGTTGCAATAGTCAGTGATGAAGTCTACAGTAGATTCTCTATATAACGCATCCAGTTTATCAAGGACAAGAGACATAAAATGATAAATCTAATTATGTTCCTGTTGTGATTATAGCCTATGTTCTTTCCATTGAGTTGATGAGCCAGCGTTACACGTCTGTGATCTCGCCTCCGGATCTCTTCTGGGCTTAAAGGTGAAGTGTAAAGGTTTTTATTTGATGTTTAATACATTCGGGGGGATATTTTAAAATGATCTACAAAATTATAGCTTCCTACCTAATAAATTAAACCAGTGGGAGGTGTTTAAGCGCTACCATTTGTTAGGCCACTGCAACCTAGTGCGGCAAGGGTGAGTAGCCATCTTTGGACGGGCCAAGCGACCTGTGACGTCATCCATGTCCCGCGCGACTGGTAGATAGATAGCACACACACTATATAGTTTTATAGTTGTATGTATGGTCCAACGCGCATTATTTATTTTCGCGCACCTACATTTTGCAAAAAAACAATGTGTGAGACTTCCTTTCTGCGCGAATTTAAACCTCGCGAAAAGGTGTCATTGTACTTAGTGCCCGAAAATGTATCTGCGCGAAAATAAATACGTTTACAGAAGACCTACATCAACTCAAGATCTTGGCCTGCCAACTACCCTTCACCGTTCCTCACTTGGCGCAGGAAAAAGCGTTGTCAAGCACTCGGAACTTCAACATGTGTTATTAACATTGCATAGGTGGGTCGGGTTTTCGGAAAATGTACAATTGGCAGCTCTACATATTTAGTAATTTCTACTAAAAAAATGATAATTTTTTGGTATATCTGAGTACATTTGGTATCGCATTGATTTAAAGTATCAGTTCTGTTGTGTTAAAGGCAAACGCTACTATTCACTGCCACGCCCCCCTTTACCATATACCAAATCTACGGGCATTTTACACACTATTCCTTTAGCATTGCAGTCTATGAGGAAACGGCCCATTTTGTCACATTTTATAGCATAACACAAACAATTAATGGCTAGTCCTACCGTCCCAAAATTTTCTACACATACAGTTCAGGTTATATACTACAGATAAAAAGGAAAAAAAATATATGTCATCGCGTTCGATTTTTTTTCATAGCTGTCTGAAATAGACATGTTTGGGAGACAGAGCTAGCTATGGGTACTTTCAGTTGTACTCAACTAGCATGCAAATCTATTGGGAAATGCTGCATTTTCCTTTCACGGTTTTGGAAATAAAACAAAAATGAATACTCTAAATGTCCCAGAATTTTCTACACATATAGTGCAGGTAATATTCTACACATATATAGGGAAAGAAATGTATGTCATCGCGTTAAAAAAATAATTGTAGCTGTCTGAAATAGACATGTTTAGGAAACTTAGAACACTTTGAAAGCAGCAGATTTTTGGGTTGTCAGCCATGTTTCAAAGCCCCATAATTCAGAAACTAGCACGGTGACCCATTAATTTTTTTTCAGTTTTAAGAACACAAATACTTCAACAATCATATACTAAAGAATCAGAAAAATGACATTTATTTTCACTGGGGAGGAAAAAAAATTGTTTTTATAAAAATGGTGAAAAATATTGAGTTTTTTCGAGTTTTTAATTTAAAATTCACATTATGTATTTGTTGTTTTCAAAATAAAAATAACAATGCACCCTATGGAAAAGAGGCATAGAATTATTGGCCAAATAATACTCTCTCTAAAACTGTTAATTTTACTTAAATTGAGTGAATATAAATAGTAAATATGAACTATGAAGTTGAGGTACTGCAAAATGGGCCCCCCTTTTGGTCGTCATTGGTACTTTTGAGATGCCAAATTTTGAAGCACTGTAATTCAAAAATAAGCACGGCGACCCAATGATTTTTTTCCATCCTTATGACCAGAAACACTTCAAGAATCAAATACTAAAGTTTCAGAAAAATGACATTTATTTTCATTTTCCACTACATAGTAGCGTTTGCCTTTAATCAGCATTTTGAGGCTCATTTCTGTCTTAAATGTGGGTTATTAGAATGGATTGGTGAAGGCGAATTGTGCATTTTCTGAAAATGTGCCTCAAATATAAGACCTCACGACGCACATTATTGCGTCGTACCCGGCTTAAAACATTGTTTATGATAAGTACATCCATTATATTCCTTGAAAATTCTCCAGCTAATTCTTACCAGCTCAATAAAGGGGTAAGGATGATAAGAAAAGTGTGTTGGGCAAAAGTATTATAGACCATGCAAAGATGACCCTCGCTACATCTAATCAGAGTGCGAAATTAACCTTTTTCTCCACCCGCCAACTTGGCGGGTAAATGCAGATATTTACCCGCCCACAAATTATACATTAATGACAGAAGGTGATTTCAATCACACAAGTAAATAATAAAATTTGAAAAGTTTGAATAAAACTTAAAGATCATAACAACCAGCTGACTCATAGTTTTGGTGTCTACTGACTATACTATTAAATAATAAAATACCATTCGTTCTTTGTACAAAATAATATAGTAACAAATTTCGTTACAGTTCCTGAATTTAATAAATAGGATAGACATGAATCCGCTGCCATCCTATTCTATCTCCTCCTTACTCCCCCCGTCACCCCCACACCTCTTCCCCGCAAGGAGAAGATAGAAAAGGGAGGGAAGAAATTTACCCGCCCACAAATTACTCCTCAATGAAATCTTCAACAGATGAAGTTGGCAGGAAAAGAATTTTCGAGCATTATCCCAGAAATACACTATAATCATTATAATATACTTGAATACTGAATCACTCAAACACATCACAATGGACGTTTATTTCTACTCTTTCTATCTCTCTGTCTCACTTCCCGCATTTGGCGGCGGGCGGGTGTTAATTTTGCACTTAATGCTATGAGACAATGCTTAGCCAGAGCTAGCCAGGCTAATGCAAGCCTTCGCCCTAGACCCAGTAGGACATGGATGACGTCACAGCGGTGGGGTGCGAATACACACTCTCAGCTCTAGCAAACTGAGCCCCATTTGTTTATTCATCAAAAAGCTGTGAAAAAAGGACGTTAATGGATTTTTTTTTGATATTCAACCCCGGATGCCATCAATACCACCACCACAAATGTAAATCAGCCCTTATCTCAATTTTTACAATTTTCATTACACTTGACCTTTAAACACTACCAATATTCATTAAATGTGATTGTATAGGTTACTTCTGCGAGAACATATCATGAATATATTATGAATATAATAAGGATAGTGGGGGAAAGAACTAATCTCCGAGTCAAAGGCAAAGGGAGGAAAATATGTTTTTACATCGCTCCAAGTTAAATAAGAATATAAAGAAAGCACATCTGCAATTCCAGTTTTATTCCCGCAATCCTTGCTGAGGCTGAGAGGTGTTCCCAACCTGATCATACAAAGCTCTGATAGAGACCTTATGAAATTATGAACATATACATCAAGGTATTTGTACATAAATGAGGAATATATTTATACATAATGAATGAGTAAGTACAAACTTCATCATTAATTAGAGAAATATTTAATATCATAGATGGTCGAAGTCTGGAAGGTCTAGCATAAGCCAATAATTAGTTATAAAATAATGAATTAATATACTCAGGAAATAGCAGCAGTCATGGAGATGTACACCCTTGTGGCGGCCAGAGGAACTATGCGGAGATTCCCGGAGGTATCCCGGAGGTATCCGGAGATATCCCGGAGGTAACCGGAGGAATCTCAGAGATCCAGGGAGATCCTTTGGAGATCCTTTGGAGGATTCATAGAGTCGTCATAACCACTTCACAGGATCATTACATTCCCATAGCGACGTGTTGGATACAATATATAGAGGTGTGGTCACTTCGGTTGGAGCGGGAGAGAAAGCCAGTTGTTTTGGTAATTAAGGCCAGCGTCCTGGCATGGACCACCGCCTATGTGAGAAGTTGAGGGGTCGAGGGCCAGGAGTCAATGTCATGATCCAATTTGTAGAGATAGATTTGCTACATTTGTTCCTTGTTGAGTTGATTAATGAATACATTTCTTTCGTTGTGTTCAACTGCATTTTGAACCTCATTTTTCTCTTTCATTTGGATTTTTCTCTTTCATTTGGATTATTTGAGAGGATAGGTGAGGGCGAATTGTACAATTTCTGAAGATCTGACCCATTTATGGAAATTCCCAACCTAGCCTAAATTCAAGAATATCAATGACAATAGATGATGCCAGGCGTTGATTCAAGAAATAACTGTATTTTACCCACCCTGGTACTGATGACTGCCGCTACCTATATAGTGGCGCTGCTTGCCAGGCAATGCTTATTTCACAAGTTGTATGTAGAAGCTTAAGGTGTGTTTATGGAGGCAGACGTGTGATGAGTGGAGTAGTGGGGGCAGTGTGCAGTTATAACACCATTAAACTATACCCCAGTACAGGCTGGCTATATAACCACCTGCACCACTACTGTATACTGAGGTCCGGAGAGTCTGGGTTATCCTAACTTGATTTCCCCCAGTCTCAACCACTAGACCCACCTTTTGTTTACACTTGTCTGAGTTTCAATGCAACACCACTCGTATTATAAAGCCTTTGTACTCTTAATCATGTATTGTGCAATGCACCCACCAATATCAAGTTATTTTTATGAGGGCTCTTCTGATAAAAACAGGTTCATGATCTCCCTATATTTCCAGCCTATAGGCTGTCTACAAGTCAGACATAATTATTTTCAGTGTTTATTAAGAAATATCTGCAAGAATTTCCTTTCACTCTGTTAAATATTAAATCCATCGCTGCCTTTCCTCTCTCTATCTGACCCGACTACTGTAGTACTGGTAATTCGATTGGTTAATTAATTAAACATTATAACATGTATATAGAACTTTTATTCACAATCATACATAATATAATATAATCTGAAGAAGGACACAACCCTCACCACCGCTGATCTTCCTGGTGGCCCTTCTAAATTAAATTTTTGACAATTTCAATTTGAGATAATAAATAAATCTTAAACTAGCATCAGAGATGACATTGTAGAAATGAAATTATGTTCATAAGCATAACACGATGGTAATAGTTGAGTGTTGAGTGAGAAAGTCCTTGCAATGTTTTTGTTTGATTATTCGTATTACTAAAAAAGTTCCATGAGGTGCAAATGTTCTTGGTGTTTTTCCTTTGCGATCGTGCATATAGATACAATCATAATTTTAATCATTATTATATTTGTTATGGACAATCCTGTAATCACCTTAAAGTTCAACTTAACTATCATGAACAGTGCCATTTTTTTTCTTTTTTGTTCTTTTTCGGCAGTAATACACAAATTCATGATGTCGCCATTAGACGGTGTTCCCACCACCTGCCTTATAGCTAAACAACTGTCATATATACATAATATCACAGTTTTTATTACAAAATAAAATATATTTTATTTAATTTCTGTCCATGTCGAGGGGTGGACGGGGCGGCCATGATTAAATAAGTTCTTCTATAACAGACCATATCCTTCCTTTGATAATATTTTTAAATCAATAAATCTTTAAATCAACTCCTTATACTAGGTAGTTGCTTACAAGGTTACAATTTCTTAGGTATTTTTACTATCATTTTCTCTTATTATTGTTATATTATTGTTATACAAGTTGAACCGTACTAACTGTATATAAAAGGATTGACACACACCAAGCTCTGTACGCGGGAAAAAGCGTCTTTAAGGATGCGTTACTAATGTATGTGGCAGTAAGTGATGTTACGTCTTAAAATATTGCGTCCTGATTGGCATAGTTGTTGACAAAAATGTCTGGATGAAAGGTAGGCCAGAAAGACTAATAATACAAATTCATTTAAAAAAAATAAAATAATACAAATTCAGGAACATATTTTATAATTAAAGCTTGGACGATTTCCTGTCCAATAATGTGTACTGTCAGGCGAAAAGTCTTGTATATCGAGCAAAGCGGCCGATTACGAGTGCTGCGAAATCTGGGAATACAAAAGTAGGCCCTTTGAAACATACAGTAGGACTATTCCCACTATTGCACTCCCTCCCTCTGCCTGCGCTACGCTGTTGCCTTGCATTACACTGACAGCTGCGTGGGAGGAAGTCAGCTACTGGAATAGCAGCAGAGATGGTGGCGGACATAGCGGCGGATAGACTGTCCCACATAGGTTCCCACACCCTCCCCAGCCCTCTCCCCTGCTGTTAAGAAACATTTCTGAATGAACAAAACTGGGTCTGCATTCAATATTCTATTTGTCTGGTTGTGTTTCAGCTTTATCAGCAAATGGAAAGTTGAGTGAAGGCTCATTTAATGCAACAGTGGTAGATAGGTCTACACGGCGGGAAAAACAAGAATCCGAAAGTAGTACACATATCCATGCACAAGTGTTGTTCGGCAAGAAAGTCAGCTACTGGAATAGCAGCTCGAAGCGTAATTAAACAATAAAAACCTATTTTATTTTTGTACCTATGCATTGGAACCCACCTAACAACCATTCACTCCTTCCAAATTAATATCATATTAATCTATGGAAAACCATTTATACATGTTATGAATTAACCCCAAACTGGGAGAATTAGTAGGCTAACCTGGTAAATGACTGACGAATTCACCATTAAAAATGCATGCGAACTGGGGAATTTCGTTCCGGGTTAGCTGAGAATTAGAAACCAAATCGGAAACTTCCTAAAATTCCCAAATTGTGCTTTTTAATATTTAGCTAATCTTCCCTTTCCATCATTTCTACTTAGACTTCATGAATTCCTGACTGGGGCATAGCATTTGCTAATTCACTCCGAGCTGGCATCTAATTCTCTAGACACCCTGCTATTTCGGAAAAACACTAGGCCTACCTTTGCAGGCACATTCCGGATTGGCTGCCGAGCTGGGCCAATTTTCCCGAAATAGGATGCCAGTTCACTGAGAAAAAGGCTAATCAGGAATATGGTTAGGTAGATTAGGAATCATATTACTAAAATTCTGTACATTTGGGTTATATGTATAAATGGCTTTCCATATTAATCCCCTTTATCATGAAAAACGGCCTTATTGATATTTTTATGACGATTATATACAGTTAGTAAATTATTACATAACATATACCAATACGATGATAATCACTATATACCATCAATAAAACATGAATAATGACAATTTTCCTTCCTGTACTGGTTGAATTTAACAAGTATACATATAGGCGCCTAGTATATTTTTCCTCCCTCTACTGGGGTGGATGGTGTGGGGGGTGGGTGGAGGGGTACAATTGACAAGTGCAATATTGCCGCTCTCTAATTTTCAGCTATAGAACTTAGCCTTTTCATATATTTTCACCCATTTATTGTAAAACAAAATCAAATAAGAATTAAATGCATTGCACACCGCCATGCTTGCAGGTCTAGCTAGCCTATAGGTCTGCACCCGGGGTCTGCACTGACAGAATCACAACAAAAACAGCCCTATATTCGCAACCCTGTAAAATGTTCTAAACTTCATAAAGATCAGTCTTTATTCATATCATGTATTTACAAATCACTCTGGTAAACCTCCTGATTGTTTGCTTGAATCTCTTCTAAAATCCCACCAGTAATTTAAATTAGCCACCCACAGCTCGCAGATCCCTATACTTCTAAGATATTCCGTCAGATGGCGTGGTCGTCGAGGAGACATGTCAGCTTTTACGCGAATCGCGCTGAACTGACGGGGTATGCGCCACACCGCTGAAACTTGCTACACCCGGCCGGCCTGGTGTGGCATTCCAGTACAACCTTACACTTATACATGAAAGGCAGCTTTCTGACGCATGCTCCCAGGGCTCTACTCCTGGTACACCCCCTACACCCGGACTCTATGCTCTCCGTCGTTTTTAATTGTTACATTTATGGAACTCGTATCAACTATTAGACATTAAGACAAACGCTCTTATCTTGTTTGTTTGTTTTTTACAAAGAAAGGATGGTACAATGTAGACCTACTTCATAATTTCGAGTAAATTTCTTTGTGTGTGTACGTGTGTAGGGCGGCGGGGGTAAATTCTGATTTCACCCGCAGTGCTGCTAACTTCTACGATTTCACAGTAGTATTAAACTAGGCCTACGTCTTCAGTGTCGAATAAAATGCTACTATCTGTAAGGACATTTAGGACCAAAACATGTTCTAGATGAATAATTTGTAGCCTATCCCCTGCAACTGTTCGCCGACACATCGGATTTCTTGCAAGAGGGGTTCGCCCTGTGCAGAATAAGAGAGATTGGCACAAGGCCAATAGCCCACCTGCGTGGCAGATCTTGAGTCCAAAACGTGAGGAAAGGTTATTTTTGCATAGCCATAGGAATAGCATTGCATAGAAATTAGAACATATCACAAATACATAGCCTATGATATAGATCTATGGTCGATTCTCATGAATTGGTTCCAAATGGGAAAATGTCTTTTTTTACTAGTTTTCTTCAAATAGATCTTTTCCATATGGTCATGTCTCATAGTTAATGGCTCTATGGTATCGGACTCTATAATCTGAACAAATGACTACCCACTTTTCCATAACTACGGTGATTTTTTTTTTTTAGGAAATTAGAGTCATAAATATGCCGAAAATAAACCTTCACACCAAAATATTGAATATATCATTCTGAAAATCAATTATGAAAATAGGATAATGTGGGTTTACTTATTCTTATGTGCCAAGTGTTTCATGAATCATAATCCATAAAAATAAATTACACTAAAATCTTTAATTAAAGATTTGGGGGTAGAGAGATCTAACCTATTCTGGCCGTCACCGTCCATGACGCTGATAATTGGGTGTAATATAGGACTACTAAAAAATCATGCAATAGATGACGCAATATATTTTAGAGTATACTTCCAACAATTTCCAGACATAAGAAACGCAGTTTCAGGGTATAGAATATTAGGGAATGGGGCGCCTATACTAGCAATTTCATTTCATTCCAATGACCTTTTTAAAAATACCCATTTAGAAAACCCTTGAATGAGTGATGAATGTACCTGTATTTACGTAAGTATCGAACATATAAAAATGCATCATACTATTTCATTTGGTCCTTTAACATTCAATATTTTCTTTGTATTCAACATATTTATGCCGCAGGACAACTATTTGGGTAAGATTTTCAGAAAATGTACAATTCAATCGACCATGAGAATCAACCATATCTGTACGAGCATACTCACTATAGGCCTAGATCTAATATTCATTAAAATCTCAACACAGTCTTCGCAAAATGAAAGAAAGTAATAACTTTAGTGATAACTTGAATATAGATTTTCATATAATCAGTGTTAAGTGAACTTACCACTATAAAGTTACTTTATGTCAGGGAATGATTCTATGTTTCTAGAACAGTAACAGACAAGCCACGAAATATTATATCCAACTTATTAAAAAAAGAAAATATATACTCAGACGCATACTAACTAGGGTGGCCTGGTATTTTTCAACAGAATAATTTAATCATTTAAGGAAGGAAGAATCAAGAGAGTCTTTTAACAGCAAACTCAAAATGAATGGAGAAAGAGATTTCAGCACAGGAAAAATGAACTTGAAACGATTATATGACGTAATTGAGGGAATGATTTAATATCACCCCCGATTGGTTTTCAAAATCTCATAGTTAATAAGAGTATCTGTGACAGTATATGATTTCTGTTGATAGTCTCTTGCGATGACAGTTTTGGGCGTCCACATAACAGTGAATATCATCCTATTAAATGCAGACGAAATATGGGAAGGCTGTGACAAATATTTATATGCCTAAACCTATGCTACAGATACCTCCATTCTTGCCCATTGTTTTCCTACCTGCCCACCTTAGCAATATTTTCTGAACCCTATAAGCGTGATAATTTACATTAATATCTTTCTGATATCCCAGATTCCGTGTATATAATGTTATCACTATTGCTTGATAATAAGTGTGTCGAATAATAAGTTCAATCTCGAAGTACATACAAAAGTCTAAATGCAAAATTTACACTAGTGTCAATACAACTTTCTTGTTTCTTCATTTAAACAGGACAATGAAATGAAAGTAAGTTAATTGCTAATCGTCAAAATCTGATCCTTTGCTTTGATCATTATTTTATTTTACCAGGTCATTCCTTGTTCACTTTATATAATTATATTGTATATATAACAGTCATTCCTCTATAGCCCGGGGTTGGAAGAGGGATTCAACCCCTTAGATTTGATAGAATGTACAGTAGGAGATCTATAACAAGTCATTGGTTGTAGAGACTACATCACTCTTGGTTGTAGAGGCTACATCCGTTAGTAATGTTTGTTCATCAGTTACAAGTGTCACAGCCTAATCTGCCCCCTCACATTTAGGCACAAGACCATGCATGTTTATCTAAGTATCCATGTCAGTTACAACATCAAAGTAAATCACAGAATACACTGTCTGGCATGGCTTTAGATTCTTGTCTAAGACTAGGTTTAGTTTTAAATGTCAGCGTCACATGTGGAATATAAAATCCAGGCCTGGATAAATTCTAAGAACCAGGGGTGAAGAATATATATAATAGTAATTTTCTTAATTCTCCATGGACTTGAAGTTCAACTTAAAAGGAAAACGGGGGCCTGGATAAATTCTAAGAACCAGGGGTAACGAATATATATAGGCCTAATAGTAATTTTCAACCTATTTTACCCCCTCTGCCACTAGTGATTTGTGTGCGCCGAATTTTTAGTCATGTCGGTGACGAATTTTGCCTGTCGGCGCCGTTTTTTACCTATAGTGGAGGCGCCCTATTCAAGAGAGCAAATAACCCTACATATTCGAACATCCCTAACAGAAACACAATAGTCCATGATGGACCAACATTAAAAATACCCAGAAATAGATCAAAATTGGGAGAAAACACTGTTCAAGTTAAATGTGCACAAGCTTGGAACGGACTTTCACCCAAACAGAGAAATATTGGGACAATAGAAGCCTTTAAATCGAACCAGAAAATGTGGCTAAATACCCTATATATTTAATAGTAGGCCTATCAACATGCAACTCGTATATATTATTCTGATTAAATCTCCATATACCAACCCACAAGAAATGCCATCAGATAAGCTATAAACCAAAATGTACCATACCAGTGCACAAAGCAGATTGAACTCATTTAGAATCAAATAACCCATTGTAGGACATGTGGTGAAAACACTAACACCAAATCGACTGGATTTGTGTGGCAAAGTGGTTCAAACCAATGCCCAATGACGATGAGAATAATATGTATAGATATTTATGTACCGTATATGAAGAAGCTATGTACAAAATCCAAGGCAATATATATATTTCCCAATTTCGTCTATATTAGCAACAATAAAGTCCTCTGGTCCTGAGGAGGAGGGGAGGACCAGCGGAGCAGAGGAGCTGGCCAAGTGGCACAAGTACACAGACATATGAGTTTAGAGATTATGAGGGGGGCTCTGGTCCGCTGGGCCTCAGTCGCACTGGACCCAGCGGAATGGGTAGGAGAGAGTGTCCT
Organism: Sthenelais limicola; assembly: GCA_942159475.1. NCBI lineage: Eukaryota > Metazoa > Annelida > Polychaeta > Phyllodocida > Sigalionidae > Sthenelais > Sthenelais limicola. The sequence goes on from OW804097.1 coordinate 8,118,418, forward strand.
GACGGTCCTGTGGGATCCTGTGGGAGCTGCGGCGCACAGGCGAGCGAGTGTGGTGAAAGCGCCGCGTATTACTTGACATACATGTCGTCGAGGGACGATGTGTCTGACCTTGACCCCAGTGGTGTGCGTGCATGGATAGGCCTTCACTGTTTACACCCGATACGCCAACGTTCACCCTCTTGTCCTAAACTTTCTAATACAGTTAGGCCACATTTGCACTAGTTCCCACTTAAGCCTATGTCTGATAAGTATTGTCACCTACTGTGGGAATTTATTGTCAGCTTGATATGGAGATTTCCACCTTTTATTTAAGGCGCTTCAAATCATTGGAGCAGAAGCCATCTTATTATTGTAGTTCTCAGTTAATGGTAAGGTGGCGTCCTAGTCTGGGAAGTTGTTACTGTTGGTTCTCATTGAACTCATCAGGTGGCTGCGTAATGGGGGCAGTCATCAATGATTAGCTGTTTAAAATGACTATAAAATTGGCACTTGAGTGTCAAGTTAGAATACGTCCCGTCTAATGATGCTCACTCTCATCGGCAGACTACAACGCGTGAGTTTGTAACAGACAGGAGTCTGGTACGGTAATCAAGTGTAGGCGCGTACCCTGTGGCTCAAGTGCCTCTTGGTCCTGGGTGACAGGGCCTATTTATACCCGACCCATGGGCTGATGCAATGTCCCTATGGCTGACGCAATGGCCTCGCTCCCTCATCCCAGAGTTTGGAGTCTGAGAAATCTCTAGCTTCATTATAGCTCTTCATTATAGCTCTAGCTTATTATATATATCCATGGGTACAGCTCCTACCGTTTTGCACTTTCCCAGGTTCTGTTTCTGAGCGACTTTTGCTATGTTATGCTGTAAAGAATAGATATGGATATGTAGTGGATATCAAGAATTGAATTGTTGATATCTGAAATTCGAATTTTGGATATCCAGAAAGTATCCGCACAAGGTATCCTAGGAAGTAAATGGGTTATATTTCGGAATGTTAGAGTGTTTTTATATTTAAATTTCCAACGAACTACCCTCCACCCACCCGTCGCGTTGTCCACCCCACATGCCACCCGGGCCTCGGCGCTGTTTATTCAGTAAATAAACAGTGCTATCCATTTCGAATCCCATTTGCCGGTTACGTTGATTACGTTGATTACGTTGAAGTGACTTCCGGCTCGTACGGAATGGAACAAGGGATCGGAATGGTCAATGGCGTGGATGTAGCTGTGTGGGTTGAGTGTGGAGGTTGAAACGAAAATGGATTGTGGAAGTGTGAGTGCCTGAATCGACAATGTAAGTACGCTAGGTTGTAGGTATAGGCCTAAACTAAGTATTCCATGCATCAATAGACATTCTCAGCGGGGAAATTATTGAATGCAGGCAGAGAAGTAACCACATGGAATAAGAGTATATATCGTTGGACACTAGTAGTCTGTGCACCGTGCGAAATTGTAAATAGAGTCATTCTGACTTCTTCCAAGGAAGAAGCGGGGGTGCCGACCGTCCAGAATTGATTAAGGATATCCAGAATTGATTTATGGATATCAAGAATTGATTTATGGATATAAATTCTAGATATCTGAAATTCGAATTTTGAATATCCAAAATTGAATTCCAGATATCCACAATTCAATTTTGGATATCAAGAATTCAATTTCAGATGTCAAGAATTGATTTATGGATATCAAGAATTCAATTTCAGATATCAAGAATTTAATTTTCAATTCTGGTATTAAGCATTCAATTTTAGATAGCCATGAATTAATTATTGATATGAAAAAATAATAACAAACTTGAACTTTGGATATTTTAAGCATATAATTAATTCCTCCACACACAATTTTAGGTATAGAAAGTTTTAAATCAGATATCCAAAATTCAATTTCAGATATCCAAAATTCGAATTTCAGATATCCAAAATTCAATTTCAGATATCCAAAATTCGAATTTCAGATATCAACAATTCAATTCTTGATATCTGAAATTCGAATTTTGGATATCTGATATTGTATTGTTGATATCTAAAAATCAATTTTGGATATCTTTAAAAGATGTTTATTATGTCATTTTTAATTTTGGATATGTCACGGGCAATTACGGATATCTATAATTCAATTTTGGATATCTAAAATAGAATTGTGGATATCTAAAATTAATTTCTGATATCCACAATTCAGGAATAAATATACCAACGGCTTCCCATACCTTCAACACGTGTATGTAAACAAAACAAAAAGTCAGAGAAATTATTGTTGTCATAATTCGAGTGTATTTTAACTTGGTAGTGTTAAGTTAAAGGCAGGAAATATTTGAAAATTATAGTATTTGCTAGTTATGTAATGTATGTTCATTGTTAACTATTTCTATCACAGAAACAACATTTAAATGATGTAGTAAAATCGCCAAGACCTGTGGGAAATGAAATGATATTGTTAACTTAAAGTACACTCTGTTTGAAACTTACCTAGAGTAAATATCAAAGTGACCCAATGGTAACCCTATGGCAAGCCGCTCCAAGTAGATCTCGAATAGAGTGTACATATCTTAAACTTGTATTGATACATGTATACTGATAATAATAAATTACTATCATACCTCAGATGTATTCATAATTAAATGTTGATCTCTATAACCTTGTAATATATAATATTACATGTATATGTCTATAATATATAATATGTCTATAATATATAATATATTTGTAATATTTACTCTAAATTTAAATTTAAATGTATGTAGAGCTTATACTTTTTGTTTTTGTTTTTAAAGGTTTTTATTCAACATAGTCTGCCATCGTGGCTCTTACAATTCTAAGTAGCTATACTTGACTTGGTGGTGGTGGGAGTTGCCAAATTTTGGTACTATTTGAGTGACCCAGTATGTGTTCCTGTAATTAGATGTGCAAACAGGGACAGGTATCACTGGGTGAGTGAACATCAGGTAGACTAGATGTATCCACCCCTATTTTGCTACTGGTAGTAATTTGACATTTTATAACTTGAACATATCAAGAACTTCACTGGATCTATTTCAGAATATATTCCGGTTATTTCTGAAATAATAATTGGATTTATTTCCCCACCAGGTAGTGTATTGTGTTTTATTTCTGTATTCACATTTACATCGATAATTTCAATGGGAAAAGGGCTTTACCTTCTGAGTAATCACTTAGCATTAAACTCGTTTATGGCTTATGGTAAGAAGTAGGCTTCTGTCATATTCCAAGTCATTGCTAAGTGAAATTAAGGCTTATACAATTGGCTTATGGTATACCACCCTAATAGCCTGGAACGCACTGCCCATGGAAGCACATGAATGTAAGACAAGGAAAGAGCTTAGAGAGTATTTAGAAAATATTAATGTTTAAAATATTATAAAAAGTTGGAGTTAATTGTAAAAATTCAAATATAATAAGCGTTTAAAATTAACTGAATGTGTTATGTTTCGGGAAAGATGATATTAGTCAGTTTCTTTATTATCTGTATGTATGTATGTTGTTTATTTCCAGTTCAATTACAGTTACATCAATATAATTAATACAATATCTGGAAATGGGTACCACATTCTATGCTAATCATAGCTCTACCAGGAGGTCCCTTCTACGTTTAATTACATTATTATATACAGTTCAAGTTATTTGCTCGTCATTCAATACTGTACGGTACAAAAGGCAAATTGTCTGATCGTTAGGGGGACCATTTGCATTCATACGAACACTCCTGGCGGCCCGCCCATTCAGATATTGCTTCATTGGGTGGGGTGGTGCGATTTGCATTCTGACGAACACTGGTCGCACCAGCCTTTTTGTGTTGATCTACTTTGTCAACGTGGTCTCTTATGGACTAGTATACATATATATTGACAGACGTCGTCTGAGTAGCCAGTTGCATTCTAACGAACACTCCTGGTGGTGTCAGTCGGCCATCTGTCCTTACATGGACCTGGTCGATGGCATTCTAACGAACACTTGATCGAGCCGGCCCATGTCCGTTCATTCACTACAGGTACGGAGGAGAGATAGAGCAGTCGGGGGGCGTAAGTCTAGTCTGAGTTCATTGTAGGGTGAGGGTTTCTAGTTTAGTCGCACTTTGGTTGGTCTTAGTGATTACCATTGTCAGTTAATTAGTTGGATTATTTCCTCAATGTTGGGGGTCGTTTTGATTGGCCTGGCCCGGAGAGTAGGAATAATGTTCTTCTTCTAGGTAGGCTTTGAAATCACTAATTGTTAGGGATGCTTTCCTCCCTTTGGGGGGCAATTTGTTGTAAAGGTACGGTGCCTGTACATAATACAATTTCTTCATCCTCTCGGTTTTCGCCATAGGGACTTTTAGCAATTTGCCACTTTTTAGGTTTCTTAGATTTAATTGCCTATTGTCGGTGAAATTTTCATCGCAGCTCATTGAGAAAGCGATTTGGAGATGTGCCTCTCTCCTTTCATTTAGAAATGGGATTTTGTTTTTGACATGGAGATCTTTTACACTCTCAGTTCTTTTTAGATTGTAAGCTATTCGGATGAATGAATATTGAATAGTTTGGAGTCTCTCCAAATGCTTCCCTTGAGCTGGTAAATGTTTTAAAACTTGTTTTATAACGTAATAATTTGTTTTATAACTTTAACTTGTTTTATGTCTTGTTAAATATCTTTATTAGTCAGTCACTCTCTTAGTATAGAAATCTTTGTCTATAAAGGTAATGGTTGCAAGACCTGGATTTCATCCAGAAGCCTGGTTATACATTTGTCAATCTCATACTTGTATAACTTCAGAAAAATAAAGTATTTTTCAATTCAATAAAAAATAAATATACAAACTCCTCAATTTGATGTACATCATTGTCTTGACTTTTTATACATTGTTCTTTCCTATTATTCATTTCTTATATGTACATGGCTTTGCATTACAACAATTGTTCTTTTGTTTCATTTTCAATTTCAATCTCATCTTAACACAATTTATCACAATATTACCAGGTATTATTCAGCTAGGGATGGTTGTGTCCAGGATATTTCTGTTGGCCTTGGTTCTGCCCATGGCTGCAGCACGGATATGGACACTACAGGTGCTCAAGGACTATTCTGCCATGGCCTATATGTAAGTTACATTCTATTATCCATCCATATCATTAGTAAGGAAATGGCGATTTTTTGTCATGCATGTTCTTGGAATCTGTGATGTTACCAGCTGTTTTTCTGCTTCCGTCAACAATTTTTATAGTTGGGTTCTGTACATGGGTCAGATTTCCAGAAAATGTACAATTCGGCTTCACCAATCCTCTCTCAAATGACTCAAATTTAGGACAAAAATGAGCTTCAAAATGCAGCTTAACATAACAGAACTGATATCTGAATCAATGTGATCCCAAATATACTCAGATATACCTGGTATTTATCATTTTTCAGTAGAATTTAGCAGAATTTCCTAAATGTGTAGAGCTGCCAATTGTACAGTTTCTGAAAATCTGACCCACAACTATTTTTAGCCTGGGAAAGCTGGGGAAACCTGCCAGGAAAGCCTTTTTGGGACTACGTCATTCCCTATATCACTTCCCACAAACCACTACGTCACTTTCAGGGGGACCCAACCACATGCAGAGGGGGAAAGGAAGAGTGAAGAAGAGACAGGAGAGGATGGGGTAATCAGAGAGGGAGAGGGAGAAGAGGTTAGAGAGAGAAGTGGGAGAGGGGGAAAGAACAAGACAGAGGGAGAGGGTTGGGGAGAGGATAGTAGTTATAGTTTAATTCATATTTTCTTGAAATAACAAGCAATGAGTGGTTTTGTGATTACCTCAGAAAAGCGTTTTTAAATAAATGCTGAACATCATTTATTTTTAAAAAAATACACATTTTTTTATTATTCATTTAAGGCCAATACAATTTTTCAACAAAACAAAAAAAGATGCTGTGTCCACCATGGACGTTTTCGCGCGTTGCCTATAGCTAAATGCAATGAACACTAGATCTAAATAAGATAATAGGAAAATGAGTCAAAAGTCGCAAAATTGTTATTATTCAAAGTATCTATTCACAAGATGTATTTGTCTGAATGTTTTCATTTTTGGGGTGCTTAACATGTTTCGTGGCATGAATACATATGTACCAAATTTAAAACATATCCATGCATTTTGAAGGTCATCTTATAGGGTATATTTTGCTATTTTACTAGTAAATGTCCCCTAGAAATATGGCAAACTTTTTTTCAAAACTAAAAATATCAAACTTAAAATATAGAAATACCTCTTATGTTTACTATCATTGGAATCCAATTGATCCCATCTTTTCAAATATTAGGATATCTCACAATCCAGTTTTGCGACTTGTGACTCATTTTCCTAAAACACAATCTCATAATTATATCTAAGACTAAGTTAGTTTTCATGTAATTTTCACATTTCATTATTATCTAAGATATAATAAAATATGAACATGGTCTCTGTAGTAAAATCCACCTCCATATGTGAGAAACATATTATAGTGTTATATTATGTGTAGATTGCTAAATCTCTCCTTCCCCAGCCATGATGCTCAGAAACATACATCTACTGTAAACGTATTAATGTTCGCGCAGGATTTATTTTCGCGCACCCACCTTTCTGCGCGAAAATAAATCCTCTGCAAAAGGTATAATTATTGCATAAACAATGTGTGAGACTACCTTGCTGCGCGAATTTAAATCCGCGCGAAAAGATGTCAAAGTGCTTAATGCACGAAAATTTATCTGCGCGAAAAATAAATATGTTTACAGTATTGGAAAGTGATGCATGCCTAGTGATGGGTTCATGACCTCAGCAATGACCTCTAATATTGCTGTTGTTATGTGGGTCAGATTTTCAGAAAATGTACAATTGGCAGCTCTACACATTTAGGAAATTCTCAAGGAAGTTTCAGTTTGGTATATGAAAAACTGCATTTTGAAACTCATTTCTGTCTTAAATGTGGGCTATTTCAGAGGATTGGTGAAGGCGAATTGTACATTTTCTGAAAATATGACACATGTGACAGTTTCCTGCTGGAAGATTTGAACTAAATACATTAATGTGCTGGAGGTGGGGGCGTATCGCCTATTAGATGTCTATTAGATGTCTATTAGATGTCTATTAGATGTCTATTAGATGTCTATTAGATGTCTATTAGATGTCTATTAGATGTCTTACAGGTTATCAATTTATTCCAAGCTAAGCTAAGGAGAGTGAAAGGAGACATTGTATTGTTTGATGGAGTAGGCACATTATATCTGATTATTTAATTAAAATGTATTTATTTTAAGGTTAATGTTGATGATTGTAACATAAATAATATTGGTTTTATATATTGGAGGCCTTCTTGGAAGAACTGTGTTTCCCAGAAAGTCGAGGCCTATTTCCGATTGTGTAACTGTATTTAAAATGGATATAAAAATATTTATACATATATTAATATGTCATTAACCTTCCCCATTTCAGCTGAAGATAGATAAACTGGTAATTTACTTTTTATGCAAAAACAACCTAATTTGACAGTACTGCAAGGGTAACTATCCCACACCAAGTTGCTGGATACTACTTATATATATATGATGCTTTTATTCATGATAATTCATACAGTTCATAAAATGAGGAAAAGGTTTCAGTCCTCTGCCCCCTTGCAGTTCTTCCTCGACTGCCCTAACTAATATAATACATTCAATCAATCATTCAGTAAACTACATAACATTACATTAGTATCGTCTATGGCATGTTTGTTTAATCCAGACATCTTAAATTGTGAGGTTATCTTGTTCGGTTCTCAGACCGTAAACCATGAGGACATTGTCAATCAATTTATCAATTTTGTACATCAATGAAAAGTACATTTATATCATCGTGACTTAACCAGTTACAGTTACGTTAATCAAATATCCCATCGACTTCTTCCCCCCTTAATAATCAGCAGCACCCCTTCCCTTTCCTTTAATAATAAATTATAATTACTTAGATGTATTCTTATTCTATTATCTCATTCTATTGTTTGATTGTGTAAAAGTATTTACTATTTATTAGATGTAGAAAGTCCCGTCGGAAGAATTGTCTCTGACAGAGACAAGAGTCCTATTTCAGTATGTATAACAAAGTGAAACTAATGTGTTAATATGTGGGTCAGATTTTTAGAAAATGTAAAATTGGCAGCTCTACACATTTAGGAAATTCTGCTAAATTAGGCTGAAAAATGATGAATACTGGGTATATCTGAGTATATTTGGTATCACATTTTGCATTTTGAAGCTCATTTCTGCCTTAAATGTGGGTTATTTGAAAGATTGGTGAAGGCGAATTGTACATTTTCTGAAGATCTGACCCAGATAGAGTAGGAACTCAGCAGAGCGTGTTGCCTATTACATTATTTAGGGGCCATGAGTGAGAGAAGGATGATGCAGTGATAAATATAGCCAATTCTCATGAAATGGGCCCCAGGCTTTCTCAGAATGTCATGGGTGATAGATAATTAGGATCAATGACCTACAAGTCATAGATATCACAAGATGCAGCTCAAATAGGGCTTTAACAGGAATTATAGTTATGTATATCTAGAATGAATAATAACTTTTGTATGGGCAATATTAAATATTTTTCTAGTTTGTTTAGTAAGTCAGATTATATAAAGATGGAATATTTGAATGGGACTTATGTTGAGTCCAATACTATGTTCTACCACCTGTATCCCTGGATGAGTAAAATCATGAAAAATAATATATGCTAGCGATAGTAGAAAGTTGGTTGAGTTCCAAGGAACATGGCAACATGCTTTAGGTGAGAGGCTAGAACTTTGTCAAGCAAGGTAGACAGACAAAACGTGGAGGTGGTATTATTCTTTATCCAAAGACTCATATGTTTACATCCTACACTGTTCCTAATGTGCGCCTAATTAATCCAGATATCGTTCATATATTTCCATTTCAAGATGGAAATGAAAACGGAAATCAAATTCAAAATGGAAATGAAAACGCCTGTGTCTTTTGAAACATACTTTAAAACAAAAGGAATTTTAGTTTTTAAATGAGATGGAAAATGATTTTGAAATTCAAAATGATTTTGGAAACGAAAATGATTTTCTTTTTTAAAAATAAAACTGAATTTTACTTTTCATCACATGAACACTCTCGTCTTCCGTAAAATACACATAATGCTCAAACAACAGGTTTTACATAATTTTATACCGACCTTAAAATTCATGAGGGATTTTTCACTGCACATGTCTTTTACAGTGCACACTGGGATGGATTCAATTCCCTTTGGCCACATGCATACAAATTTTTAGCAATATTGAAAAAATGCAAGGATCTTCAATCACCAATATCGTTGCTTGTATACATGATTTATCAACTGGATGGTTGATGATTGAAAAGATGAAGCCTTGTGTTATGGCCCTATATAAAACATTCATACAACATATAAACATTATTAAAATATTCCATGGTGAAAATAACCTGTTCCCCGTGGGATTTACACTGTCACATAATTCCTTTAATTCCATGTGAATCAAGATTCAGAATGGCTGACATGCAAGTTCCCTTTTGGCTTTTTAAGATACATTCATTAGAAAAAGATAATTATTATTATATCTTGCAATATTTTCAGAAATCCTGATGGTTCCAGGACTGGAATATTGATCGATGTCACGGATTTAGGTAAGATCTGTTTGCATTCTACAGTCTAGACACAAAGATGAGAGGGTCCCTTCAAACTGAGGGAAATTCTCTTGCTCCGAACCACCAAACCACCAAATGCTATTATAATCCCATTAGGATGCCTAGGCCTGGACGACAAGGCATTATTGTGGCCATATCATATGGCTTCAGGTGTAGCACTTACGATTTTAGCCACGCCCACTTTATCTAGAACTACCAACTAATAACTTGACTCTCGTTTGATCGTGTGAAAATGCTATTTCCCGACTTCCAATCACCAGAAACAATGTCTCCAGGCATAGACTGGGATTACCTCCAATACAACAGGGTCTTTCTGGTATAAGAAGTGAGGAATAACCGATTCCCCAACCCCTATTGCTCACAGCTTGTTCCCCAGTACCAACACATGGCAAACGAACAAGGAACCCTCAGTACCAGTCGGGTTTATACAGAAAAAAAATTGACCAATCACAGGGCACGTTACATCAACCTTCAGCTAGGGTCTCAGCCAATGGGATCACCCCTTCCAAACGTTACTCAGCGTGCCATGTAGACGGGCAGACGGGCTGGCTACATGGCTGCCATGGTGGTGGATGGGTACTGTGTCGGCAAAGGCTTTTTAAATAGCCTAAGGTTTCATTATCCGCCAAACAGTATAATATCCTAGTTAATTTAAGAGTTCTTTGTTGTGACGATAGTCTACTCTGATGCCACACACCTCTGGACCAGAAATAACCATGAAGTGGTATCATCTAATTTGAGGTGACAATCCAAAAAGATCCAAATCAATGATTGACCAACAAATCTGTGTCAAAAACATGCATACAGTTACATAACTAAGAAATAGACATCGCATGACTCAGTGGCGTTAACTGTTGCCGTCAAGGTAACTCTCCTGAGAGTTTGCGCAGTCACACTGCACCCAGAGGGTCTGACAAGGATAGTACAGGATGCCCCTGTATTGCATTTAACTTTTAAAAAACCCATGTGACGAACAATTCCAGTCCGGTATTTGGCATCTACTACTGCTAATGTAGGGCCAATGTTCTCACACCAGTAGAATACACGATTTCGGCCACTTTCCGGCCCATAGCCACCCTCGCCTGCTCTTATGTGACTTGCAGAATTAAGCCTTGCCTCCCCAAGCAGCCTTCCTGGTGTAGTGGTTAGCATGCTGGCCCACAGAGTGGAGGGTTTCAAATCTTGGCCGTATAGTCTCATACAGCTTTTATTTTAATACTGTACTTGTTTAGTCGCGTAGATGTTTGTTTGAGTTTGAGGTGAGGGGGAAAGGCAGGCGATATTGAGAAACAAAATATCCATATAATGTTTTAATGTGTGCCAATAATAGTACAAAAACGGCCTAAACATTATCTAAATTACTAAATTAGGAAAGAGAAAAGGAGGTATAACAATCACAGTGTTGGCATTGTGATGTTATTCATCCCTCTGCATGCCATACAAGGCGGGAAGATTGATATAGACAAAGGGATGCGTGTCCAGCAAAGTGGCTTAACTCACTTTTAGCCTCTCTAATTCTTTTACCAATCGAAAGCTAGGGAATGACATCAATGACTAAATGTGTAAGTTTAAAAGCAAACTAAGCCCCAGATATGAAGATATATCCCCCATTCTCCTCATAATTAACGAGTAGAATGGGGGAAATAAATTATCTATGAAGTCTTAGCCGCAGGCAATTTAATGATTCAAATTATCATGAAAGTATATCTTGCATCTGCAATCTATTTCTATAATATACCAATGCAGGACTGTCTAGCACTGCACGCTTCTCTGGATGGTGTTTGTACCATATGTGATGTGTTTCAGGAAAATGAGTCATAAGTCGCAAAATTGATATTTTTCAAAGTTTTTTTTACACAAGATTTCATTGTTGGAATGTTCTAATTTTTGGTGGGCTGATCACGTATAGGTATATCAATCGATGTATCAAATTTCAGGACAATCTATGCAATATATCTCTTCATTTTAAAGGTCCTCATATGGACTACATTTAGTTATTTTACTGTTTATTGACCCCCAGAAATATTGGAAACTTTTTTTCCAAAACGAAAATATCAAACTTAAAATCTAGAAATACTTATCAAATTATTAGACTATTAGATTATGTTTACATTCATTGGAATCGGCTTGACCTCATCTTTCCAAATATAATGGTATCTCAAAATCTATCTTTTGCGACTTATGACTCATTTTCCTGAAACACATCACATATATAGGTTGTTAACCTTCATGCACTGGTGATCACTCTATGACCAAGTATATGACACATATATGTAGTGCATACAGCACAAGTTTGGTCTTATTTCAGGTTTGGTTTCATTATTGATTCCTGGAATAGTTCTGACATACAACATGTTATTGTCCTACTTATTGACCCAGTATATGACACATATATGTGTTAAGTAGTGTATGGGTTGTTAACCTTCATGCACTAGTGATCACTCTATGACCATGTATATGACACATATGGGTCAGGTCCTCAGAAAATGTACAATTCACTCTCACCAATTCTCTGAAATAACCCAAATTTCAGACGAAAATAAAGTTCAAAAGACAGTTAAACCTAACCAAAGAGATTGCTAGGATCAATGCAATGCCAAATATACTCGAACTACCTAGTATTGACCAAATTGCAGCTTAATTTAGCAGAATTTACCAAAATGTGTCCAGCTGCCAATTGTAGACTTTCTGAAAATCTGACCCATATATATGTGTTAAGTAGTGCAGACAGCACAGGTTTATCCTTACTTTCAGTTTTGGTTTCATTATTAATTCCTGAAATAGTTGTGACGTAGAACATGTTATTGTCCTTCTTATTGACCTCACCACAGCTAGAGCTATAGATATACCCAGTATAGTTGCTCCTTTGTATGTTTGTATTATTTGCTTATGCACCCACTCACACTGAATTATAGTAAGCTGAGGGAAATTCTCTTGCTCCAAACCACAAAGTGCCATTATGTTTCCAAAGGATCACAAAATGCCATTATAATCCCATTAGGATGCCTAGTCCTGGACCAGGAAAGCCATTAGTGCAGTAGCCATCCAAACACTGATATATATATATATTCTTATAGATCTGAGAGCCTTTGAGCCCAGACTGTATAGCCTTACTGCTGTAGATAGATATTGAATGGAAATTATGGAAGGCAGGCTTTGGGCATTTATATCGCAAACAAGAATAATTGAATCAGAATCAGAACACTTAATTATAATGTATAAATTATACGTTCAGGTGATCTAAATTCTCTTGTCTGGGAGGAAGTCACATTGCTATCCTACTCCTGTTATATGAACAACACAATTTGTACTATATTTTTTATATTATACATTCATTTACATCCACCCACTTGCAGTGAATTATAGTCATTTCTATTGCCAATTGACATTTGATTATGAAAAATTTATATCATTATATTCTCAACTTTACTCTGCAGACAATATTATATAAATATAATTTTTATTCTGCACAAATTATTACAGAAGTGCATGTTGGCCTAAAGATCGATATAAGAATGTTCTGACGATGTTCTGTATTCACCTGAACAACTGAAGTGTCTTTTGTGTCTATTGTGCTTGCTGTAGTTGATGAATTTAGGGAATTCAGGGAATCTGGGGCTTGATTTCACTAGTCATAACTGTATTATAGGCATCTGCTGTAAATACTATTAATCATCAAATTCAATTCAATTCAAGAATTCTTTTATTGCAACAGATGGTATATACAGTAAAGGTAATCCAACATTCTAAATATATAAATAGACATGAGTCTAGGTAGGTCTTCCACTGGGTGCCTGTTAAATTAGTCATTCATTTTATCTGTAACTAATTATAACTGATTAAAATTATTCTTCAATACTTGGTTGAAGGTTGAGCTGGAAGAACTGCACTGCAGAAGCTTTTGACCATTTCCTGTAGTTTTTACATGAATAAAAGTACTTATGTATATAATATATAATTTACATTTTAGTTTGTAGAGAAGCCAACATGGATTGTCGCCTGGTGCTATTACCTGCTAGCGATTGTTGGGTGTCAAAATCAAAACCAAATGAAGGCGGGCAAGGTGAGGACTATTTATGTTTATTATTAAGATTTAAGATTATTATCAGCTCAACATTGTATTGTATTGGATTGTAATATTTTACTTTCTGTTTTCACATTTGCATAAATTTTCAGTCGGAAAGGGACTATCTGCTTTACTTTGTATGAAGTGACAGGTCATGCAGGTTGTCCCAGGTTATTCATTTTCCCCAAGTTTCACAGATAGTAGTTTCTGCCATGTTTTGTTTTGGCATTATTATTATTATGATTATCACGGATCCTTCATATGTGAGTTGTTAACAATCAGATTATTAAAGTGGATAACTTAAAAAAAACAAAACAAACAATATAAACCTCTCAATGTAGTTCTTGTATTAACTTTATACTCTTTACTTTCTTATCACTTATTTTGTATATTGTGTAAGGTGTGTTTGCAGAATAAAGTTGGATAGCTGGCAGGGACCAAGGACCTCAGTGTTCATTCTCTACAATACCTTATTTCAGCCATATTTAAGCGGTGGGTCGATGCCTGTACAGGCTATCCTCCCACAGTGCCTAGAGTTGCCGTCTTTGCCTTCTCCAAGCCTTTCCTGACAATTAACAAGCAGTACCTCTACAGACTCAAGGGAACCTCCGGCAGTTTCGACCCCCACGACTTGCAAGGCAAAAGAATAGGTAAGTTTTCTCTTGGCTGATTCAACTCAAAATTTGAACAGGTGGGCGTAAAAGAGGTAGGTCTAAATGGAAATTGAAACCCTTTTGAAACCCTTATTTTCTATGAAATCGCTCATAAAACATAGGGGAATGGGTTCCCACTATGCTACAGCATGCCCACCATGAAAACTGTGGCAATCCCTCCAGCAGTTTTGGAGCAGATGCGGAGAATTACAGTTTTTTCTGACAGAATTATTATTATAGACTAGCAAATACCCATGCTACGCACGGGATTTACTAGTGGGACAGTGGGGCCCACATCCTCATCTCTCCTTGTTCCCTCTCCCAGTATCTTTCTCTTAAACAATAGTTTATGAATTGATTCAACTCTGACAATGCTCCTATCGGTGGAAATATATCAACTCCAGTCCCATAGTGAAGCAATGATGTGCCGTCCATAACATCATGCTTTGGGTGACCCAGAAACCTGGTGTAGGGGCACTGATAGGTTTGTTTTCAAGCAGTGCTAGGGGCCCTGGATGGGGGTGCTCGATGTAAACCCATTTCTAACCCCTTTCCAACCCTAATTTGTTAATGAAACATAGTGGAATGGTTTGGCACCATTTTTGGCAATGTGCATGTGAAATATAATGGACATCTGGCCAGCGGTTTCAGAGAATAGGGGTTTAAGGCTCCAAACCCTTATTTTATTAATATAGAGATACCCAATAGTACATCAAATGGTCTTAATAACCATGAACACCTTATCCCAATGTTGGCCCCCCACTTTAATTTGTGGCATGGTGGCAGCACATAGGCTCTATATATTCTATTTAGTCCTGATAAGATACATATGATTCTTAGTGTGATGACTTCAAGATGTGTAAACAAATAACTAAATGTTTTCCAGCAGTTTTTGTGCATAGCTGTGATGGGGTGTCTACATCGGGGCAGTTTTTAAAATCTCTACATATTACAGACCCTCTCAAAACTCACTAAATTTGTTGTCCAATATGTTGGGAAGGATATAACAGTAAAAGCTAATTCTTATTGGGCATTAATTCCTCACACGCAATGGAGGAGCTGGAGAAGAAACGCAGGGTCAGGAGCGGAAAGCTAGGTGTATGTGCAACCGACTGTCACAAGTGATATTGACAGCCACACAGGAATCCTGTATGCCTGTCAGTCCATCATCAAGTCTGCCTTGTCATTCATTGTTTCATTCAAGTCAATTTTAAGGTCAAAAAAAGTTTAAAATTTAAATTGATGCTGAGAGAAAAATATGGATCCAATCCAGTTGTGATTTTTAGGTAAGATTCCCCAACTAGCCTATTTATCAATGCACAAAAGATTCCTCAATTATGAGAAGGTTGAAAACAATTACTTCTGAAAGTAATCTTATCTCTGGACCAAAATTCCACATTCATTGATCTTTTCTCATCCAGCTAAAGAAAACAAAACCTATGTCAAAATTCCTTCAATGCTGATTCAACATAATCTTAAACCAAGGTTTGTCAACAGTGGCCATACCACATTATTTGTATTCTATTTCCAGGGTTCTGGGGGTCAGGGTCAGGAGATCCCGTTTGTTTGTCCCGCCAAGACTCCATCAGTAATGCATTAATACCCCAGGAAAGGCAACTTGTTGCAGCTGATCAACAGGATCTGATTCAAGCTCTAAAGGATGGCCAGGTAAATTAACTCCCCAAATTTCTTCATTGTATTAGTTCAAAAGCCATGAAACTATTATATGGGTGTATTCTCCCTACTTGCAGTAAATAGCCATTCACTTGTAGTATAAAAGAAAATATTTAAACATTTAAGTAAAACACTGGGTCAGTAAGGGCTGGGCCACAAGTGGAAATGTATCACACTGTCGCCAAACTGTTAATAGCAGAAACATTTCAGTGACCACTAACAGCTTATTGTTAATAACAACAACCACTTCATTATCATTATTACCAACAACCACTACAATTCAATATTATTATGTTATTACCTGCAACCACAACACTTCATTACTATTATGTTTCAGATTGATGCCTCCTTTGGGTCTTCAAATATGTGGCAGACCCCAGACTGGGATGTTATTGAGATAGTGCCAAACACCAACTTTAAGTGCTCTCTTTCCGGCAATGCCATGATGACCAGGAAGGATAGTGCTCTAATAGCAGAGTGGAATGTGGGCTTCGCCAAGCTGCAGATGACCAATAAATGGTCCAAGTTATGCAATGAGATCGTGGACAAGCACGGTAAGTCTCCCAGCTTATGGGCCTTTCTGAACCAGAAAGCTGTAGACCCTATACATGGGGCAGGTATATCTGGTAGTGTGCTGATTAAATGAATCCGAGAGGTTGTGCTGCACTGTAAACTTCATTTTTAGCAGATTTGGGAAGGTGACTTGTACATTTACAGAGGTCCTTTTCCCTGGCACATAGTCGTGCATCTCCAAATATTTGAGAGCTAATAAAATCCCATGTAGTAACACTAGCTTTAATACAACTGGACATTTATGCCTGGGATCCTCACTTTATTTAAGGGTATACCTTACCAAGTATATCACCAGGATGTATAAATAGATGGAACCTAGCAAGGGGGAAGTCTGTACACTTGTTATTGACCGAGGGAGCGCGGGAAGTTAGAGGGCGTTAGCCCAAGATCTTCTGTGCTCCCGAGGTCACTAACAAGTGTACAGACTTCACCCGAGCTTTGTTCCATATTTATTACACCCCATTAATAAATAAAAAATATAAATAATTAAAAATAAAAGAAGTAATTTACGTTTTGGGCGGACCTACTTGTTGTATGTCCCCAGGGTGACATAACTCACATGTTATGCACCACTTTGACCAAGTGTGACATACAATGCTGAAGGTATAGTAAGCAACAGCACAGGGGTGTAATAATCATTCTTATCTATACTCTAATATAAGGCAGCTAGACTAAGAATTAAATCACTTTACTCATCTCATCTCATTTCACTAGCCCTCATGGCTGTGAATATTACTCCACTTGGTAGTTGTAAGGGCATTAAGCAACCATCACTCACTCGCTCTAACACAAGGGCATATCAAAGGTCGACAACAGGGCTTTGGTTTGAGTACCTTAAAGGGAAATTACTGTAAGAATTTAATAAGCTAGTAATTGTGATGGGTAATGATATGCTATGCGGTGTGCATGTAGGCTGCTTCTCAGTGTGTAGGAGTATTATCAATTTCACATGGGATGGGTCTAAACAAGGTTAATTAGTAATTAGTTGACATAATTGTTGAATTGAAAGACATACTTTTTATCAGCCTGATGAAAGTGAAAAGTAACCAAAATGTAGCTTCCCACTTTTAATTTTGAATAACTAATACAGCAAACTGACTTTAAATGAGTGCTTCTTACTCCAGCTGTGATGTTATACTCCGTTTTATACAAAGTTTTTATCAATTGATTTTAATTTCTCTCTTTAACAGCACACAAAAAGCAACAGTTCTGTGTTGAATGAAGAGGAACAAGCACTGACATGGATACACTTGGAGATCATACAATTACTACAGCTACTGGATTAACTTTCTACTAAATACTATTGCTTGAAACCTACATCAAGTCAACCTTTTTATTTCCTCTCCCATCACACAAGAACTATGTTATGCTTAGTGTAACATAAAATGTAACAAAGTGAATTGAGTGTATGATGGTCTTTTATTCCTGGTATCACCTGGATGGAATACAGCAGGTAACTGAAGAATGGGAGCCTAAGCTAACCCTTAAGTAATGACTAATTAGCATAATGGTAATTAGCCATACCTGTGATTGACAGATGCAGGCTAACCAATGGGAGACTCATACCTGGCCATTAGGAATTCAATTAAATTCAGTGCATTTTTTATTCACAAGGTGTAAATTTCACCTCTTCGTATGGAGATATTGATACTGATGTATGGAGATATTGAAGATTGAAAAGTATATGGATATATGGAACATTAATATATGACACAAGGAGATATTAAACTCGTACCTTTCCGGAGTGGTTGATATAGAGTGATATCCTTACCTCTACTATTGCTGTTACTGCTATTAATTATAATGGCAGACATCTTGATGGCTTCTTTAATTGACATTTTACAATCCCAGAATGTATTCTCCTACTTTGTATTTTTACTGTATTTTCCCACTCTGAACTTTGACTGTATTTTCCCACTATGTATTCTTACTGTATTTTCCCACTGCCCTACACTTTGAACAATTAGTTAAGAAATTGTTAGAATTGTTGATTGACGTGACAGTAGTATGCCAACAGTATTTTAGTGAGTATGATTATCCTACATTCCAATACAATGAGATGATCAATAATACTGGGATTCATTCATAATAAGCTGTAAATAAATACCAATGGTTGAATGGATATGAATACAATTAAATAGCAAAAAACATGTTTACAAACGGAAAATGTAAAATCGGTGAATTTGAAAGCATAGATCTAGAGAGTGTATGGTTATAATTTAGGTTCTGTAGATAAGTAATTTGCTAAAATTGGATTGACTAGTAACTGAGATGATTCTTGATAATAGCTCTTACACTGGTGACTGGTGATATTCTTTGATAATCATGTGGGGAAGAAGGAAAGCCATTAAACTGATCAGGCAGGTGGGATTTATAAGTCCCTAGCGTAAAATCTACAACAGACCTAACAATCAAGGGAATATCAGTATCTAATAATAAAGAATCTATAACAGTATTAATAGTTGTAAATAAATAATGATTGACATATGATGATAGAAAAAGAACCGGTTTAAATAAAGGAATGAAAATGAACCAAAATTGTTTTTCATCATAGAAACCCTGTAAAAATACAGTAAACTTTATTGTGTTACTATCACAATAGTTTAGTTCAACAATGGTTGTGGGGGCTCACTGATTTTGACAACTGAACGATGCCCCTTGTTCATGGGATTACCATTTATTACATCATCATCTGAGGTGATTTCTGATACTATCTTGCCCTATCATATGATTCTTATACCTAATGGCAAGACGGAGGTTTGTAATTGATCAAGACATTGGGTCAAATCGCACAACACCCCAAATCACAAGCATATGTTATAAATGCTTAAATATCCCTTAATTCTCATGGCCTATTGGAAAGAGTGATCCGTCAATACTTTTGTCCCACTGTCACCATTTATAGCCATGCCATAAACGGCAGGAAAGGTTCACTGTACAAGATTCACTGTATCTTGTTGCTTGTTGTTGAGAGAGGTGAACCCGAGGTGCTTTTTCCCCAATAAGGGACTGTTCATTATTAATCACTGGGGGGGGGGGGGGCGGGGGAGAATTTGTGAAAAATTCTTGGGCAAAATTGTATAACCCTCCTTAAAGTCTTGTGCAAAATTGCTTGGCCCCCCCCCCCCCCTTCAAAGTTTGTGCAAAATTTCATGACCACCCCTTTCAACCACACTTGTTTATATTAATACTGATCCACATCTTTAAAATTGATGACAGAGGAACAATCAGGGATTATTATGCTCCCTGATTGCCTAAGAGAACAGTCCAGATGATTTTTGCAGAAGCTGACAAAAAATCGATTACATGGTATTACCCTCTATAACATAGCTTACATTCGGTCACTTTGAACCCTTTTTTTGACACATTTTGGAGGAGTAACTTAAACAGGAACACTGATTAGGCCTAAAAAGAGGTGTGCACAGGGAGCTACAGGGGATTTCCAATGGTGATTTCCAATATAATACCAGGTATAACATGTTTGATATTAAGTTTTACTATTTCCCAAGACTAATTCTGGAGGATGAGATGTATCTGAAGTCTATACAATGCAAGGATAAATCCCTCATGCTTAGCTCAATATGAAAAATATATCAGCTGAACTACGAAAAAAACCAACTCAACATTACTACATCTGCTCCAATGTATAGCATTATTTAACCAACTCCCATAATTCCATGCGAATCAGGATCCAAAATGTGTGATGTTATAATATATGATCCGTTTTAGAGAAATGTGTCATAAGTCGCAAAAATGGATTTTGAGATATCACCATATTTGAATATTTGAAAAGAGGAGATCAAGGTGATTCCAATGATAGTAAACACTAGGACATCTTATAAGTATTTCTATATTTTAAGTTTGATATTTCATTTTAAGGAAAAAAAAGTTTTTAATGTTTCTGGATGGGTAATTACAAGTAAAGTAACTAAATATACTCCATACGCAGGACTTCAAAACGCGAGGATATATTTTATACAGTCCTGAAATTTATTACATGGATTGATATGACTATAAGTGCCAAACCTTAAAAAAATCAGAACATTTCAACAAAGCGAACATGTGAATAAAACACTTTGAAAAAAATAAATTTTGCGACTCATTTTCCTGGAACACATCACATATAGACGCATTGCATTACTCATACGTGTATATCAAACTGGTACTTATACGATTATTCAACATCATTACTTGGGAGAGTGATCTTACTTATCTCCTAAATCTCTACAACCAAGATCAAAATTAATGATATAATTTTTATTTGCCTAACTTTTATTTGCCTAATTAACAAAGTGACACTATCGGTGGGTACTGAGCTCCCTACATAGGGAGGATTTCAAGCCCTACCGTATAAATTTTAGTTTTAATAGTGCAAATGTAACAATGCTCACTAGGGTCGACAACACTAGGGAGGCTTTTACAGCAGTTGGTTTACAATTTTATATAAATTCGGTGCAAGCAGCACCACGCGCAAGATGGAAAAATGAATACAATAAGATAAGATAAGATAAGAAGTTTTTTATTTGTGTTCATCAAGGATACAGGAGAGGTACGATTGAGTAAAAGTAAGTAAAAGGACAAACAGGTTGACATACCAATCAATATGATGCTACGAGGCACCATTTGTTCCGGTTGTTACCCGAATTTTGAATGGCTAATAGAACTAAATTAACTAATTGACTTAGTGACAAAAGGGTCAATTAAATTGACTTAATTTATAGAGAAATACATCGAGCAGAACAGAGCGACATTTTCCAACATAGGGTATTTAATCGAGCAGTACAGTACGATTTTTACAACTCAAACTACAAAATACAATAATGGAGAGAAGTAGATGTAGAGCATGTTGTAATAAAGTAGATTATTACCATTTTAAAAACAAAAAAAAAGTAGATTATTACCGAAGGTACTAGAAGAAGAGCACAATTGAGGTGTTCTAGTCCAGGCAAGATGGAAAATTAATGCAATAAATGTGTAGAGGGAAAATAATGATTCCTCAACGCAATACAGATGTTGAGCCGAGTTTTTAGAAATACAAATACAAAATACACAATTCTCAAGCTAGCAAATTAGAGGAAAGAACATACAATACATGGGTCAGATTTTCAGAAAATGTACAATTGGCAGCTGTACACATTTAGTAAATTCTGCTAAATTAGGCTGCAATTTGGTCAATACTAGGTAAATTGGAGTATATTCAGCATTGCATTGATTCTAGCAATCTGTTTGGTTAGGTTGAACTGTATTTTGAACTTTATTTTCGGCTGTAATTTGGGTTATTTCAGAGAATTTGTGAAAGTGAATTGTACATTTTCTGAAAATCGGACCCATATGTGCCTTATTTCTAAGTATACCCTAGATTCTCTGTGCAGTTGCTGATGGGTACATATTGCCTGGGAGCTAGACCATGAAGCCAGTCAACAGTGGGTTTCTAAGAATCATGATCACTGGCCCATGATTTCTCAGAAGATTGTCTGAGGGCATGCATGACAAAAGTGGGTTGGGGTTAGGTGGGGGGCAGGGTGATGATGGATTATTTCGTTGACTTTGAGTGATGTTTATTATATGTCCTAGGGTTGGGTGGATTATGTATTGAAAAGGGCAAATAATTATGTCCACACAAATCTTTGATTTCTGCCAATTTAAAGAGGTGCCCCAACTATCCCATATTTTTTGTTAGACATATATATGTGGGTCAGATTTTCAGAAAATGTACAATTCGCCTTAACTAATCCTAAGACAGAAATGAGCTTCAAAATGCAGTTCAACATAACAGAACTAATACTTTAAATCAATGCGATACCAAATATACTCAGATATACCCGGTATTCTTCATTTTCCAGCCAAATTTAGCAGAATTTCCTGAATGTGTAGAGCTGCCAATTGTACATTTTCTGAAAATCTGACCCAGAGTTCCCACTGGTTTGAACATTGTGTCATAACAAAATGTGACATATATAAGTCAATGTATGTATATAGTGGGTTTGGGGTATAATATGTATTCACATGAATTTATGTATGTGTTTTATATATTTCCAGTCAAACATAATCAAATTTCCAACGAATAACATAGTCTGCTCTGTAAATGGGCAGCCTCCCAAAGCAGGGCCAATTCTACTAATCTGAGAAAACGAAAGGAGTAAAGCTCTGCTGGGAGGATGTAAATGAGTAGCCCCTACTAAAGGCACAGGACATAATGTCATTGAATAATAAGATAACTAAGGTAGGATAATCACAGAATATATTCTATGTGGGCGTGTATATGGGTCGATGTGCTTAAGTGACCTTGTCAGGTAATTAGAACTATTAATGTAGACATTAATTGGATAAAAATTTCGATGACTTTGTAGCTGTCTTTGAGTCAATTAATAATCTTGTGGGATTTTATACGGTAAAGGTTTTTGTATGAATTCTTCTTCTGGGTGGTGAGTGGGCATCTCAACCTTATTGGATTATTATAGTCGAGATCTGAAGGTGAAGTCGCCAGAAAATGTACAATTCACTTTCACCAATCCCCTCAAATAACCCAAATCTTAGACGAAAATAAAGTTCAAAATACAGTTCAACCTATCCAAACAGATTGCTAGAATCAATGCAATGCCAAATATATTCGAATTTGCCTAGTATTGGCTAAATTGCAGCCTAATTTAGCAAAATTTACTAAATGTGTACAGCTGCCAATAGTACATCTTCTGAAAATGTGGGATGTAGATATATCACACAAAAGGGCATTAGGTAGAGTGGGTAATATAAACGTAATATGATCAAATGTCTCTAGAGGACCCCTCCGCTACACATTAAAAGTAATTTAATTACTCATAATTAAGGAGTAGGGGAATTATCTTCTGAAGAAATCTACTAAAGCTACATTCTCAGCTATTACGACAAACAGGATCTTGCCGAATTTACTCTTGTTATGATTTGTAGGCATTTATTAATATTGTGCTGCTGTTATATAATAATATAGACAAATTTGAAGTCAAATCGGCTAGAGAACTGCCACCAATGAGAAATATTAAGTGAAGTCATCACAGGAAAGGATTCCGGCTGGTTCTCCAAATACAAATGAAGTCGTTTTTAAGAAACCTGGTACTAGAAACTACTGGAGTAAATTCGGTAAGATTTTGATTAAACTATTGTTAGTATAGGGTTGGAAGAGAATGGAAAAAAATGGAAAAAATCTTTACTTTTAGACCGACGTTAGCTAGAGTACAGCTGTAATATTTAAACAGGAATTGTTGAGAATAACAAAATAAATGCTTTGTATAAATGCAGTCCAGAATTATATTTAAGTCACTGTCTAACCACAGCTCACACTGTATGTATACAATCCCACACACAGCTAAATCATAATACACCATTCTCCCTAACAAGCCAGAGAACCATGACCTACACCTGAGTACCATTGTGTGATGATTCACCCCTGAAGAAGATCATTGACACCATTCAGACTGCCAAGCCCACAACGAAAAAACCCTATATGGGGCATGGGTGTGCCGCTATGGTTGCCACTGCCATCCCAGCTAGGAATTTGACATCACAGAGAGCTCACAGAGAGCTCACAAAATTCCCCTCACACTATGAGCTCATAGCAAGGTCAATCTGTAAACTCTTATTTAGCTCAGACTGATCTCACAGTGTGAGCTCACAGTGTACTCATACTATGAATTCACTGTGAGGTTATAAGTAAGAGCACACTGTGAGCTCACACTATGAGCTCACATAGGAAGGTCAATCTGTAACCTCTTATTTAGCTCAGAATGATCTCACAGTGTGAGCTCACGGTGTACTCATACTATGAATTCACTGTGAGGTTATAAGCAAGAGCACACTGTGAGCTATCACAGCAGCACCAAAATGATCTATTAATGTGACCTCGATCAGCTTCTAAACAGCAGCTCAGTGCTAGGGTAAAATGTTTCTCCACAGAAGCATTTCACCCAAGAGCATTCAAGGAGAGACTGCATGGTCCCTTTGCTTGAGTTTCTCATCACTTTAACTTACCCTTCATACAGTCCAGTCTGGTTGCTGAGAAGAAAACACCCGCACAATACTACTAGGTACTTTACCTAGTAGTATTGTGAGGGTGTTTTCTTCTCAGCATTAAAGCAGGTACATTATCCAAATAAACTATTAAGTTCATTGCTTTTAATATTCCCAAGTTTATGATGTGTAATATCTATAAAGTATAAATGCCTCATATAGGTCGTATCAGCGTCGTCGAGGGGGATAGACTGTAGCTCCAAGCGCTCCACTAAAAGCTTCTATATTCTTGGATTTCCTGGATATATGGAACCCTAAACCAGATTATTCTTACTAACGTCGCGTTGGGAAGACGGTGAGCTAAATTATACAAAAAATCTTTAGGTTTTTCGTGGATTTATCGAACATTCTTACTGTATACACCCAATATCGCCCACAATGAATGAGTACTTTGAAGGCCTGGTCGGCGGCGGCCAAGCACCGAGAGCTTTCAACCAGCCAATTAACCCGGGACGACCGGTACATAAGCCCCGATTCCTACTTGATTGCACCAAGCACTTTGCCCGTGGTGACCTACTCGAGCGAAACGACTATGTTCTGAACGATGAAAACCCCTCTAATCGTGACCTGAAAATGTCTTTGCAGATGGCACACTCTAACATCGCCGCATGCAAAAATAAGATTGATAATATGATTCAAAACGAGCATGACTCACGTAAAGAAATTCTATATCTCAGAAGCGAGGTAGATAAATTGTCCTTACATAATCATCTACTGGGTGAGAAATGCATCGATCTGGATGTTGACAGGCGTAAAACCAATCTTCTAGTTAGTGGGATTAAACAATACCGTAATGAAAATTTGGAAGAAATATGCTATGAGATCTTGCGTGTAATTGAGAACAACTTGTACTACGACGAGATCTCCCAAGCCAGGCGTATTGGGGCCAAATCTAGAGGTATTAAGCAGATCCTCATTAAATTTAAAAGCGTGGAATGTCGCGATTATTTTTTCATCAGAAGGAAACAATTGGGGAATGTTGAGAAGTTTAAATTCGTTTTCCTTAACCCAGATCTTCCTACAGAGGTCATTGAGCGCAAATCTAACCTCAGAGCTGTGCAAAAACATGCTAGCAAAGTTGGTGGGAAAGATGTCGGCTACATTAAAAGAAATTCAGTCAAAATTGGTGGGATCACCTACAAACATGATGAGTTGGAAAACATCGAGCCCGGCTATCGTTTAAGTGACGCCAAAACGAAAAAAGTTAGGAACAATGTTTACTTCCAATCCCTGCATAGCCCACTAAGCAATTTCCACCCATCGAAAATGAACATCAGAGGAATTGACTTCGACAATGCAGAGCAAGCCTACCAGTTTGCCAGGGCAAACATTTTAGGGGAGGAGGACAGGGCCTGTAGGATTATGAGATGCATTTCTCCTATGGAGGCTAAGGCGATCGGTGGAGAATTCCCTTCGAATGATGAGTGGAACGGGATCAAAATCAATGTTATGAGAGCAATTCTCAATGAGAAATTTCTGCAGAATGAGCCCCTTTTGGATTTTTTAATTTCTACAGGTACTCTTAGCCTTATGGAAGCTACAAACGACATGTTCTGGGCGGCAGGTTGCCGCCTGGACTCTGATCTTATGCTAAACGGACATCATAAGGGCGACAACGTACTGGGGGCGATCTTAGAAGAAATTCGTTACCACCACACCAACGACACCCCCCTATTGGAGAGATTTGATTTCCAACTAGAAGGCAGTGATGGGAAAGCACTTGACCCGTCCCGTAGTAGTTCACCACGACGTGATCAATTTCCCAGGCACCCGAGAGAGGAGCAATTGTTCTACAATTCAAATACTACTCCTGATATGGCTGGACCGCCTCGCATGACTGAACAAACACCTGCTATCAGAACTGGTGAGGAAGACATGGCTGTAGGAGCGGTAGCACAGACCAATCAATTACCTGTACGGGAACAACAACCTGAATTACTTCCTCCTTTACAGGGTGAACAGGTGGTCGCTCCTGTCGATCAAGCTCAGGTAAGAATAGCTCGCATATCCAGGTTTGATACAGTACGGAGGGCAAAACAGCCAGTATTGAAATTGTACCAGGTGGCAGATAGATCTCGCTCCAATTCCTCCAAAAGGAAGAACTCTGAAGATTCGGTCACGCCTAAGCCAGTAAGTAAAAAAATCCACCTGAGGCCCTCTCCCAGTTATGCAGATAAAATTAAAAAGAGCTGCGAGAAAGGCAAATCGTTAAAAGGGCTTGGGGATAGCGCACAAGTTGGAAACCCAAGAAGGCCATTCTCTCTCCCTTATCCCCCTACCACCACGTATTCCAGGTATAATACCGGCAAGCTTGAAGATGATCCGTTGGGAACCATTGACCTTAATAACTTTGGGACTCTCAAGAAACAAGATCCAAAATCCCTCATTTAAATTTGAATTTCTCAATACTAAGCTATTATCCTTTTTGATTTACAGCAATAATCATGGCTATGCGTCCGCTGACGATAGTCATCTCTGACTCTCGGGGATCCGACCTCATCTGTTTTATTGAATCACGCTCGGAGATATTATGTTTCCCCTACCCAGGAAGAGG
Source organism: Sthenelais limicola (assembly GCA_942159475.1). Taxonomy (NCBI): domain Eukaryota; kingdom Metazoa; phylum Annelida; class Polychaeta; order Phyllodocida; family Sigalionidae; genus Sthenelais; species Sthenelais limicola. The sequence continues at coordinate 8,145,636 of OW804097.1, forward strand.
GCTGATTAGTCTCGCTAATATAGCGAAAGACAAGATATTGGAGTTAAGACCGGATTCAGTCATCATATTAGGCGGAATCTGTGATTTCTGTACTAAAAACAAGCAAACGAAACATATAGCCCTAGCTCATTGTAATGAAGGAGTGTTGGTACGTGAAATGGTTGACAAATATAGCCTGGTATTGGAGATACTGCAGGAGGAAAGGAAGAATTGTAATATCTGCATCGGTGGACTGATAGGAGCAGACCTTAATCGAGCAAATTACGAAGATGGTATTTCTTGTCTACAGATTATGGCCAACAATGCTATTATGACCATAAACGAAGACATTCATGCCTTAAATATCAACAGGGGAATTGCCCATCCATTCTTTATTGGGAGGATACACACTACTAGGAAAGGGAGACCAAGGCACTATTTAAACAGATTACCAGACGGGATTCATCTCGACATCAAGACAATAAAAATATGGGCTGAACAGATCGAACGCTTCCACCTTAAACCAACTCTGGAGAATTAAAATTGCTATACCTATGTGGGGACTGTGCAGAACATCTGCCGCATCTCTCACCCGATACGAATATTCGCGTTTACTAAGTCGATGCGATCGCGTAATATCATTAATTAAATTATGGAGTCTATTTAATAATGCTTTTGGATAGGATCTGTGCAGAACAACTGCCATAATCCAACCAAACTTGATATAAGATTAGTATAAGTATATGCATTTCTATATAAATAATGCTTCTGGATAGGATCTGTGCAGAACAACTGCCATAATCCAACCTGAGCGTTATGGGTCTATCTTCCTCTCTCTCTCTTTTCTTTTTCCCCTCATGCCTTTCTCTCCTCTTGCACTTGCATTGTTTGTCGGATGACTATTATTACATACCATCGTACTTTAAGTAGAGGCAATGCGGTATAGAATTCAATGCGATTACGGATCTGTGCAGAATATCTGCCATAATCCCACATCCTATTTAGTACATTCATTGTGGAAATTATGCCTCCTTAACTGGTATACTATAGATTTTGATTTATTCATAATTGAAATTAAGTCCTTATCTGTGCAGAACACCTGCCATAATGAGGCGCTTGATTAACAATTTTGGCGATATATTGCTAGTATGAATTTCCTGTTACTAACCTATTGTGGATAACCCATTGTGGAATGCATATGACCTCCTCTCTCCCTCAAGCATTATCCCACCCTAAGCAGCACTGAGTAATGAATGTCCCGGCCCTGAATAGTTGGAAGGAGCTGAACAAGATAAAAGGACTTAAAATATTGCATTTAAATACTAGATCCCTACTTCCAAAAATTGATAATATAAGGCAAGATATTCTAACGGAAGAACCAGAAATCTTGGGAATTTCAGAAACATGGCTCAAAAGTTCTATTCCTTCAGACCTCATAGAAGCATACAATTATACCTTAATAAGACAAGACAGACTAACCGCAACGTCTGGTGGCGGGCTCTGTCTTTATGTCAGGAAAGACTATAATGTAAGTCAGTTAAGCTCAGCTGTACTGATGAATAATGACAATATTGAGGCGCAGGCAATTAGTGTATATAAAGAGAATATAAGGACCAAACTTGTCATCAACCTGTATAGAAAACCAAGTGGAAACTTAGATAGCTTTATTAACTCACTAGGTGACCTTATCGCTAGCGCAAAGGAAGAAATTAAGACTAAAAATTATGATATCATTATTTGCGGCGACTTCAATATTGACATATCAAACAATACTGACTGCAAAACAAAGCTGCTAAAAAAGTTTAGTAAAGAACAAGATTTAAACATACTTATGAATGGAATTACTAGATTCGGGCTACAAAAAAACACTATAATCGATCTTTTCTTGGTGCAAATCAAAAAAGAAGTTTCCTGTGGCACCATTAATTACAACATCTCTGACCATCAAGGTATCTACCTAAATATCAAAAGTCAGAAAGTAAGACATGAGAAAAAAGAGTTCTTTGGTAGAGACTATAGGAACTACTCCAGGGATATTCTACATATTGAATTGAATAACGAACAATGGACTGAATATTATGATGCTAATAATGTGGATGAGCAATGGGATATTCTATTTAACAAATTAATCAGAATTAGTGACAAAATAGCGCCCCTAAAGAGATTTAATCTACGTAAAGATAGGCCAGAATGGTATACAGATGAGCTAGTTGGACTAGGAGTTGCCAGAGACAAAGCATTCAAGAAACTCCACAGAAACAAAACTATTGAGAATAGGGATTTAGCTAGGGTAGCCAGAAACAATTTTAATGACCTACTAAAAAGAAGCAAACGAGAGTACTTTGTCAGACTTTTAGAAGAGAACAAACATGACAGCAAGAAATTCTGGCGTATCATAACCGAAATACAAAACAAGCAGAACAATACTATCACACATTTAAAGGATGAGGATGGAACTACCCTGACTGGGGCAGACTTGGCTGAACACGTCAACAAATATTTCTGTGACATTGGGCTAAATATACAAAAATCCATTCCAAACAAACCCCCTATAATAGACAGAGAAATAGTTAGAGTCCCTATGGAATTCTCCATGCCTACCGCTAACGTGCTGGCTGAAAGAATTTCCCAGATTAACATAAGAAAATCCTCCGGTTGTGAAAAAATCAGTGCAAAAATATATAAGGATGCAGCCTCGGATCTGATCCCACAACTGCTCACACTTTTCTATAAGTCGATCGAGACTGGTATTTTTCCAACAAAGTGGAAGATGAGTATAGTCAAAGTAATACCGAAGATAAAACACCCGAGAACGGCAAATGATACAAGGCCAATAAGCCTGATGCACATGTTTGGAAAAATGCTTGAAAAAATAGTAGTGGATAATTTATACCAATATCTCGAAAACAATAGTCTATTGACGCAAGACCAATATGGCTTTAGAGCAGGAATGTCTACTAGTGATGCCCTATTTAAGCTAATTTATGATATCGATAGAACAATTAACTCTAATAATTATTTAACCGCCACCTTTATAGACTTCAGTAAAGCCTTTAACAGTGTTCAACATGGTATTCTATTGGAAAAACTGAACAATATGGGCGTCACTGATAAATATAGTTCATGGATCAGCTCTTACCTTGGTATGCGGTCACAATATGTAAAAATAGATAACTTTAAGTCAAGACCCTGCCCTGTACCATGTGGTGTCCCCCAGGGATCTGTCTTAGGCCCACTATTATACTTAACATATGCAAATGATTTTAAAAACCTCCAAATTAATAGTCACATTATCCAATATGCTGACGACACCATTTTGTACCAGTCTGGACCCAACATGAACCAACTTGCTATTAATATGGGGAACGACCTGGTTAAGTTCAAGGACTGGTCTATCCGCAATAAGATACTCATGAATATGAATAAAACAAAATGTATGATATTCAGTAAAAAGAAAATTCCTAACCCCCCTCCAATACAAATCGAAGGTGTAGACATTGAATATGTTGGCAGCTATGACTACCTAGGTATTACTCTAGACAGTAGGATGACCATGAATTTACAGTATGACAAAATGATCCGAAACTTAAATAATAGAATCTATCAGCTAGGCATTATGAGGCAATACTTGACCACAAGTGCAGCAATCTGCCTTGTGAAATCCCTAATCTTATCCATCCTCGATTACTCTTTGCTCTTTTTAACTCCAATTGGTATTGGCAAAACTAATAAAATCCAACGTCTACAGAACAAGGCTCTGAGAATAGCCCTAAAATGCCCTATTGAAACCCCGACTATTGAATTACATACAACCGGTAAAGTAATGAACATTAACAATAGAAAAAAATTTTTGCAAATAAATCTAGCGAAGAAGCTCACACAATGTGAGAGATTTATCAACCAGCCAGCTCGCCATACTAGACGTGGGGATGCTATAACCCTGGCCCAATTCCAGCCTAAGAAAGAAAAAAACAGACAATCCATTAGCTACCAATTATGCCAAACCTGGAATGACACGGCCCCGAATATCAGGAATATGGAACCCCTTGCAATTAAGACGTTTCTGAAAAAAGAATACATCCCGAGAGAGCCCGATTAGTAAGCCAGTAAGCCATTAACCGCTCTTACTCCCATAAAACACGGAACCCACGATTCCTACCCAAATATGCCCCTTTCTAATATGACATTCTATCCATAGCTCACCTGGTCTTCCCCCTCGACCGACCACACTAATGTAATTACTAACAACGAACTGCTAATTTTCTATATATCTTTGGATTTTGAATATGGTATCATTGTAACTGTTAAATAGGCAGGCAGTGGGAACATCGTCACTGCGACGACGCTGATGTCTATCCTGCAATAAATTCTGTTCCAAAAAAAAAAAATATAAGTATGATTAGTGAGACTTTTGTTCTATTAGAAAGTGTAAATGTAATGCAGTAACCTGTGACACCACCTAGTGAAAGCCAAGTTCTACGGTAGTGCCACCTGGTGAGAACAAAAGGCATAAACCATTCATGTGAGATCACATATGTAAGATCACAATCATCTCACCCAGACCTCATAGTTCTGATCTCACATCTATGAGAAGTTTCTGAGCTCACTGAGATATCACAGCTGTTAGCTAAATGTGAGCTAGAACTTGTGAGCTCACACTGAGATCACACTGAAACCATTCATGTGAGATCGCATATGCAAGATCACAAACATCTCACCTAGACCTCATAGTTCTGATCTCACATCTATGAGAAGTTTCTGAGCTCACTGAGATATCACAGCTGTTAGCTAAATGTGAGCTAGAACTTGTGAACTCACACTGAGATCACACTGAAACCATTCATGTGAGATCACATATACAAGATCACAAAAAGCTCACCCAGACCTCAACGTTCTGATATCACATGTGTGAGACGTTTTTGAGCTCATAGCGAGATCTACATGAGCTCACTTCCTAGCTGGGATACATGTGCCATAGGCCTGTATGCAGGCCAACCGCTTACATCAACAAAAATACAAAACAATATTTACTGCTCAAAACAGCAAAAGCATGGCTTTCCTCTGGTTCATTTTGCTTCGAAATCATTTCTTAATTGTTGTTAATGATAGTAACAGCCCAACAAAAGGGGACTAAAGCCATTAGATCCTGAGTTTATGGTCCTTCGTTTTCTCTAAGCCTGCCGGAAACAAGCTGAGGGAAAGCCGAGGCTTGTTCCTGGCAGGCTTAGAGAAAACGAAGGACCATAAACTCAGGATCTAACTGCCTAACAGCTGTGGAGTCCCACCCATGTACGAAATCAGTGCCAGCTGTCGATATCTCGAGCCAAACAGAATATTCCGAAAGTTACCTATAGACGAGGCCCTCAGTCTAATTAACCTAATATTGGCTATAATTGGCTACAATTACATTTAGTTATAATCATACCTTGGCCATAATTATATTAGTAATTATCATACCTTAGTCATAATTATAGTTGAGCATTTATCCTATACCACTTACTTCACTGTAACACATTTTAATCTCATTTTTTCACAGCCTAATCAGTAATATTATATATTCAAGGGAAGGGATCCTGAGCTCTGATAAGACTGGATGCATCAGCTTCCCTACCTTACTGTATTCCAAGTACATGTATATTCAATTAAATTGATTTTACCAAACATTGTGTGAGGTTGTGCTTTCTTGAGTAGCCTAACTTTACTGGAATTTACCTATTTCTTCCCCACCATTGACACCGCAAAACACACTATCAACACAAGTCACAAAATTAATTTAAAGTGTTTCAGACGAAAATAAAGTTTAAAATACAGTTCAACCTAACCAAACAGATTGCTAGAATCAATGCTATGCCGAATATACTCGAATTTACCTAGTATTGGCTAAATTGTAGCCTAATTTAGCAGAATTTACTAAATATGTATAGCTGCCAATTGTACATTTTCTGGAAATCCGATCCATATATAATATGAGATATTACTACCAGCGGAAAGAGCATTGAAAACCACTTCAGAAAATGGCCTTTGATGTATCTTTACCCCCTAGAAAAATTGATTCTAGCAATCTATTTTGAACTTTATTTTCGTCTGAAATTTGGGTTGTGTGAGAGAATTGGTGAAGATGAATTCTATATTTTCTGAGATTCTGACCCATGTATGTATAGCAGCAAAACAACCCACACTGACCATGTGCTTACTTCCTGGACTGTAGGATGTATCTTACCTAAATCCAGGATGTCAATTAACACTCCAGTCCTAGAACCATCAGCGTTTCTGAAAATATTGCAATAATAATAATAGTCCATTAGTATATTTTTCGTAATGGATGCATCTTAAAGTATCATTAAACGGAAAGCTCTAGAAATTTTAATAAAACATAAGATCACGTTTATTATGCTCTCTCTATTATCACATCACCTTATCAAGCCAGCCTATCCGATATACCGCCAGCCTCTCTCCCTCTACTTAATATTATACCAAATAGAAGCTACATCCCCACCTCCAGCACACAGTTAGTTTTCTCTCTTCTAGAATGCAGGAAACTAGTTCTCAGAACAGGGGCAATGTATGGCGTAGTTGCTTCAGGTCATTAACCCAGCACTTCATGCGTGACTTTCAGAAAGATGTATGTTGTTGTTGTCCTACTTAGGGAGGATTTTAAGCCCTACCACACAAAGTAAGATTGAAAATGTAAGGGTAACGATACACCTTTGCGTCGGCATCACCCTGGTGGCGCTTACTGTTGTTCTTCTACAAAACTAGATTAATAATGCAAGTAGCAATACACACATAGAGAGAATGGAACGTATGAGTATATGAGGCGCCAAGTGTTACCTACATAATTCAGTGTTTTTCTGGTAGTCAGACAGACCGAATTTTAAAATACAACCAAAAAACTTTTTTAAAAACTGACACCAAATAAATAAATGCTGGTACAGAATAAATAAATGCAGTGGACAAAATTAAAAGGTATAATGACCGAATTAATAAATACAGACCCAAATTAATAAATAGTCACCAAATTAATAAAATAGAGATACAAAATTAATAAATACATAGACAAAATTAACAAATAGTCACTAAATTAATAAATACACATACCAAATTAAAAAATAATCACCAAATTAATAAATACAGTGACCGAATCAATAAATGCAATGACCAAATTAAATTGTCAAGACCAAATTAAAAGATCTGATACCAAATTAATAAATACACTCACCGAATTAATAAATACACTCACCAAATTGGTAAATACACTTGCCAAATTAATAAATACACTCACTGAATTAATAAATGCAGTCACCAAATTAAAATGTACAGATCAAATTAAAGGTATAGACACAAAATTAATAAATCACTTCACCAAATGAATAAATACAAACACGGAATTAATAAATAGGTCTGGCATTTTTTAATTTGGTCCCGCCTCAGAAATAATTAATCTGTGTCACTCCTTTTAATTTGGTCTTTACATTTTAATTTGGTCACTTTATTTTTTAATTTGGTCCCTTTTGTGACCTTTTTATTTTTTAATTTGATGTGTGTATTTATTAATTTGGTATCTCTATTATTAATTTGGTGAATATTTATTAATTTGGTATCTTTATTTATTTATTTATTTGGTGTCTGTATCTATTAATTCGGTTGTTGCACCCTTTAATTCTGTCCTTGTATTTATACATTCTGCATTTATTTATTCTGTCCCAGCAGTTTAAAACAAGTTTTGTCAATGTATTCATTAATTTGGTCAGTCTATGTACCAGAAAAAGACTGAATTATGTAGGTAACAGTTGGCACCTCATAGTAACGAGCCGGCAATAATCGAAAATTTATTGGACAAGATTCATCCGCATAAGCACAATGCCAAGCACGATTGCTAAGCACGATTGGATGAATCAAATGCTTATGTGGAAGAACCAAGTCCAATGAATTTTCGATTATTGCAGGCGAGTTCCATTCTATATTTATTATATGGGCATAAAACTGTGACGAAGTAGTTCATATAGTATACGTACTATATGAATATTTTTATAGCACCCCAATTATAGCACCTGTCAAGAGGGATGCATGTATAATAAAAAAAGCATTAATTAAAGTAGATAAGATCACCACGCAGATGATTTCATTACTTACAAAGTTTTCTTAAACGGCTACATTTAAGTAGCATAAATCGCAGTGAAGAGAAACGTTATAATCCATAATGTACCATAATGTAGCATACATTAATGCCATATGAAACCATAATATAATTTATCATGATATAACATAGTACAACAGTATTAGGGTCAGTTTTCTCAAGTGTGCTGTTTTGCCACATAGGGGTGTGGGAGAGGGGCAAATTTGGAAAGTATCTCAAACTGTTATTGAACAATATGGCTGTAACATAGGGTTTTTACACTTTCAGGAAAACTTTATTCCAACAAAATCGGACTATTGATGTTGAGAATAATTGAGGAAGTGGAAATGTTTCTGGCTCTTCATGGCTTGGGGAGGAGGGATCTGGCACTTTAGTTAGTCAAATACGGAGGTGTATGGCAAGCCATTTGTGTAATAATTTGACAAACACTGTTTATCATTCGATAAACACTGTTTATCAACCTAAAACACTGTTTTTCAATTGAAAAACAGTGTTTTACCATGAAAAACAGTGTTAATCGAATGATAAACAGTATTTATAGAGCTAAAACAATGTTTCTCAATGTAAAACAGTGTTTCTCCTCGATAAACATAGTTGTTTGGAAAATTTTGTATATCAAGTGATAACAGTACTTTCTAAGCAAAAGTTTGATTAACAAACTTTGAAAAGTGAGAAACAGTGTTTTTCCTCGATAAACAGTGTTTCTCACAGTAAAACATTGTTTATCAGCTGATAAACACAGATTTTAAATAATGATCCTTGTTCTTTAATTTGATATCGAAGTTTCTCCTCTATAAACAACATTTCTCCTCGATAAACATTGTTTCTCCTCGATAAACATCGTTTCTCCTCGATAAACATCGTTTCTCCTCGATAAACATCGTTTCTCCTCGATAAACATCGTTTCTCCTCGATAAACATCGTTTCTCCTCGATAAACATCGTTTCTCCTCGATAAACATCGTTTCTCCTCGATAAACATCGTTTCTCCTCGATAAACAACGTTTCTCCTCCAGAAACATCGTTTCTCCTTGATGAACACTGATTTAATTTGATAAACATTGTAGTCCCTCAGTGTAGTCCCTCTACCCACTGGTTGTATGGTGGCCAACCCTCTGGTTGCCAACATCCTGGTTGACCACTACCCCTGGTTGCCCTACACTCAGGGCATCCTGGATTAAGGGCAACTTGGGTAGGTGGGCAACCAGGGAAGTTGGTGTGCAACCGGGAAGCAGGTGGGCACCTGGGTGGGCAACCAGGGAAGTTGGTGGGCATCCGAGAAGTGGATGGGCAACCTGATAAGCAGATGGGCAACCAGGGAAGCAGGTGGGCAACCGGGTGGAAAACTGGTTAAGCCAATGTGCAACCAGGAAAGCGGACGGGCAACTCAGCAAATGGTTGGGCAACCAGGTGAGCAATCAGATTGGTAAGTGGGTGCAACTGGGTGGGCAACCGGGTCACAGGTGGGCAACCTGGTCGGCGGATTGGCAACCGGGGAACCTGGTGGGCAACCGGGGCAGTAGATGGGCAACTGGGGAACCTGGTGGGCAACCGGGGCAGTAGATGGGCAACCGGGAAGCAAATGGGCAACCAGGTGAGCAATTGGATTGGTAAGTGGGTTGGCAACCGGGTAAGCGGATGAGCAACCGGGTGAGCAATTGGATTGGTAAGTGGTTTGGCAATCAGGGAACCGGGTGGGCAACCGGGGAACCAGGTGGGCAACTGGGGAAGTTGGTGGGCAACTAGGAAGCGGATGGGCAATCGGATAAGCAGATGGGCAACCAGGGAAGCTGGGTAAGTCAGGAACCAGGGAAGTCGGGCAACCAGTATTGGTGGGTAACGTTAGTGGGCAACAAGAGTTTAGGGCAACCACCGTTAGTGGGTAACCATAGTGTTGGATAACCTGGGGTAGGCCTGGAGGGCAACTTGGGGTAGCGGGCAGCTAGTGGGCAACATGAGTGTTGGACAACCATGGGCAGTGGGCTACACTGTTGGTACAGGGAAAACAGTGTTTATCAAGGAAAAACATTGATAAACACACTGTTTCTCATCGATACCGATATCAGAGTTTTAAATGTTATAAACAGTGTTTCTTCCAGTTTACCTGGTTGCCCATCGGCTTCCCAGTTTACCTGGTAGCCCATTGGCTTCCCGGTTGCTCACTCACTTCCCTAGTTGCCCATGCGGTTGCCCAGCCACTTCCCCAGTTGCCTAACTTCCCCGGTTGCCCACCTACCCAAGTTGCTCTTAGTCCAGGATGACCTATCCCAGTTGGGCAACACAGGTTAGCAGGGAACCTGAGTGTTTATTGAGAAGAACCAGTGTTTCTGGAGGAGAAACAACGTTTATCAAGGAGAAACGCTGTTCCAGGAGGAGAAACGCTGTTCCAGGAGGAGAAACGCTGTTCCAGGAGGAGAAACGATGTTTATTGAGGAGAAACGATGTTTATCGAGTTGAAAGGATGTTTATCGTGGAGAAACGATGTTTATCAAGGAGAAACGCTGTTTATCAAGGAGAAATGCTGTTCCAGGAGGAGCAACCCTGTTTATCGTGGAGAAACGATGTTTATCGAGGAGAAGCGATGTTTATCTAGGCGAAACGATGTTTATCGCAGAGAAACGATGTTGATCGAGGAGAAACAATGTTTACCGAGGAGAAACAATGTTTATCTTGGGGAAACAATGTTTATCTTGGGGAAACGATGTTTATCGAGGAGAAACGATGTTTAGCGAGGAGAAACGATGTTTAGCGAGGAGAAACAATGTTTTTCAATATGAAAATAATGATATCAAGCTGAAATATTGATATTGGTCGATATACAAGGTTTCCTCAAACAACTCTGTGTATCAAAGAGAAACCCTGGTTTACCTTCAGAAACACTGTTCATCGACCTAAACATTGTTTTTCAATGGGAAAACGCTGTTTATCAAGCTTAAACACTGTTTATCAATTGACAAACAATGTTTTAGCTTGATCAACAGTGTTTTTCAATTTGAATATTGATACCACTTGAAAGACAGAGTTTTGAGGTAAAACATTGTTTTTCAAATGACAAACACTGTTTTAGGTTGATAAACAGTGTTTATCGACCGATAAACAGTGTTTATCGAATTATTACACAAATGGCTTGCCATAGAGGTGGATTTTACAATGTTCATATTTCATTTTTTGTATATAAATGATGTTCAGCCTCACTGCGCATGTCTATCACAGTGCATTGTCAGATAGATTCAGTTCAAATCTGACACAAAATGATATTTAGCAACAATTTTTTTCTGTCTGGTTGTTTTTGTGACAGGGTTTCTAAACCATCATTATTTGTACTTGGAGGACCCCTTGAATCCTTTTCAATAATGCAAAAAAAACCCTTTATGTGAATAATCCTTTTCAGTAATGAATATATATACCCGTGAGCCCATGTCTAGGTTAAAATTGATTTGCGAAATGACTATGTATCTTCATTGTACTTGACTACTAGTGAAACCATTGGACATATTGATTTGCTGTATAAGGGTCAGAATTTCAGAAAATGTACAATTCACCTTCGCCAATCTTCGCCTAATTTAGCAGCATTTACTAAATGTATAGAGCTGTCAATTGCGCATTTTCGTAAAAGCTGACCCATAAACATTCTAAATAAAAAAAAGGTCTTCACTTAATATCACTCATGGCTGTTTTAGCTTAACCGATTCTAGCTTAAAATTCTTGTAAAAACATATATATAAGAGTAGCAAAATATTGATGAATTCAGTTCTATAAGTCGTGATATGAAGAAATCTGGTATAGTTTGTTTTGTCATATTGAGCTGAGAATACAGCTTTAAATAGTATGACGTTAGGAAATTCCCACTTTGTTTGACTCCGAGATACATAAATACAATACCGGAATGAAAAGACATGCAAAACCACCACAACTCATGGGTGGCTGTTTTCGCTCAACCGATTCTAGCTTAAAATACTTGTAAAAACATATATAAGAGCAGCAAGATATTGATGAATTCAGTTCTATAAGTTGTGATATGAAGAAATCTGGTATAGTTTGTTTTGTCATATTGAGCTGAGAATACAGCTTTAAATAGTATGACGTTAGGAAATTCCCACTTTGTTATTTGTCCATGGGTTACTAGGTTATGACATATTTCCATGGTCACTGATCCAAAACGCCATACATATGTTTATACAGATCCTCTACTAGGGAAATAACATACATATTAAACTTACATAAATGAAATCTGACTAGAAATTTGAGTAGAGATACTTTCAGAGGAAATTTCTCCTGATAGAATTTGGGCGTATACAATGCAATTTGCTCCACAAATAAAGGTGTTTCACTTGAGGCGCTAATTCAGGCACTAAATTAAATGAATGAGTCAGAGGTACTCGATGTTGGTTGTTCAAAATCTGGCAAAGCAAGGCCCTTTTATTGACATGTTCAAGAATATAAACCTTACACAAATGGAATCACATGGGAAAGGCCCACTTGGGGAAATAAGAACCTGTTGAAATATTTAACTCCTCATGCATTGAATAAACCAAGTGTATGTGTTATGGAGTTAATAGAAAATGATGTAAGATGAATGTTTGTATAACTTAAAACTTAAAAGTTGAGATTATATGTAAGATAAAGGTAATTATTATTATTATTATTATTATTATTATTATTATTATTATGGAACTTTTATTCACCGAAACATATACATGTATAGTAATATAAATCAAGAAGAGGACAGTTTCGTTCTCCAATGGAGGTCTTCCGAGTAGCCCTTTTAAATTAAGCATGGCAATAAAGGCTGTAAAATAAACTATCAGTAGTATAGTTTTGTATACAATATTGCGTTGACATTATTTACTTAGTGGTAGGTAATGTGTTTTGTTCAAATTTACAGTTGTAACAACTTAATCATAGGTTCAGTACATTGTGGCTGTGTGTGTAGGCTTAGCCTTTGAAGGGCTCTTGTCCCAATGTTTAAGGGTTCGCTCCTGATGGTGAGCCCTCGCTGAGCATGTATGGGTCAGATTTTCAGAAAATGTACAATTGGCAGCTGTATATATTGAGTAAATTCTGCTGAATTAGGCTGCAATTTCTGGAATAATTGGAATAAATTCTGGAATATTTGGGATTGTATTCATACTAGCAATTCGGTTTCCGGGCCTAAAACAAGCCGTTTTAATCCGATTATAATGACATTTTGTGGTCTTAATGGAATTATAATGACACTGTGCGGTTTGAGGCGAGAGGCTTCACTTGAAGGGTCCCTCTCAACTTTTGGCCTAGACTGAGTTTACATTGACTAACTACAAACCCAACATACTAAACACATTAACTGTGTTACACCATAGTACTGAATGTATTGTATTTAAAGATTTTTATTCAGCCACAATCATTTTGCAACAGGTACAATATTCTCAGATGTTGCGGATATGATTCTAAATATTTATTCACAAATTCTAGTCATACAAAAATACATATATATCTATTGTTTATATAATAAAAATAATGTAGAATAATGGTAAGAACCGCGCACTTAAGCAGTGGAAAGAGATTTAGGAAAGAATATAATCCATCCTAGCGTTTGTGTCATATTCATACAGGGCATGGATCCTTTTTATGTATATATCAAACATTCCTATTATCTTTATTACTGTTAAGATTTTTTCATTCAATTTGTCAACAAATAACCACTGCTCTACTTAGGGTCGATCACATAATAAATACATCATACCCCCTTCTCATCACGTGTGTGGTTAATATAAAATCGATACGATAGAAAAAATGTATGGGTTACATATCGAACTTCCTTATTACAAATACGTTAAACACTTGTGTTACTGGCTCTGCGCTTTTGAAAGGGAAAAAAATAGACGGAACATCAAAAGTAATAAGGAATTAACTGGAAGTAGCTCCAAATGGGCCTTTTCTGGAATCTATTTGTCACCAGGATAGCAACCAGCAGTACAAATATAAATATTTACTCTCTTATGCTTTTTAAATCTGCACAGAGTTTCCCCATGCGTCTGACCACTCTTTTTTGGCTGAGGACATTTTGTTTTGGTACAACACAGTTGTACACTTGTTTTCTAATTCAGCTACTACATGTTTGAATGGAATATTTCCCTGATAAAAGAGCTTTTGCCTATGAATAAAGAATTTTACATGGAGAATAATCCAGTTTTCAATCTTTGTACTTCTCTCATTTATGTCTATTCTAAAGAAGATATCCCCTGGTTTAAAAACAACTCTGTTGTCTCTACTGCTGAACAACTGTTCTGCATTTTTAGATGAGTTTAAGTGACCCATCCAGAGAAGCAAGCAGTGCAAGACGCCCCCCATTGGCATATTATAGAAATATATTGCAGATGCAAGATATACATTTATGATAATTTGAATCCTTAAATTGCCTGTGGCCAACACCAGGAACTTCATAGATAATTTATTTTCCCCATTCTCCTCATTCACCATGATCAAATTAAGGGAGAAAAGTCTGTTGGATAGGGTTTGGAGATGTAGAGGTTCTCTGTTATAGAGGTATGGGTGGCGGTCGTGAGCTTGTGTTTTTTTCGGCGAAAATGGTTTTCGCACGGGCCACAATTCGTTGAGCATATAAGTAACAGTATTTTCTCCCTAACTTATTTCTCACTCAACGAGAAGGGTTTGCGAAACAGACATATTTAGATCAGACATATAATTCACATAGCTGTCATACCAAATCAAAGAAAAAATCAAAATACAGTATCAACCAGGCACCATATTTCCCTAGTGTCATTAAACATGGGTCAATAAACATGGCTTGATAAACTTTGTAAAAGTGATAATGAGGTTCGTTTTGTACATATAATGACAGGTTACATTAAGGAACATGGACATATCTAATCAAGCCTTTTCCCAGGAAGTTCCGAATGGCATTATGTCAGTATCATATTATTATAATTTTTATAATCAAATTTTTATTCAAGTTTGTCAGATACAAGAAAAGGACATGCAATTCTAAAGTTAGACATGCTAAGGTTAGATCTTCCATCTGGCCCTAGTCCGACACTGACATTAATTACATAACAAATAGCTTTGATCATTTTTACATTCATAGTGTCATTCAATTGACTTATAGTACATAAACAGTTAAAATCAGATCATGTTATCCTTCACATTAATACAATGAAATTTTCATTAGAAAAAATGAACGTATCGATACTGAACGCATCGTATAATTATATAGATATTGGTCAAAGCATTTGGCTACTGAAAGCTGCACTCACAATCCAACCTAACTAATACAGGGTTAGGACACAGGTCTAGTCCCACCCACTTTTTTCCCACATGAATTGTTAGTTTTCAAAACAAACAATGTATAAGGGTAGGCCTAGGCCATGTGATCTAACCTTTTTAGAATATGTTTGGGCTGTAAACATAAAGATGGAAGTTTTAAACCTCCACAACCACTTCCTCCACAACCACCACCACCACAACCACCACCACCACCACCTCCACCACAACCACCTCCACCACTGCCCCTCCTGCCCAATCAACACCACTGGCTCCACCACCACCACCTCCTCCACCACCTTCCTCACCCTACTGTGAAAGACAGAAAAATAACATTCAAGTGTTCTTATAATGCCTCTTCCCATATGCACCTCAAGTAGACGTAGCCATGCTATCTTTATGCCATTATATATTATTATTCATATTATTTGATAATTATGTTCCTTATAATTACATTCTGCACAGGGTTGGGTTGTTGATTCTGCAGAAGCTGGGACTCATCCTCAACCACCTCCGCCACCACCGCCTCCACAACCACCACCACCGCCCCCTCCTCCCCCACCTCCACAACCACCCCCTCCTCCACCACTGCCCCCTCCTCCACCATCACCCCCTCCTCCACCAACGAATACACCCCCCGAGCGTCCACCTCCTCCTCCACTTCCCTGTCCACCCTTACGACAACAACAACAATAGATACATAACAAGATTAAACACACCACAACGATAGGAACTCCAATCACCAATACAATAATAAGTGCAGATGAAGCCATCTTTCAGTAACGGGATGAATTGGTTCTTGTTCAAGATTCCTGGAATGAAAAAAATAGATTTTCTTGAGGAAGTGTGCAATACTGGAGAAGTGGAGCATTGAGCTGCATTCTCACCTATAATGGCTGAAGACCTTGACCTTGTACTTGAAACGGTCATACTAATAAAGAATTATAATATATAAATCCCATACTAATATATGACTGTGTCTATTATCTATCATATCTATGCCTGCATTACTATTACATTTTGAAGTTCTGTTACTACTGCGATAATGGACAGTTGAAGACGGAGTGGCCTTTCAGCCACTCTCCTTTATTTAATAATGTAAAGATACTTTATTAAAATGTGAAGATACTCCCTAAAAAGATACTCTAGTAGAAGAGCTTCTAATAGAAACATAGTTGTAACCTCCGCAGAATTGTGTCAAATTAATAAATATTAGATAATCTTGTATTACATGATTAGAAAGAATATATCTTTTGGAATTCACATGACTGTGAATTTAAATTCTAACTACACACTGATTTTTTGATATGTAACTACACAATCATTTTATTATATCTTTTCCCATGTTAAATATTATTTAAAGGGATACTAGGAAGATCTCAGCGTATGAAATACATTGAGAGGGACCATTCCTTTTCAGTATCGCATTATAACAGAAATGTATATGTTTATTGAATAAAAGTTTTATATATATACTGTCTCTGACTCAGATCCAGAACCACCTACCAGTATAACAATATTATCTTAAAATAGCGTGTAACAGTGGGAGGGGCAGATTATAGTTGGGGTTGAATTTGACTTGGAATATTCAGTAGCAGAGGTGATTGGTAGATTTCATTTTATTTTCATAGAAACACCCTTAAGTTACTTTACTTGAAAATCACCATTATTCTTGATTAAAATCCTTGATGATTTGTTAATTTTTAAGCATCATACGAAAATTACCCTAAACTTGGTCTCATCTAAAATTGGCTTGCTGTACAGGGCAAGGAATTGGTTAACAACCAAGGCCAAGCATGACCTGTATAAAATGGCCATTCTTCCAAATTTTGACTTCTGTGACTTCATTTATGATTCAGCTCCCAAATCCATACTACAAAATATGCAATCCAAGCAGAACAGGGCACTCAGAATAATATTTAATTAATAGAAATTTGACCTAGAGCAATGTCTGGCCTCATCGAATACACAGAGACAAACATATACTTAATATACAGATAATATTATGGAAAGCCGTTTATACATATAACCCAAATGTACAGAATTTTAGTAATACTTTTCCTAATTTACCTAACCATATTCCTGATTAGCCTTTTTCTTTTTGAACTGGCATCCTATTTCGGGAGAATTGGTCCAGCTCAGCGGCCAACCCGGAATGAATTAACCCTAAATCGGGAGAACTAGTAGGCTAACCAGGAAAATGAATAACGAATAAACCATTGAAAATGCATGCAAACTGGGGAAATTTTTTCTGGGTTAGCTGAGAACTGGCAAAAGAGAAATAGTGCTTTTCCAAAGTAGCAGGGTGTCTAGAGAATTAGATCTCAGCTCGGAGTGAATTAACAAAAGCTATGCCCCAATCAGGAATTGATGAAGTCAGTTCGCATGCATTTTCAATGGTGAAATCATTAGTCATTTTCCGGGTTAGCCTACTAATTCTCCAGATTTGGGGTTAATTTATAACATGTATAAATGGCTTTCCATATAATATAGATGACAGAAACCTGTCCACGAGGAGCCATGCCAAGGGTAGAAAGAATCTTGTAGTTCTTGTAGTTCTGAACTCAAAATTGTCCAAAATTAATTATTCTCTGATTTATAAATGTCAAAAAAGCTGGAATGAACTCAATGATGAAACCCACAAAATAGAGGACAAGCAGTCAAGATCTACTGGAATGTTCTGATTTTTGGAGAGTTTATCACCTATAGTTATATCGATCATTGTACCAAATTTAACGACAATATATGTAATATGTTCAAAATACAGTTCAACCTAACCAAATAGATTGCTAGAATCAATATAATGCCAAATATTCCCGAATTTACCAAGTATTGACCAAATTGCAGCCTAATTTAGCAGAATTTACTCAAAATAATACAGCTGCCAATTGTACATTTTCTGAAAATGATACCCATATATCATTTCAAATACAAATAAAGATGTTTATGAAGCCTTTTAGCAACAACAACTTAACAAAATTCCCCTAAACTTTGATCAAAGGACTTATAGATGAGTTGGAACAAAAGGTAGAAAATCTTGCATTTTGTTACCAACGTTTGCTGAGAGCGCAGCTTTAATTAGTAATAGAACTTAAAATTATCTCAAAATATGGTAAATACCATTTAGGGATTTGAATTTTGAAACCTAGTAATAGAACATACCCATTTACTGTAGAGATTAAACTTAGGTACCTGTAGCCTATAAGCATGTCAGCTTACCTTTCAGCGTGTAATGCCAAGTTGGACAGGTGAGCCTAACCCTGAACCTTTCCACACCTTCCTTAGTGCGCCACAACCTTTTCCTCAAGATGTCCTGGAATAACGAGGTAGTATTCAGAGCCTTTTTAAATGAGGCTAAGGTGAATTTGAGAGTATTAGAGTACAATAACATCATACAAGGTTACGGGGAAAAAAACGAAATCCTCGTATAAAATGATACAAGAGCTTGATGTCGAGACTTTGTTAATAGTTGCTAGGTGGCTGCTATTTTGTTAAGAACAAAGCATTTACGCTACTGATCTATCAGTGTGAAACGAGAGAAAATTACAGAAAAAAACAAAAAATATAAATTATAAGGGACACTGCATACTTGTTGTTTGGAACTGAATGAGCCTCGACGGCAGGATATGTTGAATGAAAACTTTTTTTAAAAAATAAACAAAAAAAAAGATGTCATGGAATGAAACTCACTGTCTGATGCTCCTGGTGGCAACTGCTTCAATACTTGCTTCACAACCTGGCCCTGGAGAAATGATTAGACAACATTAATATGGGTACAAATTCTGAAATGTAATTTGTATTTGCTTATTCAGGGGGCTTCTAATTAGATTAACCTGACATAAATTCATCAGGAAATTAATTGGAAGGTTAGGCCTAACAATCTTTATTTTTAAATTATAACAAAATAACATTTCAGAATAATTTTAAATAATGCATTTTTTAAACAATGGTTTGGATATGGCAACCTACGTTTTTTATGTCTGTTGTTGGCACAAAAATCAGTATTCTATATCACGATCGGGGTTGTACACCCTGGAACAGAGTGAAAACCGACCATAGTATAGCGTCACAAAGAAACCACGCATGAATTTAGGCGTATTTTTTTCAGAGGCTTCCTATTCACAGCGCATGATTGTCTCTTGTACTGACACCAGATGGCATGGGCGGTCGGAAAAGGACGCCAGGGTCGACATAACAATGCCGTAGCGTATACATACCGAGTATGTATACCATCGGTAAACATTATAAATTAATGCCATCTTATTTAACCCATTCAGGACAGCGCCGCCAACGTTGCATTATGCTTAACGACCAAGCGTGGGAAAAGAACATTCAATTAATGACGTCCTGAGTGAAATGTACACGTCCCGTCATGACGACGCTTCACCGCGTCCACTGCCCTCTGGATGACGCACATTCTAATAACGTCATCTGAATTAAGGACGGCCAATAACGTCACCACCATTGAATAACGTTGTTATTATGATGCTTTTTGGCAATACGCGTCCTTTCCAACGGAGTGCTTTATCGCATTACGCGTCCTGTGCGTGGGAGTGCTTTTACGCACTACGCGTCCTACACATGGGAGTGCTTTAAGGCAATACGCGGCCAAACGCATGGGAGTGCGTTAAGGCAATACGCGGCCACACGCGTGGGAATGCTTTAAAGCAATACACGGCCTGAATGGGTTAAAGCAGCTTAATCATCGAGAGAAACATTCACATTAAGTTACTAGGCAGACAAAATGATTCCCAAGATTGAATTTTCATACATCAAGCCCGTTGAATCCCGCTCCCATAGAGATTGGCCTGGCCGCGGTGCGATGTGTCGATTTAATGGCAAAAGTACAGAAGAAAACCGTTGATACGTCTTATACTAGGTGGCACGATCGGCATTCAAGGACCAGCGAATTGGTCAATGCCCAGTGGACTGTACTCACTAGGGGAGAATCAGGAGAAATTTGATGTGGTGCAACAGTAAATTTTGTCAATGTTCTATGACGCAATAATACTTACATGATTTATATTTATTCATGAAACATTTCTCAACTCTAAGTACGTCCTTTGCACATTGTGAATTGTGTAATTTGCAATTCAACAGTTCAGCAATTTTATCCATGACTCCCCCTAGCCAAAAATGAACTGCTGATGTTACCCTGGTGCATGAGGTCACATCCATTCGGGATGTCATTTGCTTAGGTTTGACAGTCAATCTGGTGGACATTGTAGCGAGTAAGGTAAATAAAGAGGTTGTTTCTGAATTTTTTTCTAAATATGAGATTGTGATATAAAAATAGGATGTAATTCGTGCAGCATTTAGGAGACTCTAAACAATGCCCTCTCGTTTTTACCAACCTGAGGATCTCTCTCGAAGCCTAGCGGCCTCTCGAGAGATCGGTAAAAACTTGTAGGCATCATATACAGCCTCCTAGACACTGTTCTCACTACATTCTATATTATTCTTATTCATTTATTTTCTTATTTCATGATTAAGAAAATATATAAAAAAAGTAATAGAATACTCCCCCTAGACAATTTATCTCCCCTGCATCCAAAGATACCAAAAAGATAATCTCAATCTAAGTATTGTAGCCTCTGGATGAACTTCTGGTTGAATAACTCATATTCAACATAAAATAAGAGAAAATATCAGTAAATCTTACTAATCTATTATATATAATGTTTACAATATTAATACATGTACACACATTATTCAACAATACTTCAACATTGTATAGGTTAGGTGAACAACCTATTAATATTTCAACATAGATTTACATTGCACTTCAATGTTGTGAAATGTATACTGTTATGTGTTCACTTACCTTATACTAAATCCCACTGCGATGAATTATTAGATTTTCCAAAGAGGTCTGTCACCTTGTGTAAATATGGTCTTTCAGGAATTAGAAACTCTATAATATATTCTAGCAAATCTGTGAGAAGACTATTTAGACATCCCTGAATGTTTCATTTATATATGAAACCACCGTCCTTCTGATCTTTCCCCATGGAATGGATTTTCCCAGTGTGTGTATTTAGTAAATTATGACAGCATAAAATTCCCACTCACCGTACCATCGTGCCTGGATGGTAGGTTAAGACCCTCGATGGTCACTGACCCCGAACACTGCCGAAGTCTGTCAAAAATATATGTAAGTCAAAGGTACATATATGTTAAAGATATATATATGCTGAAAATAGGAGTGTCCACTGATATTGTCCTCAAACTTTCAGGGATCATATCTCACTAACTAAGTTTTTTCATACAGTCGCTTGAAAATAACAGTGCTTTGGTATGGGAGTCTATGGGAAAATGTGCTGGGAAAATGTGCTATTCTTTTCAATCCAAGTTCAGGTGCAAGAATGAGAGGTTGGCGGGAGCATCCCTAGCAACAACCCAACATTCAGGTTGCAGTACATAATATAGACACATTATATATATTTTTGAGAAGGTTACATAATGTCTTTCTATATTTTAGCAAAATGTGGAATTTTTCTTTCTATTCTTTACTATGTAGAACAAATTGTTCACTGATTTCCCCCCAACGTTTTCTACACATATATTTGTATGCTACAGATTTATTTAAAAAAAACATGTCATGGGGGTCAATAAAAGGTCATCTATGTTGACTCAATTTCAGTAGCAGCTCATAACAAATATGAAATCTAGAAGATTCATCTCAAACTCAAAAAAACATATAACAAGACAGAAAACACAATCTTATATGTTGATAATCACACACAAAAACACCTACACTAGTGATAAAAACAGAATATGTCATGATGAAATAGGAGCTGATAGGTGGTGTGTGTGTTAACACTTGCATATTCGTTTAATAGGCATTTGCATGCCTCACTGCGCATGTCTATCACAGTGCATTGTCAGATAGATTCAGTTCAAATCTGACACAAAATGATATTTAGCAACAATTTTTTTCTGTCTGGTTGTTTTTGTGACAGGGTTTCTAAACCGTCATTATTTGTACTTGGAGGACGTCTTGAATCCTTTTCAATAATGAAAAAAAACCCTTTATGTGAATAATCCTTTTCAGTAATAAATATATATACCCGTGAGCCCATGTCTAGGTTAAAATTGATTTGCGAAATGACTATGTATCTTCATTGTACTTGACTACTAGTGAAACCATTTGACATATTGATTTGCTGTATAAGGGTCAGAATTTCAGAAAATGTACAATTCACCTTCGCCAATCTTCTCAAATAACCCAAATTTCAGATGAAAATACAGTTAAAAAATACAGACCAACCTAACCAAACAGATTGCTAGAATCAATGCAATGCCAAATATACTCAAATTTATCTAGTATTGACCAAATTGCAGCCTAATTTAGCAGCATTTACTAAATGTATAGAGCTGTCAATTGTACATTTTCTGAAAAGCTGACCCATAAACATTCTAAATAAAAAAAAGGTCTTCACTTAATATCACTCATGGCTGTTTTCGCTTAACCGATTCTAGCTTAAAATTCTTGCAAAAACATATATAAGAACAGCAAGATATTGATGAATTCAGTTCTATAAGTTGTGATATGAAGAAATCTGGTATAGTTTGTTTTGTCATATTGAGCTGAGAATGCAGCTTTAAAGAGTATGACGTTAGGAAATTCCCACTTCGTCATTTGTCCATGGGTTACTAGGTTATAACATATTTCCAGGGTCACTGATCCAAAACACCATATATATGTTTATACAGATCCTCTACTAGAGCAATAACATACATATTAAACTTACATAAATGAAATCTGACTAGAAATTTGAGTAGAGATACTTTCAGAGGAAAATTCTCCTGATAGAATTTGTGCGTATACAATGCAATTTGCTCCACAAATATAGCTGTTTCACTTGAATATATAACACAAACAACCTTTATGTGAATACAGTGTAAAATAGTGGAGAATCATCCAGTAATTCAGGCACTAAATTAAATGAATAAGTCAGAGGTACTTGATGTTGGTTGTTCAAAAGCTGGCAAAGCAAGGCCCTTTTATTGACAAGAATATAAACCTTACACGAATGGAATCACATGGGAAAGGCCCACTTGGGGAAATAAAAGAACATGTTGAAATATTTAACTCCTCATGCATTGAATAAACCAAGTGTATGTGTTATGGAGTTAATAGAAAATGATGTAAGATGAAAGTTTGTATAACTTAAAACTAAAATTATTATTATTATTATGGAACTTTTATTCACCGAAACATATACATGTATAGTAATATAAATCAAGAAGAGGACAGTTTCGTTCCCCAATGGAGGTCTTCCGAGTAGCCCTTTTAAATTAAGCATGGTAATAAAGGCTGTAAAATAAAGTAGTACAGTTTTGTTCATACAATATTGCGTTGACATTATTTACTTAGTGGTAGGTAATGTGTTTTGTTCAAATTTACAGTTGTAACAACTTAGGTTCAGTACATTGTGGCTGTGTGTGTAGGCTTAGCCTTTGACGGGCTCTTGTCCCAATGTTTAAGGGTTGGCTCCAGATGGTGAGCCCTTGCTGAGCATGTATGGGTCAGATTTTCAGAAAATGTACAATTGGCAGCTGTATATATTGAGTAAATTCTGTTGAATTAGGCTGCAATTTCTGGAATAATTGGAATAAATTCTGGAATATTTGGGATTGTATTCATACTAGCAATTCGGTTTCCGGGCCTAAAACAAGCCGTTTTAATGCGATTATAATGACATTTTGCGGTCTTAATGGAATTTTAATGACACTTTGCGGTTTGAGGCGAGAGGCTTCACTTGAAGGTTCCCTCTCAGCTTTGGGCCTAGACTGAGTTTACATTGACTAACTACAAACCAAACATACTAAACACATTAACTGTGTTACACCATAGTACTGAGTGTATTGTATTTAGAGATTTTTATTCAGCCACAATCATTTTGCAACAGGTACAATATTCTCAGATGTTGCAGATATGATTCTAAATATTAATTCACAAATTATAGTCGTACAAAAATAGATATATCTATCGTTTATATAAAAACAATAATGTAGAATAATGGTAAGAACTGCGCACTTAAGCAGTGTCGCAAAATTGATATTTTTTAAAGTGTTTATTTATCTAGATCGCTTTACTGGAATGCTTTGATTTTTAGGGAGTTCATCATTTATAGGTATATCAATCGATCTTAGGACAATGTATGCAATATATCCTTTCATTTTAAAGGTCCTCATATGGAGTAAATTCAGTTACTTTACTGTTTATTGCCCCCCAGAAATATTGTTAACATTTTTATTCAAAAATACAAATATCAAACTTAGAATCTAGAAAAACTATTAGATTATTAGGCTGTTCACTATCATTCGAATCCGCTTGATCTCATCTATTCAAATATGATAACATCTCAAAATCCATTTTTTGCGACTTATGACTCATTTTCCTAAAACGGATTACAATTATTATGGGTGGATCTTTTTTATGTATATATCAAACGTTCCTATTATTTTTATTTCTGTTGAGATCTTTTTATTCAATTTGTCAACAAATAACCACTGCTCTACTTGTGGTCGATCACATAATAAATACATCATACCCTCTTCTCATCGTGTGTGTGGTTAATATAAAATCAATACAATAGAAAAAATGTATGGGTTACATATCGAACTTCCTTATTACAAATACGTTAAACAGTTGTGTTACTGGCTCTGCGCTTTTGGAAGGGAAAAAAAAAATAGACCGAACATCAAAAGTAATAACGAATTAACTGGAAGTAGCTCCAAATGGGCCTTTTCTGGAATCTATTTGTCACCAGGATAGCAACCAGCAGTACAAATATAAATATTTACTCTCTTATTCTTTTTAAATCTGCACAGAGTTTCCCCATGCGTCTGACCACTCTTTTTTGGCTGAGGACATTTTGTTTAGGTACAACACAGTTGTACACTTGTTTTCTAATTCAGCTACTACATGTTTAAATGGAATATTTCCCTGATAAAAGAGCTTTTGCCTATGAATAAAGAATTTTACATGGAGAATAATCCAGTTTTCAATCTTTGTACTTCTATCATTTATGTCTATTCTAAAGAAGATATCCCCTGGTTTAAAAACGACTCTGCTGTGTTGCCTGCTGAACAACGGTTCCTCCACCTCCACAACCACCCCCGCCTCCGCCACCACCCCCTCCTCCACCAATGAATACACCGCCTGAGTGTCCACCTCCTCCTCCACTTCCCTGTCCACCCTTACAACAACAAAAACAATAGATACATAACAAGATTAAACACACCGCAACGATAGGAACTCCAATCGCCAATACAACAATAAGTAAAGTTGAAGCCATCTTTCAGTAACAGGATGAATTGGTTCTTGTTCAAGATTCCTGGAATGAAAAAAATACATTTTCTTGAGGAAGTGTGCAACACTGGAGCAGTGGAGCATTGAGCTGCATTCTCACCTATAATGGCTGAAGACCTTGACCTTGTACTTGAAAAGGTCATACTAATAAAGAATTATAATATATAAATCCCATATTAATATATGACTGTGTCTATTATCTATCATATCTATGCCTGCATTACTATTACATTTTGAAGTTCTGTTACTACTGTAATAATGGACGGTTGAAGACGGAGTGGCCTTTCAGCCACTCTCCTTTATTTAATAATGTAAAGATACTTTATTAAAATGTGAAGATACTCCCTAAAAATGTAAGGATACTCTAGTAGAAGAGCTTCTAATAGAAACATAGTTGTAACCTCCGCAGAATTGTGTCAAATTAATAAATATTAGATAATCTTGTATTACATGATTTGAAAGAATATATCTTTTGGAATTCACATAAATGTAAATTTAAATTCTAACTACACACTGATTTTTGAATATGTAACTACACAATCATTGTATTATATCTTTTCCCATGTTATATATTATTCAAAGGGATACCAGGAAGATCTCAGCATATGAAATACATTAAGAGGGACCATTCCTTTTCAGTATCACATTATAACAGAAATGTATATGTTTATTGAATAAAATTTTTCATATATATATACTGTCTCCGACTCAGACCCAAAACCACCTACCAGTATAACAATGTTATCTTAAAATAGCGTGTAACAGTGGGAGGGGCAGATTATAGTTGGAGTTGAATTTGACTTGGAATATTTACTAGCAGAGGTGATTCATTGATTGATTTCATCTTATCTCCACAAGATGGTACAGGAAAAATGCAACATAAAGATCTCCTTCTGCTACTACCCTAGCAGATCTTCCAGAAACACCCTTAAGTTACTTTACTCAAAAATCATCATCATTCTTGATTAAAATCCTTGATGATTTGTTAACTTTTAAGCATCATACGAAAATTACCCTAAACCTGGTCTCATCTAAAATTGGCTTGCTGTACAGGGCAAGGAATTTGTTAACAACCAAGGCCAAGCATGACCTGTATAAAATGGCCATTCTTCCAAATTTTGACTTCTGTGACTTCATTTATGATTCAGCTCCCAAATCCATACTACAAAAAATTGCAATCCAAGCAGAACAGGGCACTCAGAATAATATTTCATGAATAGAAATTTGACCTAGAGCAATGTCTGGCCTCTTCGAATACACAGAGACAAACATATACTTAATATACAGATAATATAGATGACAGAAACCTATCCACGAGGAGCCATGCCAAGGGTAGAAAGAATCTTGTAGTTCTGAACTCAGAATTGTCCAAAATTAATAATTCTCTGATTTATAAATGTCAAAAAAGCTGGAATGAACTCAATGTTGAAGCCCACCAAATAGAGGACAAGCAGTCAAGATCTACTGGAATGTTCTGATTTTTGGAGAGTTTATCACCTGTAGTTATATCGATCGTTGTACCAAATTTAACGACAATATATGTAATATGTTCAAACTAACTATTTCAACCTAAGCAAACAGATTGCTAGAATCAATACAATGCCAAATATTCCCAAATTTACCTAGTATTGACCAAATTGCAGCCTAATTTAGCAGAATTTACTCAATATAATACAGCTGCCAATTGTACATTTTCTGAAAATGTGACCCATATATCATTTCAAATACAAATAAGGACGTTTATGAAGCCTTTTAGCAACAACAACTTCACAAAATTGCCCTAAACTTTGATCAAAGGACTTATAGATGAGTTGGAACAAAAAGTAGAAAATCTTGCATTTTGTTACCAACGTTTGCTGAGAGCGCAGCTTTAATTAGTAATAGAACTTAAAATTATCTCAAAATATGGTAAATACCATTTAGGGATTTAAATTTTGAAACCTAGTTATAGAACATACCCATTTACTGTAGAGATTAAACTTAGGTAGCCTATAAGCATGTCAGCTTACCTTTCAGCGTGTAATGCCAAGTTGGACAGGTGAGCCTAACCCTGAACCTTTCCACACCTTCCTTAGTGCGCCACAACCTTTTCCTCAAGATGTCCTGGAATAACGAGGTAGTATTCAGAGCCTTTTTAAATGAGGCGAAGGTGAATTTGAGAGTATTAGAGTACAATAACATCATACAAGGTTACGGGGAAAAAAACGAAATCCTCGTATAAAATGATACAGGAGCTTGATGTCGAGACTTTGTTAATAGTTGCTAGGTGGCTGCTATTTTGTTAAGAACAAAGCATTTACGCTACTGATCTATCAGTGTGAAACGAGAGAAAATTACAGAAAAAAACAAAAAATATCAATTATAAGGGACACTGCATACTTGTTGTTTAGAACTGAATGAGCCTCGACGGCAGGATATGTTGAATGAAACCCTTTTTTTTTTAAAAAAAGAAAAAAAAAGATGTCATGGAATGAAACTCACTGTCTGATGCTCCTGGTGGCAACTGCTTCAATACTTGCTTCACAACCTGGCCCTGGAGAAATGATTAGATAACGTTAATATGGGTACAAATTCTGAAATGTAATTTGTATTTGCTTATTCAGGGGGCTTCCAATTAGATTAACCTAACATAAATTCATCAGGAAATTAATTGGAAGGTTAGGCCTAGCCATCTTTATTTTTAAATTATAACAACATAACATTTCAGAATAATTTTTAATAATGCATTTTTTAAACAATGCTTTGGATATGGCAACCTAGGTTTTTATGTCTGTTGTTGGCACAAAAATAAGTATTTTATATCACGATCGGGGTTGTACACCCTGGAACAAAGTGATAACCGACCATCGTATAGCGTCACAGAGAAACCACGCATGAATTTAGGCACATTTTTTTCAGAGGCTTCCTATTCACAGCGCATGATTGTCTCTTGGACTGACACCAGATGGCGTGGGCGGTCGGAAAAGGACGCCAGGGTCGACATAACGCCGTAGCGTATACATACCGAGTATGTATACCATTGGTAAACATTACAAATTAATGCCATCTTATTTAAAGCAGCTTAATCATCGAGAGAAACATTCACATTAAGTTACTAGGCAGACAAAATGATTCCCAAGATCGAACTTTCATACATCAAGCCCGTCGAATCCCGCTCCCATAGAGATTGGCCTGGCCGCGGTGCGATGTGTCGACTTAAATGGCAAAAGTACAGAAGAAAACCGTTGATATGTCTTATACTAGGTGGCATGATCGGCATTTAAGGACAAGCGAATTGGTCAATGCCCAGTGGACTGTACTCGCTATGGGAGAATCAGGAGAAATTTGATCTGGTGCAACAGTAAATTTTGTTAATGTTCTATGAAGCAATAATACTTACCTGAGTTATTCATTAAACATTTCTCATCTCTAAACACGTCCTTTGCACATTGTGAATTTTGTAATTTGCAATTCAACAGTTCAGCAATTTTATCCATGACTCCCCCTAGCCAAAAATGAACTGCTGATGTTACCCTGGTGCATGAGGTCACATCCATTTGGGATGTCATACGCTTAGGTTTGACAGTCAATATGGTGGACATTGTAGCGAGCAAGGTAAATAAAGAGGTTGTTTCTGATTTTTTTTCTAAATATGAGATTGTGATATATAAATAGGATATAATTCGTGCAGCATCTAGGAGACTGTAAACGATGCCCTCTCGTTTTTGAGAGGATCTCTCTCGAGGCCTAGCGCCCTCTCGAGAGATCGATAAAAACTTGTAGGCATCATATACAGCCTCCTAGACACTGCTCTCATTACATTCTATATTATTCTTATTCATTTATTTTCTTATTTCAAGACTAAGAAAATATATAAAAAAAAGTCATAGAATACTCCCCCTAGACAATTTATCTCCCCTGCATCCAAAGATACCAAAAAGATAATCTCAATCTAAGTATTGTAGCCTCTGGATGAACATCTGGTTGAATTACTCATATTCAATATAAAATAAGAGAAAATATCAGTAAATCTTACTAATCTATTATATATAATGTTTACAATATTAATACATGTACACACATTAGTGATGTGTTTCAGAAAAATGAGTCATAAGTCGCAAAACATAGATTTTGCGATACCATTATATTTGAAAAGATAAGATCAAGCCGATTCCAATGATAGTAAACAGTCTAATAATCTAATAAGTATTTCTAGATTTTAAGTTTGATATTTTCATTTTTGAAAAAAAAAAGTTTCCAATATTTATGGGGGTCAATAAACAGTAAAGTAACTAAATGTAGTCAATATGAGGACCTTTAAAACGAAAGGATATATGACATAGATTGTCCTGCAATTTGATACATCGATTGATATAGCTATGAGTGATAACCCCTTTAAAAATTAGAACATTCCAATAATGTGATCTTGTGAAAAAAAACACTTTGAAAAATATCAATTTTGCGACTTATGACTCATTTTCCTGAAACACATCACATTATTCAACAATACTTCAACATTGTATAGGTTAGGTGAACAACCTATTAATATTTCAACATAGATTTACATTGCACTTCAATGTTGTGAAATGTATACTGTTGTGTGTTCACTTACCTTATACTAAATCCCACTGCGATGAATTATTAGATTTTCCAAAGAGGTCTGTCACCATGTGTAAATGCGGTCTCTCAGGAATTAGAAACTCTATAATATATTCTAGCAAATCTGTGAGAAGACTATTTAGACATCCCTGAATGTTTCATTTATATATGAAACCACCGTCCTTCTGATCTTTCCCCATGGAATGAATTTTTCCAGTGCTTGTATTTAGTATATCATGACAGCATAAAATTCCCACTCACTGTACCATCGTGCCTGGATGGTAGGTTAAGACCCTCTACTGTCACTGACCCAGAACACTGCAGAAGTCTGTCAAAGGTATATAAAAATAAAAATTATATGTAAGTCAAAGGTATATATATATGTTAAAGGTACATATATGCTGAAAATAGGAGTGTCCACTGATATTGTCTTAAAACTTTCTGGGATCATATCTCACTAAGTTTTTTCATACAGTCACTTGAAAATAACAGTGCTTGGGTATGGGAGTCTATGGGAAAATGTGCTGGGAAAATGTTCTATATTCTTTTCAATCAAAGTTCAGGTGCAAGAATGAGGGGTTGGCGGGAGCGTCCCTAGCAACAACCCAACAACACATTCAGGTAGCAGTACATAATCTAGACACATTATATCTTTTTGAGGAATGTATATAAGGTTACATAATATCTTTCTATATTTTACCAATTTAATCTGGAATTTTGGCTTTATCTTTCTATTTTGTACTATGTAGAACAAATTGTCCACTGATTTTCCTCCAAGGTTTTCTACACATATATTTGAGCTCACATGCTATAGATTTATTTTAAAAAACATATGTCATGGGGGTAAATAAAAGGTCATCTAGGTTGACCCAATTTCAGTAGAAGCTCATAACAGATATGAAATCGAGAAGATTTATCTCAAACTGAAAAAACATAACAAAGCAGAAAACACAATCTTATATATTGATAATCGCGCACAAAAACACCTACACTAGTGATAAAAACAGAATATTTCACCATGAAATAGGAGCCAATAGGTGGCGTGTGTTGTCCAGGGTAGAGGAAAGAAGATCACAAACCTATTGAATAAATTACTAACAGAGCTGGAAGAATAATGTGTAAGAAATATGGGTATATTACAGCTCACTTTTTGGTATTAACATTGTGTGAAACCTATTAAAAGGAAACTCTTAGTGGAAAATGTATTACCCAAGAGTTGGTGGAAGGTAAAAGAAAAGCAGAAAAGCAGAAAAAAAAAACAAGGGACGCAATACGAATGTCAGTTAGAATTGTAAAAAGCCTCGTTGGCAGGATATATTGAATAAAACTTTTTTAAAAACAAAATAAAACCACTTGCATATTCGTTTAATAGGCATTTGCATGCCTCACTGCGCATGTCTATGACAGTGCATTCTGGTATAGATTCAGTTCAACTCTGACATACAAATAATCCTTTTCAGCAATGAATACCAGTGAGCCCATGTCTAGGTTGAAAGTGATTGGCAAAATGACTATGTATCTTCATTTTCCTTGACTACTTGTGAAACCATTTGACTTATTGATTTGCTGTATAAACATTCTAAACAAAAAAAAGTCTTAGTTAATATCACTCATGGGTGGCTGTTTTCGCTCAACCAATTCTAGCTTTAAATTGCTTGTAAAAACATATATAAATTTAATAGCTTGTAAAAACGTACATAAGAGTAGCAAGATATTGATGAATTCAGTTCTATAAGTCGTGATATGAGTAAATCTGGTAAAATTTGTTTTGTCATATTGAGCTGAGAATGCAGCTTTAAATAGTATGACGTTAGAAAATTCCCACTTTGTTATTTGTCCATGGGGTACTAGGTTATGACATATTTTCAAGGTCACTGATCCGTGATACAATTTGTGCGTATACAATACAACTTGCTCCACAAATAACTTTAGGTGTTTCACTTGAATATATAACACAAACAACCTTTGTGAATGTGAATACAGTGTAAAACAGTGGAGAATCATCCAGTAATTCAGGCACTAAATTAATGAATAAGTCAGAGGGAGTTGATGTTGGTTGTTCAAAAGCTGGCAAAGCAAGGCCCTTTTATTGACATGTTAAAGAATATAAACCTTACACGAATGGAATCACGTGGTGAAGCCCACTTGGGGAAATAAAAGAACATGTTGAAATATTTAACTTCTCATACAATGATTAAATCAAGTGTATGCTTTATCCAGTTAATAGAAAATGATGTAAGATGAATGTTTGTATAACTTAAAACTAAAAGGTGAAGATTATATGTAAGATAAAGGTAATTAAAACTAAGTATTGAAATATAACATGGATGACATGTTCCCTAAATGAATAAGTGTCCCCCCTCCATCATATTTGAGGAAAACATTTTCACCTATAATATGTTTCAAAACAACAGAGATTATCAGGAGAACGATAACTCCTTTGTTGAGAAGAATAGACTATTACATTACCTTCCATTATGCATGTATAATGTTCTCTTAAACATACTAAATAATATTTAACAGAATAATACTATTTAAAAGTATAAGCTTAAATGATTTAGATTATAATTCAGAACATACTGTAATCCCATAGAGTAAACAAGGGAGCACTCACATAACCCGATGCCAGTCTGATAACCACATAAACCAAAATGAAATGCTGTGTTTAAATTATAATATAAACATTACTTGTATGAACCATAGAATGTGTTCCTGATCAGAATTTTAGATGATTACTTTCAACAACAAAATTTAGAAACATTTATGCACTTGAAAACAACACGATTTTAGTGTATATAACCTTCTAAAATGAGATTTATATATTCTGAAAATTAATTAATTAATATTCTCAAATAAGGTCACGTACAACAGAACAGAATCTGATTCATTTAAACAGATCTTGACCGTCTTACCAGGACCAGGTCCTCTGGGATTTAGGGACGAATGGACGAATGAGGTTATTATAGATTGTCACTGAACCGGTCCTAGACATTGGTACCATGCAGTAGAGAAGAAACAGACACTTGGTAAAACAATAGAAGCGGATGGAATACAGAGAGTTATCAAGCAGGGCAAACACACTGTACAACAGCCAGTAGGTCAGCCATTTGGTGCTGTCGTCTTGGTTACAACTTTCAATTGTTTTGATGGTTTCCCACGCAGGGTAAATAAAACCAAGGAAGTTGCAGAGATCAAGAGAGTCATATCCCAGCAGCATGTACAGGCCTGAGAATGCAGCAAGGGCAATTCCTATATAAATTGGCTTCACGCCATTTGCTGCTTTTCTTTCCCGCACAGGCTTATCAGGCTGTGCTAGCCAGCAAAACAAAACGCCAAGACCCACCGCGGTCGCTACTGTTTGAGCTACTCGATCCTCGGCCATTTTGTCCAGTGGTGAATTCCTTACTTTGTTTAACCTGAAAAGAGATACGGCATGAGTAATGCATTAATAACCAAGGACCAAGGAAATGCCTTCGGCTTTGTGTTGTATCACTCCACCAGAAAACAAGTTCTACATTTCCCTTGCCCGCATACAATGAGTACCATAAGTTTATATTAGTATATGTGATGTGTTTCAGGAAAATGAGTCATAAGTCGCAAAATTGATATTTTTCAAAGTGTTTTTTTCACAAGATCACATTATTGGAATGTTCTGATTCTTGGAGGGTTTATCACTTGTAGTTATATCAATCGATGTACCAAATTTCAAGACAATCTCTGTAATATATCCTTTTGTTTTAAAGGTCCTCATATGGACTACATTTAGTTACTTTAGTGTTTATTAACCCCCAGAAATATTGGAAACATTTTTTTTCAAAAACGAAAATATCAAACTTAAAATCTAGAAATACTTATTAGATCATAGACTGTTTATTATCATTGGAATCGGCTTGATCTCATCTTTTCAATTATAATGGTATCTCAAAATCTATTTTTTGCGACTTATGACTCATTTTCCTGAAACACATCATATATATATGCACTATATACATGTATGTATATATTACTTTTAGTAATTAAAGGGCTATTCTGAGTATTGTCTTCAGTGGGAGAAACTTAGCTTGTTTGCCTGAAGAAGATATGGATGTTCTTTTTCCTTTTGGTCTGTATAGCATATTATTATTTCCATTAGTATACAATAACGGTACAGTCAAGGTTTATATGTGGAAATGGGTGTCTGTTCTCTGTCCTTGACACTTCTTCCAGACCAACCCTCTAACTACCTTTCTAAGTTACATGTTACACAAGTGTCTACATAATGATAATGATAATCTGAGATCGGAACCAGATAGCCTTACAGTTTTTACTATACTCTTTAAAGGAGGCTCTGCTTTCTCCACTCTACTTCCGATTGAAGCCGTTTTTATGCGCACGCCGTTCGAGAGATGTATGTTGGGAGACAGTGGTGTTTGTTTGGTTTAGTAGCACACGCAAAAAAATCACATACAAGCAACTATAAGTGTGACAAAAACACAGGACGGATTTTTCATAAGTGTGACAAAAACACACGACGGATTTTTCTTCCATCTAAAAGAGACTTTTGATTGTCGAAATGTGCTGAACTTAAATTCCCGTACGGCGAATGGGTCATCCTATGGACTAACGGTCCCGATGACGTTGTCTACATGACGTTAGTAACCGGGCAACTTTTCTTCACAACACTTTTTCCCGCGCCCTCGATCTTGGACTCGAATTTCAATCTCGCTGAAAATGCTGTGCTTTCTCATCGATTCCTCAGCTTACAAATGAATAGTTTTATCCTCAGGGGGGTAAATGGCTGCTCGCCTACTCTCATTTTCGAGTGAAAAGTGTGAGTACTACTGAGTCTGTTGGTGCACTGGTCTGTAATCTCGAGTACCAAAATGCAATAAAACATAATGCATTCTCTACCCTTAAAATGCATGACAACAAAGTTTTTTCTTATGCAAACTACTGAAAACGGAAGTCAAGTGTAGGTCTAAAATCGGTACCATTTAATAAGGATTATATCGATGAAGCTCTTGAGTAGGGTGGTCAGGTCAAAATTAAATATTATTCAGGGAACAAAAACAATGTGTTATTCGTATGTGCGAGATCATGAGAAAACAAATGCAACAATCCAAATTAAGATTGATTTATTGAATCAAAAGTTATATCCAAAAGATTAATGATGAGTCAATACTCTTATTCCCCGTCTTGACCCATATGTTAATCCATAAGGCAATGGCACCAGATTATGCTAATTCTGGGGTAATCCTGGTATGGAGGAAATACAATTTCTACTCTAATTTTCTTATTTTTGAACATAGAGACTTAAAATAAAAAGTATTTAATAGCTCGATATGTGATCTTCATGACCTAATTAGTGGATCACTTCTTGACCTAGATAATGACCTAGATAATGACCTTGATATGACCTTGATAATGACCTACTTTGTAGCATTTTTTTGTTTTATTATTTTATTTTTCCAGGTATTACAGAGAGGGTTTGGCCTTTGCCACCCTTGTTCAAACGAGGATCATTCTCATAAAAGTACATACAATGGGTCTTTGAATTATTTGTCTAGAAAATCATGCATTTTCAGGGAATTTAATATGATAAACATTTACCATATGCTGTCATTAACACATATGAACATTTCAAGAAGTAATATGACACTAATGACCATTTATAAAGAGGCAAATATAGGTTAAATTTAAAAAATCAATAAAAAATCGATAAAAAATGTTTTGATCATAAATCATCAATAATACATGCATACCACATAAAGATCGCCCTTTTTCATGTCCTTCAACAACTGAAACTCCCAGATATTATCTGGCACATCAAAATAATTAATAGTGTACCAAATGTCCATTGGTTCTTGTTCTATGAAATAAGGTAAGTGTTGTCTTACATGCCTACATTAGTGTTCTAGGAGTGTATATTCTCCTGTTAAGCTTAATAAGATAGTATTAATACCAACAATGGTAGGAATGACGATAATAGCATTCACTTATAATCGCATTCATGTATACTCTAATACTCATTAGCATAAGTGTAAGTATTAAAAATACTAGCGGTAGCATTAGTGAATAGTTAGACACAGCAGTGGGCAGAATAACCATGGCAATTTGTATATGAATTAAACCCGTGAGCCTATGTCACAATTATGTTTCACAGTATTGTTTGACTTGCTGTATAAACATCCTAAATAAAAAAAAATAATAGTTGTCTCCGGAGGAAGGAGGGTGACTCAGGCCTATTCTACTCTGTCAACATGTTGTCTCTAAGGAAATTCAAATTCAAATTCAAATTCAAAAATCCTTTTATTGCTGTTGTTTTTACAATGCGGTTGCTCTGCGTCTACAATATAGGTCTTCCAGAGGATGCCGCTTTTACGGACTTGAATAAATGTAACATGAAGGTTGCAGAAATTGGTTTTTAGAAAAGTTTGAATGAGATGAGGTGAAGAATGGTTAAATTACAATGAGAACATCGAGATTAGGTGACATAAGGTATTGTACATGGTGGGTGTTCAAAACCCCTAATCATATATTGGTTTATATAGTCGTCTATATTAATACAAATATAAACAGCGATCATTATGATTAGCCATTTGCAGTTGGTACATAAACAAGCTAGACACAGAATTGTATGCGTTAATATAATATATCCATTTGATAATAGAGAAATAGTATGCCTGTCTGAAGCAAGTATAAAGGAAAGCCCTGAAATCTTTTCTTGACTTTGTATGGGATGGTGTCCCAAGCATTGGTCCTCTATAAATGAGTGATTGTTTGATTCTTTGGATTTGGTACTATTAAATTTCTGCCTGAAGTCAGATTACGAAATGTCCCTAGTTACATCTAATGACACGGCCCACCAAAACATTGATGTCAACAAGTTAGCATGACCAAGACCAAGGATGATCGATCTTGCAGGCGTGTGTAACTGTAGATTGGATTTCGAATTTCTGTATATAACAGAAGCACAATATTGATAAAGTCAGTCATAATATGAGTCATAATATAAGAGTCAAGATTTTCTACTGTAATTCGGTTCCCTATATATTTCCACGAATTCTATATTAGGGACTTGTAATGAGAAGAAAAGTCAAACCTTTCAAGCAATTATAACCTTTTTACAGAGCGGGAATAAAAAAGATAACTCTGGGGACTTCCGGTCGACTGAGAAAGTAGTTAAACGTGTCGGAGCATTGCTCTTTACTAATTCACTTCTTTTTCAGATCCTGCCTGTTTTCGGCTTCTGCCTTTTGGGCACAAAGAATCATTTATACACAAAGACGCTGTAGAACCAAAAGACATTTGAGAATATCTAGGGATTATAGAAGTTTAAGTTTATCTAGGGATTATAGAAGGGATTACAAAATTCCGCCGACTAGGACTACTGACAGTATTTGGATTATCGCCCATCCACCAGCTCAGCGTGGTGGATTAAGATAAAAAACGAGTTGACCAATTGGGAATTAGGAAGGAATTTCTAAAGACGTTTCCAGAAAGCATACTATGTGGAAGTGAGATCAAGTAATCTGTAAAAGGATTAACACACAGATCGATCCAGGAGTAACCCCAGCTTAACAACAATATCCGAGCAAGGATTATCCATTATATTATAGTGAGTATAGACTAGAGGCCCCGCCAGACAGTGGTGCCACCTTGAGAAAATAATTGGCAATAACCATCTATAGGATATCTGCCAGTGCTGCCATCTGGCAGATATAGTATCACCTATCAAGGTCTTAAAACAAATTGAAGCGAGATTCGAAATTCAACCAGTGTATCATGATGGAGAGGAAAGTTAAGTACCTGGAACTGAAGCCCGATCGATTGGCCCTTGTCAAAACCATGATAGAGGAATCCATGGCCAACTATGAGAAACTATTCAAGTCCATCCAACAGTTGGAGGAAATGAAAGAAAACGAACAGATGGTGGAAACTATGGAATACAAACAGGTGGAAGAAATTATAGATAATGGACAGACATATGAGGAGATTATGAAAAATGCTGAAACCAGTACTGAGGATATTTCGGAGAAAGCAAATGACAAAGTACAGCAAGCCTCAGACATAGTCAGGCCCAGGAACCTACAACGACTTGCAGGAGTACATGATGGAGAGGCATTCAGAAATGAATCCCAAATTAGGTTCATTAGGCTGGAAAAGAACTTTCTCTTGCTGGGTATCCAGAAGAGGGGCAGTGAATCATTAGGGATTGGTTGATCTCCTAAAGACATATCTGACACACATTTGAAGATAGCGTAATCGATATATGGAGACAGAAATACCAGTGTTTATAGTGAAACAAGAAAATTAATACTTAGGTAAAAGATTAAAAGAAAGAGAGAGAGAAAAAAAAAAGTTATTCCATCATTAAATTGTGGAACGTATGCCTTTAAACCAGGTGAATAGATGGGTGTGACTGTGTTTTATGATACCAAAATTAATGAAAAACTTGAACATGATACTCTGAAAAGCATTGTGCATTAGTATTGTATGGTAAAGTTTTCAAAAGGATATTACTGTATGGTTAGCTACAGTTGAAGCATGATGTTTTACTTTTAGATTATAAACTTTTTGCAGTAAAACCGTAGCCTGTATCTTCATATTTCTATTCTCTAGGGTGAAACAAAAGTATTATATATCCAACCAGATGAGCAAAAGGAGTACATAATTATTGTTTTAAATGAAATGTTCCACGAGATGAGAAAACGGGTACAATGTAAAATTTGTGTTATTGACCCAAGGAGACGAGAAGTTTTGTTGACATACTGAATTAAAGTGGTTTAAAAAGAAAAAAAAAAAAGATAACTCTGAAGATATCACACTTGAAATAGGGGAGTTGCATGTGCCACTGCGCATGTCTGTTACAGTGCATTCTGGGATGGATTCTGATGAAATCTTACACACAAATATTTTTATCGGAAATTGCAAGAATGTTTTCAACAATATCACACCTTGTATAAATGATCTATGTTAACCAAATGCATGATGGGAAAGATGGGGACTAGTGTTAATTATGGAAAAATGTATAACATATGGATATTGGAATTAGAGCACCGATGAATATTCTATGCTGAACATGGCTTGTTTTCTATAGATTTTATACTGTACCATTAGTCCGATAATTCCGTGCGAATTTCGATTCAAAATGGCGGTTATGCAAATTGACTTTCAGGATGAATACAAAGTCGTGGACAAGGGTTTTTGTAGGAAACAAGTTTTACACTTACATAGTCGTTTGCAATAGTCTGAACTCAATTTCAATAAACTCTATATTACTTTCATACTGACTTTGGTTTACTTGCGATTTTAAAGCAGTTACTGTAAAAAAGATTTTCTACCCCAGCCCGCATCCAGAACTATTTCAAACCTTTTTTTTTCAAAAATTAAAACATCGAACATAAAATGTAGTAATATTTATTAGATGTATACTGTTTACCATCATTGGTATCCTGTTGATCTCATTTTTCAAATATGATTTGAGGTCATCCTGAGTAGTATATTTAACTAATTTACTAGTGATTGACCCTCAAATAAAATAATATATAACTATATAATACTATATGATATAACTAACATCTTTTCATACATAGAAAATATTGAAGAACTTATTAATCAATGCTTTTAATGTTTACCATCTATGGAATCCCCTTTATCTTATCTTTACAAATATGGTGATATCTCAGAATCCATTGTTTGCTATTCATTTTCCAGTAATACATCCCATAATACACACGGGGTAGCGGTTGCAATAAGTGAGTGAACAAATTAAATTGGGTACCCAAAGTGTGATTATATTTTGAATTGAATTGAAAAATACCTTATTTCTCTGAAGTTAAACTAGTATGAGATTGGCTATATGGCGTTCCATATTACCCTCAAGAGAGATATAATAAACATGATAATTACCAGAATCGTCCCAGGATTTCCAAACTGTGAGTGATACAATTCTAGCCAGTCATTTAAGTGGTTAATCAAATGGATAAATCTCGCTTCATTCAGCGCAATATGTTGTACTAGCGCGACCACAGGTGTGTGTTAGAGAGTGAGGGGTTCGTCTATTGTGGACCTAATCTCTCTCTATATATATGTGATGTGTTTCAGGAGAATGAGTCATAAGTCGCAAAAAATGGATTTTGAGATAGCATTATATTTGAAAAGATGGGATCAAGCCGATTCCAATGATAGTAAACAGTCTAATAATCTAATAAGTATTTCCAGATTTTAAGTTTGATATTTTTATTTTTGAAAAGAAAAGTTTGCAATATTTCTGCGGGGCAATAACCAGTAAAGTAACTAAATGTACTCCATCTGAGGGCCTTTAAAACGAGAGGATATATTTAACATATAGTCCTAAAATTTCGTACATCAACTGATGTGACTATAGGTGATAACCTCCCCAAAAATCAAAACATTCCAATTAAGTGATCTCATAAAATAAACACTTTGAAAAATATCTTTTTTGCGACTTATGACTCATTTCCCTAAAACACATCACATATTATAGTCTGAGATAATACTTTGCTGACTCGGGATATTGTTATCATTCGAAACCAATGAGCTAAATTTTGTAGGTTTCATCCCCTGAATAAACCGCTCATAAACATGATATGTGATCTGTTTTTAGGAAAATGAGTCATAAGTCGCAAAATATGGATTTTGAAATATCACCATATTTGAAAAGAGGAGATCAAGCTGATTCCAATGATTGTAAACAGTAGGACACCTAATAAGTACTGCAAAATACAGAGGAATAATCATTTTGTTACAATTCAATGTATGCTTACTCTATGAGAAAATAAATGTGATTAGTCAGTCATGTCATAGTCTTTTGTTTATCGAGGGGGGTGGGTGTCAAACCGATACATGAAAAGTTATTAATCAAAATTAGCTTGCTCTCGTTGTTGTAGGAGTAGCATATATTTTATATGTGTTTTTAATTCCTTTTCATCCAAATTTCTGAGGTTACTGTGCAAAGTATTCCAGTTACTTGAGAATTGATACGCTAGGGATTTTCTGTCGCACTCCCTTTTTGGCATTATATTGTTTCAGTATGGCTCTGTCATGCCGTCCGGTGTTACTATTTTGTACTACTACATTTTCGTCATAACAACTTAATTTCCTTCCCATCTTTATTAGTAGGAACTTTTTATCTTAACCGACCGATTTTGCATCTTTCATGCATGTCTATTCTCGACATTTCATAATTGATGCTCAGAGCTATCCTAATCGATTTATTTTGGAGTAATTGTATTTTCTTTTGCTTGCCCTTACAGATAGGTGTAAGGAATGGGAGGCTGTAATCTATTATCGATAATATATATGTTTTTAATAATAGTATTGCTGCACTACTATAGTCTGATATTTTTAGTGTTGAAAAAAAATTTGCAATGTTTCTGAATGGGTAATTTTCAGTAAAGTAACTGAATATACTCCATTCGAATTAGGCCTTCAAAACGCAAGGATATATTTAATACAATGTTCCAAGAATAAAACAAAAATGGCCATGCCAAATGTCCCTAGATCTTCTACACATATATAGTGGAGGTTATATGCTACACTTATAAAGAAACAGTATGTCGTCGCATTAAAAAAAATCTGTCTGAAACACTGTTAGCTGTGGGTACTCTAAGGAATACCCATTTAGTAAGGGAGTATTGTTGTTCATGTAGTATTTAACAAGTTTTGTATTCTCACTTTATATAAGTAACCGTTTTTCAACTCTTGTTTTTGCACAACAGTTTTATTTCCTTTACACATGGTACAGATTATGATTATTGTGATGAAAAATATATTTGTGATACAAACTTCAAACTTATTAGAACAATCACATGAGAACAATGACGAAGGCTGACTCATAATGGGAAAATTAAGATTGACACTTGAATCAAAATTGTGTTGCATTAATGAGTGATAAATTTCCTGCCCTAATGAGTAACTTTTGTTTCGTGAGTCATTTACTGATTCAAACAGAATTCATGGCCCATAAAATTATTTTTCTAGATAAATTATATAGGTCAATTTCTCACAACAGTGATAATAAGCCTCATTTGCCAAGTGAAAAAACTAAATAATGGAACTTAAGTTGCAGTTTAATTTTACATTGAGTTTAATTTTTTATCATATTTTTTTTTAAAAAATTGGATCGTACTCAGATTAACATTATTCATAGCATAGTATTATCCATTGATCTGTCATACACATATAACTAGCGTGCTTTATTATATATTACAGTGTTTCTTCTGATCCAAAACGGTTAGTTCCCAAAATACCCTAGGATCATAAAAAAAACATCTTTTTTTTGTGATTTTATAAGCAATAAATAGATACGATGTACAGAAACATTGTTTGCATTGCGGTAAAAAAAAATGTCAACTCAAATCCAGCCCTTCAACTAAAACGCCCATTTTCCCCGCCTTGGATTCATTTTGTTCAAATTCAAGGCCTTTCCAGGTCCAGAGAGCGGACATTACTGGTGCATATTAACCTTAGTAACCTACCTCAAATATGTTTTTATTAAACCTGACAAAATCGTCTACTGACTAGTCTCTTTGCTGTCCTGATGAGTTGAATACTAACCTACAAACAATTAACATGTACAACAATGTAAGATTACACATTAATATGACAGGAATTCTGAATTAAACACACACAGCCATGGCTGGATTGATGACAACCACCTCAGTATTATGTACATAATAATATTATAAAATATGATGGCTCCACAACAATGACATGACATGGCCTGGAACTTTAGAGCTTTATTGAACAGAATGGATTGATGACAATTCCACCTCAGAGGTGTACATGAAACATGATGGCCTCACAAACAATGCACAGACTTCACCATCTACTTAGGTAATGAGAACTATATATATAGATCTCTCTCTAGATATGACAGTTACTTACACTTTTGATCATTAGAGAATGTGTAGGCTACTGG
The DNA here is from genome assembly GCA_942159475.1 of Sthenelais limicola. NCBI lineage: Eukaryota > Metazoa > Annelida > Polychaeta > Phyllodocida > Sigalionidae > Sthenelais > Sthenelais limicola. The sequence continues at coordinate 8,188,835 of OW804097.1, forward strand.
TTATATATATGCCAAACCTAAATGAGCATTTTTATATTTTGTGGTCTATTCATTCCCAACCATAGATAACCAAGATAGAATATTCATGGATTAGTTGTATGTATTCATGCATATCCTTAACACTAACCTACAAACACATTGTCAGGTTTATACCTTAGAATATTGATGGAGAAAACAGGCCAACAGGTATGCATCAAGGTGACAGGAATTCTGAATTAAACACACACAGATATGGCCTGGAAGTAGAGTGCTTATTGATAGACTTGATGACATACACCTCGGATGTAGGTACATAGAACATGATAGCTTCACAAATAATGCACAGACTTTATGTCTACTTCAGGAATCAGAAATATAGAACCTTTTATAACCAGGTTGACATGCACTGGGTTGGAGGAGACATAGGAAGCCTCTGGGTCTTCAACCAGCACCGCTGTGCCACCCTGCCTTGATCTCAAGTGCAGGCTATTGTCAATAAAGGTTGACAATATGAGAACCTATTCAGAAATAATGATAACGGTGATATCTGGGGAGTAGGGACAACATATAGATTAATGTCAATCAATTCCTGACAATTTTTGCTGCATTCCAGTCCTCAACCGAGCCTGTTTGTCTCACGTTCTGGAATGCCCGATTCCTTTTCCTTTCCTTTAGGATTTGGAGAGTAACCAATATTATGGTTATAAATTTTTTATTGGACACATATTATACATTTTTCTTGTGATAGTTCTAAACATTATGGCCCAGCAAGCATCAACATCCTGTGATTTAAAGAATTGTTCCCAGTTTTTATGCCATTAATGAGGATATTTTATGCCATTAATGAGGTTCCTATCCGGAATTAATCAAGGTTGGCTTAGGGTAGTAGCGGATGGTATAGGATGAAGGAAGGACCAATCCCATAAAATCACAAAGTAGTGGAAACACATTTGCAAACCTGGAAACTAGTATTTAAAGCTTCATTATTCCCAGTTATTCTTTAAAAAAAATCCCAATTTACTCATATCATTGAACCGAATTTATCAATATTCTGCCACTGTTGGATGATTTTAGGCTGATTGTACTGAGAGAAAAGGGCTACTAGTGAGCAATTATAAGTGAGGCTACCACAGGGAAAGGGATTTGGCAGGTTTCCAAAATAGAAATGTTGACTTTTATGAAGCCCTGTAGCAAAAACAACAACCAAAATGTTGGTCAAATAACTTTAAGATGGGTGGGAAACAAAAAGTAAGAAATTGTAAGTTTTTGATGGAGATGCAGATTTAATTAGTGCCTAGACTGAAAAGTGTCACTTATCTGGCTGAGTTGACTCATTGATGTGGCATGTGATACAGTGGGAGATCTTGCTGGCTTTCTACAACATGAAAGCATTGCAACCAATTCTGCCCTGAACTGAGAACCACTGATGGAGTACAGCAGAAAGTTGATGGCATGATTTAAGTCAGCAACAGCATATAAGGCAAAAAGGATGGGCTCAGTGGAATTGCCAAAGTCTATTAACTTGTAGTCAATAATTAGCAGAAAAGAATTATATGGAAGAGTGAGTGTAGTAAAGCAAAAGCCATTCACAACCAGCATAATGGTAATGCTAATTGTGCTATTATCACTTGACCCTTGTGACCTTCCCGAGATGATATTTCTGTTTCTAGAAGCTCTGACTATAGTACAGATAATGATGAAGTTACAAATAAAGATGGCCACAGTTGGTATAATTGAATATATGATTACTGCAAAAATTTCAGAAATTTGACGAAGCCTGCGACTTGCTGAACACATACCTTGTATGTCTGTGGTGTTATATTTAATCATAACATGGAGGTTAGAGATTAAGAAAAGCAAACAAATTGATGAGGACACAATAATAGCCTTTTTCTTGGAGCACCACACCTTGGCTTTATATGGAACACAAATGGCGATACACCTTTCAATACTCAATGCAATGAGAAGCCATGAACTTATCCAAGAGAGGCTAAAAAGGAGCCACATATGGATCTTGCAGGCCCAGTCTTCGGTGGACGACCTAGAAACTGCCTGATCCTCAAAAATGTCCACAATGTTCTGACTTATCCACAAGACAAGTGTATCAACCACAGCAAGTGTTCTCATATAAACGGAAACACTCATGTGAGAGAATTTCTTCCTGCTGAGAACAAAGAGAACAAGTACATTTCCAATAGTTCCAAAAGCTGTTATTATCGGAGCAACTATTTTGTTGATGTGTGAAATGTCAAAACCATATGTTCCTTGCATTACAGTGTCATTCAGAGTTACAGAACTGTTCAATCCATCAAACCTGCCTCCATATGGAAAAGTTACATTCTCTGTAGTCCCATATTCATTTGTCATGATATTTCTTGTTGTGTTCAACCAAATCATATTGACTGTGTATATGTGTTCACCCAAGCCAAATATGGTCTACAGCTTGTGGGCTTGTGGGGTTTATTTCCATAAAACCTCTCTGGGTGAGTATCAGTCCATAGACTCTTCTCTTCAATACATCTGCACTGAGAAGTGAGAAGTGAGAAACTCTCATAGGATCCATGTTGCAAAGTTTACATTAATTTCATCTGTTTTCCAGCTCCACCAAAGGTGTCAATAGGGGAGGTGCATGCCTCACTGCGCATGTCAACTGCAGTGCATGCTGAGATGGATTCCATTGAAATCTGATATACAGATATTTGGCAACATTTTTATTGAAAATTGTAAGAATGTTTTCACCAAAAGCATAGCTTGTGTAAATGATCTATGAAAAACAAGTGCATGTTGGGAAAGATGGAGACTTGTGTTGTGGAAATCTGTATAACACAAGGATATTGACATTAGAGCATTAATAAATATTCCATGCTGAACATGACATGTTTTCTATAGATTTTATACTGTACCATTAGTCCCATAATTCCATGCGAATCATGATTCAAAATGGCGGCTATGCAAGTCCTCAATTAGTGTATACTTAAGGCCCATTATGCTGGCTACATTTTCAAGCAAACATTTGCTATGCCATTGATGGTCTATTTTCAATGCATAAACCACATACTTTACTACAGTTGCCTTATGTTTTTCATACACAGTGATGCATTTACAAGCCGTTTACAAGAGAAATCAATGCGAGATACACACCACATGAATGAGCTTGTCCAAGCTCTGCATTTTCCTTGCTCATTAATGGCACATTAGGATTGAGTATCACGTACAGCACACTTTGGTCTTGATGCCAGTTTTGCATCTGATGCAAGAACATGGAACGTGAAACTTTACAAACAACACAACTCATATCATGTTCCACTAACAGTGCATTAGTAGTAAGGGACACCTTCTGGTGAGGATGCCGCCATGATGGAATACCAAGGTGATAGAGTAGGGAGAAGCACCCATTAGCCTGTTTCCTTATAAAAATAGATAGTAGTAGAATTCCCAAAAAGTTAGTTGACAACCAGAGGGTATAAATTTCTATTTGGGATGTATAGGCCAAGGAGAACTCGAGATCAAACCATAATAAGTTATATGATTTTCCATTATTAGTACAGTCATTCTATTTATTTAAAAATTTTGCAAACATTCTTGCCAATTCTACATTGTAGTTGAGAATGTATTGGGAATAATAATGATGCCATAGTAGGGGGGTCATCATTTTCTGAATATTAGCATGAGACCTTTTCTGGAATTTTTGTTGAGATAATTTGGATAATAGCCAAAGCATAAAACACCATGTTGCTGTAGCGGGGGCTAGATGGTGACAATGTGGTTGGGGGATCGGGGATTGGGGGAGTCAGAAACTTATTTTCTGGCAATTTGTCCATCAGAATTCTGCCTCTTAAACAGAGAACCTTCATGAATAACCAATACAATTATCCATGTGAACTTAATAAGAAAGCGAGGCAGAAGGAATGTTGTTTTTTTGCACATAATGCTTTATTTCTGATACCAGCCATCTGGGCATATACAATTCTAAACATACTCAATCTGAGAAATAAGGAGTCTTTGAACGCTTTGTTAGCACACTGTATTTAATATTTTTTAAACATCACCTCAGTCACTGACTGTCTTCTCAGCTTAGCCTGACATCTATTATCTATTAATCTATTATTCTGTATACTGTACAAGTGCTGTATATATATATATGTTTGCAATGTACACTTGTATGATCTTTATTGAGTGTTGCCGCCACCTGACGGTATAACACTGTGATCAAATCCCAGATGCCAAGTATATTATAGCAGTGTATTAATGGTGATTGAATGCAACCAATACAACAGTTGACATTATGGCGATCAGCAGGATAGCCAAGAATAAGAAGAATCTATCCAGCACATCACTGATCTGTTTCCACTCCTCCATTTTGTCCTCATGTTTATCATCCACCTCAAGCTTCCTGGTTAGTTTCCTTAACTCCCACAGGGTGGCATGGGAAACGTCCTGCTTCTCCACATTTCCACTCTTGGATTTAGGACTTTCTTGCCTTTTCTGTGCACTTTGACCATTCTCCACATATTCACTATCAAATTCATAGGTGAGACTTTTACTTCCTGGACAATTTTCCTAGAAGATTTGGTAAATAAGGTTGTTATTTAGGCCTTATGGAATTGCAAGTTATATCATCAAGCTTGCAAGAATATGCAACACGTGTCAGGAAAATTCTATCTTTGTTAAAAAGCAGATTTCTATTAATGCTGTGCCATTAGAAAATCTTGACTTTATAGAAAACTTTTTTTAATGGTGTGCCATCAGAGGAGGTTATATGTGATCCGTTTTAGGAAAATGTGTCATGAGTCACAAAATATGGATTTTGAGATATCACCATATTTAAAAAGAGGAGATCAAGCCAATTCCATTGATAGTAAACACTAGGACACCTAATAAGGTTTCTAATATGTTTCTATATTTTAAGTTTGATAAGAAACATTGGCAACTTTAGTTTGAGAGCTAAGAAGTTGCTGATTGAATTACCTGTTTCACATGCTTACACACAAGCTTGGCGAAGACCCCCAGGACAAAACGTTTAAGCCAGGCTGGTGCTTCTGGTGCATTTCTTCTGTGCACCAGGGTGAGGTTGAATACAGTCAGAATCAGAGAAACAGTATTTCCAGCCATCAGTCCTGTCATTAGAATCACTGCAATGGGAGAACTTAGTAGAAGACATGTTTATATATGTTCTAGTGTTAGACTAAGTTATATATATATATATATATATATATATGTCATATTTTTATTCAGATATCACATTAAATAAATCAGAAACGGAAGTCTCCCTCAGAATTCTGTTCTTCCAGGCCTCCCCTTTAAATGAGGATACTGTGAAATAAAATTAATCATTACAATCATGTTTCAATTTAAATGTCAATTGATGTGGAGAAAGTGGAGAGTTTTCCCATATTTGAATTTTTATATTCTATATTCTCTATGAGATTATCATGTTATGAAAAAAAGATCCAATAAAATTTCTTTAAAAAAAAAATAATGATAATTTATTAGTAGCATGTTTATATATTTTCTAGTGATAGATTATGATAATGGTGCTAGTTAGACAGGTCTGCCCCAGATACTTACACAATAGCGGAGGACCTGTAGCGCTCTGGGGTACGCTTTCTGTTAGTGTCAGCTGGAATACAATAAAGCCCAGGATGACTGTCAGACTGAGGGTGACCTTCTCCCCAGAGTCTGAGGGTAGTACAAACACCAACATCCCTGTTAGAGTCAGGAGTACCATCGGTAGGATCAGGCTATACACATATGGCTCATATTTCCTATGTAACACTAAGGAAACTGTCATTGTAACATAAATAAATGGTCGCCCATTTAACACCAGAGAACTGATTTCCTCCATGACAATGCTGTCATCATAGAAAAGCCATTCATCACTCTGACTGTAATGAAGCCTGTTGATTCTGCTACCTGCAGGAATAATATTGACTTCAGTGCTCTGGTCCATGACAGTGCTGATGACTATGTCACATGCTTGGACATCAAAGGGAAAGTACTTGATGTTAAGGCTACAATGAGTGACAAGGGCAGCAGTAGGAGCCCAGAGTATGGTTCCATCAGAGTATGCTAATGTTGGACTGGTCTTTTTCCACTTCATTATAGTCATGTCTTCATTGGCACTGAAAGCATCATCATTAGGATTATTGCTTATTATTTAATTTGTTGTCTGACTTTCTTATTTTACATACTTAATGTTGATCATGTAATCATATGATTATTCCTATCCTCCACCTGGTTCTTCGCAACTGTGGTGTGGAACAACTTGTTCTAGTGTTCCTCACTCGCTTGCATTGAGCCTCGGGGGTTGTTCAGGAATATATACTATCTCTGTAATTTGTGACAGCATTACTTAGCTCTACCCAGAAAACAGACAAAATGAAAAGACAGATACCAAAAACCAATTTTGTTAATAATCAGCCCTGGCAATGTTACTACTATGCATTAATTATCGATAATCTTGTTCATAACCACCATTCAGCTGTCTAATTAGCCACCGGATCAATTGTTATTATGTTAAGATATCTACTAAATTGAGACAATGTCTGTTATGGCAACGAACCTCTAAAAGTGTTGTTATCAACATGGCTGCTCTGCAGCACTAAGACCTGTTATATTACCCTATTGTTTTATCAATAGTCATCCTCTTCATTGAGTGATAATATGATAGTTTCCTTGTTGTTATTCTTACTGTTATTCTCATATTGTATTATTCTCATATTGTCGCCAAAGAAAATAATGTAAATGAGGCATTCATAGGAAGAGCTGGCACGCAAGATATGACCAACCATTGTTTGTAAAGATACAACAATAAGAATATTTGAATTGAATTAAATTATAAAGATCCATATATATGTATTGGGTCTAAGAGGCCATACAGTTTATCTGATTTTAAGTCACAATGCCCATCTTAGTTGGTGTACTATTCCAAAGAGGGAAGTCAAGTATTTCAGCTATGGCAATGTCTCTATTTTTGTTATCATGGATGTTATCATACTATCGTATTCTATTGCATTTGCAATACTATGGTAATACATTTGAGCAGCTGTTTTCATGATAATATCCTCCTGAATGAATGAACAGTTTGCTATGGCTAATTATCATTCAACCTCTTAGAACATTGGCCATAATAAACACAGATGTGGGTTATTGAGGCCATTCATTGACTTAGTTCCCTCCTCAACGTACATCCTTAATTCGGAAAAATGAAGTACAGTTGATACATTATTTTTTCTACAAAGTATGTAATACTGTAGTAGTGATTCCAATGTTTTTGAAAGTCTTTATAAAGGAAACTAATTTGAAAGTTTTTGTCTAAAAAGATAGGCCTTGATGTATACAGTTGTTTTTGGTGTCAGATGGCCGTAGTTAAAATTGTAGAAGAGGGAGCAATGAATGTTTAAGCTCACCTGTTCACTATACCCAAGTCAGGGGTCCAAATATGATCCGCTGGCAGTACTATGTGATCAATTCCATATTCTGTGGAATTCCAGTATATGAAGTCATCTTTCCAAGCCTTGCAAAACATGATTAGTAAAATGAAGCCAAATGAAGCCATGAAACATCAGTCAAAAAGTTATACAAAGTTGGGACAAGAGAATATTTAGTGAAACCTAATATTTATAAATAACAATTTCCCATCACTAAGGGTAGTAGATACAGCTGACAGGAGAATACTCTTAACTGTGGGGTCTATGTGGCAATCATCATAACTCATGATACTTCATTCATGCAATAACATAAAACCTTGTTTTACTACATATTAGTGTGTTCATATTTTGTTGGAATTTAATATGTTGGTCTACCAGTAGATCATATTTTGTCACTCACTACAGCAAATGTTATAACTGTACGCAGTTCCTGGTGAATGCTGTTCTGTGAAAAAGAATACATATAAATACCATTAGAACATAAAGTAAAACTTTTGGTAGGTAATAGCCATCTCAAAAAAGAATCTGGTGCTTTTTCGGGGCAGGCCCTTTTTCGGGACCCAGTGCTTCATCGGGGGAAACTGGTAATTGCTAAATTCACAGAATTTATTCTTTCCACTATGATGACACATATGATGACAAGTCCACTTCCTCTTACTCCTCTATTATCGTTCTTCACCCAAATCTAGTCCTTTCTATTTGTTCTCCTTTTCCTGTATTTTAACAACCTGCTCTCTCTTCTACCCCTCCTCACCATTGCCAATGTAAACACACTAAGTAATCTAATTAAATAATGCATATTTAAATTCTTCCAAAGGCTAAGTTTGGTTTTAATTTCATGTTCTTACCAACTTCAATTGAGAATGTGGCTTTACATAAAGAGTTACTCACCAGTTCTGATATGCGCATAAGGTATAAATCGACTGTCATATTGAGCGTTGATGCCCAGTCTGCAACTGGCCGTACATTCACATACCCATCCAGTAAAAGTTTGAGTAGACTGTACTGCTTGGAATCTGTTGGATGTATAGAGATTAGTTGATGAGCGCCTGTAGCTATGATTGAGGAATAAGTGGTGGTTTTGATTTTGATTTGAAAATGTTTTATTTATCAAATGTGATGTGTTTCAGGAAAATGAGTCATAAGTCGCAAAAAATAGATTTTGAGATTATATTATATTTGAAAAGATGAGATCAAGCTGATTCCAATGATAGTAAACAGTCTAATAATTGTATAAGTATTTCTAGATTTTAAGTTTGATATTTTCGTTTTTGAAAAAATGTTTCCAATATTTCTGGGGGTCAATAAACAGTAAAGTAACCAAATGTAGTCCATATGAGTACTTTAAAACTAAAGGATATATTACATAGATTGTCCTGGAATTTGATACATTGATCGGTATAGCTATAAGTGATAAACCCTCCAAGAACTCCCAAAAAATCAGAACATTCCAATAGTGTGATCTTGTGAAAAAAACACTTTGAAAAATATCAATTTTGCAACTTATGACTCATTTTCTTGAAACACATCACAATTTAATAGGATACATGCGAAAAATACAACACATGGGTTGACAAACCTATGGAGTGAAACTCCATGGTTTGGGGCTGTTACCATGATGAAAGATTTAGAGTTAAAAGGGAACTTCACAAGGGTTAGCCCTATACATTATGGCATTAAGTAACCAAGGTACAATGTTTAAGTTTAAATCTAAATTCAAATCCACCCTCTACATTAATATTGAGTGATGGATGTGCCATACTATACAGGAGTCTCGTTCAGGCTAGGCCAAAAAAAAATATAGGTGTGTTTCCGATTTATCTGGCTGAGAACTAGGTAGGGGGGGGTGGTAACTTTTTTTTTTTTAAATTTTTTTTATTAGGAAACCACCTCCCAGGCACTGAAAAAAATTTCTATTTTAAAACAATAGTTGATTTAAACAAGGGAAATGTGCTTTCTGACAGTTCCAGGTTAGGAAAACCTGTTTTCCTGCTTTTATTAGCTTTTTTTGTCAAAATATCCAAAAAAAGTAAAGTATGGTATCAAAAAATCAGGTATGGTCAAAACGTTTTTAGGTAGGGGAAGGTTTTTCTAGGTAGGGGGGGGGGGGGGGTAAATCAGAAACACCTATTTTTTTCCTTGGCCCTATCATCATGTGTTGATAGAATTTTGTCATGAGATTATATTTTGTCTACTGTTTCTAATTTACAAAGATATATATATATTCGTCATAAAATTGTTAAAAGAGTGATAACTAAAGAAATTATTCAAAGAACTAAATCTGTTTTAAACCGAAACTAACAATTCTGTTAATTATCAACTTATCAAAATAGATTTTGAAGACAAAATTAAGACAAAAAGCATGTAAAGTAGTTTTTGCTACGATGCGTTAAACTATCAATTTGAGTGCATTTAAATTTAAAGTTACATAGAATGTTTGCTGGAACTACTTTCAGACCTAAGTGAACATGCTCTTCTCGCACCACAAAGTCGAGCCAATGATCCTACTGAAGGGGAGATCTTCAAATAGTTTAACTTGTAATAATAGTAAAAAAAAAATAATAGTAATAATTGTTTCTAACCTGACTAGCAACCTTACAGTACAGTTTTACAGAGGGCTACTTGTAACATGAACAGGTTAGATAAAGAGGAGTAATAATTAATTAAGAGGAAAGTGTACTTTGCCTTATTTCAGTCATTATTAAATCCAATTAATCAAATGTATGATTGGAGTAAATTACCCCCTAATTTGGCTAGCAAAAGTAAATGAAAAGTCAGAGCTAGATAACAGATGTTGGCCGGCAAAAGAGGGCTTGGTCCAAACCAGAGGTTTGACTTGATTTTGTAAAGATATTCATTTTATTAATCACCACAAGTTACTCTAGAATATGTGAGATATATTTCATATTCCTCCTGGAATCACCTGGCTCTACTGAGTTAATCATTTCCTAAGCTAGATGAATCCATCACCAATACAGCTAAATAAGTTTTCGATTGTGATATCACCGCTCCCAGATCTCAACATCTGCATTGAGAAGTGAGAAGTTAAAAAAAAAAAAAAAAAAAAAAAAAAAAGTGAGAAGTTCCAAACTGTCATGCAGGATCTCACATTTATAGAATCAATGTTGAAAAGTAATGTTTGCATTCTTTTTATCTGTTTACCAGCTCCACCAAAGGTGCAAATTATCTTGACAATACGCTTTTTAGTTTGTGAAAATCTTCCAACTAGAAGGAAAGTTACAGCCAAAAAACGATTCAGTAATGGTAATGGCAGCGACAAGGGTCACAGGGCATTGACCCTCTGTTCATATGCCGTGCCTCTTGCCTTGTTTCAGTAACAAAGAAACACTCATAATGCATCTATGTTAATATTAATCAAATTATCAATTTTTATTCTTTTATTTTCTCTATATCACTCACTTATGTCTATTATTTCTTCCAAATTCGGGTAAAGGCAAGAAGAGATGGTACCAAGACGTATCATAGGCATGTAGACCTATTTGTCATCTTCTCTGTTTATTATATTGTACTCCTGTAGTAACAAAACTAATTGACAAATAAAAAACATCTTATCTTATCTTATATATACACATATCATCTATAATATTTATAATTTATACAAAAATATATCACATTCTTCCCCTCATTACCCTGTTAAGATGACATGAATACTTGTTGTGTATTGGTTGTTTATGAAGGTAAATGTAAATTCTGTAAGTATTTATAATCTATGTCACCGTAACGTGCCGGCGCATTGGGGTGACATCATGTTTTAGCACTCTTGACCCACCCCAGGATCTCTTATTTATTTTAAGAAGTCAATTGATAACAACAGTGATTGAATATGAGAGTCCATGGGAAATTGTTATGTTTTACTACAAAAATACTATACTTTACCTTGTCCAAGTGCAGCATGTATGGATGATGAACAGCTGAAGACAAAGGCTACCAATAGTGCCAGTCCCAACTGCTGCCTCATGGTGCTTTATGATAAGACACCACAAAGTGTAGAATATAATCTCCTCCTCCTACAGTAATGTCTCATGTGCTCAACATGCTGAGGGTGCATGTTCCTTTATACCCTTTTAACAATGTCAACATGGCCACCACTATGTAATGGTTCTAGCATAGATATAATATGACTGGTCCAGATTCAACCATTGATTGATCCATGCTAATGGAACTCTTAATGTGCTGCTGTTGTCGGCAACATTAGGCTAAGTAATAAAAGATGAGCTCCCATTTGTATCGACCCAAGTATTAAATGCAACAGTGTCAATGCTATAGCACAGAGGTAGTAGTGGGGGAGGAACTTGTCAGAATACCCAAGAATCATGCAAAATGTGATACCTTTTTGAAATTTGGTACACTGTTAGGTGAGACCATAGGGTTTACAAAAACCATCGGCAGCAAGTTGGTCCACACCCCTGGTGGCTGGTAGCTGCGAAATACAAAATGGACGCCATCAGAAGCAAATGCACCATATCTTTGCTTCTACTGATCGTAATTTCAAGTATAATACCAATTTATTGATGTTTTAAGGTGTGAAGAATCCTTTTCTGAAGTTATTTTTTACTTTCAAAGTCTTTTTCACTGTCAAAATCCAATATGGCCGCCGTCTGGGAAAAAAATATCATATCTCAGCTCCTTTTAGCAATATCCATGTACAATACCAGCTTTTCTATGTTTTGAGGTATGAGGAATCCATTTACCTAGTGATTTCTTTATTTCAAGGTTATTTTCAAGGTCAAAATCTAATATGGCTGCCACCAGGAAACAAAAAAAGTTATATCTCAGCTCTCATTTTAATCTCAACAGCCATTAGCAAGTATTATATCTCAGCAGCTATACCACCATATATAATATCACTTTTCCTGGGTTTTTATATATCAAAATACCCTTTCTGTACCATCTTTCTGTTTCCAGGTCATTTCCAGGTCAAAATCCAATATGGCCACCACCTCAAAATGAAAATATCATATCTCAGCTCCAGTTAGTACTTAGATAGATGTGTAATACTATTTTATTTAGGTTTAAATGTATAGGGGATCAGAGGGCGATGTGGTCATAATTAATATAGGATATAATCAAAGAAATATACATCATGCACAAAAGTATTTGTTATTGATCCTTCTGCCAAGACATATAATATGTATCTAGTCAATTTCTTTGTCTTTAAGATCAGAAGTTATCAGGTTATAGGCTGCCAAATGGAAAAATGAGGGGTTGCACCCATTTGGTGAGAAATATATATTTGTAGTGAATTCGCTCTATAGTAAACTGGCGCTGCTTTACTAATGATCACCAACCCAGATTCTCTTCTGATGGCTCCGGCACTTGATGGAGACAAAGGAATTCTCAAACACTGAATGAGTCTATCTGAGATTTATTGCCACTCAATGATCCAATTGCAAGTCAGACTAAGACTGTTCCAATGACTGTTACAGTTAGGAGCAAGTCATGCTTGTCCTGTTAGTTTAAGAAAGGTGTAGGCGTACACTTTAACAACATTACAAAATACATCCGAAAGCGCATTCTGCGCCCAGTCGAGCGTTGATGTGAACACAATACAATAACAGATGACGCAGAGGGCTATTTAAACCTCCAATCCACTACATATTATTGAAACTTCATTTTCCATTTTGTATACATATACGGTCTACATGGAGAATGGGTTTCATGTCTCTGTTGGGGACAGTTCTTCTGACAGGACCCTCTACTTTAACAGTAATAATAATAATGGAAACCCTTTGTCAAACCATGCTACTAGTATTTAATGGACTGAGAACTGCCACTTATCTGACTGAGTTGACTCATTGATGTGGCATGTGAAACAGTGGGAGATCTTGATGGCTTTCTACAACATGAAAGCATTGCAACCAATTCTGCCCTGAACTGAGAACCGCTGATGGAGTACAGCAGAAAGTTGATGGCATGATTAGTGGTATACAAAAGAGCTAAAATAAGATGTATGGAGACAGTAGAATTCCCAACGTTCATTACATATAACTTGATGTAGAGAAACACATTAATAGGAAGAGTGAGTATAATGAAGAAAAAGCCATTCACCACCAACATAATGGTAATGCTATTAGTGGTTCTATCCCTCACCCCTTGGGACCTTCCCAAGATGTGATTTCTCTTTCTTGAAGCCCTTACTAGAGCACAGATGATGGCAAAGTTACAAATAAGGATCACCACAACTGGTACAACTGAATACACCAATAATGAAATGATTCTATAAATACTACCATAAAGCCTGCCGCTAGTTGAACACCTTCCTGGTCTGTCTGTGGTGTTATATTTAATCATAAGATGGAGATTAGAAATTAAGAAAAGCAAACAAATTGATGAGGACACAATAATAGCCTTTTTCTTGGTGCACCAAACCTTGGCTTTATGTGGAACACAAATGGCAATACATCTTTCAATACTCAATGCAATGAGAAGCCATGAACTTATCCAGGGGAGGCTAAAAAGGAGCCATGATTGGATCTTGCAGGCCCAGTCTTGGCTTGATCTTAGCCTCCTGTGTTCCTCAAAAGTGACCATCATAGTATTATTTGTCCACAAGACAAGTGTATCAACCACAGCAAGCGTTCTCATATAAACAGAAACACTCATATTAAAGAATTTCTTCCTGCCAAGAACAAAGAGAACAAGTACATTTCCAATAGTTCCAAAAGCTGTTATTATCGGGGCAACTATTTTGATGAGATGTGAAATGTTAAAACAATTTGTTCCTTCCATTAGAGTGTCATTCAGAGTTACAGAACTGTTCAATCCATCAAACCTGCCTCCAAATGGAAAAGTCACATTCTCAAAGGTTCCATTATTCTGTAATTCATCAGTAATAGTATTTCTAGTTGTGTTAATCCAAATCATTTTGACTCAAAATAACTGATAAGATAACTGCAAAGAGTGTATTCCAAAAGAGCTGTTGAAATGTTCCTTGGGTGAGTACAAGTAAACGTCCACAGGCTCCTCTCTTCAATACATCCATGAGAAGACAAGAAGGCACAGGGAGTTCCAAAATGGTCAGGGTTCTCTACCAATGTTATACTATTGTGTATACTAGTATATATACTTAATTAATTATATTAATGATGAGTGAATTAGTCAACGATTTGTATGCATTGATGGTCTGGAGTCAACTGTTTTATTTCTGGAATAGCTCTCCCAGTCACAGCCTCTCCTTTGTCTGACTGTGGCTCCACACAGGAGATCCTCCTGTGTACATAGCATCATAACAATGCACATCACCAGATCTATGCTAATATTTACATCCATTCCTACAGCTTTCTAGCCCTATACAAGGGGCAAATGAGCATGCACTATAAAAATCTATTGTGTTGACTGAAGGTGTACACATAGATTTGCCATCATATACTTATACGGTCAATTCCCACGAAAGTCTTACAAAAGTGTTTTTAAGGATTTTTCATAATTAATTCTTTAGAAGCCTTTACACAATAATTTTACTTCATTCATGGCTTCAGGCTTGTCGAGCTGAATAAATGGGTACCTTTTAATGGTCTGTCTAAATGAATAGAGAAAAAGCATTAGTGGGGATGTGTTTTTCACCAACAGAACTCCTTGTATTTTCATAAGATAAATACAATTTATTTTCCATATTTAGAATTAAATGTGGTAAAATAAAAAATGATGCAGATGTGTGTGTATCAATACTTGTCTTATCTATGCATTGACAATTCTATGGAAGGCATTTTAATCCAAAGTATGCTAATATTTACATACATTCCTGAAGCCTTCTAGCAAGGGGCAAACGAGCATGCACTAAAAATCTATTGTGCTAACTGAAGGCATACATGTATATTTGCATAGAATGGGCTCCAGAGGCCTTTAATCGACCAACTGGCCTTTCCTTAGATTGACAAAGGCAGCCAGAGACAATCAACAAAAACACTTTCTTAGCCTGACAAATCAACATCAGACCTTACTAGCCCTTAGCCACAAAAGTCTGTCCATATTACTCAAATAAAGTCTGACATACAAATATTTAGCAACATTTTTATAAAAAATTGCAAGTGTTTTCACCTATATTATAGCTTGTATAAATGATCAATGAAAACCAAATGCATGATGGGAAAGATGAAGTCTTGTATCAAAACAGATGGACATGCTAAACATAATATGCTTTCTTTAGATATTATACTGAACTCCCATAATTCCATGCGAATCAAGATTCAAAATGGCGGTTATGCAAATCCTTAATTGCGTGTACAACTTTGCAATGTCAGTGTTTGAGGAACTTGATGTGGGCCTTGCTGGGGAACGGTCATGTTTTTTATTATTGATTTCTTAAGAGCAGATCGAAGAGGACCAAACTGGAACTGTTTGAACACAAGTGGTTTGTGTACACGGCAAGTTTGAAAACAAATACTCCTGCTGATACTAGGAATTATAGAGTTCCCTCTTTTCAGGTCAGCATTTTCCATTTTTACACTTGTGATAATATGTTCCATTGTGTATATGGGTAAGACGTCCCGAAAATGTACATTTGGCAGTTGTACACATTTAGTAAATTCAGCTAAATTAGGCTGGAAAATTGAAAATACCGGGTATATCTGAGTATATTTTGTATCACATTGTTATAAAGTATCTGGGTTTTTTTTTATGTTAAACTGCATTTTAAAGCTCATTTCTGTCTTAAATGTGGGTTATTTGATCATTCCTTTTTTCAACTTATCTGAATTCAGTCAATAATCTGAGAACGTGCATCCCCTGTACACAGGGTGGGGGGATTGACTTAGAATCCAAATGTCAGGAAGGAAGCAGACTAAAATTGTTTCTTCAATATCTATAGGAATTATAGAGTTCCCTCTTTTCAGGTCAGTATATTAATTTATCATTATTGAAACTTTATTATTTATGCTAGGATAGGCCTTGGGCTATCCATGTTTAGAAAACAGGGAGACAGCAGCGCTGACCCCTAGCGCCTGGAGTAGGTAGGGTCACTTCTTCTCCTGCGCTCGGAGAGAGTGGACGCGCTGCAGCTACCGCAATATGACTGAGAAAGATATACCCGAACCGTTTGAGTTGGTGGCCTGGGGCAATGCCTTCCATCTGAAGCGGACCACCACCACCCCTTTGAAGGATGCCGAATTTGACGAAAGAGCAGCTTTAGAGAAAATGCAGACGCGGACGTAGCAGCTTTGGGTCTGTCACCCGCTCAAGCTAGGCTGCTAAAAGTGGCTTTGGGAGTTCTAGGGAATGCTCATTACCGAGCGGAGAATGAGGATTCAGAAAGAGAAGCTCAGGGGAGGGCCGATGAAGCGGCCAAGAAAGCCCAGGAAGCTCAAGAGGTGAAAGACAAAGCAGCTAAGGCTCAGGCCCTAGCAGACCTCGATCGCCAGAAGAAAGCTACGGAGGCGAAAGCCCAGCAAGAGAAAGATGCCATTCTCAACGCAGGGGATCGCTTCGACGCAATGATGAAGGGCTTAGGCCTCACTGGTGAAACCAACGACAGCCAGACGGGGGAGAAGGCTGTGGGGGCTACGGGCTATACCCCCTCTCCAGGAGGGATCAAACTGGAGACCTATGATCCCCGCCTCAGACTGACATTAAAATCCAGCAACAAGAAGGCCCAGCATATCCAGCAGTTCCTGCCTGAGAATGTCAAGCAGCGCATGAATAAGAAGAAACGGGAAGTCATGCGCTGGAGCGATACTGGTGAAGGGACAGTCATGTTAAAGGCAGAAGAGACACCCAAGCTGCTCATCTCCCAGGCTGAGTGGGGAGCAGCCAATATGCGAATCATGTTCCACTTGATGGAATCAGGGGACATTAGGAAAGAGCATACAGCCGACTACATGAGCTTCACGCTCATGATGCACGAATTTGCGAGTTACTATGAGTGGCAAAGCGTGCTGGATCTAGATGTCCGATATCGTGAAATCCAGGCCCAGTATGACTTCAGATGGGGGTCACCCTGCCGTCACCTGGAGGATACCATACTTGTCAGACGCCCCCCTGCCCCTTTCAATGGATCTACAAAGCCCAGCGGACAGGGATCCAAGAAACCATCTGAGAAATCCAAGGATTACGATAGTGAGGAGAAGTGTAAGCTGTTCCTCCAGGGCCACTGCCCCTATGGGGAGAAGTGTCGTTACAAACATTCTAAGGAATAACAACTAAAGTTTGAGAGAGTCCTCGGAGCACTAGACCCCAATGCCTGGGACAAATATCTGGAACCAGGTGACCCTGACCGTCAGTTTATCATGGATGGTGTAATTAATGGTTTTAGAGTGACTAATTTAGATACATCGAGTGCAGGAGCTTATCACCGGAACCACCGCTCTGCCACTCAAGCTTCCAACAGGGATTTCGTTGAGGAGCAAATTAATAAAGAAATTGCTAACGGCCGTTATGTGGTGTCTGACACCAAACCTAGGATTGTGTCTGGGTTGGCTGCAATCCCCAAAGGAGGAGGAAAAGGTGTCAGACTTATTCATGATGCTTCACGCCCGCATAGGCAGGCGCTTAATGACTTTGCTATTAACTATCCTTTTAAGTATGGAACCATTCAGGAGGCAGGGGAAGAGATTAATCGAGGGGACTGGTTAGCGAAAGTTGACCTTGAAAGTGCGTATAGGAGTGTGAGGCTCCACCCAGAGGACAGACAGCTTGCAGGACTAAGCTGGACGTTTGCTGATGGGTCCACCAAATATTTAGTGGACCACCGTTTGATGTTTGGTGGCCGCCTGGCGGCCACAATCTTCAACACCTTATCTCAAGCGGTCTGACGCATCATGAAGGAGCTTGGTCATGCTCATGTGTGGTCGTACCTGGACGACTACCTAATTCGGGAACCAACGAGAGAGGCATGCATGAACACATTAAATACTCTGATGAAACTTCTGAGAGAGCTGGGTTTCGCCTTATCTTACCCCAAGGTGGTAGGACCAGCTCAGAGGTTAACTTATCTGGGGATAGAAATAGACTCTCCTAATCATGTGTACCGATTACCCAGAGATAAGACCAACGAACTCCAGGAGTTAATTAAAGTGGCTACAGGGAAGCAATCAATTACTAAGCGTTGTTTGCAGTCCCTAGCAGGCAAGATGAACTGGGCATCTAGGGTCATCTATGGTGCCCGGACCTTTACTAGGAGACTGATTGATAGGATAAGATTGCTGAATGGCCCCACTCACAGGACAAGAGTGACCCTGGGTATGAAAGCTGATTTCCAGTGGTGGTTGGATTACTTGAGAGTGTTCAACGGCTGCATTCCCCTGCTGGAACAGTCAGTGTCGATTGACGCCTGTAGAAGTGGGGCGGGAGGTTTCTATTTGGGGCAGTGGTTTCACCTCAACTGGGGTCACTGCCCAGACGTTGCCAATCTACACATCAACCATCTAGAGGTGCTAGCCCTGGAACCGGCGGCCCGCCTCTGGGGGGAGGAGTGGAGAGATCGCCATGTCATATGCTATACAGATAACCAATGCGCCGCGGCGGTGATAAATAAGGCCAGCTGCCGAGAACCTCAGGTCATGCACTCACTGAGGAATGTCTTTTGGTTGTCGGCGATCTACAACTTTAAGCTTAAAGCTGTTTATTATGAAGGTAGCCGAAATGTACTGGCTGACCGGGCTTCCCGCTTAAGTGAGGCTGGGGGTTGGAGTAAACTTCAGAGTGCTATAGCAGCATCTTGTGTGGAGTGAGATGGATGTGTCAGAGCTGGACCGGCAGGTAGCCTACTTCCAGGGGCAAGCCTACTCGGTAAATACCTTGAAGTCTTATAGCACACAGAGGAAATCATATCTAAGGTTTTGCCAGTGGCTGGATGTGCCTCCGATCCCTGCGTCCAGCTCTTTAATCTGCCGTTATGCTGCTCACCTGGCCAAGCGTTTAAAATACAACTCTATTAAGCAGTACTTTGCAGTGGTGTCACTTATGCATAAGGAGTGGGGGTTATTCAACCCTTGTGTTTCTAATTTCCCTTTTCGTCAGACCTTGAGGGGGATTCGGAGAGTGCTTGGAGATCAGGAAACAGGAAAGAACCCATCACTCCGGATCACCTATGGGTTTTGAAGAAAATGCTAAATTTAAGACAAGCAAAGGATGCTATGGTCTGGGCCGCCACATTACTCATGTTTTATGGGTTGCTCAGGCGCTCCAATGTTCTTCCTCCAGTGGGAGGTTTTGATAAAGACAGGCACCTCAGGAGGCAAGACATCTCATTCAATGTTAAAGGAATTCAAGTAGTGATTCGTTGGTCTAAGACAGATCAATTCAGAACGAAGGTGAGAATTCTACCATTCCCGAGGATGAGGGGTCATGCCCTGTGTCCAACAGCAGCTGTATTCCATGCTTGGGAACTGACTGGGACTCCTAACCCAGACGGGCCGGCCTTTCCTGGCCTCTCCCCACAGGCCTTTTCCTCTATAATGTTGGGAGCTCTTAAGAGAGGAGGTGTGAATGTAAAAGGAATGGGCAGCCACAGCTGCAGAAGAGGCGGCGCCTCCTTCTTGTGGTCAAAAGTTGGGATGGAGGAAGGGAGAATTCGCTCTCTGGGGGACTGGGCAAGTAATGCCTCAGTCTTGTACACCATTTCATCGAGTGATGCCCTAGGTCAGACTATAAGCAGTATGGCCAATGCCATCAGGGATATTCCCGAGCCCGTTTGACTACTCTCTACCAGACCCATTGGGTTTTGGGTATCAACAACTCGGGACTAAGCGAGGACAGCTTTATCTCTTTATCTTGAACAATTGAACATTGGATTTATGTGACTTTGACTTTACCCTATTATCTTTACAAGCAGGCGCTTGTTTCTTTAATTGCATTGATATTATATGATTAACTTGCTGCATCATTACCTTTATTGTCATGTTCCATAAAAGCTATTTAACATGTGCGCGCAGCGCAGTAGTGTCAATAAATGACTTTAAATCCAACTCCCTTGTTTTTTAATTTCCATTTTTACACTTGTGATATAATGTTCCATTGTGTATATCCATGTGGGAGTTAGTGATGGTTGCTTATCAACATGGGACGAATGACTTGAAATAACAGCCTGAGAGGCTACATGGGCATTCATTTCTCAAACAGTTGTGAAGGACAGTTTGATTTTTTGTGATTTCTCGTAATAAAGTGTGGATAGACTAATTTTAGATTAATTGAGGAATTAACTTACCTTACGAAGATTAATCATGACTAGTAGGATGACAACTAGAGATGGGAACACCTATTACTTGTTATAGTACTCATGTGTTCATCTGCCCAGCAGGTTAAGCTTAGTTGATATGGCCTAGAGAATGGTTCTCATGTCTCTGTCGAGGACAGCTCTTCTGACTGGACCCTCTACTTTAATACCATTGATAGCATAAATGTTCATCATATATTATTACAACAGAAATAGAATTATTAGTTTTGTAAACATCGATTGCCTGCTAGAAAGTGTTGATAGGGAGGTACAGATATCTCTGTGTGACACCTTGGGTCACACCCACTGCCTATACATAGCTAGGTTAGGTCTTACACCTATGAATGTCTGCAAATCCGATCCGAGGGGGGTGGGGGTGGGGGTGGGGGTGGGGGAGGCGATTGACTGTTAGAATCCAAATGTCAGGAAAGAAGCAGACTAAAATTGTTTCTTCAATATCTTTCAATATTTTGTGTTTCAACAAAAGTAACTCCAATCCAATGATCTCCTTGCATGAATTTGGTAACCATAGTAACTGTCTCCTTGACAACCAATCTGACACAATTAATTTTTATTAAGCATGTCTTTATTCGGGACAATGCTTCCAAGTGAACAATGATATATTCAAATAAACCTGAGGGGGATGCAAAAATGAAAAAAAATGAAAATATACTTAAGTCAATCAAAGAAATTGCTTATATCAATGAAAGCCAATTATGATTAAGAAACATATTGAAAGCATGTGACATGTAAGCATGTAATTGGAGGACTCTTCCTGATTATATTTACTTACTTATAATTACTGATAGTGTAGAGTACAGACTTTTTTTTAAAAGATCTTTTCCATAAGCGTATTATTATTACTATAGAATTTTTATTCAAGTTTGTTGTCAGGATACACAAATAGGACATGTAATTCTACTAATAGATCTTCCATCCGTCCCTAGTTTGCTACTGATATCAAATAGATTACAAATAGATTTGTTCAAAATTTAACATTCATTCAGTTGGATTACTTATAGTACATTAACAGTTAACAGTAGATTAACAGTGACTATGTCAACCTTTACAATTATGACAATGGCATTTTCATTAGAAGTATCACAAGATCAAACCTCTATCTAGATGGAAGATTTGAGAAACTTTTACATCATCAAGTGTCTTACTTCAAAGCAGATAACTAATGTGTCGACCTTACATTTTAAGTAATAAACTCGTTTCACAATAGATACAAATTTTTTAACACAACAAATTACTGAAAATTACATAGGACAATATGGTGACTTTCTACGTACATGTAATTTACAGGGATATTACTTTATATACTGAGTGAATAGGTAATTCTCCCTCATTAGTTTATTAATTATCCAATGACAATTTTAACTTTCTTTTGAAAAGACACTAGAAGAGCAGCTCATGACAGTGTGTAAAACTTCACATACCAGTGACCCTTTGTAAATGTGGTAAAAGCCATGAGAGTTGGCTCTCCCTGCCTCTCCAGTACGCTAACACTAAATGTGTCTCCAACCTCACCTTCTACCTGTAGATCATGCAGGTATTCACCCTGATATGTGAACACACTCACACAAGAGTTGCCTCTCTCACACACAAGGATGTACTCACCCCCACCAACAGTACACACACCGTATGGATAGTCGAGTTTACCCTTGGTACCTTTGTTCTGGAATGATCTGCTTTTCCCAGTCTTAATGTTCATGACAAGAACAGCACAACTGTAACATAAACCAAGCAACATATCACCAGTTTGGCCCAAATAAATCATACCTCTTCGGCTGTCCCACTTAGGATCTATCTGATACTGCCTTTGCAGCACCAGGTCCCTGCTGTACATGTATACATTGGGTGAATCATTCTCCCTGACATAGATACATGAGTTGTCTATAGCTGCACTGGAAGCCTTTACACCAGGAGGAGTCCACTCTCCAATCTCTCCCTTGTTAACATCATTAATCACCAGTTTACCTGTTCTCATAGTCATAACCCAGGATCCATCCTTAGCTGTGCTGATCTGTGTAGAGTTAGTTGCAGCATGTATGAGTGATGATGAAAGGGAGGAGGTTGCCACATCATAGTTAATCTGGTGGAGGCCTGTAAGCGTAGTAACCAGCAGTTGACCATTGGGTGTCCATGCTACTGTATGCAACAAGGAAAAAGAAGCTGGAATCCTACATGTTGTTTTGTAATTGGTTGGAAAAAAATGGAATAATAGAATAGTACTAGTCAGCAGTGATATACAGTCATTATATTAACATGCCCGTTAAGGGTCTACTGGCCCCATTGGGTCACTGTATCAGTCTATCAGTTTAACAACATGAATAAATACCAACTGCAGTCCTATATATGTTCATGCTGTGTGATGCATGTTCAAGTCAGTCAGAAAGTCAGGGGATAAATCAAAAAGGTCAGTCGTAAATTCAAAAAGTCAGTTGTATATTTGTAAAAGTATGTCATAAAGTTGTAAAACTTAGTCATGAAGCCAGTTATGAAGTTGTAATAATCAGTTGTAAAGTCAAAAAGTCAAGTCAGTCGTAAAAAAAGTTAAGTCTCAAAAAGTCAGTCGTAGAAAAAGACGGAATTGATGATATTTGTTTCATGTTTTAGAGAAGAGAAAAATGGCCATGCCAAATGTCCCTAGATCTTCTACACATGTAGTCAAGGTTATGTGCTACAAATAGGAAGAAGAAAGTATATGTGAGGCGCTCCATCAAAAAGAGTCCCATGTCGGCAACTTTCATTTTGAGATATAGGGAAACTTTTTTTCCCGTAATATTAATCTTTATTATGTTTTTTTTGAGACTGGAAAATATTTTGTACCAAAAACAATTATTTACGCTTCATAACGGCCGGTAAACATTTTCCTAACATGGTTGGATGGGTTTAAACAAAGGAGCCGAAGGCTATTTTTCACTAAATTCACTCGTACGCCGTGGACATTTGATCGTAGGGTACCCCAGCACATTTGGTATCCTCGGAAAGCCGCGAATCTCCTCTAGCCAATGGGATTCTTCCCTTTTGAATCGCCGCGTAAGTAAACCAATCACAGAGCTCTCTCCAAGTGCATTCGGCGTAAACAATGGTTGCTAGGGTCGTCAAGGGAGCCCACGAGGGGTCGATACAGCCCTGTGATTGGTCCAGCCGCTTTAAAAGATCAACTTCCGGCTGACGCCATCTTCTAGCGTGGTCTTGGATTTGAATCGAAGCGACCAGTTATTCCTCGATTCCAGACGATACAAGACGTGTTTTACTCTCCAACAAAGTTTTAAATGGACCAAGGTTTATTATTTAAACATGGAAGCTGAGGCCACCGTCGCAGAAGCTCTTAATGGCATCGCTCGAGCCAATTTGGGAGGTGTTGTCGACAACGCCGAATGGCGTAACCTCATCGAAGAGTATTTTGTGTTCAACGAGGAAACAGAGACGGTGGAATCTGACTCAGATGGAGAACCAGACGTCCCTGATCAGCCTGAAACTCCGGAGACGAACGAAGAAGAAGTTGAGGAAGCATCAGAACCTATTCTTATTATTGATCACATGCAGGCAGTCGTGGACAAGGAACGGGAAAAGTGCTCCACGTTTCGGTAAGTGTTGGTGCTCTGCAGCCATCTTTTCTATCGTGTGTGTTGACATGCTGGGGGACGCGATCTGAAAACTATGCTATGTACATCCCTGGAAATCATTCCAAATCTATAATCCAATGCTGTTATATGTGCTAGATACCTTGTGGGTATATTTAGAGGTTCTAAAATTTAATTGGTGTATGTTTTAAGTCGCATGGTGTTGTTCGTGCGTGGGGAGTTTAAGGCCCTCGAGATCTGGGGAGTAGCTATTTACTTGGGACGTCTGAGATTCCTTACTCATCTCGTGTGGAATGTAGGGTTAAAAATACATTGTTTGTTTGTGTCATTATGGGCAAATTAAAATCTAGGATTTTGTCCATTTCAGATGTAACTGCCGATTGTTTAACGGCGGGCCATGCATAGACCAGTTCACTGTGGAACAGCGCATCTCTCATCGGTCGGAACATGACCAAATCCATCGAGGTAATTTCAAAATAATGTTTTTCTCTATTGCCTCATTGCCCATACATGCCTGTATAATACTCATTCAGTATTTTAATCAGTATTTTAAGCTGTAGCTTGTTAAATAATGAGGACACGTGCTACCCAATTACATAGGATAACTAATTACGTAGGATAACTGTAGGGACTCAGACTAAGATTGGTGTCGGTGATATTAGTCAGTCACAAATTCATTTTTACATTATTGTTATACTGTCGTTTCAGATGAGCTCGACATGGCACTCTTTGGCGTTTTCAATACTGTTACTGACAACAGTGATCGATGCAGTCCAACCAAGAAGGGGCGCCAGTGGAAGGGAGAGAGAAAACACCCAAAGAGCCACTACAGGATGCATAACAAGCCTATTTGCAAAGCTACCTTTAAATTCCTTTACAAGTGAGTGTTATCATGAATCTTGTGGTGCCCATTAATACTGAACATTAGATAGCTATTCATAATAACATGATTATTTGCTAAGAATCAATATTTTGGTATTGTCATTTTAAGATCCTGCATTATGTTCAATTTCTTCCTTTGTCAACGATTAAATTATTATTAATTATTTTTTCTATTTCTTTTCTCTCCCTTCACTTCTAGGATTAGCCAAAACTTGCTGACAGTTTTGCTAAAATCCTTCGCTGAGGATGGTCTGGTCACTCGTTCACGACAGGGTGGTGGTCACCGTGCTGTGAGGTCTTTGCCAATAGATGACCTGAAGAACACTATCAACTTCATCACATCTTATGCCGAAACACATGCTCTTGTCTTGCCAGGCAGAGTATCTTCTCACCACAGAGACGACATCTTAATTCTCCCCTGCCGTTCTACAAAAGCTGAAGTTCATCGTCTTTACACACAAGCCATGCAAGAGACTGGCAATAGGGCTGTTGCCTACTCCACTTTTGGTCATTTATGGCGCAAGTATCTTCCTAAAATAGTCACAAGTCGTCCCATGACAGACCTCTGCTGGGAGTGCCAGCGTAATAACAGAGACATTTCCTGTAGTAGTAATTTACCTGATGTTGTGAAAGCTGCCAAGTTAAAGAAACAGCAGAAACATTTAGACAGTGTAACCGCCGAAAGAACTCTTTATCAGAAATTTTGTGCTGATGCAAAAGAAGCGTACAGAGACAATGGTGAACCCCCCCTTGGCAAACATGCCCCTTGCTCATGTGACATTCGAGTACATCTCAGTTTTGACTTTGCACAACAAGTGCATTTACCTTCTTACCCGATGCAACCAGGTCCCCTTTATTTTCTGACCCCGAGGAAGGTAGGCCTGTTCGGTATTTGCATGGAAGGAATGCCTAGACAAGTTAATTACCTTATAGATGAGAGCCATTGCACCAGTAAGGGGTCAAATGCAGTTATTTCTTATCTGAATCATTACTTTGAAAACTATGGTCTTGGGGAGAAAGATTTAGATCTTAACTGTGACAATTGTAGTGGCCAGAACAAGAACAAGTATGTTTTGGCCTATTTGATGTGGCGTGTCCTTACTGGAAGGCACAGGTCTATTACACTTAACTTTTTGATTACTGGGCACACTAAGTTTGCCCCCGACTGGTGCTTTGGTCTCTTGAAAAAACAATTTCGTCGGGACAACGTTTCTTCTCTTCAGCAATTAAAAGACAGTGTGCAGCGCAGTACGCCAGGGGGGGTCAACCAGGCCCAACTTGTAGGTGATGAAAGGGGTACTGTTTTTGTTCCATTGTACGACTGGCAGGCATTCCTGTCACCTTTCTCCAAATCTTTTCCAGGTATCAAAGGGTATCATCATTTTGAATTTTCTAGTGACAAACCTGGTGTTTTTTCTTTCAGGCCATTTGTAGGCCCTGAAAATAGTGGTACTTTTAAAATGCTTACTGTTGATGTGGGTGATGTCCCTCAGGACAACCCACCCATTTTACCTTCTCCTGGACTGTCTGCATACAGACAGTGGTATCTTTTTAATTCTATTCGTAATTTTTGTACCGAAGAAACCAAAGACATTATGTGCCCCAAACCAACTGTACCTGAAGAAGGGCTAGGGAGGGGGGGGGGAATGGCTACATTGTACAGGCTCCTGCAGTCGCCCCAGTAAGAGGTAGAGGGAGGAGAAGTGGAAGGGCTAGAGGAAGAGGGAGGGGTAGAGGAAGGGGAAGGGGAAGGGGAAGGGACAGGGAATCTTCTTCTGACGAATCATTACAATTAGGTGGTGATGAATCTTCTGAGGAGGAGGAGGAACCTCAAGAGGAACGTCAAGAGGAACCTCAAGCTAGGGGTAGGGGTAGAGGAACAGTGAGGGGAAGGGGCAGGCTAAGGGAATCTTCAGAATCTTCTTCTGATGGGGAGGTTGCACCTCCTCCAGCAAAGAGAGGTAGGGGGAGGGGGAGGGGAAATGTTGAGCAACGCCGGCCAGGGAGGGGGAGGGGTAGGGGCTGACTGCTATTTTATTGATTTTATTACTGATTTTATTACTGGTGAATACTGTTGTACATTTTGTTTTGTTAGAATGAATAGGTGTATTATCATCGTATATATTGCAAGCACTGCACCGAAGAATTTTGTACAGAATTATTATACTCATGTTAACAGGGTAATAAAATAAAAAATATTAAATGAAATTCACTGATTTTTTTATATATTGTGGCCCTATTAGTCTATTATACTTGCCTCAAATCTGAGAAAAATCCAATCATATGAACTGGTCATTTTGCATGACGACGCGTCCGACATAAATCCCACAAAAGTCTCCTAGAAATGTATTTTGCCCAAATTTCACCCAATTTTCATCGCGGGATAAAATAATAAGTTACTAAGTAAATGAACTGAATTTGGTATATCTTATGGCTATGGTAGTTAGTAAAGTGTGTCTCAAATTTCATAGAAATCGCTTGATAACAAATGCCCGTAACCAAGGACGGCGCGCCCAAGGTCACTCGCCGAACTTTGACCGTCTGTATCTCAGTTTCCGGCTCCTCCAGTAACCGCGTCCCTTAAATACTCACCGCAACCGTAGAAATATACCTAATAGGCCTAAAATTAAGCTCTATACATCATTGGAAAGCTCTTTTCTGGTGCTTACCCATCCAATAGCTAACTCCAAAATCGATCTCGCCGACATGGGAACCTTTTTGATAGAGCGCATTTAATGTATTAGTGTTCTCACAGTATTTATTTCCAGTATTTTAGCACACCCACCATTGTGTGTGAAAATAATTGTGTGAATGGTATAATTATTGCATAAAGAAGGTGACAGGTGTGAAAGTAGTCAGTGCGTGAAAATAAATATGTTAACTGTACTTAACTGCTCATCATTAATTTGAAACAATCTTTTTCCCTTGTCATTATTTTCTCCTATATCTGCAGCCATAACCATAGGTTAAGTGGTAATCAGCTTTCATCTCTCCCATACATAGCTACCCACCACAAATAGGACATTTATTTTGGCATGTTTTAGCAAATTGGTTTATTAATTATAGCAACATAGAAAAAGACAATTAACATCGAAATATATTTCCAAGAATACACAAAAGACTATATTTCCAAGAATACACAAAAGGTCTACATGGTACCTATTTCCAAGAATACACAAAAGACTATATTTCCAAGAATACACAAAAGACTATATTTCCAAGAATACACAAAAGACTATATTTCCAAGAATACACAAAAGACTACACAAAAGGGGTTAAATGTGCATATTAACAATGGGTGCAAGCCCTGGAATTGAGCGTTTCGCACCACTTACATCCATCATGTCGCTCGCTGTAGTTGACGTAGCTGGGCGGATCTACCAACAATACTTTTAAACTGCCATGATGTACAATAGACTGGTTAGGGGATAACCTATCGCTTCAATCTTTCAACATATCACTAATATCATCTTTAAATCTCCTCATTATTAGCCAGGCCATTTATTTCATTAGTTGTTATGATTATATTATTGAATTGAGAATATGATCAATAACCACAATCCCTAGGTCTTGCCATACTCTGCTATCAAGCATTTTGCCAATTTTGTTATTATAATGTGGTCTAGGTCTCTGACATTCAGCATAGCTATGAAATGGTTGGAAAACAGGTTCAGGTGTGATCGTCAATTATTGTGGCGAAATCTGTTTCTGTGTATCTTGCCGTACATTGCAATAATATTCATTTAGAAAATCAGCTAAATTCTGCTCGTCCATTGATTTGCCTTCTTCATTGTTTAGACTTGATATGGTATTACTTGATTTATTTTGCAGCACAGTTAATGTTATGTTTGACATAATGCATCAGGTGACTTTACCCCTCAGCATGTGGCAACTCTCAGCTACAGTTTGACACAGTTACATATCTTGATATATTCCATACACATGCATCATCAGTCCCATGAAGCATGAAATCAAAGAGTGACATAGGGATAACAGCGACCCTTTGAAACCATGTGCTGATACTTCCTTTGGCTTGTGAAACCTGCATTCTCAAATTGATAATGAATTCCATATTTAAGGTACATTCTAAATGTTGAGGCTGCATATTAGAACACTAACAGTGAGCAGAAATTTGGGTGTACATGGAAATGTGAAACCTGAACAATTTATAGACTAAGAACAGCGGAAATCATTCCAAGTAGGTCAATGAACCTAGCAATTTTAATGTATAGCAACTTAACTTATGCAGGTGGAAGGACAGACATTTTAGCCTTTTTACATGAAAGCACAAGTAATGCATTTACTAGTGTTATAGGTTCAGTTCAACCAGTGCAGATCAAGCTGCAGGTATTATCTAGCACAACACTCAGGACCAACTCATAGATCAGTGGAGACACAATCTAGTATTTAGAAGCTGCTCATGAGAGGGTGAACAACTTTACAGATATCGCATTACTACCATTTGCTTTCCTGCAACTAAGAGCCATGAGAGTAGGTTCTCCCTGTCTCTCTAGTACGCTCACACTGAATGGAAACCCAACCTTAACATCTATCTTGATGTCATGCAGGTAGTCACCCTGATATGTGAACACACTCACACAAAAGTTGTTAGACTCAGCCACAAGGATGTACTCCCCCCCACCCACAGTACATGCACTGAATGGATGTCCGAGGTTACCCATGATACCTTTATGCAATGATCTGCTTTCACCAGTCTTTTTGTTTATGACAAGGACAGCAGAACCATAACATAAACCAAGCAACATGTCACCAGTTTGGCCTAAATAAATCATACCGAATCTATTATGCCACTTAGGATCTATCTGATACTGCCTTTGATACTCCAGGTCCCTGCTGTACACATATACTTTGGGCGATGCAATCTCCCTGACATAGATATATGAGTTGTTTATAGCAGCACTGAAAGCCTTTATGCCAGGATCCCTCACCGTTATACCAGGAGGAGTCCACTCCCTGACCCATCCCTTGTTCACATCATGAATCACCAGTGTACCCGTATCCCACATAGTCATAACCCAGGATCCATCCTCAGCTGTGCTGATCTGTGAAGGGTTTGTTGCAGCATGTATGAGCGACGCTGTACAGGAGGAGGATGCCATGTCAATCTGGTGGAGGCCTGTAGATGCAGTAACAAGTAGTCGACCATTGGGAAACCACGCTACAGTGGGGTAGTATCTACCATCTGCGATCTGCATCCCTGCCATATACTTGGCTGAAAATACAAACAGAAGTTCATAAACAATAGTAAGGAAGCAAAGGATAATGTAGTAATTAACCTCTCGCCGACCTACTTGGGCCAAGCAGCGGTAACCAATTAGAGGCGAGGAACGCCATAACAAATACTGACCACATGGTCACCCCAAGGCTCGCTGGCCGGACCTCCGACAAACAACCATGTTGACACCCTCTCTGTGTATAGGACTAGTATAGGGTGTACACGGGAGTAGCGTTGATGGAGGGCAATATGTACATTGATTTGTAGTTTTAAAAACAGTTAAAAGGTATGCTTCGGCAGATGACCAATACATCCGATTTAAAAGATCCCTATCTGTGTTTTTATCCATAATTTAAAGGAAATATTTACCTTGGATGAAAGCTTTGACCACACACATAGATCATGAAAGATAGGAAGAGGATGGGGGAAGGGGATGAGCGGGGAGGAGGTATTCCCTACCTTGAATAGAATCCCCAAAGAATTCTCAACTTTCATCATATTTATTGTGGGGAAACCAAACCAAGAACAAATATAACATTACGTACAGGAGGGACTGCTAATGTTAAAATACCCATTGGGCCCATTTCGTGAGAATCTGTCATAACAATTTAAATATATATTGATCAGAGTACAACATATTAGTCCCATATAAGATAAGATAAGAAAATCTTTTATTTGTCTCAGTAGCTGTGAGCATACAGCCCTACAGGTGTATAGGACGGAGCATCATAACTCTGCCTATAACTATAAGAATAGAGCTCCTTTTTAATTTCAAAGGTTCTCTGGCTGCCGATTTAAAAAAATGATTAACATGTATGAATAATATGTATCGTTTATTTTGCATTTATATGTGTTATATCTATATGTTCCTAAAGTGGAAGGAAAGCAGCCCGGGAAAGCAGGCTTTAACAGTTATAAAGCCACGAAGCCTACAATCTGGAATAGAGAAGGAGCAGCCTGGTTATATATAGCTTCTGATCTTGCATGATTTCAAAAGAAAATTAAGTGTGTATGCCCACTTCTCTTTGCTAAATGATCTCTCTATTGTCTCTGGTGATGTGTACGATAAGAGGTTAGAAATGATTCAACAAAACAGGCAGACATTACTATCTACCTTTGGATTACCTATACGGGCATACATAGATGCATGCCCACCGGTCAGTGTTTGTCGGAGTATGGCGAAATGAGGTCAGCAGGTCAGATGGGAGGAGTTAAGTCCCGCTCGGCGAGAGGTCAATATTGAGTGCTGTGTGTAACTGAGTCAGACGGGCCTCTCTCAGTCTTTCTGTCTCATGTCTTACTAAAAAAGTAGATGTAGAATATATGTTCGAAGGAATATGAAGCAAAAGTCCAAAGATATAGTCAGTAACGTTTCCTGATAGAGACACCTCTTAACGCCTTGAATCCAACTCCAATTCTGGCTTTTCCTTGGTGGGCACATGGTATTTCCAGAGAACTTTGTTCCTAGATGTATTGACAATTTCTATTTCTGAGAATGGAATTATCAACTCCCCCACTAGAATCAGTGGCAGAGATCCAGCAGTCAGTGTTACAAGACATTATAAAAGCGGTTTTTACTCTAACCCTATTTGGGTCGACCATATCAGCTGTTCTCTTAGTAATGTTATCAGCTGACGTCCTATCATTTTTTCAGTCTATTATGGTTTCTCTCTATTAGTTTAAAGATCTAATATGAAGTGGTGTCAGTCACGTCCTGTGAAGGGTCTAAGTATTAGTATATGTATAAAAAAATGTTTGTCAAAATAAAGTTTGTCCCCCCAAAAATGTGGGTTGAAAAAAATGTTGGTCAGAAAAAAATGTTCAAAAAAGTGAGAAGGGGAAGGGAGAAGAGAGCATGACTGGGAAAGAGGAGGGGAAGGATGAAGAAGGGGGAGGGTAGTCGAAAAAGAAGTTGGTCGGAAAAAGAAGTTGGTCGGAAAAAAAGTTGGTCGAAATAAAAAAAAAAAAGTCTGATGAGTTTGACACTCATACATAACAGTACAATTTCTGAAAGTCTTAATTCGGCCAGTTCAACAAACATATCTTACTATCATATTTCCTTTTTAGTCCTATAACCTCACCCCTTTCATCATACATAATTATCACTCTCTTGTGTCACCAGACAAAGTTTCAATCAAAATGAGGTACACATAACTCTTCTCTTGAAGGCTCTTACATGTCAGAATAAGTCAGTTTGGAAGGACTGACTCCAAGTGCATGAAATCAAATATTGTTTTATCACATGCAAGCTGCAACCTAATATGTCACACAAGAGGTGCCAAACTGAATTACGTCACACAAGAGGTGCCGAATTACGTCACACAAGTTGCCAACCTCCAATCTATTAGCATCTATTAGTTCATCTATGAGTTCACACAGGGGCCGCACACAGGGGCCGAATTTCAAAGCCAAAAGCCACGCTGACCCATGGCAGTATTTGTGGAGCCCCCTATTAATCCTACCAAACTTACCTAAAACTCTAACGTGTCTCCCCTCATAACAAGAGAGGGTGTAATAACATAAATCATTCCTTGCTTCACCATTCACCAAATCAAACCAATATCTCAATTCGGGGTCTCAGTTAAATATATATATACATTGTTACAAGAAATACCATATGAAATGATAAAATAATGCCTATTTACTCATATCATGTCACTAATTGATAATTTACAAATTTTAGACATAAATAATTGACAATTGAAATAATAATGTCAATAACAGAAAGTTAGAAAATCATTAGAAACAAAAAGCTCAAACAAATTAAGGACTGTAGGTATAGTAACCAGCAGTCGACCATCAGGTGTCCATGCAACTGTAGGCCAGGAATACAAATATGGAATCTGCCATGTTGTCTTGCACTTGGCTGGAAAAACATGGTATTTTAGGACAAATTATATAGAAATTATATAGGAGGACCATGCCAGTATGACTAATAGGCTCAAGGAACATGATCACTGAGGCAAGCTTATTACTTTATGACCCTAAGCAACCTACATGCTGCCTGCCTACATAGGAATTCCACCAATCTCCCAATCATATCACTAGTTGCTGGCGGAACCTTGGCAAGGGACTGATGTAGGCCGCCACCAACACATAGCTCTATATACTCCTATGCAGGGGTTGGTTCTACTGTGGGGAAGATGGGACATGTATGCTTTTCTTTTCAGTCAGTCCATTAATGATCAACTAATTTAAAGGCTTTTATAGGGATTAGAGACATGGAAACTAACATACACATAGTGGAAATCCCAAAACTTAAATTTTCCTAAACCCCTGTTTCCAAAACTCAAGAAATGCTTGATCGTTCTGACATCAGATTACAGTACAAATGGGAATAACTAAAGAAATATGACTGCCATAGGTCACCAGTTTATATGAGATTATGCAAGGCTTTGATGTGTGTTGACCACAACACTGGAGTAGCGTTTAAACTGTATCTTGTTATTTATTAAATGTATAGCATACAATTAATATGGTGAAATCCACAACATATATTACTCACCTTTGGTTGGCGCAGGTGCAGGTGCTGGCACATATGGAAGCCAAGAGATTATGTTCGACGGAGGCTCACCATCTCTGACTTGGGACAGAAAGGTCTTTACCTCAGGAGACAAGGTTAGGTCAGGTTTCACCAGTGGAAGGTCCATCCAAGGCTGCTCTGTTTGAACACCGATGAGATCTGCAGATAGTGCCTTCCATTGAAGTGACTGCTTGTGCTTCACCCTCACCTATAAAAATATCGAGTTTATGGAATTTATTTGAACAGGAATAATGTCAATAAACTTTTCCCAACTGATGACCATGGAGCAATGACTTATCGCAAGACAGGGTCTCTTCGCCTCTGGTCAGAAGAAATTAAAGCCTTTTCAACACCCATTTCAGTGATTTTTCAGCCTCATGTTAGTGATATTCAGAGCCGAAATGAGGGACTGGTTTCTGTTTATCACCAAAGCAAGAGACTGCCAAATCAGGAATAAGATCTAAAGGGAGTAGGTTTAAGAGTTTGTGTTCATTAATCATAAAAATGCATAAGGCAATGTTTCATATTGTTCAAAGCTTATTTTGCCAGACATGGCAAAACCTGCCGGACTGCAGTCCTTGACCGGTGAAAGACATGTCGGACCGGTGAAACTAAAGTGTCTCCAGTCCGACTGTCCAGTGAAAAAGGTCTATGAAACATTGAAAAAACCTTTGGGGGACTGGTGAAACCTTAGGAGGACCGGTGAAAGTTTTTTCGCCATGTCTGTTTTGCAGTATTTGAGGACAGGAATTACAATAGAACTCACAGTAATCTATGTGAGGAAGAATGGCTATTTTTTATAACTTGTGTGAAGGATTCATTTGCCTTGTATAGCAATCTGATCTTTTGACTGGCCCTTTATACAACATTCTCAGCATGTGGCTTAAAAGAGACTAAATTGTCAAGAGTTACTCCTGAGATATTTATAATCAATCACTTTCACTAAGTTTAAGGGACCAAGCAATAAAGACTTCAACCAGTAAATAATGATAAATAAAGATGACTGTAAACTTACACAGTGTGACATCCTCGAAATATACGTCAGCTTGTCATCTGACCATTCATCCATAACCCTTTTCACTTCATCACGGTGATTCTCTACATACGCCACCATTTCGCCTCTGCGCTTCACTAGACCTTCATCAAGTGTTTTTAATTCTTCTACCTTGTCACTAATTACTTTATCCCATTTAACCATGTATTGCAAGTTTGTGTCCTTATTTTTTGGCTCTTCACCTTGATCTTGATGGTCACATTGCTTCTCTTCTTTAGCACCACATCGGTAGATGTTACACGTCACACAGAATGTTTCTGTTTTCTTCCCATGGAGGCAGCATACATCTGTAGCATGGTTGTGGGTGATCGGATCGTGTTTACCTTCATGCTCATTAATGCAGGCACCACAGAGAAATTTCTTACATCCAGTACAGAAATGTTTTCTGAAAGATACGTCTAGTTGGCAGGAACAGATGTGACAAATTTCATCTTTGAAACTATTCTTCATGAGACCTCCAACAATGTTGATGAAGACGTCATCTTCTTCTAGCCCGATTTGTCCATTGTTTGAGAGTGTCTTCGTTACAGCACCACAATCTGGAACCGGGCATGTTATACCCTCTGTCTTGTTATTTTCCACTGAAAATTGGGCACCTTTGACACATGGACGACAGACGTAGTGTCCACACTGAGCCAGGACATACGCCTTGGTGGTAAATACATCCAGGCATGATGGACATTTGATACATCTGAAAGACAAGAAGTTAATCTGAACTATCCTGTAGTATGTGTTAACTGTAACCTGTGGCAATAATAAGTCAAACAACTAGGATTAATGACTTAGCAAAACTGATATATGATTGAGGAGGATCAGTTGCTTTACTACATACACCTTTTCACAGGAGAGAGAAGCAAGTTGAGAGAATCACTGTGTTACTCATATTTAAGCTCCTGAATAAAGCTACTCATATTTGCAACAGGAAGAACTCTAATTTGAGAAGTTCACAACCTTTTGTCAACTTTACACCTACTATGGGAAATAAAGTTATAGTTATTTTACAACTTCATTAGTTTAGCCAAGACAATCGCAACTTGCTCCATACTGATGACAGCTGTCATTGGTTTAGGCAGGAGATGGTCAGAACAATCTTGGGTTCATTCAGAGAGACATAATTCACTATTACTTGTACCATACTATTCACAAAAATGGTTGGTCTGTCTCGTATTCATTCCACAGAACATTAAGTTCACACATAAGCCTAGATGGCATGATTGACGAAATAAAGTTGCTATGTTTTTTTTAAAAAAAAGTTCACACATAAAACAAAAGTACAAAAACAGTCAGCTGAATCAGATTATCAACAATATTGAGGTCTAATATCTTACTGAAGTACCATTGTAATATTCTATCCTAGTATCGGAGGTCAGTATTTCTATCTTGGTGCTTTCACCAGAGGTTTACGGGATAGTGCTTTATGTATCCGTCTGTCTAATGCCCTGCAACTTGGGCATTGTATCGTTATATCTTGAATATACTCTGAATTAACTGGTATATTTGTAACACCCTATGTGTGTTTTACGGATTAGCCCTGTGGGGAGGTTAGGACACAGCTCTCTCCCTCCTGTAGTGCTGGCCTCCTGAGCTAGCAATAGTTTGGAAATACAGAATCTGAGTTGAGTGATTTAATTCACTACACCAATCTATGATATCACAACTTGTAATCTAAAATTAATGTTCCTACAACTTAATTGTAATTTTAATTAGTGAAACAGTTTAGGCAGCTACTGAAGTACGATTTTGATTCTCACTTTGTATCAAACAAATAACTTACTTTAGCATTGGCTGGATATCACAGTAGTTTCTGGCAGGGAAGCCCAACTGTTCCACTAGGCTATACTGCTTGGTGTGCACCAGAACCCAAAGAAAGCCATGCACCTGGTGCACCTTGCATCTCATCAGGTGCCCCACCAAATCATTAACCTGGAGTTCCTTGGAATTGAATGCCTGGAAACGTTTTGTACAGGCGAGTGAATGAGATTGGTTGCTTGTACACATGACCTATACAGGGTGCAACTTGACGGTTTAAGAAAAACCGTCCTGGACGGTAATGGACAAAAAAAACTTCCCCTTTTTGACAGCATAGGGAATGCACGCCACTATATCTAGGGAGTGCAGGGGCATGCTCCTCCGGAAATTTGTTAGTAAAATGAGTGTTGTTTGAGTGATTTTAAGGGCCATCTAAATTAGTTTTATAGTCACCATAAATATATCATTAAACTTTTTGTTTCATTCAATTATCAGAATTGACAAGAATATATAAAAAATAAACATTTTATCACTTGCATATTTTATTGGAGATTATTTTTTTTTGGCAAACTGGGATATGATACCCATTTCATAAGAATGAGTCATATATGCATATATAGAGAGAGATTTAAGTTATTTTGTTTTTATGCTTTACAAGCAGTTAAAATTGTATAAAGCATTGGCAAGTAATATATATTCATGTAAACTTGGTGTAAATAGCCAAATCAGACATGGCGAAAACTTTAGAACTTTCACCAGACAGGACTAGTGAAAAGGAACTTTTACCACTCCTCCAAAGGTTTTTCCAAGGTTTCATGCAAATTTTTCACCGGACTGAAGTTTCTGGTACGTTTCGCCATGTCTGCAAATAACAAATAAATTAAAAATACCTGTAAATCAGATTTCAACTTGTCATCAATGACCCCCTTCTCCAGTAGAAGCTCCCAGAACTCGTCAGACAAAACCATCTCAGTCCCAAGTAATATGTGAGAACTAAACAACAACTTGACCAGTGTCTTATCGTCAGTCACCATCTTCTGTCCTTCTTCATGGGTCTCTTGCCATATTTGAGGGTTGGTCTCAGTACTGGAATAAAAGGCGTTTATTACTATGATTTCCCAGCTAGGTCTAACCAGGACTCACAAGACCTGGTCCATGTGCTGAGGCATCCATCCAGTGAAAGGGACATGATTTTGTATTGCGGTGCAGCTAAAAACTTTCGCAGGCAAAAATAACATGAAATAATTTCTGGCATTGCAAACATATTTCTCACTGAAATCGGGGTTTCACATATCTGTTTTATGGCATAGATGCATTCAACTGCAAAGTTTTTCTCCACAAAACTGTTTTGAAATGCCCAACCGCAAAATATTTGTCCGCAAAAGTTTTTAGCTGCAGTGCCAGCACTGTACTTGATAACAACATCAAGGGCAAGTCAGACTGAGAACGCAAGTAAATATAAGATCATCAACAGCAACACTTTTTTATAATCTACATGAAACCATCTACCAGCGAATCGATATTAAGCGATAACTTTTTTCAGATTCCTGACACTCCCTGCTTTTATTGTTTCTGCAGGTAATAAAATAGGTCAACTACGCATATTATATAGAGATATTTTGAAGGAAAATCATTCAATTATCTGATATGCTGAAAAAAATACCCTTTCTAACCTTTTTATTACTTTAGCACAAACTTAATTACAGGTGAGTTCAATCAAAACGAGATTCAAATGTTTCAAGTTGAGATGACACAAAGACTAGAACCTTGGCAGTTTTGTATCTAGTTTAATTTATGTTTGATTAATATATGAGGTGATTCCAACGTTTTGGATCTATTGGTTAAATTGATACTTCCTCAGAGAATTCTTGATGACTCCAATACCGCTTTTCAATCTAGCCGCTGCATAACGTTCTATGGTTTTGCGTGCTCCACCGCATACAGTATTTCATCTATGAACTGATATCATATATACAACAAAACTCGCAACAATGTCTTTTTAAATTATCCAAATCAATTAATGAATGGCGAGACCCATTCGTTTAATCATCCATCATAGTTTTAGCACTGTAACTGGAAGCTTACAGTGTGTCTTTAGGCAGATGGTGGTGGTGACAAATGTTAAACCTTCACATTGTAATATATAAACTGTAACAAGGAAACATTGTCACACGATTCCAACCTAGACAAAAAAATTTGATTGAATAAAAGATTTTCTATTTAAACATATGATTGGCAATTCTACTGGGTTTCCTTCTCCCTCATGATAGTAATAGTAATCCTTGATCATGATAATAATATTGAATTGAATTGAAAAATACTTTATTTGTCTAGGTTTGTACATAAGCATACATAAGGAGAGTAGACAAATGGGTGAGCTCGACTTCTGGATAAAATCCAGGTCTCCCAGTCGCCACCTGGAAATATGTAATTTATTTAGCTATACATTTACATGTATTCTAATTAGCTATACATGTTTATACTTGCCTTGCCACGAGGTCGACCTTAGGACCTGAAACATCAGCTCCTCCTCCATATGGATGGTCCCTCGGGACATGCTGGATTTTATCCTTGACCTTAGGCATGGCGGTGGTAGCCTGTTCTAGGATTGTTGGATGGTTGATAAAGGTTCCTCACACTAAAAGTGCTTCAGTACTTCACCTGTGAAATCTGGATCAAATAGTGATATGGTAATAACTTGTAATGGGTAACATATATCTGTAAGGCCCAGCGGGGCCCAAACGTTCAAGGCCGGGGCCCAATGATCCCCGGGCCCAAACGTCTGACAACCGGGTATTGACTGTTGACAGTGGCAATTTACAAAAAAGAATCCATATTTATGAAAGTAAATAGCCCAAGACTTCCATTTATTCCCATCAAGTTGTGACGATACTCTGGTGCCACACACCTCTGGACATTGTGAGTGTGTCATGATGAAATAATCAGTATAAATAGGCAAAAGTGACCGAGGGATGATCTGTCGACCCATATTTCCCGGGGTAGCAATTTTAGTGAGTGAGCGTTAGCAGTGTTCCTGAAAAGATGTGGGCACGTCGGCAAAAGCCGACGTAAAAATTCATTGGCAGATGTCTGCTCCTTCCACGTCGGCTACTTTGGCCGACATCAACGTCACCTCCAATGTAATATTTGATTGGATTGGATAAGGATTACTATAAATTACTATGTTCTATTACTATTTCATGTGGACAGTAAAAAGTTAGTTAATTTTGATTTGGGATTTTTAAGGACCTTTTTTTATTAGTAATGTGCATCAGTGACAAGTCAGTAATTCTTTTTATCTGAGCCCTGAAGAAATGTAAAACTTGCCAAAGCCAAAGAGCTAGTATATTCGAATATTTAGATAATTTAATCATTTCTATACATACTTGTTATAAATGAAAATCTTTGCCAAACAAATTTTAAATCTGGAAGACCTTCGATAATTGAATGAAATCAACCCATTCTAATGTTAGGTTTATGGTGACTGAAAATAAATTTAGATGGCCCTTAAAATCAGTAGAATGCACCCAAACAGGACTCATTTCACTCAAAAATTTCCCAGAGGAGCATACCCCCGTACCCCCTTTAATGATAGTTTGTACTGTCTAGGCTGTCAAATATTTCTTGGGAGAATCCTGATAGGAGGACTATCATTTTAATATTCTATATAATTGTCTCTAAAATCTTTTAATTTTAACAAGCTCTAGAATGAAGATTCTTGTGCCAAAATAAAGAGTTTTGGGGGCATGCTAATGACTTTATTATTGATTGTTTTAAAACATAAAAATAAACAGGGAAATATTGGGAATAATTATATATATATGCGTTAAAAATGGCCTGTGTATAGGTACAAATGGCCAGCGTGAGACTTGTTGACGCCGGCCACATTGGCCTGCGTCACAAAAAAGTTTTTGGGAACACTGCGTTAGCGAATGAACAGAATTGTGTCAGCCCAAGGGAAAAATGGGCCGACAGATCGCCCCGAGGTCACTTTAGCATTTATTATCACCTTAAAAGAGCTTGGTACGCTACGTTTTCCGATATTTTACCTGAAAAATGGTTGGAATTTGATGAAAATCAATGGCAAAATATGCACTAACGCTGCCCAGGGTTCGCCAAATCACCGTTTTGGCTGCCCCAGGACAACCAAAACGTCAGTCCGAGCAACTAAGAAAACACATGAGGTTGCCTGATGGGCGACCAGCTTTCACCCACTGTTTTCTCAGTGCAGCAATAACCTTGTACCAAGTTTATGCTATAATTACAGATTCATGCAGACAACTACAAAGAAACATGCAGTTTTTATTTGGTTTGGAGTTCATGAAATCGTATCAAGTTATGTCTGTGCCTGCAATGTCTACCAATTGCCAGTCCTTCTTTTCTGTAATATACATGAATGGTAAATGCTCGATTTTTTCAATGCAGTTTTGTTATATTCTTAATATTTTTTATTCTTCCTGAAGTTCAAGTATTGTTGGCCAGATTGATGAATTTACTTAACATTTGGGGAAAATTGGAGATTTTGAATTGTATAAAGTTTAAATAAGATGATATAAGCTGTTTAAAAAAACATCATTCCAGCATTCGTTTCCTTGGTTTAACTATCTTTTAACAAAAGATCCCGGGCAACCATGTTAATGGCTGGGCAACCAGCTTTTGGGTCCTGGTTGCCCGGTGGGCAACCACATTTCTGAGCGATTTGGGCTACCCTGCTGCCCCTCCCACCTCTTTGCTATCGGTAGGTTTACATATCAATGTGCGCTCGACCTACCGTGTTGTGAGAGGTTCTATTACGCAGCAGAATGTAGTTCTCTTTTGAAATGTTATTTCAGTTAATTTTCGGTGTATTACAATTTTTTAGACATGAATATGATTTAAAATACTTAATAAGTAAAATCTCTTTTAGTTTGATATTCATATTTCTGTAGTTTCGCGTTTGAACTCGCTTTTTTTTCGCCGACTCGAGTCTCTGTCAATCACTCAGTGACTCACTGTCAGTGTCAGTCAATCGATGCAAATGGATTATTCAAGATGCAGAATAAATTGTAAGTTTCACAGCTTTCCACAGCTTTAAATCGTTGATACTTTAGCAAAATCGCATTTTTACATACGATTCCTCCATTGAACTTTTCATTTGGAGTATGGTACCTAGGTTTATTATTTTGAGAGAAAATCGGGAAAACCATCAACGGTTTTCGACTGACAACAAAATGATTGGTGTGCTTAGTTACGGTACTGAAAGTGTCATGAAAAATTCTGATCAAATAGGCTAAAGGAAAGCAAGGAAATAAACTAAAATCCTTTCATGTTTATCGAAGCCTAACCTTTATGAAAGCATTACTTGTATTTCAAAAAGATCTAAAGCTGTGAAATTGATTAAAAAACGTAGCATCCAAATGACAACAAAATGATCGGTGTTATGCCCGCCTCTCACTGTACGTATCCGACTGGTTGTACAACTTACAACTTCAGACATCTCACACTAGCCAACTTGAATCGGGAGCACCCCGCTAAAAATAGGCCAAAAAAGTGGTTTTTGTGGATATCACCCTTACAACGCATGTTGTAACGGATATAGCCCAACTCGTTTTTTTTCTGTTTTCCGAGTTGTAAGTCTTACGACTCGCTGAGTCAGAGTTGTAAGCAT
Organism: Sthenelais limicola; assembly: GCA_942159475.1. Taxonomy (NCBI): domain Eukaryota; kingdom Metazoa; phylum Annelida; class Polychaeta; order Phyllodocida; family Sigalionidae; genus Sthenelais; species Sthenelais limicola. Next base: position 8,231,099 of record OW804097.1, read on the forward strand.
CACAACTGGCACTCACACTGTACGATCCGATTCAACATTTGAATCTTGAGTTTTGTCGTCAACAACAGCTCAAAAACGGGTCTTACAACTGGAAAACTAGTTGTAAGGCTTACAACTCGTTGGATGCGTACAGTGTGAGGGGGGCATTAGGGATAGGCTAGCTGTCGCCATGGCAGCCACAATGTCACTGTCATAACCATAAGCGCCTTCGGGATGTGGTTAGTTATAAACTACCGAATGAATTACATGTAATTTTCTTTTAAATCTCACACATATTATGCCTATATGTGTGCATTTTCGGCAAGAAGAATTATCTAAATAAAAATATAAATAATTACGACCAAAGCCCAGAGAACTAACGTTATACAGACTTCTTTGCAAAGCCACTACAATCTCCGAACTATTTCCTACGATCAGCTGTAGCCTAGGCCCTAGAACTTATTTTCTACTTATACCTATGATCGATTATAAGGTAAAGTAATTAGAGAAAATAAGTTACTGGCTTATTTTCCTTTAGCTATGGTCGATTAATATTATGTGTATTTTTTGTGCAGAAGGAATTATTTAAATAAAAATATAAAAAAATACGATCGGGACTATTTTGTTCATTAGGTGCGGGTAATACTCCCAATGGGAGTATCATACCCGGGATCATACCAACCTCTAGAAAGATATAATTGCCATTATCAACCATTCGAAACGGGAAAGCCCGTCTATCTGGTGCCTCCTGCTCTCTGCGTATAAAATACATACATATGGGTGAGATTTTCCAAAAATGTAGGCTACAATTGGCAGTTCTACACATTTAGTAAATTCTGCTAAATTAAGCTGCAATTTGGTCAATACTAGGTAAATTCGAGTATATTGGGCATTGCATTGATTCTAGCACTCTATTTGGTTAGGTTGAACGGTATTTTAAACTTTATTTTGGTCTGAAATTTGGGTTATTTAAGAGGATTGGCAAAGTTGAATTGTACATTTTCCGAAAATCTGACCCATATGGCTAGTGACGTCATCGGGGAAACCCCCTACTACTAGCGTACCACTACACATTCCATGAACAATCTTATTTGCAGAATAAATCAAAATATTTAGAACGTGTAGGGTGTAAATAAGAGATAAGCCGCCATGGAATTGTAAATAAACTGCAAACTACCCCATTTTACTTTCCTCTACTTTCTCTCGAACCTGGGCGATATCGGGGGTGAAAGAGCGCGATGTTTAATTACGATCACTAAAACATAGCAACACTCAATGAAGAGAATAACTAAGGACGGCCTAATCATTACTAGCAGGGTAAGGAGTGAGTAGGTGAACAATATTGCAATGACAATGCACAATTCTCAAGTATTCACAATGGAAATCTTACCAGTAACGAGTCGTCATGCAATCTCAAAATCGCGCCATGCTTCCGGAAGTGTGGCCGGTGCGTTCGGAAGAAAGCAACGAGTTGAGGGTGTGTTCGAGTACCAAGTGATGTCATGTCAAGTGGATCCTGGGCATAGGCATGGTAGGGCTTTTATTCAGTGGATTAATAGATTGTCTGGGTGAACTAGCATCTGATGAAATATAACGTGTAAAAACGGATCAGATAAAAAGTCCATCAGAAAAACAAAGATTAAAAGGTCACTTTTTGATCAAATAAAACTTAGGTTTTGATTATTATGGCCTTCCAACATAATTATTATATTTTTAGAAGTTCTTTTTGATTTTGGCAGAGCTCATGCAGATGGAGTGAGGGCGCAAGAGAGAGGCGATAGAGGGGTCAGTGTTTTTTTAAATTCAATAAAATTGTCAGATTACAAAAATAAACAATGTTTACTAAATGTACTAAGGGCCCAAAATGTGCCTATATTTTTAAATCATCTGAGTCACTTTCGCTTAATTCAAGATCAAAGCATGAGTGTAAGTGTAATCAAGGGTCGTTACATAACTAGCAGCAATATATCGCTAATATTTGCTAATCGTTAATTTAAAAAGTGAGCAATTAGCATTATATCGTTAGACCATTACAATATGATCGCTAGGTGTTTTTAGTCAATATTTTCATAACGGTAGGTCCCCATTATTTTGCGTCGGCTACTCCATGTTGGCCATAATAAATCACATTGAGGCCATGGGATAACAGTAGTCTATACGAAAAATGTGTGCATGCATTTTTTTCCCCGAAGACCAAAAGTTAAGAGATTATCGTATTTTGTTGAATGGATCTACATGCATGAAAATATGACCCTTTTTTTAGCCAAAATCCAAGAAGCATTCTTATTGGTTGAAGTTATGCTCGCTCATGAAATCACACCTATTCATGGTGTCATATGCTGTTGTTGATCAGCCAATCAGTTACATGCTGGTCTAGCGCTTTGGAATCAAAAATCAATATGGCAGGTCATCGGAGGAAAGCAAGGTAAATAAATAGTTTGTTTATTAATTTTATTTGACATTATGAGATTGTGGTATAAGTAACTCAGTTAGTTTCTGACTTACTGTCCACAAGTATTTTTTCCCGACCAGGTAAAAAAAAAGAGTGGGCATCATGTACAGTAAGTCAGAAACCAACCGAGTTACGTCCTATCTTATGCGTCGCGTCCATGTAAAATCCTTGTCAAACTAAATGAAAAATTGTGCAAGTTAGTTTTTTTTGCATATGAGCAATTCCACCAAAAATTCCACATTTGGCCATCCAGGGCTGAAAATTCTCAATTTTTTTAAACTGCTTCCATTGATTCATTTTTTTTCGTACATAAACTAGACGAACAGCCCCTTTCCGCTATTCCGATAGGAATAGCTCTGCTATGTTTCTCAAATCACGTGACCGGGGCACTGACCAAAGGGAGAAACGACGTATATACAGAAACTGCCCCTCATCGACCTGTTTTCATGCTTTATTTTTTTCCGGAACTTTCTAACTGATCTCAGATGCTAGATTGAGTCAAGGGGAGCAAGGTTCAAATGGAAAAATGTTTCATTCAATGAATAATTAAAACGTTATCGCTAACCGCAGATTCGAATCGAGAGCTCTCAGCAATGGCCGCCATAATAAACAAGAAATAGAGGGGAAGAAGCAACTACGACTCTAAGCCAATCATATCATCCGATTCGGTCACGTGACCATAGATACAATGACGTCATATATAGCGGCAGGTCGGGGAAGCCCTCCGATCAGAAAAACAAAGCTGACATAGCCTGTTGCAGGTAGAAAATCCGGGATTATCATTTATTCCATTAAAAAGGTAACAAAATATAGATTCTTCTGCTAAAATCATAGTGTCTGCTGGTCGTTGGGTTGGTGTAACCCATACGAACTGAGCAGACAAACTCAAAGCAAAATGTCTGAACGAGAACGGGACTCGGTAGCCATGCCGTAACTGGTGTGACCAAGCAGCTAGAAATAGTTTAGTAATCGGGTTTCCCGGGCGGTTTGGGAGGGTCGTTTTCGCGACAATGCTTCATTTGTATATATAAAAACAATATATGGCGGTCAGAAATATAACCAAACTATTAGAACAATCCAATTCAAGGCGGTACACTTTTCTGGATATAATTGCTACTAATATAGACGAAATTGGGAACGTTAATTATGAATAGTGTGGTCAGGGCAGCTTGAGAGACACAGTAACCTTTATTCTAATAGTAAGGGCAAAGGGGAAGGGTCCAGATTTCTTCATAAATTAGGATTTAAATTAGAAATAAATAATAAAAATGTAAGTATAATGTTTCAAATTAGTTTATATATAATAGGTCTTGATATAAGGCTCATAATGGTCTTTAGTTTGTGAAAATATTCCAACTAGAAGGAAAGTTACAGCAAAATAACCATTCAGTAATGGTAATAGAAATGGCAGGGCCTAGTTCACAGGTCATTGACCCTCTGGCCCATTATACACATATAACCCATTATATATAGAATATATACAAAAATATTAATAAGAGTGTTTTCCCCTTGTGTACCTGTTAAATTGGCTTGAATACTTGTTTTGGATGTTTATAAAGGTGAATATAAGTTATGTCTAAGTATTTGGAGGCAAAATTAATAGGGGAAAAAATAGAAAAAATAGTTTTCACCCCCCTCTAGACCCCCGCCCCCTCTAGACCCCCGTTACGGCGACATGGGCACCCTCTAGACCCCCGTTACGGCGACATACTGTTTTTGCTTATTACTACCATCTGAAGTATGACCAAACAAAATTTTGTATTTATTTTTTTTCCCTTGTGTTTCTTACACATTATAATGCTTATAGAAAATAATTTATGCTAATATTAATTTATTTATTGCTGAAACCTAGACCCCCGTTACGGCGACATTAATATTCCCCAAAACTTTTTTCAAAATTCTAATCCCATTATTTAGTAGGAAAGAATTAGCTGGAGATTTTTCAATGAATATAATGGATGTACAAATCATAAACAATGATATAAGTAATGGTGGTAAGGGGGGTTTCATTTTTAGTTCTTCTAGGTCTATATGTTTAAAAGAAAATTTAGACCCCCGTTACGGCGACAGGACCTACCCCATAATCAACTTTACATAATACCATCAAGAAATTACTTGAAAAATTGAAAATATTGATTTTTTAACCATCCAAACATATTATTTCAGAGTAATCATTGACCCTCTAGCCCCTTATGCAGATACAACCCATTATATCGAGAATATGTATAAATTTTCCCCCAAAAAATACTGGCTGCATTTTTTAAACAGTGATTCTGATAGGAAAAACTGCGTTTTTATGAGTGATTTTGGCAGAAAAATAAGCATTTTCTTGTCCTCACGATTAAAAAAAAACAAAAAACATTGTAGGATACTTCCCCCTAGGCGACTTTTTTCCCCTGGATCCGAAAATACCAACGAAAATAATCTCAGATAAGTATTTTAGCCTCTGGAGGAGCAGTTGTATTTTAACCCAAATGATGCACTTTTGGTGGAATTGCTCATATAGCACTTTACATGCAGTTGGACTAGTGTATGTTAGGTGTGTTATAACAGAAACTAATAAACTACAATGCAGAACAAGCTTAATTGTTTTATTATGGCCGTATTTATCAAGTGCATTACAAATGAAATCAGATGCGGTTTGTAACACAGCAAAAGCTTTATATAGAAGAGTTGTATTCAATGGTTGGTACAGATATCTGAGTAGACATTCATCTGGCCCTTTTTTAACATATTGATTAAGTTGAGCATCACGCTTAGTGGAACCTGATGCACAAATGGAGAACTTTTTTATAACCTATGCTCAAATGCAGTTCCTTTGTATAACCTATGAACAAATGTAGAAATCTTTATAACCTATGCACAAATGTAGAAATTTGTATAACCTATGCACAAATCCAGAACCTTTTTACTTTTTATAACCTATGCACAAGTGTAGAATTTATTAATTTTTTTTAACCTAAGCATAAGTGTAGGACGTTTTACTTTTTATAACCTACATACAAAATTTAATGCCGAACTTTTTTTTACTTTTCATAACAATTATGAACAAATGCAGAATCTTGGATAAACATAGGCAGATATTTTTTATAACCTATGCTTAAATGCAGTGTAACGTTTTACTTTGTATAACCTACATTTTCATAATGTATGCACAAATGCAGAACTTTCTTTGTATAACCTTAGTTGCTTCCTCTCCAAATAGTTGGAAATGTTGGATGGATTTACAAACATCAAGATTTCTTAGATTGTTCTTTTTTTCATAAATTATAATGCTGCAACTTTTTTTATAGTGTAAATAATGTTTACTTCCACATTTTTTTAACTTTCTGAATTACCAATTAATTCAGTCTTAATCTTAAGATCACTATAATAATATGAATTTTACATATTTATACATATATATTAAGATTGTTTGTTATCCACATTGGTTAGCATGTTTCCCTGAACACATTTTAATCCATTAATTACAATCATCCTTCCAGATTCATAGAAACTGACGCCATCATTTTCTGATTTAACCTTTAGGGTCCCAGTCATTTAACTTAAGATCTAAGTCAGAGATCCATTTGGAAGCTATTCAAGACTGTATATGCAGACCGTGGTAAACTTCCTAATGGCCAAAAGTGAGGGCTTGCCTTTTCTGTCAAGAACAGCCATAACACTTAAGGATGAGCTGCCTTGTCCGAGGTCAAGGTGATGAAGGAAGCCTCCATTGCTGGAGAAGACGCAAAGGCGATTGTTCCATAAGTCACCTACGAGAATGTACTGACCGTTGTATGCTGTGCATACAGCATTAGGGCGATTGAACTGACCATCATAGCAACCTCGCGAACCAAAATTAAGGATCTTGTCTGTTTCCACATTAATACAATGCACAGTACTTTGGCTGTGAGAGCAAACAATCAGTTCCCTGCCAGAGATGTGTAGGGAAACAATTCCGTTGTGAGCTGATCCAAGATCGTACTTTTGTAGGTATTTTTTCTGCCTGGTGTATGCTCTGATGTAGCGAGACCTGCTTTCATGTATGAAGATGTGCGTGTTAGATATACCAACAGCGTCCATGTCCCTGATGCCATCAGGCCACCAGCTATCTAATCCTTTGCCGGGAGTCACAACCTCAACACAATCCTGACCCTCAAATACCACGGCCAGTGTTCCATCAGGAGCTAGACTCACAGCATGGAAGTCAAGGTCGTCAGAATGGACCCTTTCTGCATCACTAAAGTCATCGGGTTCAAAATTGTCATAATTTCGGATCCGGCCGAGGTCTTCACTGACAGTGAACAGCTCATCATAGGGAACAGCCAATATTTGCTTGTAGGTTCCGATGAACAGTGCGCCATCCAATGCCCAATGTAGAGATGATGCAGAAATCTCAGAGAAACTTCGAAGATGTCGAACTGAAAAGAAATAATTAGATAATAATCTAGAGTATATATTGTTAGAGAATGCATGCTTAAAGCTATGATTTGGTATAATGTGATGGATATGGCATTTAAAGTTATTTGTTCTCAGGGATCATTGAATGTAGAGTGATGTCGTAAAATGGTACAAAAGTGATCATTTTTAACACTGGGGTGGAGTCATGGCAAAAATACTGAAATATATCTGGGAAGGAGAAATAGACGTGTGCCAACAGTGCTTTGGTTTCAGTATGTACAGGCACTTCATGCAGTCCTATACCTTAGTAACCAAAGGACTGCATGGTCTGTTTTTAAATCCAGATTTCAACAAAAGTATCCTATGAATTTGGTTTTTAAAAATGCACAAGCCGTAGCCTGGTTCTCCACCAATGATATATCCTTCAGCTAGACTAGATATGTAATACATAGATTATTATGAAGAATAGGTTGGTATATCCCTGAGAAAGTAAGAGTCAACTCTTTTGTCTGGTCTCCCAAGGATAAATGTTTATTTATAGAAGAGCTGAGGTGCTCCTGGTGGTGGGGAGAGCACCCACACAATCCACTCCCTAGCTGTCTGACATGACACTCTCTGCCTAAGCAGGTCTTCCTAAGAGATCCATTCCCTACAAATATTTCGATATTACATCAAGTTTACTAAAATATAGGATTGTAGTGAATCGGACTACTGTAGTGTATCTGTGTCGCAGGTTCGTTTCCCTTGGCGTATCCGAAGCTTATCAATCGAGAGTTACATAGAACAAAAGGAACAAAGGCAGGCGCTACCTGTTCACTTGGGTTTTATTGTGAGGTTTCGGAACTGGCATCAGTTCGCATCAGACCTGACTGGACTGTGGACTTCGGATTACCTGGCCAGCCAGGTAACCCTCATCCAAAGGTGTCCATCAGACATATACATCAACAGTCAACAATTCACAATGAGTGGTTTAAGTAACACTATCCACGCTGAGAGGTTTATCATGGCCTCTACAGCTTACATTAAATGGTAGAAACCCAGGTCGTGGTTACTATCGACCAACAGCTGGCTGCTGTTAAATATATAAAAGGCGACAGGCAAAACATATGATTTTAGACTAAAAAGTCCCGCGGACCAGTAGTGACCACTGGGGAGGTTCGGACGAACTAACCCTCAGCGGCCACCTACACCCAATATCACCACAATACCCCCTTTTTTCTTTTAAGAGTTTGAAAAGAAAAATCTTAAAAACTCGACAGGGTAAGAAAAAGTAAAAGTCTACAAGTAGGAGCATATAGTGTGTCCTCTCTACAATGAACAAATAAATCAATCTTATGAAAACTTCAGGAATCGACAAATAGGAGCATTCTGTGTCCTAACTAATGTGAACAATTATCCGAAGTAAGAAAGAAAATTTATGAAAAACCTTTTCACGTTTGACAGGCAGGAGCATATAGTGTCCTCACTAACAAGCAAACAATCTGTTCTACAGAACTTATTTTATGAAAAAGGTTATCACTTTCATTATTGTAGACTTCACGTAAATGTCGGCGCCACACACCAGGGTCATGATCCGAGGATCCAGGGCATCCGAACAGCATCCGAGGTGGTTAAATCAGGTCGAAGGGCGGTCCAGTCATCATCGTCCATGCGTTTCCTCCGATTAGTTACCATTGCCATCGTCGTCTTTCGGTCCTTCGGGCGAGTCCTTTGCAGAAGGTCTGTCCGGAGTATCGAACATACTTCCGAACATACCTTGCTCGGGAGGCGCCCGGCCCAACGCAGCCGAAGCCACAGTTCTCTGAGGCTGGGGTGGCTCACGTTGGGACTTCATCTGGTCCAGGAGACTGGTGAGGAAATGGATTTGTTGGTCGTTAACCTCCAACATCCCACCAGCTCGACTGGACACCACGGTCAAACCAGGAGTCTCGCCCGAGCCTGAAGAAGGCAAGGCTTGAGCTTCCTCAACTGGTTTGGCAGGGAGAGAGGTCGGCTTTCCACCCAGGGAACTTTCCGACCTGCTCACACCTTGATTGGACTCGTCCGAATCATCCAAAAGCAAGCCCTGGAGTCTGGTATTCTCCTCCAAGAGCTTCAGGATGCGTTGTTCCTTCTCCTGATTGGATGCCTTCAGAGTCCGGATGAGGAGAGCCTGCTGACTGATGGTTTCCTTCAGCGTGCCTACCTCATCCACCTTCGCCCTCACCGCCTGAAGCTTTTTCAGAGGAGTCACAAGAGCGGCCACGGTCACTTTGACCTGCCTCTTGGCATCCTCTGCAGCTACTTGCAGGGCTTTCAACGCCTGGTTCACGCCGGTCTCTGATGTTTCCACCAGAGCAGCGGTCTCCAAAGCACAAGGCAGTTCGGCCAGAGTTGTGTCCACCCATTTCTGGGCCTTCCTCGAACGTCTGCTCCTCTTAGCAGGAGGAGCAGTCAACTCAGCTGCCTTCGACTGGCTCTCAGTCCTCGGACGCTTGGAGGCTGCGGCCTTCGAGCTAGTACTAGCACTTGACTTGTCCGAAGTCGCTGTGCTAGACTTTACCGGGGTCTGAGTCGGTTTGGATTTCCCAGTACCAGTTCTGGGGACATCCACCTCACCAGCCTTTCGAAGGGTCCTGAGATGGGTCATCGAAAGATGAGTGGTCCGAATGAAAGCTCCGAAGGGCTTCCATTCAGGCTTCACTTTCGCCGCCTTCTCTATCGCCTTCGGCCTTCCCTGGTTGTGCAACAGCTCCTCCCCATTCATGATGTGGCTGACCAACTCCGATTTCCTGTCAAGCTGCTGCTGACAGTTCTCGTAGGGGCAGACCCACACTTCTGTCTGAGGGGTGTGAACCTCGCACAGGTGTCTGAAAAATCTTTCTCGGGTGGAGAAAGCTCGGACACCTGAAGCATTGAGCTTCACTCGCCTACACACCAGGTACGGACAACGAAATCCAGGCTCCCACAGAGTTGGTACCAGTCGGAGCTTCTCACTGGTACCAGGCTCCATTTTACCCGCCTTACACAGCCCCGGGTAGAGACAGGATTCATACCGAAGCATGAGTCCATGGTCATCTTCAGAGTCGGACTCTGTGGCCATCAGATGACGTGAGCCTGGCCGATCGTGCTTCGGGTTCAGCGGGACAATATCAGTGGCCTTGTCCAGCTCAGCATTGAACTTAGTCAATGAGCCTGCGTGCGCCAACTGATCCTCCCTCACCTTAGCACGATGCACATGGACCTTTTTCAGCTTCCGGAACTTCAACTTAGTAGTTCCAGTCGCTGGGGCAGGTGCCTTGCCTTTCGAGTTCGACTTGGGGTCCGAACTCCGGGGCTTCCGAACTGGACGGGCAGAAGACCGGGTGCTCTTGGCCGGTGAATCCATGAGCTCCACAGTCACTGCCGCCGAGGAATCAGCAGGATCTGGAGATAGAGTCCGCGGGGACTCGACCATCTCTCCATCCTTCATCCTCGGCCTGTCCTGCTTTCTGGGGGATCTAGGCTTCTGCTTAGAGGTACCAGCCGAAGGTACAGTCTTAGCTTCGGGAGTCTCGGACTCAACCTCAGCCATGTCTGTCACCATCGCCGCATCCTCTTCAGCAGCTGCTAACCTAGCATCCTCGGCCTCCATAATTGCGCCCCAGCAAGTTACGGTGCCGGTCCCAGAGCCACCTGCGTCAGGCTGACCCATGCCAGCAAGGATCCGAGACCCTTCCAAGACCTTAGCCTCCTCGTCCGACAATACCTCGCAGTCCGAACCGTCCAGATCCATCTCTAGATCAGACTCGGAGAGCTTGGCGTTGAGGGAATCAGCCAACTGGTCCTCGGTCATGTTCTCGAATTCACCTGAAGTCGACATCACTATTCAATCGGTACCTGAAAGTATAATGATGGTATGGGTAGAAATGAGTACAGAAAATACCTGTTATTTGCTGCAGATGGACGTTCGGACTCCTCTCGGACACGCTTCGGCTGTGACTGACAGCTACTACACACATAGAGCGTAGTGGTATCGAGAAATCCAAACCTTCACTACTCGAATATACCCACGCTTTAGGCACAGTGAGTTGGTTGATTACTTCCAAAACACAAAGACTGAACGTTTATTGGTATACCAGCAGCGGATACGCTGTTCAAGTTTAGTTTAGCACCTTCGGATAGTAACGTTCATTCATTCCTACACCAATGGCGAAAACAACATGGCCGCTATAGGTCCCACGCCAGCCCGCGCATTATCAACGTGTCCCAAACACAGTTAATATACGACCCACAGCATTCATGCAACTTGACTACTCGAGCAAAGGGACTACAAACACAGGGCAATATATTTCACAAGGATCATCACTTGATAAAACTTACTGCAGTGTTCTCTTTCTAAGAGGTAGTCTCGGTGCTTTGCTTCGCGGAAGCAGGAAGTAGACTGACTGAAACGGTAAAACACCAGCGTATTTAACCACTGCAACGCCAGAGTTGCATTCAGTCGCCGCACTACTGCAGCGCCAATTTTCTTCCCGCGCTCACCTTCTGAGCCTGAAAATAGCTATTGGGCGCGTGTTCCCACTCAGCTATTCGGGACTCTGCTGAGACGATGCAGAGGTGTAATCATTCTCCGATTTCCTCAAAACCCACCCCAGGCGTAGGCAACACTCTATTCCTTATAAATAGATTCCGATGCTTCACTGAAGTCCGTGGCCACTGAAGACGTTTTGGATTTCCAGTTCAACATACAAGCGGTACCCAGGGTAAGGTTAAGTACTTTCCGAGACTCATGTTCGTCTCCCAGTCACAAATGGAATTAACTGAATAAAGTCCATTTTTACTGCTTATCAATAGGGGACAGGGCGGTTCTCAGTTCGGTCCACCACCCGTCTGACTTCTCGTTGTGTGATTTTTTAGTTTTGGGTAGAAATCAGTTCGGAGATTCCTACCCTCGGACCAGTACCACAATTAGCTCATTTGCAACCGAACTGGGGCCTTTCGTACACGTTTAGCCCTTGCTATGCCAGGAGAAGAAGGATCTGGTGGTTTTGCAAAAACCACAGCTCCTTTCCTTGGTCTACCTGGTCGTTTCTTCGGCTGCACTGGAGGTACAGGAGCAGCTTTGACCAGCTGTTTCCTAGGCCTTCCGCGCTTCCTATGCAAAACGACCGGGGGCGCCACCGGCTGGTCGGACGTATCTGTGCGAACCTTCGGCCTCCCGCGCTTCTTCGGACAGACCGTAGCTACCTTAGACTTCTCATATGATAAAGCCTTTCCTGGACCCAAAAGCTCAGGCGGGGTAGCCGTAAGTCCCGAGTCTGCTAAGGAACTGTCAGGTTTGGCAACAGATTTCCCTTGTCTACCCCCTCTTTTCTTTAGAGGCAGAGATTTACTGGAGGTTTCCTTGGAACTACCCTTTCGGATCTTCCTAGGTCTACCTCTCGGCTTGGCGCCTACAGTAATTTTCTCTTTCTCTACCTTCTTAGGACAATCTTTCCCTGGCACCACTCTCCCAGCCTCTAGTCTAAAGATTTCCATACCAGCCTGTTCCTGCCTTCGGAATTCTGGAGCCCGATCCAAGTTAACGGCTTGAATCGGCCCATTTTCATCGAAAGCCGGCTTCAGATAGTCGATATGGTATCGCATTAGACCTTCGGCTGTCTCCAGCTCACAGGTGGTACCTCCTATGAACCTTCTGATCTTATAAGGCCCGTCCCACTTGGGTCCGAGCTTCTTATTCGCTTTGGGGGGACAGAATCGGTACACCACCTCCCCCGCCTCAAAACTGGGGGGCCTAGAACGTTTGTTATAATCCCTAATCTGGTGAACCGCAGATATTCCGAGATTATCCCGCACGTACTGGTGTCCCTTTCTCATCCACTGTTTCAGGTTCTCAACAAAAGCAACCTTGCAAGGGAAATCAAGACTTCCTCTTTCAACTCCATGAACAATGTCCATGGGCGTTACCAACTCTTCTCCGAAGACTACTGAATTTGGTGTGCATAAAGTAGCAGCATGTACTGTCCCTCTATATGCATGAGCAATGCAAGGGGTCAGCATATCCCAATCTACTTCGTCCGAATCAGTCATACAAGACAGCTGTTCCACAAGAACTCTATTAAGCCTCTCGGACTGCCCATTACTCATAGGCCTGTATGGGAGGGTAATTAGCTTCTCGATTCCCAGCATGTCAAGTAGACATCTTAAGAGTTTAGACCGAAATTCAGGAGCTCCATCTGTCTGCAATGACACAGGACATCCGAATCTCAAGATCCATTCTCGAAAAAGAACTTCTGCACAGCTTTCAGCGGTGTGATCGGCCATGGGGTAGGCTTCGGCCCATTTAGAGAAATGGTCTACTACAACCATAATATAGCTGTTGCCTCTAGGGGTACTCCGAAGAGGCCCTAGAATATCCAACGATATTCGGTTCCATCTACCACCATGTTTTTCTTTCTTAAGATAAGAAATCCCACCACCACCTCTAGTCTTCCTCATATTACATTCCGGGCAAGCTCGTACCCACCGCCTCAGATCATAACTCATACCAGGCCAAAAATATCTCATCTTTGCTGACCAGACATTTTTGAAGGTTCCGAAATGACCCGCAGTTTTGGCACCATGTATGCCCTGGAAGATCTCTTTCCTCATGGAAACAGGGACAATTTTCCTCCAGTATTTCTTTCCGGTGGCCAGTCTTGTCCACTCCAGACATAGCACACCATCTCTGACCTTCATACTACCAAGATGTCTGACAAATGTCCGAAACTCATTAGACTCACCAGCAAGATTTTCTCTGCTAGGAATCGGTACAGTTCCATCCAACATTTTCAGCAACCTTTTTACAAGTGGGTCGGTTTGCTGAGCTTCTTGCAACACGTTCCGTTGAGTCCCTAAGGAAACTTCGTTAGTGGCAATAACAGCATCATGCGCACCGCAATCTAGGCAGTCTGGTCTTCCACATTTTCTGGTTGGTAAGCGCGACAACGCATCAGCATTTTCATGCTGTTTACCAGCCCGATGCAAAATCATGCTCTGATCCAGCCCGAATTCCTGTAAGGTGAGTAGCCAGCGAGCTAACATATCGGTCGGATCCTTGAAATTGAGCAGCCAACGCAAGGAGGCGTGATCTGTCCGAACGATAAAATCCTTATTACCAAGCAAGTAATGTCGGAATTTTTGCAGGTAGGTCAGAACGGCAAGCAGCTCACGTTTTGTCGCACAATAGTTCCTCTGTGGCTTAGATAAACTATGGCTTGCAAAACACAGAACCACCTCCCTTCCTTCCTGGACCTGAGACAGAATTCCCGCCATGCCAAAACTACTTGCATCCGTATCAAGGATAAACTTACCCGAAGGTTGAGGATATCCGAGAGTAGGAGAAGAGATTAGCAAATTTTTGCATGTATCGAATGCATCTTGGCAACGAGGAGTCCACTCTATGGGTTTAGCATATCGTTTATCCTTGCCTGCCGCGGTTACAACGTCCTGCAAGGGAATCACTAATTTACCGAAATCTTTCATAAAATCTCGGTAATAGGAGGCGAATCCAATGAATTGCCTTACTTCCCTAGCATTCGTGGGGATTGGCCAGTCCTTGACTTTCTGGATCTTCTTCGGATCCGCCGAAATGCCATGGCCTGACACAATCCGACCCAAGTATTCCACTTTCTTGCGGAAAAATTCACATTTCTTGGGTTTCAAACGAAGACCATAATCCCGTATACGCTCAAGGACGAGTCTCAGGTTATCTAGGCACTCTTCGAGAGTTTTCCCAAAAACCACGATATCATCCAGATAGACCAGACATGATTTCCAACGAAGGCCATCCAACATCTGATCCATCATGCGTTGGAAGGTAGCGGGGGCATTACACAATCCGAAGGCCATAACCTTGAATTGAAATAACCCTACACTGGATAAGAATGCAGTTTTCGACTTGCTATCTTCATCCATCGCCACCTGCCAGTACCCACTCTCAAGATCTAAAGTACAGAACCACTGGTTACCACCAAGTGATTCTATGCACTCATCGATCCGAGGTAGTGGAAAGCTATCCTTTATAGTGACAGAGTTTAGCTGACGATAGTCAACGCAAAAACGCTGTGTGCCATCCTTCTTGGCCACCATGACAATAGGAGCACCCCAGGGGCTACTGCTATGTTCAATCCGGCCCTCTCTATACATTTTCCAAATCTCTGCCTCTGCCTTGTCTCTCTTCGCCACAGGAATACGCCGGTATGCTTGTTTGATCGGACAAGCATCTCCAGTGTCTATCACATGGCGAACTTTATCAGTACAACCAAGGGCTTTGCCACCTGGAAGAGAGAAACAATCTCGGAATTCTTCCAGCAAAGACAGAGCAACGTTCTTCTCGTTTTTCTCGGATAAATCCGAATCATTGACCAGCTTTTTCAGCGGGCACTCTGCACTCGGTGGTACCAAGATGTCGGGAGCTATCAGATCATCATCCGCCACAGGCGATTCTGTAACCTGTATAGAATTAATGATTGCCTCTCTGATAATATTGCTACCGTCATCCTCAGACAAAGCGGAATCCTCTGCCACAAGAGTAACTCTACTTAATCTGCCCACCATCCTTCGTTTTCCAATTTTCATTGGGCGATCGGACGGATTGCTGAAGGCTACCAAAGCGGTTGAACCTCCACCTGAAACATATGTATTCAGGCTCCCTAAGGCGAAGTCTTCTAGCAATCCTTGGTCTGGCTCGAACATCCAAGCATCCGATGCGTCTGAGCCACTATCAAAGTCCAATTCTGCGAGTGTAATAGATTTGGGCTCCATGATCACCGCTTTCCTAAGTGTCACAGCTATTCCAATATCTACTTCGTTCACAGTCATGGTCTTTATAGAGGAAAATTCTTCACCTTCGGACTTCTTTTTCCACTGTTTACATACAGTAGAATGTCCGAAGTTTTCCAAATAAAACACTCCTGACCAATCCAAACAACAACGGTGCACATAGTAAAAATCTGCACCTAATATCCCGTCTTCAGGGCCCTTCAGACCGCTGACTACCAGACATGTCATCATGTAAGTCCGACCCGACACTTCATATGGACAGAGCACGCTCCCATATGTAGTTATAGGCGTTCCATTACCCATCGAGCACGCCATACGCACCGAAATCATAGGCGGCGCATGTGGAAGGGATTCGTAGAAATCCTTGGTAATCAAACTCGTCGTCGCGCCTGGATCTACCAAGAAATAACCACTCTTCCCACCTATGCCTACAGGGGCATACCATCTCTCCCTCACCAGTAATTTGGAAGGAATCTCCAGAGTTTCCAGCTGTTGAACAGAAACTTTCTGAATCCGAGCAGACTTCTCTTGGCCTTTTTCTACCAAGACAACCTGACCTGACTCAGCTTGGTACTCGGCCTGTCCCCAACGCACGCCAGGGCTCTTGTCCGAGCATCCCTGAATCTTTTCAGGAAGAAAATCACCGTCCGGCAACGGCCTAGGACCTCCAGCTATCAGATCGGGTAGCTTCTTGTCGTTAAGCTTTAACCCTATCTTACACACCGGTGCCTGGGCTGATTTCCCAGTTTCTAGACTACTACCAAGATCCTCGCGGACTGTGGTACTAAGAAGCGTGTTGTCCGAGGCTCCCGTATCGCTTACTACAGGAGCCGAACCTAGTTTTCCGAAGCCGGCTTCCCTCCTGGAGCGCCTTGCTTCTTCACAAGTTCGAGTAGAGCTTTTTTAGTGGGGCAAGCCGAGGCGAAATGCCCCTCCTCACTACAAAAATAGCATTTTCGAACTTGCCAGGTTCTTCTCTCTCTACCCCCAGCAGACTTCTTATACTGCTGGGTTGAGGAATTCGATTTTCCTTGCTTTTCCTGCCATGTTTGGAAAGCTTGCACTATCGCATTGCCGGGATCGTCGGACTGATCATCATCGTCGGACTCCTGCAACGCCAGTGCCTGGCTAACCTGTACCATGGCCTTTTCTTTGGCACTTGCCTTCTTGCTCTTCCCCAACTGGGAACCTTCGGCTGCCGCTCCCTCCAATGGGATAGCAACAGCCAACGGACCTATAGCAGCAGATTGCAAGACAGCAGCGTTCGCGAAATCCATATGACAACTCTCCCACACCTCAGCCCAGTGAATTGCTTGGAGAAGGTCAAACGGCTGTTTAAGCTTCACCCACGCAGCTTTCTCCTGGTTGATCAAGCCTTTCAAGAAGACTCTCAAGCAGAGGGTGCGAAGAGTATTATCCAGATTAATTCCGAAAGCATGTCTAGCACGTTTGGCTACCTCATTGGCAAACATACGGCTCGGCTGCTTAGGGGTTTGTCTGCAGTTATAGAATTCGGACTGCTTCTTTTCAAGAGAATGCTCACCGAAGTTGGCATCCATATGGTCTACAAAACCAATAAGATCCAAACCTGGGGGCAAATCTCCCATCTCGCCTAGCTGACGACGGCAGCTACACTTAAGCTGCATAAGGAACTGTTCCGGAGTCCAATTATGCGCTTCGGCTAGCACTTTCATCTCTCCGAGATGTGTCCGCCAGGAATCCTTAGGATCCCAGTTTCGTATAATCGCCGGTTTAGGGGCATGATTAACGTTCGTTGCCACAAACTGATACCTGAAGGTGAGTTCGGCGCCTATAGCGCCTTCATACTTCAGGCCCTGCACCACTGACTTATCCCGAAAGTAATTTGATACTTGGTTAGTCATATGTCGCATGGGAGAATTGTCAATCGCATGAACGCCAGGTATTTGGATTCCAGAAGCATCTGGCAACCCTCCGACTGTAGTCCATTGCCGACCAGCATTTCTCACATATTGACTATTGTCAACATGACCACGCACATACGTTGTGGAAGCAGTTGGTCTCTTAATGCTGGAGTGCGCTCCAACATAAGGCCTACCCCCTCCCCCTCCGTGAAGAGGAGACGAGGCAGTGAATGTCACCGTATCTTTTTGCCTAGGTGTCCTGGATCCTCCACGTGGAGGAGAAGCTTGCTGGGTTTGGTTAGGCTGATTAGAACCCGCTACACGCCCTCCGCTGGAAGTAGCATGTTGCTCAGGTTCGCCTGCAGCCTGTCCACCAACCGCTTCGGACAACTTTAGACGCTCGGGCACGGGTGTCCGAGCAGCCTTTTCTTCACAAAAATGCCTCGGAGTGAGGAGGATGTATGATCCACCACCTTCCTTAGGATATGTAGGTCTCTCTACGCCTAATGGCGGAGAAACTCCTCCTATCCTAGGGGGCGAACCATAAAGATCCGTATCCTCAACATCCGAAGAATCATCCAACATGTTCTTCATTCGTGACATGTCATCCACTCTGGCTACCTCATTCCGCAATTTTTCATTCTCTACACGAAGCTGACGTGTAGTGGCATGGCAGTCATCGGTTACTTGAACCAACGTGCTCTGGAGGTCTCGATTCTGCTCTATGAGCTGATCAATAGTTCCACGAGCATCGTGCATTGACTGTCCTTGCACAGAATAGGCATGGCGCCAGGAGGCCACTTCAGTCCTCAACTGTTCTTTTTCTTCCTCCTCAAAAGAATCTGCTATCGCAGGATTCCTTCGAAACTCAGTCCATTGACCTCCAGCAGCGGCAACAGGCTGTAGAGTCAACTTCGGACTGGTCACTTTTACCTTCGGATTAGTTTTCTTTGCACCAGAGCCAGGAGTAGGTTTGCGATAACCCTTCATACCAGCTGGTGAAATGCGCAGGCCAACTTGGGCCGCTGCATCCGCCACCTGGACTCCATTTGCATTGGCAGCCATCTCAAAGATTTACCAAAATCTTTAGCAAAGTTTAAAACTATAAGCCCAACACTCAATCGATAAGACAGAAAGCCAAGTTTGGTCACGGCACCAATTGTAGTGAATCGGACTACTGTAGTGTATCTGTGTCGCAGGTTCGTTTCCCTTGGCGTATCCGAAGCTTATCAATCGAGAGTTACATAGAACAAAAGGAACAAAGGCAGGCGCTACCTGTTCACTTGGGTTTTATTGTGAGGTTTCGGAACTGGCATCAGTTCGCATCAGACCTGACTGGACTGTGGACTTCGGATTACCTGGCCAGCCAGGTAACCCTCATCCAAAGGTGTCCATCAGACATATACATCAACAGTCAACAATTCACAATGAGTGGTTTAAGTAACACTATCCACGCTGAGAGGTTTATCATGGCCTCTACAGCTTACATTAAATGGTAGAAACCCAGGTCGTGGTTACTATCGACCAACAGCTGGCTGCTGTTAAATATATAAAAGGCGACAGGCAAAACATATGATTTTAGACTAAAAAGTCCCGCGGACCAGTAGTGACCACTGGGGAGGTTCGGACGAACTAACCCTCAGCGGCCACCTACACCCAATATCACCACAGGATTATAGTTCTTGTAATTGACTTCTTGCCATTGTTCATTTCTAAAAAGTTCTCTGCGATTCAGTTTGCTGTCTTAATTAATTAAATCCGATAAAATTGTTACCTTTGAGAGGATGGGTGTATGGCATCTCAGATAGGTTGAGCCGCGGCACTGGATTGACACCAGAGGCAATTTGATCCAGTGTATCCACAATAGCAGGTGAAACAGGTTTCACTGGGATGTCTAGGGAGGCAGGTGAGTCTCCGCGACTCTGCAGAAACCACGGGTGATACTTAAGCAGACATTCCAAGTTGTTAATCACTTTCAACCATTGACTTGATTGATGCAGGCTTCTCTGAACCTAAGGAGATTTCAAAGAGAAAAGTGGAGGAGTAAGAAACACTTTTATATATAACTGTATCTGTGATGGAAGATGGCCCCTCAAATTCAAGTGATGTCATGTCAAGGGGATCCTGGGCATAGGGTATAGGGCTTTTATTCAGTGGAAGCATGAGGTGAGTCCATCAAAACCCAAAGCCCAGCTGGAACTCAATACATCTTGAAAGGTAAGGTACTCGGGAAACATGTGGCCAGCATGGGTCAGACTTCAGAAAATGTACACAGACAAACTAAACTGTTTCTTTCTGTGAACAATGACATTGAAATAACAATGACATTTAAGATAAATAACATTAAAATAAAGATAAAAGCTTCAAAATAGTATTTACACTTTTCAGACTTTTCTCAGATATTACAGAATATTAGCAGAATTTACTAAATGTGTAAATACCTGATGTGTGTACACACACCTATAAAAATGACTTCAAAAGTAAACAACCCCCACATGCTTTTTCTAGCGTTATTGTGTGTGTATTAAGCAGTCTATAATAAGTACATAGATACCTCTCTGGATATAGGTAAAAAAAAATACAGCTTGTAGAAAGTATGCTTTGCACTACTGTGTCTAACATCCTAAATTCAAGACTCAAAAGAGTGGCTAAGTTTAGCGCTGTTGTTAAGGATGCGCAATGATGCCAATAGTAATTTTTACCTCATTTTTTTCTTTCAGGAATTCATCAAGACCGTGTTCAGCCCACTGATCTATCTCCATTTTCAACTTTACGGCTTTGGAAGATAAGAGCTGACGAAGATTATCTCCAGTATGATCCAGGACATCGTAGCATTGCCTTGCCTCAGCCAAGATGGTGGTGAGTGAATCACCAGCCTGATCTATGATAGAGCTCAGTGAGCTTGATTCATTTTTGTTGTATCTAAAGCTTCCTTCGTGTCCACAAATATTCATAGACCTAAGACACAGGTAAATATCACAATGTGAACAGAAATACCAGGCGCTCATCTTGTCAAAACAGCATCGCTTTTTCTCATGGAAGTGCAGCATAGGATGTTTGCGACCCTTTACTATGTGATCCTTCATACACTTGCTACAGAGAACCCCATCACACTCTTTACAATAGTGATCTGCGTGAATACCAACAAGGCTAGCTTTACAAGAAATGCATTCATCTACAGCTGTAAAAGCTTTGCTAACATTCTGACAGAGATCCTCAAATTTCTCATCAGTTTCCAGACCAATGTCGTCCTCAGATGGGGAGGCTACTGTTATCTTCCCACAGTCCAGGACAGGACATGTGATGTCTTCCTTCTTGTCGTCTTGTACCACAAACTTGGCTGCTTTAGCACAGGGCCGGCAAATGTAGTGTCCACACCCTGACATGACGTACACTTTGGTGAAGGGTTCATAGCATGAAGGACATTGGAATGCTGAGTTGCTGAAACAATATGAAGCCTTTAAAAATGAGTTCAATTATGTCATGCTGTCATATCCGACCTTGTATTATTAATATGTACGGAATCGTCAATCACAAGTTCTCTATTTCTTCATACCTATCAATGCTCCAAAGATATTGTAACAAAGGTGATAATTAGATGGCCAGAGCACCCCTGTTAACTTGTGATAGAAGTAACCAGTAGGTGAGAGTTGTAGTAAACTGTCTTTAATTGTTGAAGGTTACATTTTCAATACAGAGTTCAATGTGGATACAGCAGTAGGATAGTACAAGGAGAAATAAAAGTAGAATTTGATCGTATCTGTGGTTAGTGTGTGAACTATCATATCGCACTGTATTACATAACATGTATATCTGCATATGTGAGCATGGTTATGGGTATATTAATACAGTTTATGAATATTAATAATTATGTTAATTTATATAGGTAATGTTACGTAACTCAAATGAGGTAATAGGTGAGCATAAAATGGGTGTATCAGTGAGCAATGTGTGTAACAATAGAAGTGGCCTTCTCCAAATCTATCTGCAACTTACACAGATAGATTCCCACTCCACATGGTTAGGAATAGTTCTTGGTCCCCACTATTAGTAATAGTCCTCAGTTACTAATTTAATATATATTTTAGCTTAAGTAAAACCACACTCTATTACACCATTACATGTATAAGATTCTGAGCCCATTTTTCCACATGTGCATGTAGCTATTTGAAAATGTTAAGATATGATTGAATGCAAGTATAAAGCATAGCATATAACGTCTATTGACTTGATTAAAGCAAATAATGTCTATTGACCTGATCAAGTTGGTTCCCAGAGTTGCATGTTCAGGACTGGGTTTCAGACAAATATGAATTATACAAATATTTCTAAGGGTGAGTGAGTGAGATTAGTTGTTTTATGCCCTTAAACACATTTAAAATGGTTATATAAAGGGCGGGAGAGCTGAGAGGGAGTGAGTGAGTGAGATTGGTTGCTTTACGCCCTTATTAATACATTTAATATGGTAATAAAGGCGGGAGAGCTGAGGTGGGGGCAGTTCATGAGCTGAGAGGGAGTGAGTGAGATTGGTTGCTTTATGCCCTTATCAACACATTTAATATGGTTATATCAAGGGCGGGAGAGCTGAGAGGGAGGGAGTGAGTGAGATTGGTAGCTTTATGCCCTTATCAACACATTTAATATGGTTATATCAAGGACGGGAGAGCTGAGAGGGAGTGAGTGAGTGAGATTGGTTATACGCCCTTATCAACACATTTAAAATGGTTATATAAAGGCGGGAGAGCTGAGGTGGGGGCAGTTTATGATCATACACAGGAAATAGAGACAGAGAAGAAGGGAAAGAGAGACAGACAAAAAGAGACAGAAAGGCACTTTATGGTCTTACCCAGAACCCTTATTTCTGAGGGTATTCAGACCAGATGTCATAAGTCATAAAACAGATCTCGCTCTACCCATGGGCAATATCATTCATTGTTTATCAACAAAGGATCATGCAATCTCAATACCAAATGATTTGTACAAAGTTTCACCAAAGGGTAAAAGTCATGTGTATGAAGTTTTCTTTTAATCAACATCAAGAGTGTCTTACCTCAAGTACCTCTGCACCTCAAAATATTCTCCAGTGGTAACTCCAAGCTCCTCAGCAATATCAGCCTGGTCAGAATTAACAAGGGCCCAGATGAAGGAATGGTAATTAGACTCAGTCCCATCCAGCAGTTGTCTCACTAAGGCAGAGACCTTCCGTGCGTCAGATTCATGACTCTGGAATGAAGAATTCGCTTTAAACGTTATCCAAACCACAAACAAATCTGATATGCATTTCCTTTTGTTTCTCAATGAAACAACTATGAAAAGGACAAATATAGTCATTAGATCATATTGGGATGAAAGCGGGGTCATGGCAAAAATACTCAAATATTTCTGGGAAGGACATGTTGACATTGGTGCCATTTGCTTTGGTTTGGTATGAACAGGCAGACCAATGTTGTGTATGTCACAAGATGGTACCTATAGTGACCCTCAGTCCTCAGTCCCCCCCCCCCACGTCTAGTGGTCTCTGTGCTGACAGCAACATCAATCACCAAATAATTACATTCAATGTCAGAATGGCTGTGATTATGTAATCAGCCCCCAAAAATCATTTTTAAATTTTCAAATTTACATACAGCAATTTTCTGTTTTTCCTCTTCATCAATAACATCTTTCTCAATGAGAAACGACCAAAATGCCTCAGAGAATTGTATATTAGCCAGTTTCTCTTTGTTCGCCTTTAGGACCTCACAGAACATGTTTTTCCCAATATTCTGTCGAGGCTTGGCCTTCGCCACTGACGTTTCTCCTGAAGCCACTGAGCTGCAAATATATGAAGTAGCAGATAATATTCACAGAACCCATCATATAGTTAACAATAAAGGCAGGTATATGACAAAGCGCAGCGTAGGCACTAGGTCCCTCCCCCTAAATCCTCGGTGGATAACACCATTCCCGCCCTCCCCATTGGCATGGTCCATCTATGACCGCCTCTTTCCTATAGTATAAACAGCACCAAACATAAACTGTCAAGGTTGAGTCTTACAGCTAATGTAAATAGTTGTTCACCTCAGAGTTATACAACCAACGGTTTTCAAACATTAGAAAAAAAGATACATATTAAATGTTTGAAATAGTTAGTAAAATGGTACCTTGAAGAAAAGCTATTTTCAGTTGTTTCACTATCATATCCCTCGGTTCCATCTTGTTCGTTGTCTCCATCATACTCTTCTCTCTGTTTCTCTCTTGCTTCATCTGCCATCCTCTTTTGAAGGTCTCTGAACACATGTACATCATATCTTTCATCCAACTTTTCCCCGATTTGTAGGAGAGCTCCAAATAAATCATCCATTGTAAAAGGCTTTTCTGCCATTTTGCACCTTGTCGTGTCCTAGAAAGTGGGGAAATAGGTGTACATTGGAGGTAATGTAAATTCTAAATGTGCTTTTAAGATCAAGATGCAGAGTACGGTAGTAATAAACTCGCATAAAAATGTTAGTAAGGAAGAGAATAGGCCCTGGAAAAATCTAGATGCTGATGTCAATGTCCCAATTTATTTGTAATAATATTTGAAGTCTATGTACCTGTTCTATTTTACATGTGTGTTACTTGTTTACTTGTTTTGGTCGATCGTTTGAGAGGTGGTAGGGAGGGGGTCTGACCCCTGGGCGGAGCGAGCTGGTGCAATGGCTCTGGATGATGAAATTCCCCAGCGACATTGCATGGGAGCTACTCCACCATTAACCTGAAGGCTGATGCAATGGGCAGTGCTTTCTCAACAGCCCGGGTGGCTGACGAAATGCCCACTGGACATTGCAGTAAGCCCATGTAGTCTGATGAAATACACCTAAAATCTGTTGCAATACCTAGAGTATATAAGGGCCTCAGTCTCTATCTAGACAGACTTCTCCTGAAGAGCTGTACTACCTATGCTGTATGATGACCAACTGACTGAGCGCCCTACCACCTCAAACACTGACCATGTTATAACTTACTATACATGAACCTTGTGTTATACTGAAGTCTGAATAAAAGAAGCCATTCTGTACTCCACGCCTTACCTTATATCTACCGATACTACAAGCCAAGCACAATATTCCAATCGAGACATCTATTCATTTGAAGCTACCCCTATTTAGAAGTACACAATGTGAGATCAGAGTAATCAGAGTAACTCCTCAATCTAATAATAGTAATCCCCTTTTGTAGTGTCCCCGCTCTACGGACATTGACACTGACATTGATGAAAATATTGAATTGTTGTCACTACTGAAAATCAGTGAAGCATGAGAGACCGACCGGGCACCCCTCTTCCAAATTACCACCAATCAACTATTACATAACCTCTCTCATATATAAACACTCTCCTCCTCCCTTTCAAATCACTCTTTCGAATTTAGCTTGCCACCCTCCCATCCCCACAATTCAACATTTTCAATATATTTTATTTTATTAATTTCATTTATTAAAACTCAACTCCTTAACCATTAATTTTATCAATTATAAATAAATCTCTTTTATTATCAATATCCATCCTCATGTATAATTTTAACTATCAAACAACATTGTAATTCTTTTATCTCAATTTTATATAATAACAAATCCATTCATTTACCTCTGTTAAAATAAAATATATTTCTCCATACCTGGTCGTTGTTCTCTCATGATTGTACAGATTAAAGATAGACTAAGAAGATTACTTAAACCTCCATGAAATGTATTAAAAATCCAAGAAATATCACTATGTATGGCAGCGAAAGGAAGAAACAGTGAATGATCATGGCTATAATACCTTTATTCAATCAATCTATTCGATTATGTTAAACTGCATTTCAAAAGTCATTTTGAGGTTATTTCAGATGATTAGTGGAGGCAAATTGTACATTTTCTGGCGATTTCACC
The DNA here is from genome assembly GCA_942159475.1 of Sthenelais limicola. Lineage (NCBI taxonomy): Eukaryota > Metazoa > Annelida > Polychaeta > Phyllodocida > Sigalionidae > Sthenelais > Sthenelais limicola. Next base: position 8,256,473 of record OW804097.1, read on the forward strand.
CATATAGGCTGCTCTCACAACTATAGTAGTATAGTGGGCTCATACATGCCACTTACTCGTTGAGTATAGTCCACCCCATACATACATACTCCACACTATGGTAGAGCCTATTCTTACTAGAAATTGAAAACATCTTTTATTTGTATCTAGGGTGCTAAACAAATACGTGTGTAGACTTATCTTTACATCTGAATATGAATTCAGGTCTTCCAGTAAATCGGTATAATTATTTTCCTTAACTACAGGGAGTGGGTCAGAACTAAAATAGGTTAGTTATAATATAGAGTCTGGGAAACAAATGTGTGGCTATTGTTCTACTATAAGGTCTATTACTATAAATAAATTAAGGTTTGCTACAACTTATTGTGAGTGAGATTGGTTGCTTTACGCCCTTATAATAGATATCGTATTGTTCCTTTTGTATATGTAGATCTTATAGTCTTAGTATTGGAGATGCAGTAGCATATAATGTATAGGCTTATCCCTATAAATGGAGTGGTACAATACCAGTAGGCACATATACCAGTATCCAGAGCTCCTATATTCTATAGCAATAACACTCAACACTCGAGTATATTTCGTACTAGCTGTTTGCTAGTTGCAAGCTACAAGCGGACTGATTACTTCTTTATTTTCAATATATGACATATTCTTGGTTTCCAGGGAGGACCATGGGACCTCCCCTTTTACATACATTATATATGGCATGGATCCAATGATCCAAGCTCCACCTTAGTCGATAACTTGGCACACCTCTCTACCGTATACATTGGCATGATGGCCTCATTATGACATTACCCCCCTTCCAGCGGATGAGAGTTGAATTCGCGGATTAAAAAATTTTCTACATGTGACTTCGGTTGTTAATATACATGTGACTTCGGTTGTTAATATACATGTTATGACTCCACATTAGAATTGATACATGTTTGTTTTTGATTCCATGGAATGACTTCGTTTAACACCATTGATTCCATGACTTCTGTTAACGCTATCGATCTTATGACTTCTGTCATTTCCATAATACTTCATGCGGCTATAACTTCCCTTCTCACATCAGTTTATCGCCACCATAGTTCATAAAACTCCTTGTAAAGCACTCTGCACATTCGTTGGCTGGTCTTCCCTCGGCTATCCCTCCGTGGCTTGGTTGTAACCCACATACCACGACCTTCTGACCTCAATGTAGCGCGAGGCATATATCACGCCTCCGCCGTGGGCCTTGTTTACATATAACCATGCTGACGTCATATAACCATCAATCGCGCCTCCTTCCTTGCTAGCTCGGGTCCCGCGATGCGAGCTCCTTGCCTCGTGTACTGTGTTCCTCCGTTTCACTCCGTTCATGAGTTCCAGCCTTACCCTTTTATCTCTATCTTACTTTTACCATACATGGATACGTAGCACAATCCTGTCTTCTACATTGAATTGTTCAGTTGTACTGTTTTAGAGTTACTTATCTTACAACTTCTCTGCATACCAATTAAGTGACACAGATCATGACTTCTGTTAACAATCAAACATGTATGTCCATGCGACCTCTGTTAATGACCTACTTCTTTACATCATAATTACTGACACGCGGCCATACAATCTCTGATAAGTCTGACTCGCTCTCTCGGTCCCAGACGCTTGTGACTTCTGTCACTTACATAAACTTTCTGACACCGTTATTATCATACTGACTCCTGGAAAAGGACATGATACCACTATGCAAATACACGTGACATCCGTCAAATAACATAATCTTTACCTTACATTTATAACGTGTATAGCCGACTGACTTCTGAAAAAATACTTTTGTTTCTTCTATTTAACATGTAAATCTATGTGACTTCCGTCAACGACCATAAATCTTACACCATAATTCATAAACAAGACTCTAGTATCCTTAGTCGACTGACTTCTGAAAAATTCCTCTGATATCATTATTAAACATGCCCATCCGTGTGACTTCCGTCAAACCTCATATACTTCATATTCTAACTCTTAAGTAGAACTCTTATCGCATGTAGTCGACTGACTTCTGAAAAATACATTTGTTCTTATTATTTAACCTGTAAACTTTGGTGACTTCCGTCAAGGCTCATAAACTTCATATTCTTACTCTTAAGTAAAAACTCTTATATAGTCGACTGACTTAAAAAATACTTTCGTTTTTATTATTTAACTTGTGAAATCCGGTGACTTCCGTCAAAGCTCATGAACTTCATATTCTAACTTCTTAAGTAAAATTCTTACATAGTCGACTGACTTCTGACAAATTCCTTTCGCTCTTCTCATTTATTCGCTCCGTCAAATCCTAACTGATAAATTCTTCTCACATCCTGTTAAAATTTTTCTTGACACTTTATTACCCTAAACCTTACACCCTGCCTGCGGATGAGCACCTTGTTTCACCAATCTATGAGTGCAGAACTTTGTTAATTTTGTGGCTTGTCGCTTTATTCTTAAAACCCTATCTGTGGTATCAAGGCTTACCACTCAGTAATGTCCATTACATTCTGTAGTTAATTGACTCCCTGATTCTTATCTCCGCCACTGATCTCTGCTCTCCCCGTCTCCGTCCGTTACTCGGGCCGTTAATTGGAGCCGCGATCGGAGGGCCTCTCCCTTGGCTCTCCGCCCTGAGTCAAGTTCCCGCGCGGTCCCGTGACGCTATTTGAGCGCTTGTGCGCGTTACATTACCCCTCCCCCCCATGACTGAGAAAGCATTTATTTTATTTCAAAAGGCTAAAACATAAATTCTTATTCGTGTTCATTACTCAAATATTTCGATTCTCTTTACCACGTGTTTTCAATTAGCTGGCCTGGACCTGATAGTCAAACCTTATCTGTTGGTTTGTATATTTTTTTAAAAAGGGTTCACGTCCCTCGATCTATTACTCTCTATGTATTTTTATATATATTACGCCAGTTCCTCTCTTTAATCATATCGCGCCTTGCATTATTACCGCGCTAGCATTTGATTACTACTGCCATGTTCTCACCCTGCGCCGGGCGCTTATCTACTAGCCGCATACCTTGTGATTATATATCTGGCCGCCGCGACATTTCTACTTCCCCTAATTACTCAAATTAAGGTAATTCTTTTTTGTTTCAGAGCTGATTGTTCATGTTCGTTGTTTTTGAGCAGCCAGATTGCATACGTGTTCACCTAAGCCTTATCTGTTTCACATCCGGTCCATCATGATTGCTTTTTTATATTTTTTCATCTGGGAGCAGTATCATTCTGGGGCTCACCTCGGCTTATATACGTTTCTAGTTTATTATATATATCTAGAACCACACACACTGGACCAAGGGCTCCCCTATTTAGCTTTATATCATTATAAATAGAGTATTCGCTGTATCTGGACCTCCCGACATCGGCGCCCTCATGATAGATGCCTTTTGAACATAAAGATAAAATTTTTAGTTCACTCTTAGAAATTATGACTGGTGTGTGGATCCACATGGATCTTGAGGACTACTAGGTCTTTTCATAGATATATTAGCGCTTGAGACCCGTACCAGCACCTGCTCTTCTATATGACTTCTGACCGCAACCTTGGACCAAATTGAACCATTTACCTTCCCCCGGTTTGAGAGCAATTTTTTACTTACTAGACGGTCCCTGGGTATATTTTAATAGGTGTATATGATGGAGCGGGGCCGTTCTTACGTTAGGCCCTTATTGGAATCTTTCTATATTTACCCGATCGAGGGTGGTTTTTACGCTCTAGGTGGTCCTGGTTAGACTGAGAGAAAAAGGTGGATATAAAATAGCTGAGCCATTTTTACGTTAGGTTATTTTGCACTGAGATTTTTTTTTTTGTACTGCTAGATGGCTCATGGTTATTAAGGAGAAGGTATATATAAAAATAGCCGAGCCATTTTCACGTCAGGTTCTTTTGCACTGAGAGTTTTTTACCTCCACCCCGTTTTGAGGGTAGTTCTTATTTTTTAGACGGTCCCTTGGGTATATTTAAATGGGTGTCAGTGGACTAGCTGACTGGCCAATCTCCTTATACTAGGAACCGGCCCTGGAAATTTTTCCTTCAAGAGATCCCTCCTGTTGTTAAATTAACCTTACATAACTTTCTGGGTGTGACCCACATCCTCGACCCCCACCCCGGGGTCGTGGAGCTGCTTCTAGCTTGCTCGCTACTGCGGCCCTTGCCTGCCCTGGTGGCGACGCGGGTGAGCGTTTCCTCCTCCGGCACTCAGTCAAGATCCAGCAATATGAGCGAGATAACTCAGGTATATCTTCAAGCGCGCCCGATCCCTACCCTGGTGCTTCATGTGAAGTACAGGTGTGCGAGGGGTCGGGTGCACCGTGAGGTGGTGTATCAACCTCTGGGTGAGTATTATACCAACAATATTGAGAATTTCTGCTGTTCAACTTACATTACTTTGCTCGATTCGATGCTTACTTCCCTGGCACTAAAAATGGCCATCCATTTCCCTTTCAGACTGGGTGATCCATGGAGCCCCGGGCCCTGATGAGGCCTTGCCTCCGGCACACCTCATTCGGTGGTGAGTCTCTCTTTTGGATCTTTTTTCTGATATGTCTATACTATGTGGTGTTTACCCCTGGATTATCTTACCCCGGAGTAACCTATTATGGATCATAGTTCACCACAGCTTGGACCAACGGATACCTAACTGGTGGTGTTTCTACCCTTTCCCGGGAGGTGGGCAAGGCCCACCGCCCGTGATCTGGCTCATTGTCCCTTCTACCCCATCTACCCCGTCCTGATTATTATAGGTCTAGATTGGTTTTTTAATCAAAGTATTTGGTAGGGGGTTTTTCATGCCCCCTTAGCTCCCTCCCCTCTGTTTTCTTCCCTTTTTACTCTTGTATACTTAAGTGGCTTTGCTAATGTGCTATGTGGGTCGGCTCTGGAGCCGACCCTTTAAGCACATGTAGCAATATTGCATCACGTTGCGCTACCAGAGACCTGTCCCCGGGCTTGACCTTCTTGTTGTTATTATGCTACCTGTGACCGCATTCCAGACGCGATTACCCCAGTCACTGATTCCCTACCATAATTTCATGTAAGCTTTTGGCCTCGAGACATGTTTACATTGAAGGTGGCCGTCTGGCCACGAGCGTGCGGCCTGATGTAATAGCTTGACCCAGTCCCCCGAGGGGCTGATCAGCTGATGCTCTCGCCCGCTCTGTCCTAGCTAGACCTTGCTTATATTAGTTTCTCCTTCTTAGGGTTCCTACGTTGCCTGTTACTACAAGTAAACAAATGCTTATTGAACAATTATAAATATAGTTTCACGCAGATTATTTATTATATTATAGCTCACACTACTCAGGACATATATCCCTCGTTTTAGACAAACAAGCACACATAGATTATTATTGCAAGATAATAAAGTCACTAGTTTCACACATGGTAAGGAAATTATGTACAAGTTCTTTTCCAATAAGAGTTTCTTAAAGTTCTATAAGGCCCACTCGGCGAGTATGTACAGGTGTGTTTTCAGAGACATGTTCCTTGAGCTCTCGAAGGGATCAGGTGTTTACTTTGATCTCTTCTAGCTCATACCCCTTCCTTTTTACTTTCTCCTGGCGACACTGGCGGGCAAAGCCCACCCCACACTCCTCCCCACTGGCACTTGTTGCGATTAGATGTTTTGATGCCTTGTCATGGTTTAGGAGATCGATCACTTTTTGTGGCCTCAGGGCGTAGATGGTGGCTGATGTAGGTAGGTCAGCGCCCTCCATCCTGGCGTTCACTTTTACCACTAGAGGGCCTGACCATTGGATCTCCACGGAGATTTTGGGAGAGAAGCAGCTTCTCTCCGCCCTGAGGCCTACCACGCGTGGGGTAGTAGAGAATCGCAGCATTTCTACTGGGTATAGCATCTTCCCCAGAGAAACCTCCTCTAGCTTCAGTTTATGCTGGACTCGCAGCACCAAGCTGGTGCTGCCATTCTGCTGAAGCTTGGTGCGGCCTCCACTGCACCTTTGTGTGCAGTAGTAATTGAGGAGTTTCGCTAGGCCCCAGACCAAAAACACAAGGGCAGCCAGATGTACGTATTCAAACTGCATCCCCGCCTCCCCCTTGGTCAGTGGCTGGTAGGCCGGCGTTACCCCTTCTGCATCCTTCTCCGGAGGGAAGAGCATAACCTTCTTAAAGCCCTCCAGGACTTTCTCCTCACCCTCGCCGCTCCAATCGGCGTAGAGGGGTCTTGCGATGGCTGCAAAGGCCCCGAGTCTCCAAACCCTATAACAGAGGATCAATGTGATTAGAAGGTGTACCGCCTGTAGGATCCAACTACCTACTGTAAAATGTGGCACCTGTGTGGCGGTCTCCATCCATTCCCATGCAGATCTCAGAGCCGAATTGTCCACTTGATTTCTATGTTCTATCATGCCTACCAGATGCTTCAATTTAATTCCTTTCTTCACTAGTTCATGCGGTATGCTGTCTAGTTTGGCCACTAGCTCTTCTCCTGTTGGCACATGCAGTTGAATTAAATAGTTTGTTAGGCTACGTCCACTAAAATTGTGAACGGGGACATTAAACTCCAATGCATATGGCAAGTTTAAACCATTGGCGACATGCACTACTGATTTCTCAGAATCCCTACAGGATCCCTCATCTGAGTATAGCCTATATTTCTTAAGGTACAGAACACACCCACAGTCCACCTGAAATACCGTTAGAGCAGCCAAGTATATAGTTGAGTTAGTCTGATTACATGTTAGTTTACCCATCCCTCCCACATTAATTATTAAATACAAAGAGCCCATGATATTTGATACAAATTCCTCGGCCCTTCCATCTGGAAAGACCTGGAACTCACAGCTCTTGTTTACCTTTTCTACATCATCCTCATAAAGCGCCATCATGCATTGATCAAATTGGTTGTCAGAGGGCATAAGTTGGAAATCACACAAGCACTCCCCCTCCCCCTGACAGTGTCTCACGCTGTTCCATTCTACCCCCCTCATATTCCCCTCATGGTCTCGAGCCAAATACCTGTCTTGTGTCACCAGTCGAGTGTACCCCATGCCATCGGGAGAATGTACATGGAGCGGCACTCCCAGCGCCTCAACATGGTATAACTGATAGAGTACAGACCCTCTTCCCAATATAATTTCTATATCTATTTCCAACTGATCATTGCTCCCGCTTACTCCCACTGCCTTTTCCCAATTAATAGCTGATTCCATAATTTCGACCTCGCTTCTCCCTCCTAGATCCCTGTAGACCTGGTCTTTCCAATTACTTGCCTTAAAAACCCTCCCCATTGATATTGGTACTTTTCCTTTTAATAGTTCAATAAGATTTTCTTCCATTACTGCAATTTTTTCTAAATAGGTCCCTGCTGAGACATAGTTCAAAATAGCCTGATGCATAAAGTCATTCACCACTGACGCTGCCTGCATGTTGATATGAAATTCGTCTGACGCCGCTGCTGTGGCATTGGCGAAATTTCGCCATTTTTGCTGCATTGTGTCAATTACATTCACACTAGCTGTAGTGTGAATCTCCATGGCATTAAGCAAGACATTGGTGTTGTTGGCCAATGTACGCAGCGCCGCGTCTCTCATTCCTGTTGTGACCGTTCTTCTTTCTTCTGTTTCTATCATTACCCCCACATTTTTATTAATTACTGTTAATTCCCTCTCGGTACTTGTGCCGAAACACAATCGAAAAATTTCGCCAAAAGGCGGCAGAAGTGACCTTCTAGTCCTCAGGGACCTTCTTTGCAAACCCTCCTTAATTGTATTTACTCTTGCGAGTGTCGTTTTTATATCATTTTTCATTTCTTTAAGCCTGGACACGAGTTTTCCCACAAGTATCTTATAGCCTATCTGTTCCGGGTGTTCTTTCGTAGTTACTCTTGGCCTGGGTCCCGTGTTCATGCTTGTTACAAACCCCAGGGTATATTTTACAATATTTGTTCTAATTTTCCCTGCAGGCCTGAACACCGCTCCGTAATTGTGCCGGACCATAGGTCCGTCCTCTGCGGTGCGTGCAGTAGCGATCCCCCATGCCAAGACCATCCTATAAACAATTCAGGCCTTTCATTAGTAAAATTCCATCATGCAACAATTATTTTATCTATTGCTTAAGCATTCTATGAACTATTAGTGGTACTACTATAGCGTGCAGCATTCAATTTTTAATGTAAGACAAATGGAACCACCCAGTCCAAGGCGCACAGTACAGCAGGGCCAGTGTTTTAATTCCTGACCTTATCTACAAATAATATTGGGTTATGCAGGGGGCGAGGGTCGTTTCTTATTTTACTGTTTAAGATCAAAACACCTGACTCAGCGCCAGACCCACAGACTCCCCAAGAATACCATTTTGTCTTAGGGCAATTCACTACTAACTTTCTCAAAGAATAATCAACCAACGACCCACCATTGACGTAGGTATCAGCCATGCAAACTTGAATTAATAACGTGTGATATCTTAACCATGAATATTGTCAATCAATTTAGAGACATACTGGTTCCCTCCATGTAAGTTTGGGCCAAGTATGCTATAAGCATGTGGGTGTGCTAACCCCTCAATTCCTCTTATGCACAATCAATAGTAGAAGCACCTTTATCCGGGTATTTCAAGGTGTCTATAAATAAAATATATATATAGGTGAAACTTACCATAGAGCAAGGAAGTTCATTGTGGCTGCGACGTTGCAAAGACCCAAACGATGTCTAAGTCCCCTGAGTGTCTTGTCCTGAAAGCTTTATTTGCGGCCGCAAATACTTTACTCGTTGCCACTCTCCGTCGACTAACCAGAATGTCCCTCCTGCACTACCTCCTAGACGGTTATAGGTGTATGCTTATTAATATTCATGCACCCTCCCCCGGTCTCCCTGGTAGCGTTTCTATTGGTGACATGACGTCACGTTCCACTAACACCCAACAGGGGGTTGCTGCTACTTCGTGACATTGTCATATTCCAAAGGTCCTCCCTCCAAGCCATATAAGGCTACCGTCTTCCTCCATTCCTTATTGTAAGTGCATGCCTAACAAGGCCAGATTCTCGGTTGTGCCCAACCCACTGCCATTCATGAATCGTTTGGGGCGGGCCTACAGGGGCTCCTTCCAGCTGACCCCTGCTAGCAGGTCAAATACTGGGCCCTCCTTCTTCCATGCGCGACATATATCATGCTATCGTTACCCCGGCCACGCCCCTCCCTCTCCCATCGGTCATGCTCATACAAGAAATGTCACCTTTGTGGCTCTGAATTACACAAGCCCTTTCTCAGCCCCCCCCCCAGCCCCCATGATAAGGCCTTGCATGACGACTAATGCATTGCGCACCACCCAAATGTATCTACACATGTGGCTCCCATAAATATCTATTTTTCTATACAGTGAGCCTTAAATAACTCACAATACACCTTTTAAATCAACCCCTAAGTTGTAATCAGTTCTTAGACTCACATAGAGTTAGTTCTTGTGTTTTTGAGTTGCTTGCAACCCTCATCACCTTATCCTAAGTTAGTTCATTTCTAGATTATTTCACTCGTTTTTAGTAAATCTTACATGTGATTAATATTGTTTCACTCCAGGACTGTTCTAATATTTTTCTCCCTTGATTATATTTTCCAGCCCCCATACCGTCCCTGGCCGCGCCGAGGTTGACGAAAGGCAGTAGACCTACCCAATGCGGGAGACGCTAAGAGTCCACCATTCCAAACTAGTCATATATCATATAATACTAGTCACCACTTTATTTGAGAGTTTTTGTAAAAATAAAAATTGAAAGAAACTCTCTCTCTGTCTTGCGTTCTTAATTTTGTACACCCTCGAGCGAGCCCTTGTGCTGATGTTGCCAAGATACCAAACACAACCCCTCCGTCGACTGCTCCATCAAGGGAACATCACTATTAAATTGTATTTTAAAACCTTTCCCCGTGTGCTGCTGGTTGACACAGCATTTTTAATTCAGAAGTTTCATTTAAGTACGCTCACCCAACCGGCTTCCTAGACTTCCCTCGTATCTCAGTCAATTCATTCACCCATGCGGGAGTTTCCCTTATATTAAGCTTATCCTTTCAAGTATCTTAATTACTTAGTTCACACCAGGTCCCTCTCTCACCACCCTTACAGTAATCTCTGATTCTCTACTTTATTCTGCTATACGCGCCCCGATCACTCGTGTCTGTTTATTCTATAAGCACATTAACGCTTCCATGCCACGCCGCCGCTGGTGCTTCCACCTGTTGTCGGCCGCGAGCACCGACCATTATGTCACTTCTCGTCCAAATATCCGCCTATTACACGCTACTGCAATCAAGTACAACCACTTGCTCGCTTTAAAGTGCACGCTCTGGCATTCTTGTTCAGTTTAAATCACCCACTTACCTGTTATTCTCCTGACGCATCGGCCGCTGGGGACAAATAACCCATACATGCAGAATCTTTATGCCCAAGCCGGCCCTACTTATATCTCAAACGCCCGATACCAACCTGCATTCACTTGTCCAATCACCTCTTCCTGTTACTTGCTGCAAATCAATTAATTAGTATCCTAACTTACGCCTATTATATGCATGGGTTCGAACTTTATATCAGTTTCTTACGATTGCGATTGGGATTACTCACGCTGCTCTATTAATTTGCAAGAAACAATTAAAAGAAACAAGTATTCCAAATGAGCTTTTAGTGTTTCAAGTGCGATTAAACTTTCCAGGCTCTACCAGAGAATTGAGAACCATATTCCGGGCTTAAGACTGACGTTGATTATTTTATTCTTACGCTCTCATTATATCAGAGGGATGTATATTGATCCTAATAGTAAATACACGTCCCAAGGAATTACTCGCACTGATTATACTATAAAGCAAGTGTCTTTAAAGATTATTAGTGTCTCGTGTGCGACTGGGATTCTAAAGTTTATATCAGAGCATTAAGGACCAAATCTCTGCCAACTAAGCGTGACGTTTGTAATTTTCCTCTTGAATACATCCTACAAAATCTTACTTATATATTTAGGCGATGCAGGTGAATGACATTTAGTGTCTTCAAAGTCAGTTCGATATATCATTAAAGTCTGGTTTTAATCTCGCCAGTCGGTCTCCCTCTGCGCCTGAGGCGGTCTTTCTTTAGATTAGCTTTCTTAGATTAGCTTAAATCTTCGAGAGTCCTTCAACAAGTCACAATCCTCATTCACATTTTTCAGGACAAATGAGTTTCTCCCTCGGCTGGACACTTCTTCCTCCCAGTCCTCCTCTGCTACCTTATTTAGCCATTTTGGTTCCGGGGTTGACTCATAAGACCAACAATCCCTGCACTCACCCTCCTCTGCTCCACACGTGCACGCTATCTCCAGCCCAGCTGCTGGCGTCTGCTTTCTCCTTGCTTTCTGGCTCTTTGTAGCTTTGTTACCCGCTCGCCGTTGTCGCTCCCGGATAACTTGCTCTCTCAAGGCCGGGTTTCTCAAGGCTTCTACCCTGGCTTGATGTGCCGCTGTGACGGCCTTGGAGATCATGCTCCATACTGGGTTATAGTAAATGTAGCTTTCCCCGTTAGTTGCCATTTTTCTCACTTTCTTTTTACTACAATCACGCTGATATAAGTCTCCTTCTTTTACTTAGCAGTAGCGGTATGTATACTCCTGCTCACCTAACTGCTTCACCAATCTGTGTTGGTTACTCCCCTCTTACTCCTTTCAAACATACTCCCCCCCTCCCCCTTTCCGACATTTCTTTATTTTTACTTAATCTCCAAGGTGGCCGCCAGACTGACCCCTTCATGGCCCCTGTCTGAGTGTATATCGATCCCAAGTCCTGAGGTCTTAATCAAAAGGATTTAAATTTCTGGGCTTAAACCTCTGCTGTTTACCTCGGGTCTAGCCATTTCTCGGCCCCCCTGGTATTGTTTGGTCATTACTCTTTGCGTCTCGTTCTTTCATCGCCTTGGATCTCCCCTCCCCTTAACCTTTGGATGACCCCGGCCCTGCTGTAACAGCGCTCAACACATTACACCGGTTTCTAATACGTGTCGCAGGCGCCTCTGACCGCTGTGCAGGCCCATTACAGCCTGCAATACCGGTGGTTTGGCCTACGCCCACACCCCTATGTGTGTTGGTGGCAGGTCCTTGTTTGTGACCTTGTTTGCTCCATGCGTGGCTCGGGTCCCTCCCCTCCCCCCTCAGGTGACGCTCTGAGCTGTTGCGTCACCCTTTATGCCGGCCCTCTCGTGAACTTCTCACCCCTGGCGTGTCCATGTTTACATCATGCATGCATATATACTTTATACCAGACGCTAGACCCCCCCCTCTTGGTCGTTTTTACATACTCTTGTTCCACCTCCAGCCAAGCAAATTATATTAACTGTCCCCAATCTCTGCTATTTCATTGTTTTAACTAACTTTATTATCCCCCTGGTTTTTTATATTTACAAAAACAACTGAATTTCTTCCCTATGAATTATAAATTTTCCCACAGATATTGTGGCTTATGCCAACTTATAATTATAACCACGTTACTTAGCCATTGACTTCTGCCAATAGCTATAGCAGTTAGTCCTTTGGTCCATTTGGTGTATAGGATAACAAGGTTATCACCGTCCGAATTTACACCAGTTTTTATCGAGATTATATTTGATCTAGCCGTGGCTGTCAAGCCAGTCTTCAAACTCATTAATCTACTTCTATTAGTTGCTCTTCACCCCTCTTCCAGCGGATGAGAGTTGAATTCGCGGAATGTTATTTTTATTCGCGTTTCCACAGTACTTACTCTTATTTCATACACTGATCAGACTCCCCACACTAGTAAGCACAACGATTACTCATCGGCGATCCTCCCCGATGTTCTTCTATCTCTATCTCGGGTGGCGCCACCTAATGTGTCGAGTGGTGACTATCTTCTGAGCCAGACCAAGCCTGACCCCTGCACTCCTGCCCTCTGGCGAATATGATGCATACCCACTGCTAGAGGGATACGCTCGATAACCAAACTGATCGTGTGCTTCCTACGATATTTAGTGTATATTAAGTGTATATTCTAAATGGCGAGGTACTTGGGTGACCTATTCTGGCATCTTTAGGTAAAAAACCCCCTTATTCGCACTCTTACTTATTTGAAACTAAAGCACCCATTAGAAACGAACAGATACATTGTCTATTTTTACCCCTGCTTCCCCTCCCCCCATTCCCTTCTAATAAATATTTAGCAAGTGGCTTTTTCCTCCTTATTTCATATATTCTACTCCCTGCGCCTTCCTATGCAGGCCCCATGTTCTCGTGGGTCATACATCTGTCCCCCCTCCCCTCCCCGCGCTCCCTCCTTCCTCGCTCACTCCTTCCGCTCGCGGTCTCTTTCATGTTCTATTTACAGCACCCTCGCTCTACCATACGTTCCAACCGGCTTGATACACGCGCTCTTTCTACAGTTTGAGTCTCACTATTTGGTTGGAGATTCCCCTCATTATGACACTTATCAACACATTTAATATGGTTATATCAAACTGTATCAAGGGCGGGAGAGCTGAGAGGGAGGCAGTTTATGATCATACCCAGGAAATAGCGATAGATAAGAAGGGAGAGAGAGACAGAGAAAAGGAGACGGGAAGTAAGTAACGTTACAGTTAGAACTTAAGTAGATTTAAGTAGGCCCTATCAGTTTTAAATTGGTAGAATAAGATAATATATAATATTTCACTTTCTCAACTAATTGGGTACCTCATAGGCCTATGTTAAATGCAAATGGTAGCTAATGGTCGGTCATAAGAGGCAGATGAAGACAAATGACCTAGCCCAAGCTAACTTTGGATCCCCGCTCTATATATAGCCTATCTTTGGACGGTCATTATAGCTAGAGAGGGGTTCGGGCGTGGAAAACTTGGCGGAATTGTTATTGAAAACCATCATTACAACGTTACCACGTCATGGCGAAACCTGGACACTATCTTAACCATGCATAGAATGAGTAAACATCCATAAACATGGTAAATAATACCTGCAAAATCGGCGAATTAGCCTACACAGAGACCTTACCGGGGACCTTACCTGTTCCTCCTCCGGTTTCACACCAACAGCATAAGCACGGGATCAACTTCCCACTGGTGTCAATTATTGAAAGATCCGCCAGGGGGCGTAGGAGACTCAGTGCTGCCACCTTGGGCCTGAACATAGTACCGACTGCACACGTCTGGTGCACCTTATGATGTTATTTAGTGTTAGTGAGAAATAAGTGGCAAACTTGATATTTTCCAAACCCCCTCCAGTAACCCCTTGTAATGAACTAGGCTGGTCGCACCAGGAAGAACTGGAATACCAGAGGCTGCAAACCAGGTTCTGAACGATGTAATTGTAATTGTATATTGATGGAATCAGAATAAAAAATACGATATATATATATATATTTATTCACAGGATCTCTGTTGAAGTTTTCTCACTTTCGGGAGTTCAACGTTTCGAGTCATATCAAATCCCATGACAATGCATGCATTATGGTGGATGGGTATTTTAAAACTCAAGTACTTAATTGTCCACCCAGAAATATTCCAGACTTTTTTCAAAAATACAAATATCAAACTTCAAATAGGCCTATGGAAGTGATTAATAGCTGTCTTGATGTTTTACTCTCGTTAAAATCGGCCTCATCTTTTCAAATATATGATGGTACGTACCAGTACCATATCTCAAAAGCCATGTTTTCTTTTGGGACTTCTGACTAATTTTTCTGTAACACATTACAAATAACATTGAAAAAACCTCCCCCGCAGTAAAGCAGATCGACTTACATGATTCTGATTATGTGTATATAGGCCTACCTCCTGAATGTTCTTTTTAATAATATTTTTATGAATTAGCCTATTATGATTTTAAGAACGGTTGTGGGACTAGGATTTATTTTTGAACACATAATTATATATAGGCCTATATATATTCCCTGAAGAATATCCGCCTAGTGATCGAAACGTAGGAATCAACCACTTGAATTTATACAACAAATAAACTACAACCTCATGAAAAATGTCTGGTGTTAGTGTTATCACGACTTCAATTTACTTAATTATATAAACTAACTTTTCCAACAGCCAAGGGTGTAGACCAACTGGAAGGCCTGATGTGGATTACTGGCTAGTCCACTTATACACTGGAATATCATAAACGCCATACCGATATATTTTGTTTCTTGGAATATCATGATAGTAGAATATAGTCTAGACGCCCGAAAAGACTCTTTGTAATGTAGTCTGTTGATGCTCTTCATTCTGCACTTCTGTTCTTACAATTATTTCGGGGTCACTTATTGAATTGAATAGTACTTTATTTGCCATAAGGTTACACATAGAAGAGGTTGACAAAATGGTGATATATTGGCTAGTATAGTCCACCTCAATATTTGGCTGTTGTGGACAGATAAGAATTTCCTACTTTCACGAGATTGTGGATTTTTTCTTCTAAATAATTTGCGAGGCTTTGGTCCAAAGTGGGCATTGAAGAAGGAAAAATCAGGTCTTTAAAAGAGACTGGTCGAGCAATGCTTCAGTATTATATACCATCTTGACTGGTGAGGCTTCGTGAGACTGGTCAGCTCGGGGCAGCTTGATTACATTAAAGTCTCTTTATCAAAGACTCAAGGGAAATAAACTGACCTTACTACACTCTTGTGTACCTTTTCAACCATTTCTTTTTAAATTAATGCAAAATTTCTGCTGCTGCTGCTGCTGCTGAACCATTTTCAATTAGAAGAATTACACATTATTGGCACCAAGTTAGACTGTAAACACATTTTCACAACAAGGCAAGATAACGCTAAAATGACTTTTAATGCAACAACAAAAGTAAATACATCGAAGTGGACAATATCAAATATTTTGTGCACTTAACATATGAATTAAGTAAACATGTGTAACCTGAAGAGCACCCCACAATGACCTTTATCCATTACAATTAATTAGCATTACCCAATACATCTGTAATTGTACAGTGGTCATCCGATAGAAGTCTATGTCCTACCGATGATTACATAACATCAGCACCTATTTGTGAACTGTTTCATAACACACATGTTTCCCTCTAATGTAAATTGGCCCAGATTTACGCATCAACCAGACTAGGCAGCTACCAAAACGAGGGTCCATCTCGCACAGTTGAGATCTCGCACTGTACTTTTTTTATATTCTTCTTATGAAAGTTATTGATACTGTAATGTGTTCCCACAAGGATGTACAGGATGTATTAATATCTCCTTTCTTTCCTTTTATCTTTGTTCTTTCCTTTACTTTACCGAATCCCGCCGTAAATTTCCGAAGACCGTCCCCATGTTTACACATATATTCAAATCGGGTCACCCATTACGTCACGTCATGCCTCGCTGGTCATGAGTTTGTTGCCCACTCTATCTCTCTCCCTCCCTCCCTCCAATGGACGGACCCATAGTGTTAATTACCGCGGTGCGTTCGCATAGCCTACCATGAAAAATTAAAGAGTCTGCCACACAAGTTCGATTTTTTTCTTTCATGAATATTATTGGCTTTATATGTGTACCATAGTTACCACAATTATGAGGTTATTTCTTATATATTTTTACATAGTTTACTACCCCGACGTAGGCACCCTGTGATTTTAGCCATTTTTTAAAGGCAAAAATAATTGTCTCTCAAACTTTTGCCACATTTGAACTAAAAACGCTTTGTAAATGGTCAGATGCTTTTTATGAAGTAGAAATTCTGACATTAATTCATAATTTTTAGTGCCAACATACTATAATCTTTGCTCCCATATTCATCTATCTCTCTCCTTTATTTTTCATCTACTAAAATTCTTAATTCTAAAATTCTTAAAATGCTAATCTTAAATCCTCATTATTTCAGTTTTCAAATAGGTTTCCAGTGTTAAATTTGGCAAGTCTAACATTAAAAATAAAGAAGATATCGTTCCCTTTCTTTCTCAGGATATACCCAGAGAAAGAGGGGAGGGGAGAGTGATGAGAAGAGGGGTAAAAGAGAGAATTGCAGACCTAACCTGCTATATTCCAAGTGCCGAAGGCGCTTGTCTAGGAAAATATGCCATACCTTTTATACTCTGAACTAAATGTCTCCCTATTATAATATATATCACTGAACTTCTGCTATGATAGACAGCTGCTGATTATAAAAAAAAATCTACTTTTTTCTTCTACTGCTGAGAAGGTATGTGACGTTTTTTGTCTGATCAATGTAATAATCAAATGTAACATACACTACATGGTAACTACAGATAGTAAACAGAGGCCTTTGTCATCTGAAGCCCGACATTACTACAAGAGTACATTAGAAGTAAAGCATGGATGATACCAATGGTGGAGTTAAGTGTAATAATACACTTTCCAGCTGGCAGTGAATGAAGCCCCACATTACTACAAGTGTACATTAGAAGTAAAGCATGGATGACACCAATGGTGGAGTTAAGAGTGTCATGATATACTTTCCAGCTGGCATCACATGAAGCACCAAATCTCCTTTCTACAATTGATTGAGAATATGGATGTCATACACAAGTGAATGAATTAATTTTTAGTTATATTCATTTTCACAAGAAACAAGTGAATCGCTTGAAATACTGCAGTGCTTACACATTATAAGTCTATAAAAAGTGAGTTAATAGCTGTTAGTGTACATGCATATCCATGTTCCTCCACTATATAGCATAGACTAATCCACGTCAGACGACAGGTGGCCACCACAGATAAAGCACATGTCTGATTGTCAACATGTTGTTCAAAAGTTGAGAAGCAAGATACAACATTTACATTATAGATTTTATATCACATGACACTTGAAACCAACTTCACAAAGCCACTAAGTTATGCATCTAAAGGTACAGGGCAATGTCAAGAGACTTATAGCATTTGTATGTGTAACAAGTAATGCATTATTCATTTTAATAAACCAACAATTGAAGGAAGAACACAGTTAGTTTGACATCAGGAGACTATACAGCTACTGTTTGACATATAGCCTTCCTGACGACCCTGTTGTATATATAAGGGTTGTCCGGCACCCCCCCCATTCAAACCTTGCAGCTACGATCTTAGTCTGGATAATGGTGTTTTTAGTAACGCCATAGCAGCTATCAACGAAATAAAATTATATTTTCCCTACCTCTCACATCTATCTTTATCTAGTGTATTTTTAACAGGGTATTTTTAGGTATATGTCAAAAGTGGATTAATTCCGTTTATATTCATGTGAGTCCCGCGATCATAACACGCTATTTAAAAATGGCGGCATCTGAAACTTTGTGGATTTGTCTGTGTATGCTAAATGGCATGATGTCGCAGGAGTCTAGAAAAAGTTGCAGGTATTTTTTCACTTTCGAAAAAAAGATAACTTATATCCCCGAATTTGTTTATACATATAGAGGTCATGTGCTACAGTTTTAATGAAAAAAGTAATTGGTCATCATGCACATCTTGCTGCTATTCAAGTCGCCCATGCACACTCCTCGTATGACTTCAAAGATGGCGATGTCATTATTCAGTCAGTCAAATGCTCTCTCATGTGGTACACACAAAATGGCTCATCGATAAAAATATGTTTATTTATTGGGCTTTTCATTATGATAAATATGTAGTGGAGACAAGGGATTATCATTTGAAAATCTTCAAATATGTGAGTCGTTATTAGTTTTCCTTCTAGAAACACATTTACATCGGAACTGCAAGGCCTGAATTGGGGGTGCCACACGGCTCTGAAAACAACAGACAGTCAGAGCCGTAGCATGGTTACTTCACATAATGTATCAGGTGACTATACAGCTACAGTTTGACATAATGTATCAGGTGACATCTGGTATATTTCATACAGACGCACCATCAGTCCCAGCTACTCTTTGAAACCAGCAACATCTGTTGGAATTTTGTTCGTTAAATTCTTGTCAGCTTTCTCTAGATTGGGAATGTGAGTGAGCAGAAATAGCTGTGTACAAGGAATGAAACCTGAAATATGTTCTGGTTACCGACTAAAAACAGTAGAAATTATTCCATATCCTAGTCACATTCAGAAAGGGTAGAAAAGAATAAGCCAATAAAAAAAAGGTGGAAGGAGATGCTAAGAGAACACATTTTAGCACCTTTTTACATGAAAGCACAAGTAATGCATTTACCCATCTTAAAGTTTTAAATCATCCAGTGAAGACCAAGCTGCTGGTATCTACCACAATACTCACTAACAGCTCATGACAGTGTGTACAACTTCACAAGACACTGGTCATTCATAAATGTGGCGAGAGCCATAAGAGTTGGTTGTCTTTGCCTCTCCAGTATGCTCACACTGTAAGGGTATCCAGCACCACCTTCTATCTGTATATCATGCAGGTATTCACCCTTATATGTGGACACACTCACACAAGAGTTGTATCTCTCACATACAAGGATGTACTCACCCCCACCCACAGTACACATACCATATGGATATTTGAGTTTCCGGTTGGAATGTTTGTTCCGGATTGATCTGCTTTTCATAGTTTGGGGATTCATGACAAGGACATCACTGTTACATAAACTAAGCAACACATCACCAGTTTGAGCTAAATGAATGATACCCTTTTTGTTATCCAACACATGGTCTATTGGATAGTGACTTCGCAACATCAGGTCCCTGCTGTACAGGAATACTGTGGGTGAATTACACGGGTTTATATAAATATATGAGGTGTCTATAGCTGCACTGTAAGGCTCTATAAGAGGAGTCCACTCCCTGACCTCTCCCTTGTTAACATCATTAATCACCAGTTTACCTGTATCCATCATAGTCATAACCCATGATCCATCCTCAGCTGTGCTGATGTGTGTAGGGTTTGTTGCAGCATGTATGAGTGAAGCTGTACAGGAGGAGGTTGCCACATTGTAGTTAACCTGGTGGAGGCCTGTAGATGTAGTAACAAGTAGTTGACCATCATGTGTCCACGCTACTGTAGGCCGGTAATGACAAGATGGAATCTGCCATGTTGTCTTGTACTTGGCTGGAAAAACATGGAATTTAGGACAATGTATATGTATAGAAATTGTGTAACTCACTCTAGATACATGGTTTTCAGAGCAATGTGTGTATGATAAAACAGTATAAAACAGGGTAGAAGGACCAAGCAGTATACATAGTAGTTTAGTAAATATCCCTGGCTTCACTGAGGGCAAGCTTATCATTCAATGTTCTATTCACACTAGTTCAAAGTAGTAGTTGTTCCACCAGGACCTAGGTTTCGTAGTTCTAAGGTCTAGTAAATAGTGGGAGGATTATATAGGAAAAATAGTTTATCATAAATAAACATTAGTTACTCAACTAAGATATTATACGGTCTAGCTAATATATTTCATATCAAGACATAAACAGTGTTCAAAATGTTGAAAAAGGTATCAGTCAGAATTTATTTTCTATTCAACAGAGGCATTTGACGGTTTTCTGAAAAGCGGTCGTTGAATCATTTCAATTCAATTCCCTGTAAGGAAAACATTCCTTACCTTTGGTTGGTGCAGGTACAGGTGCAGGCACATATGGAACTCTAGAGAGTATGTTTGACGGAGGCTCACCATCTCGGACCAGAGAAGCAAATGCCTCCACCTCAGGAGACAATGTAACGTCAAGTTTGTCCAGGGAGTCGAGCTTGTCCAGGGGAAGGTCCATCCAAGGCTGATCTACTTGAAGATGGATGAGATCTGAAGACAACGCCTTCCATTGAAGAGATTGCTTGTACTGCACCCTCACCTGTAAATTTATTTTTTTGTTTTGATCAAAGGAATTTCAGCGACATAAGAGAATATGAAGGTAAAGTGAGAAAACAGGATCTAAATTCTTTCTCTCTCTTGTCTCTCTCGCTCTGAGAGAATAGAGAGAGACAGTGAGAAAGATAGAGAGAGCTAGAGAGGAGGGGAGAAAGAAAGAGAAAGGTGTGTAGGAGGAGTATAAGTGGGCACGGGAAGATGGGGGCATATCCCACTCCGAATCTCGCCTATTCTTTAGCATCAGAAAGTCATTTATAAGCTTATCCCATTACTAATTAGTAAGATATGCAACAGTGACATGGAAAAGTGACAGAGATAACACATCTAAAATGTATGACCGACAATGTACATAGACCTATGCTGCCTTCCCCTTAACAGAAGACATCAAATTGACGACGTTCTTCAATTCAAATTTGAATTGTACTTCAATTCTGTCAATATTAAATCGAAATTTGATTTTGATATTCTTTTGATAGTTTTACTTGAGAAATGAATCACTCTTTCTATACTTTCTATTTAACAAACATAGAATGGACTTAAATAGCGGAAATGTCAATTCTGGACAATGTACTTACATGGCGTGACATCCTTGAAATGTATGACAGGTTGCCATCAGACCATTCATCAATGACCCTTTTCGCTTCATCACGATGATGCTCTACATACTCCACCATTTCAGCCCTGCGCTTCTCTATACCGTTATCAAGTGTCTTGAGGTGTTCTGCCTTGGCACCAATTCTTTTATTCTGACTGATCATGTATTGAAAGATTGTGTTCTTAATTTTAGGCTTTCCACTTGAATGCTGATGCTTACATAGCTTCTCTTCTTTAGCACCACACCTGTATATGTTACACGTCACACAGAATGTCTCTGTTTTCTTCCCATGGAGACAACACACATCTGCATCATGTTTGTGGATGATCTGATGGTCATTATCATCATGGTCTTTGATGCAGGCACCACACAGTAACTTCTTACACCCAGTGCAGAAATGCTTCCTGAAAGATAAGTTAAGTTGGCAGGAACAGAGGTGACAAACATCATCTTTTGAACCATCCTTCTTGAGATCTGCAACAAAGTCCATGAAAACTTCATCTTCTTCCAGTCCAATTTGTCCACTGTTTGGGAGTGTCTTGGTAACCTCCCCACAATCAGGTACCGGGCATGTTATACCCTCTGTCTTATCATCTTCCACTATGAAACTGGCGCCCTTGACACATGGCCGACAGATATAGTGTCCACACTGTACCAGGATATACGCCTTGATTGTATATACCTCCAGGCACGCTGGACATTTGATGCAGGATGATCTGAAAAACAAGAAGTTAAGCTGAACACCTTCCTGTAGTATTATCAATAATGAGTTATGACTATTCAAGCTCCTGAATAAGGCTTGAGGTCTTTGACCTAGCAGTGCTGAACTACTACAACTTTGATGTTCTTTTTCACTCTTCTTCAGAGAAATTAACCTCTCCACGAGCAGGGCTATCCTCCGGCCATTGTCTTACGGGACTCCATATGGGACTCCTCAAACACAACCGCTTTGGCCAGTGTACAGCATTAACACTGCCTGTTAAGAGGCGTGTTTTGTTCATAATTTGGGGCCAGATCCTAAAATTCTGATATTTTTTCAAAATTAAACATATATGTCACATACACTAAGGATAATACTGCATACTAAGTCTTATGCAGTGTTCCCGAAAACTTTTTAGTGACGCCGGCCAATGTGGCCGACGTGGACAAGCTCCACGCTGGCCATTGGTCACTGACGCAGGCCATTTTTTACCTACAAAAATAATTGTAATGGTGCCTGTAAATTCTCATGAAAAAACACCTATGGCTATGGCCGAAACCTTATTTCACAACACCTATGACCGAAACCTTATTTCACCTATGTCAGGGCGGGAGTAATAAAGACTAGGGGAGTTCGGGGGCATGCCCCCCCGGAATATTTTTAAAACAAGCAATGAAATGATGCCTTCTGGGGACATTTTAACATCATTTTCTAGAAAACTGAAACTTCATTCTCTGGTGCATTTAAGTATAAATTTGGAGGTTAAATATTAGCTGGATATTAACATAATTTTCCCAGTTTGATTCCCATAATAGTTTTATCATTCGCAGAAATTTGGATGAACTGAGGGGAAAATAATTTACTTTAACCAAAGATCACTTAATACTAGCATGTGCATAATTCACTCCTTTCACTTTTGAACAGTCATATCACTTACTTTAGCATAGGCTGGACATCAACATAGTTTCTGGCAGGGAAGCCCAGCATCTCTACAAGCTGTTGTTGCTTGGTGTTGATCAGAACCCAGAAAAACCCATGCACCTGGTGCATCTTGCCTTTCATCAAGCGCCCCACCAAATCATGCACCTGGAGTTCCTTGGAATCGAATGCCTGGAAAAGTTATTGCATGACAAAAACATGTTATCTATGGCTCGAGTTGGTTTCATTCAGAGGGCTCCAAAGGGGCAGCTGTACTTGGCTCGGAGTTACCATCTAGCTTACTTTAACCAAAATAATGAGGGCCACCTTTGAGGCATTGACTCACTGGTGGTTTGTTTCCTCCATTATTATGTAAAACCTTTTTCCAGCATGGCATGAAAATCTCCTAAAATAAATGGAGGAGACCGGCTGACGTAATCAATAGATGAATAAAAGTTTAACAAACACACACTGTAGTACCTGTACATATTGCGAATGGACACGAGCTGTGTCTCCAGCCTAGGGTTGGTTTACCAAAACAGAGAATCGCCCTTTGGCTTTTTAAAATGAAGTCAGAAAGAGCTAGCAAGGACTACTAGATCTGAGCCTTGTGTTTTGATTCATTCAGTCCCACTCAAATTAAATCAAGTTAAAACCCAGCCGCTTAAGGTTTGAAACCGATTGGACCAAAGAAGCCAAACAGTTTAAAAATACCTGTAAATCTGATTTGAACTGTTCATCAACGACGCCCTTCTGCAGCAGCATGTCCCAGAACTTGTCAGACAAGTCTATTTCAGTCCCAAGTAATGGTATAGACTGAAACATCAGGTTGAGCAGCGCCTTATCATCAGTGACCATCCTCAGTCCATCTTTATGCTTTTCCTCCCATGGTTTAGCACTAGAATAGAAGGTAGATTATTATTAAAGTGGCTAAGATAGTTTAAATGAGTAGTCATGAAATCTCGTGAAACTTTGTCAGTGTAATCATATATGATAGGTATAGCAATATCTGAAGTTTTGAGTACCAGCATTGCGTTTTCATTCATTGATTAGTGAATATGTGTAATGACTGGGTCAGAAGCTCTATTCATTTCAAATCCATCAGAATATGGTCAAGCCACGAAACAGTGCTGCTACAGGCTCCAAGTGGTCAGATATATAAATAACCTTAACCCAGGAGTCTATGGACAACATTTGGTCGAGCCTGGCATTATGTAACACCAGATGCCAAACCCAACTGACAGTTTGAATATCTGCATGGAGTGCAAAAAACGATTTTGCTCACTATTTTACCAAATATCTGACATAATATGAATGTTACAGTTTTGATATCCACAGGAGTTAGTTAGGTAGGGTAAGGTGAACCAAATACTAGAAAAGGAAGTAGAAATTCCGTTACTCGATAATCTAGCCATCAACAGTGAGAAGTGTCACTTTAAAGTCTAACCAGGGGTCAAAACACAGTGGTCCATGTGAAAATGCTGCTGATATTTTTGTTACTCAACAAAGTTGTTCAACTGTAGGTTATGTGTCTATGTGCCCTAGCACACCCTGAACTACAGCTAAAGTAAAATTACAGTAAGATGTTTAGAGAATGAATGCCATAAGTACTCACCAAGCATCGGCCAAGTTCAATATCTAGAATTTTAAAGAAAATAAGGATTTTTCAGTATAACCAAGCTATTTGATATGCAAAATTCAAATTTAGTATTTTGTTCCTCCTGTTTCGAAGACATAAATATAATGTTTTGTCATGGCATGTTAGTTCTTGCAAACTTAGGCCAATACGACCTCACAGATATAAATAAAAACTTTTAAACAGGATATAAAGCAACCAATCCCTGCCCCCATGAAACTGTAACAGATGTTGATGCATTGGACCCTGCATTATCTTGAATGATGCCTGAATTTGCATAACAAATTATTGTAGATTATTTCCCTACAATATGATAAATGAAAAGTTACGAGTAAGAGTTTAAAGCTGAATTGATCTTGTATATTTTAATTGCAGCTGCTTAATAAATTGGGATACTCAAAATCGTGCTTTGAAGCAGGTTAATAATACAGATGTTTGCATAGTGCCTCCTGGGAGAAATTAAAATATAAACCCACACACTTACCCTTGTATCAGTTTTGACGGAGGCTGGTGCTTCCTGGCTATTGTTCCCACCGTTGGAAACTTCGTCCAACGATTCCAATCTAGACAGAAAAAATAGATAATTAGGAATATCTGAAAGGAAAGAATGGA
This sequence comes from Sthenelais limicola, assembly GCA_942159475.1. Taxonomy (NCBI): domain Eukaryota; kingdom Metazoa; phylum Annelida; class Polychaeta; order Phyllodocida; family Sigalionidae; genus Sthenelais; species Sthenelais limicola. The sequence goes on from OW804097.1 coordinate 8,281,617, forward strand.
ATCCCTCAAAAGAACATGTAGACCAAAAACTGACTCTTCACGCCACATAGTAAACAGACGGAAATTCTTTCTCCTGAATTTTCATCATGGTTTGCTGCTCTGTATGGGCAAAGGTGCACCCAGGCCGTTGTGAGCAAGTATACGCTGGATGCAAAGCTCCATTGTGTGGACCAGAAGGTTCAGAGACGTAGTCGGAAAAATTGCTGGACGTATTGTGGCCCATGCGAAAACCATTTTCGGCGAAAATAAACACAAGCTTATGACCGCCACCCATACCTCTATAACAGAGAACCTATAAACAGCCAAACCCCATCCAACAGACTTTTCTCCCTTAATTCGATCTTAGACTCTCTAATTCTTTCACCAATCTACAGGGAATTGCATCAATAACTACATGTGTGAGTTCTGCTCATGGAGATTGAGGAGAATGGGGAAATAAATCTTGTGTTCGCTGCAGGCAATTTCATGATTCATATTAATCATGAAAATATATCTTGCATCTGCAATCTATTTCTATAATAAGCGAACGCAAACCTCCTAGGTCTGCACACTTCCTGGATTTCTATAGTTTACAAAAGAAGGAGGATTGAAACAGTGGTAGATGGGTTGCTGGCGGTAATACAGGTGAGGACTGGAAATGTGCTTTGGCAACACCTATTGATCTTACAAATGCTGACTTGCATGAAACAGTTCAGGATAACAAGTCGGAATTAGCTACATTGTCTGCTTAAGTGGATAATTCATCAGCTCGATTGTTTGGGCTATGATATTGGACCCCAGGCTGACGTCTGGTACAGCCAGTGGTTGAAGTAAGGGGGAAAAATGGTTGCCTGCAAGCTACTGACAAAATCAGGTTGCCTGGTTGCCCTGAGAAATGACACAATTGTTGACATAAAGGACAAAATGGCTTGCCTGGGTTGGCAAGCTTGTGGCCAAAACAGCTTGGCTACCGTGATTTTTATTTGTCAAATGGCCCGGGCAAACCTTTATTTTGATCACTGACTGCTAACGTGGGAGGTATGTAGATGTCCGGGGAGCGGGGACACCTAATAGATATATTCTTATTAAATATTGATTTGGAGATTAAGGCTTAGTGCTGGGAGTATTCAATATCTGTAGAGTTGTAATGCAGCGTTCGAAATAACAGCTTGCCCCGAGCCATTTGGCAAGTAAAAATCGTGGCGGGCAAGTTGCTTTGGCCATGAGCTTGCCCGCCCGGGCAAGCTAACATTACAGCAAGATTCAGGTGCATTTAATGACTGACTAATTTATATGACTTCTCAGTGTGTGAAATTAACTTTTTTTTTCACCCGCCAACTTGGCGGGTGAAATCAGATATTTAACCGCCCACAGAAGTCTATCGGCCATCTAATTACCCCTCAATAAAAGAAGATCAAGTGATTTCAATCACACAATTAAGTCCTTTCTTTGTACCAAAACAAGATACTCCAGTACAGAATACTTGACATATTTCGTCATACTATTTAAAGCAAATCATCATGCACTATTAAATTGCGATATACTTGAATACTGAATTACTCAAACCCATCACAATGGACGTTAAATTCTACTCTTTCTGTCTCTGTCTCACCTTCCTTTACCTGCTAAGGAGGGCGGGTAACTTTTGGGTTTCAGTATTTAACACCTGCTCGCATAATGTTTTACCCGCATTTGGCAGCGGGCGGGTGTTAATTTCACACTCTGCCTTCTTAGAGACAAAGTAAGGGGATATTACAATCGTTTTTAATGTGCTTTATAGTTACTTTATAAAATTGAATACATAATCTTTTCCTCGGAAAAAGATAGCCACTTCCATACAAAGCTACCAACGATAATTCTGACCAATGGAAATTTGAGAAATACTCTTCAGTTGTAGTCTACCTTCACGATCCAATAAATATTTGTAAGTCAAGTGGCCATATACAGACATACAGGGTTTCTCGGGTAAGTAAAAATTACAGGGTTCCGGGTCAGTAAAAAGTCTGTAAAAGTAATTATGATTTTGGGGTTTTAAGGACCTTAAATGTCAGAAATTTTCTATGTGCATCCCTCTAAAATTAGTAGAATTCACTAAAATAGCACTCATAATACTAAAAGATTTCCTAAGGGAGCATGCCCCTGAACACAATAAAATTTTGCATTTTCTATGCTGTCAAATATTGCTTGCGAGTACCCTGATCAGAGGTCTATCATTTTAATTTCTTTGTATTCTTTACAATCATCAAATCCATGTAAAATAACTACTTTTGGGCTTGTTGTGTATCTTAAAAACCTTTTTTCGCCTGCTAACGACTTTATTTTGTGAGTAAAAAGGCAATATAAATTGGGCTAATTAGTCAGTAATTTTGAAGACTATAGACTTAGTATTAATGACTCTATGCTTATTATTTACTATTTTATACTTTACTCATTATGTTGGTGGGCAACCTGAAATTCTGGCGGGCAAGCTGATTTGTCATGGAACTTGCCCGGAGGGGCAAGCTAATTTTTTTCCTTATTTTGACCACTGTAATGGTATCTTAGATGAGCTAGTCGATTTGTAAGAATAACTCAAAGTAGAGAGAGATGTGCTGAATAGCTGGTTTTATTCAATAGTTGTAGAGTATTAAAGTGTAGAGAACAGTAACTGCTCAACAGAGCATTGGTTCCCCAGGATTCCAGTTATTATATATGTTACAGTCCTCCAGGTAGTTAGTAGTGGTACAGCTTGTAGGTCCAGGTAGTAGATGGTACTGACTGACAGGGAGAAGGCACCGTTTATACTATAGGCCCATGACTGGATTGCACCTATTCTTACAGAAAACGTTTAAAAAAAGACTGGTAGGCATGCCCCTGGGTGTGTAACACAAGCTGGTTTATCATAAGTGCATATCCGAACATGGGGAACTCTGGATAGAATCTAGCCGAGATAAGCAGATTTAAATGGAGGAATAGTAGTAATACGCTAGCAAACAGATGCTATACATGTTTATACTTGCCTTGCCACGAGGTCGGCCTTACAACCTAAAACATCTGCTCCCCTCTTCTTGAGTTGTTCCTTGAGTTGCTTCATCGTCATCCTTCCGTATGGATGGTCCCTAGGGACATGGGGGCCTTTATCCTTGACCTTAGGCATGGTAGTGGTTGGTCGATTCTAGGTTTGTTGGATGGTTGATTAGTAGATTCCTTCAGCCAAAAGTGTCTTCACCTATGAAATCATAAAAATAGCTGATCAGTTATCAACAGCAGTGGTGTACAAGTTGAATTGCCTTTTGTTCCAGCGGGTGGTATAGAATTGTTGATATACAGTTCCTCAAGCTAAAAGTGACCTCCCTAACTCACTAGACTTAGCAAGTCATGATTAAATATCATAGTAATGTAGCATGTCTGTAATGCATGCATATACATGTATACACGCGGTAGTTTTATTTCCAATTTTCATATCAATACAATGGTCTTATGGAAATAGGATTCTTGTATACCTTTGTGATACACCTTCTGTGTGTAGGTTACCATGAATTTTTAAATCTTACATATAGTTTGTCTGACTCAGGGTGAGTTAACATGATTTCTGGATTAATCAATTTGGAATATGTGTAAGACATGACTAAAGCTCAATTAACATATGTTACACTTGCAGCACCATTTGTTTCATGGTTCAATAGTCTGCTCATATTGTTGTTTTAGTGGGGGGTTTTCTTACATAGAGATGACAAAACCCTAATCACTATTGTTAATGTCTGAGTATATTTTATGTGTGTTACGAGTTAAGAGTAAATTTATTGTTTTATTGTTAAAGTAATTAAGGTGCCTAAATAAAGAAATTAATTGTATTGAATGAACTTGGCCATAGTGAGTCAGTGTGTTATCCATTATCACAATAGGACGCGGCTTTGAGGTATTGCCTCCTCATGAAGGCATGAGTCAGCGTATTGCACCAGACCCATCCCTCCATAGATGTAGAGTACATTGCTTCTGGGATGAGTCGCTCGCGACCTCATCTCTGGACTTCCCTTCCAATCCTTCTATACTAAGTAATTCTCATGCAATGATACTAGGGGCTTAATGTTCTACAACGGCCGGAAGATTGGGTATAAATCCTGAATGGTACCCAGAGGCCTGTCGATCTGTTCATCAAATTTGTAACCCATAGATGAATAAAAGATTGCTCTATTCTATTCTATAACATTGCTGCAAGGTCCAGCTAAGATGATGAAATCCTAATAATATATTAAGACCCAGTGTGCGACACAACCGCTGGTCCGACGGACCCAGTCTATGAAAAATGGCGTCGGGCCATGAACTTTTCCAAAGCACTGGTCCGACTGGCCATGAGAAAATTGAGAGGTCCAATTTCATCAGCTGTCTCTCATAATTCAACCTTTATAATTCCCTTATAAACTCACCATAGGTTTCAATAAACTGAGTAAGATTACAAATGAATTATATATAAAACTCAGGAATTAGAACTATTCAGCCACTAATAGATTAATGTATACCCCTCTTATCCTGCATCAATTTCGTGCAGCTTATTTAACTTCACAATATCTATGCCAGATAATAATTGGTCTGCTTTTCTTCGTAGGTGAGGGTGTCTATCATATATTGTAAAAGTTGAGAAGAAATATACAGACTTTTTCAATACTTTATAAACTAATTGCCTAAGGCATACGCACGGTATAAAAAATGAGAAAAACAATAAGTTTACCATTTGATTAAGTTCAGAGAGCAATTGATAACAGTATAGAACTCTTTGGATAACTATTTTAGCATGGCCCCTATGTGGTATATTTTTCTGTTAGGTAAAAGAACCAGAAATTTATTTCCAATGGAGATTTCTCTTTCATTCTAGACATACGCACGGTATGCATATTCAGGCGTATGCATGGGATATATATTTTGGGTTACTTGAAGATATCAAACACATTTAGGTGTGTATATGAAATGGGTCTAATTCTTCTTCTCTAGATATTCAAGTATTGAATATTCATTGGTGATTTATTGTTATCATATGACATGATATTTGAGGTATTCTATTCAGATTATATTCGGACCATGGAAAAACTAGTCTGGCCATGAACTCTCAAAAAGTCATGGCCCGACTGTATATGGCAACCCAACCCACTATGTCGCACACTGAATTTGAAGACCCCAGGTCTTGTCAGAAATAGACTTCACTTACACTTACAGACCTACCGACATGAAGACCTGGATTACTCTGACTTGACTGAATGGACTGGACTTAAAGAGTTTACTGACTAGACTGAATTGGACTGCGCGTTCTGACTATGGTCCGGCTTTGCACCTAATGTATAAGCCAGTTCATGGTCTCAGCCGCGTGTTGCATCATTGCCGCGTGATAAACAAGAGCAGGCTGACCAACGGCTACCTTCATTATCGCCCACACACCGTTCATGTTTTGTGGCGATCATTAAAGTTCTAAGCAGAATACAATTCTTAAACATGGACATCACCATTTCCTAGCTGGTCTCGTGTTATATTATAGGGAGCGATGGAATAAGAAGGTCCGTTCACAGCAATGACTATTATAAGAATGTTTATTAGACTGCGTTGGTGGGTGACGCGGGGGTCACCCACGTGACTGGGCACGCAGGCCTGTCACTAGGTGAGAGGGGGGTTACTACCCAATAGGTACATACATGTCAATATACAAGAGTAATATATAATAAAGGCATAAAATAAAGTAGTAGTTAACCTATATATAGCATAGCTCCCTCCTCTCTTTCCAGATCAAACATTAGTTTGATCTAGAAGACAGTTAATAAAGAACATAGTATTTTATTTTATAAATCATGAGAAATGTTAACGCTGGTACAGTTTGCGTTGCAAAACTGCGCGGCGGTAACCATCGGGCTCGCTGAACTACAACGACTCACGCGCGACTCCAGTATCTGGGTCACGTGACTACAATATATCTAAATGTCTAGTCTATACAAATCTTTAGGCACGCGCTACCGCGCGAGTAACCTAAAACCTCAAAAACGAATAGGATATGAGAAATCATTAAAACGTTGATTTTCCAGGTACAAATGGCGTATTACACATCTATACGTGGGTAAAACATATCACAAAATACCAATTTGAACGGTTAAGACCTCGATACGCCTCCCCAAATTTTCGCAAATGGGCCTAAAGAAGGTTTTAATCAAAGAAAATTCAAAAAATAGAGGACAATACCGTCAATAATACAATCGTTCAAACAATATTACGAAAAAATAAGACTTCATGGCCGAAACATGGCAATAGCTGCGCTTTTCCGAACATGAACACATAAGGAAACGGTTTTAACATGCAAAACCGCAGTAGTACGGTGCAAACAAGTGAAATTCTAGGCAACAAAAAATCTCTATGCTAAATTGCCAATAGGGTGGTCCAAACAGTAGAACTAGATGGCGCCACCGGCTAAAAGTTTTGTACCGTACACCTACAAAAATATAAATAGTGGCGAACTGCGCAGTTAACACAGAACACTCTGCGACGCCGGACGGTTAACATCGCGTCACGAACTTTTGAGAAGAGTATTGTTATATCAACAAAAACCAACGTAAAGCTTCAGCTCACTGTATCGGAGAAGAGTGATTGTTATATCTTACTGCCAGAACTACAACCCCGTGATTGGAATAAGAGTCCCTGCTATATTCACCCTGATCCCTAATCCCGAGATACAGGCTTCGTCCTCCGCCTTAAGTTGGTTGTTACTTCTTTTCACAAAAATAAAACACATACACCGTTCGCACACCAAACAACATATATAAGTCCAAATATAACCTTATTTACCCCCCCAAAAAATAATTCGGCACAGTACAGTGCCTAGGCGGCAAGGTAAGTTTCCCTTCTCTCGCCATCTGACGTGAAAGAGAGAAAATACAAAACTACGACTACGTGGTTCCCGCCGCTGCCACCGGCTTCCGGGAACGGAATCACACGTGGACTGGAGCTGTCTCACGCTACGAATGGATGTTTATCCAGGTAAGATCACATTTTATAAAGTTCAAGTAATAATATAATACACAAAATATACAAGTAAAACTTGGTAAAAGTTGCTATCGACCTAAGATACTTTGGATTTATAGGGTCTTCCGTAGGACGACTAAAAAGAATGGCTGTCGCCGGGTTGACGCCATTCTGGAAGAATACTAAAAGTTCGTAGGATTAAATGCACTGTTTTTCGAAAAGTTCCTAATGACAAAGCACAGGACGAAAACATAGGTTGGTCACTACTTCCAAGAAATGGTGAGTAACAGTTTGTTTCATGTTTATAAAGTTCTGATTATCAGGTTTTAAGGGAAATCCCAATATTATGAATCGTCAGCAAGGAGTAAGCGGTAATAATAGTTAAAAATAATTCGAAGTGAATCAACATTAGGTAAAAATTAAAACACACGGATGGCTCGGGTTTTAGTAAAGAAAAATCCCTTTCTAAATTATATTGTAAGAAACAGGAGTGATTGTTAGTACATAGCGTCAAGAAGTAGAATAAGGTTTGAGAGAATAGATAAGTAAACACTAAAAGGCTTGTAAAAACAATAGCAATATAACCTACTGGTCGAAGTCCTGGTAGTTTAGGTCTTGTTTCAACCACTCGATTTGCACCCTTTCTCCATTTGGGTACACTAGAACCAGTACGATTGAGGTGCAAGGATTATTAATGATCTTTTCTAATACTGCTGACTCTTTTCTGCCGACCTTAACTTCCTCCTTAACCTCGAATTTCTTGCTCACACCCCAGCATCTAAGGACGAAACGCCCTTTCCAGCTAAGGTAGAGAGTGTTAGCCCGACACCAGTTCGACTCGAGCTTCTTGGTGAGGAGGATTGGGGCTCTGGTTCCAGTAATACAGTTTACCTCGTATGCCACCTGCTGTAACCGAATGGAGACTGCGTCATCCTTCCACTGGAATTTTAAGGTAAGCCGGGCGCAATTGGGGCAACCTTCCTCGGAGGTGCAACAGGCCCTACACAGACAACATTTCATCATACGGTGCCTAATGCAGCCGCAGTGCTTCCAGATAAGTTTTAGAATAAATAATGCCACTATCACTGCCAAAATGATGGTGGCCCAGTCTGTATGGTCCATTTCCTCGAACCGAAACCTTGGCATCTTGCTCTCACTGACCTCCAAGGCTGGTGCTCTGTGGAAGTCGTGGATCCGGTATGGTTCCAACTTCAGACGAGTCAGGTTGAGGGAGTGGGCTTGGGGAAGCACGCAGAGAAAGCCAAAATACCTGTTCAATTTAATTAAAATGGTCAATGCCACTGCCAAAGCTAACGTAGACATAATAAGAGATGTCCATACGATCGGTGAAATTGTATTCAAGTGATCGTAGGTCAGGTGAAGCTTTTTCCATTTTGATAATTGCTTAGTGTCGTCATTCAATAAATCATTAGCCATTTGGATTACATTTAGGCCGCCGTCAAGAATTTCGTCCGGCACTTTTTCAAAAGCTTTTCTCAATTCTGCTCCCGTAGGAAGGTCTAATTGAATGACTTGGTTATGCATGGAACTAGCTTCAAGTTCTCCAATATTCAGTTTAAATGCTATGGCCACTGGTAAATTGAAACCTGCCTTTACTGCTAGAGTAAATTTGTCCTCCTCACATCCGAACGTTTTAGCTGCTGTATTAGCATATCTTAGTTGGATTTCACATCCACATGGTAGTGATACGACAGAAAAAACTGACAATTTTAAGGTTTTACTAGGCTGTCCTCTACATGAGACCATACCTGTATCGCCTCTGTTAATCAGTATATTGTAAAGAACTGAAATCTTTAGGCCCAAGATCCAACCTATTTAGCCCTGATCATGGTCGGGGCATGCACGCCACACATGGCCTGGCCAGGAGGGAGGGGGAGATGAGCCACTCAGAGCTCACCCCGCCTCCCCCAGCCCGACCTAATTACTGTATCCACTGCTCTGGGTTTATCAAGAGGGGGGAAGGGCTAAGAGGGAGGGGGGCTGGCACGAGCCTTGGGATCTATGAGTAAGGGGTGGGAGGGGGAAGGCTGAGGAGAGGGATCCAACTTGCATGCACTCCATTTATGGTCTCTGCATGGGGAGCAGAGGTCGGGGTGTGGGCAAGGAAGATCCTCTCTCCCTCAACCAATTAGAGGGAAGGGGAAGAGCCAGTGGAATATTTCCTGGGTTTGATTATATGAATAATTCATGATTTTGGAGTATAAATAAAGTGAAAGACTAGGACCTAGGTACTCGCTGAGTCACCACCGCCTAGGCCGAATCCAGACGAACTACAACCTTGGACTTCTTGTCTCACTTCTTCATCTTACTGAACCTATGGGCTAAAAACCCTTAGACTTCTTTACACTGGCGAACCACTAAGAGACTCAGTTGCTAAGTTGAGCAACAACCCAATCTTCTGACTGGAAGTGAGACATAGCCTAGGCAGGCACAGAAATGCTAGCCTCAACCTAGATCCTTTAGGTTGAAGAATAGCAAGAGAAGGATGGGGCTCACTTCAGCTGGGCTTGGAGCTGCCCTAATGCTAAGGTAGGTGGGAGGTTGTGTGTACATACTTTTCATCTGCTTATCACCCTAATGTTCCCATTTTCCTTCCCTCAAACCCCCACTGATTAGTCCGGATCTGGGTATTCCTCCTAATATACATGGAGGGAGGAATATCTCCAGTTACTAGGGGGAGGTTGGGTTGGTTTGTAATGTGGGGCACAAAGACGGGTGATTTAAATCAAGTCGGCCGACTGGATGCGGCCGGGTAAATTAATTCATTACGGGGGAACGAACAATCCGATTCTAAATCTAAAAGCGGGGCTGTCTTCCTGACAGTCTAGGGAGTTGTGGGCTTATCATTTTCCAAAGGTATGTGAGTCTGAGGAATGGCAAGGGTCAAGAAACTTTTGAAATGGCATAGCTTCATAATAGCAATATTGTTTCCTGCGAACAGAGAAATCAGACATGTAGGTTTCTGAACAGACGATTCCATAATATTCTTAGTACAAAACTGGCTCGAATAATCAAGTTTACAAATTTCCTGCACATCGCTATCCATTTCTATAAAATACTGCTTATCGTCGCTTAGGGCTAGCAATGGGGAACTTCGGAACTAATACACAAGGTGGCGCCCGCAGTAACTGCGCCATGACGTCGTCACAGTCAATGCCGTCATCACCGCTTTGCGCACACCGCCATGAGAGTCAGACGACTTTGACGTCGACACGATAACTTTTCCTTTTTCATATGATAGGACGAATATTTTTGTGATTTTCCGTCGTGGCATCCTGCAGCTTATATTCCTATGGAAGTCTGTCCATAGCTGACTTAAAGATCGAGCCAAGGAAAAGGAAAGCCATTAAAGCCTGACAGCAGAAGGAAACAACAGCAGGTGAGTGACAAAGCCAGGGCGAGTGAGTGATAGTCCCACATGCGACATTAATGCAACTTTTCAAAACTGCTGAGTATATTGAGAAGAATTGTTCAAATCTTAAAATGTCACATATGTATATAGCCTACAGCTAAGATCTTGCCGAGTGTCATAAAATAAATTTCACAAGGCTGTGCAGTGTTCCCCAAAGACTTGGGCCAGTCGGCAAAAGTAAAACCACTGTGACCGATGTCTGCCTTCATGCTGCCTTCTTCACGCAGGCATAGGGCCTATCATTCGACGTCAACACGACCCACTGAATAGGGGTATTTGCATAGCCACCAGAAACTAAAGAAATTGATCCATGCATAGGTTGACATATACACATTAGCCTATTCCACAAATGTAAATTGCTATTTGGCAAATTCGACAAATTCCTGCTGCTCCCCCACCCCCACCCACCCAAGGCATTTTAGGCCTACGGTACCTCCATTTTTGTGGCAAAAAACAGACCAATTGTATGCAAAAATGGATCCTTTTTATAATTTCAAGGAGTCTTATATAACATGATACAATTTTAACCCCCACCCCTTTTTTGCGGAAAAACGCGGAAAATTCCATGCCAGAGAGGACCCCTTTTTATGATTTCAAGGAATATTGTATAACATAATACCATTTTCACAAACATGAACGAATATCCAATGTAAACTTGACTTGATGCAGAGTTTCTGCCAAAATTATATAGGCCTACCGTACTATTCTGTGCCACCAAATTAGTATAATTCTGAGACTATTCTGTAATCATTGAATTAATATTTTTATGTCTCATTAGCTGTAAGATGTCTAGGCCTATAGGGCCTTGCATAGGCCTATGATGTAGGCTGAACCTATTATGTTGTGGTCAGCCAGGCCTTTGTCACACGTTTTTGTAAGCACAATATATTTTGGGTTTTTTGGCAGAAGAATAAAAGACAAAAAATGGGACTTTTTTTTCTATATGCGGGGCAATACAGGAAATTAGCGGCCATTACTTATATCAAATGTAGGTTTGTAATTGGGTCAAACTGAGCTTGTGTTGATTAGAGTTGAGTTACCTCTTTAGGTTAAAATCATTGAATTGATCCTTGTGAACATAAAGTGTTAAGCATTCTCCATTCGAAACAATTTACAAAGATGACTAGAACTGATACTCAATCAATATTGTTTATCATAATGATAATTGGTATTTCAATTTATAGATCGATATCCATGGGGTAGTGGTAGAGGCTCAGTGTGAGTGCGAAGCTGGAGAGGGACCTAAACATGTGGGCCTCCTTCTTAGCTACAGTAAGCTATTTACCAATGGCAAGATCGTCACAGAGATATCCTTTGCACAGGTAACAATGCCTAAGTATTCTTAACAAATCCAGGCAAACGCCATCACATATTTGTTAAAATTAAATTTTGCGATATTCACAATATTCATTTGTCAGAATATTAAACATCTGAAAAGTGGTTAGTTTTGGAAATATATATTAATCACTGCTGCTTTGAAGCTGCAATTAGCTATATAGGGGCAGATCAATTTGTGCAGGTTAAGTGTCTAATGCCTTGTCTACCTACAAAACTATATTTATGATATGATTAAAGCATTTTCAAAGATATTTACAATAGATGAATACAACACAATAAAGCAACAAAAGGTCACAATGCTTGACACTTACACTCAGCTAGCATTCATACTCATTCATAGCAAGTGTGATATATTTCACAGCTGTATGGTTTTTATAATAGCTCTATTATAATTATTATTATTATTATACAACTTTTATTCAGTAAACATATACATAGTATAAATTAATGAATAGGGCCAGTAATCCCTCTCCAATGGAGATCTACCGGGGAACCCGTATATTATAATATAAAACATTCGAATCCCGGCTGCACTCATAACATAGTGTTTTGCAGGCAGTGAGTGGGTAGCATAGAACACAGTCAGTGTGCAACATAACTCAGAGACCGACGCCCAGGTCTCCATTGAATTTCTGATATCTCTGAGTCTCTGATATTGATATTAGGCTGAGTCAGACTGTCTCCAATGAAATGAACAAGTGATAAAATACCCCCCTTTTTTCGGTCTCTGTAAAATCCTGTTGGTCTCCACTGTTACAATTTGACAGAGACCGACAGTCTCTGGTCTCCCAATTCACTTGCACACTGAACACTGTGCTGGAACTGTGAGAAAAGCCTCAGTATAACACACTTCCAGCACTCTTTTCATGTGTAACATATCACGGTCCATTGAAAAAATGTGTTCATTGGGGTAGCTAGATGTGATGTTCGCAGAGTCTTTTCTGAGAAAGTGCCAATTTTCATAATGCCAATGCTTATTTGTTTTAGGTTTTGCAAACATTTCACCATACAAAGCCATCGAAAGGAAGCCCTCTGAAGAGTAACCAACTGCAAAATATCAGAGGAAAAGATTCCCTTGTTCATGACCCCCATCCAAGGCGAGAAGAAAGCTTAAAGGAAATAGCTGGTAATCTCATCATAAATTACCAGGTATGTTAAAGTAGTTGCAAAAATCTGTATACTATACTGGGAATGGGTGACAGGCTTTTAGCTGCCATGTACTCAGTCACTTTTCCTCCATGTAAAAACCCAGCATTTAGCTGCCATATATGCGTGGTGGTAAGACCCAGCTTCACACTGGAGGTCTGCAAAGAATCCTGAAAACTAACATTTCTCCAAGAGTTGCAAACTAATGAATTAGATTTCCAAAAATGTCTATTCAACTGTTCCAAAACTTTAGGATTATGTAGGAATTATTTCTACCCATTTTTAAAAATCGTTGCTTGTAAGCTTTTCGATTTTGATAGGCCCCCAAGAATCCATATATTTCAATGAAATAATATTCCTGACTATTCATGCATATATCTCTAATATTTCTGCACCAAATTATGTAACGCTACACTATGTGCACCATATCTATGTGCAGTTTGGCCACTATTTTAAAAAAAATACTTTCATTGAAATAATTTCACATTTGTCATATGTTACATTTGCCATGAAAATTAACTAATGTAATATGCTTCATCTAACTGAAATTATCTTTTACATCGAGGTCAACATTCTATATCTATCCGTATTATTCATGTACCCAAGAATATATCCATCATATTATATTTATATTAACAAACACACCAGCTAAGCTACAATATGGCAAATTTAGGACCATTTTACAGTGGTATAACTTATACACATGGTAAACATCGTTCATCAGGATCAGGATTTGATCTAGGATGACCAATATGCAACTCATATAAAAAAGGAATAGAATCCTACTGGACGTTACCTATTTGCAGAGTAGTCATATCAGGTGGTTGTCTCTGTTACTTATCAATCTCAAGCAGATTCCCCAGGTCGATCATTACAGATGTATGAAAAAAATGTACTGAACTTATAATTTGTTTTGTTTTTCTAACAGACAAATCATCTTGGGAGCAATCCAGTACCTCTCCTGTGGACCATTCAACCTGCTATCAATATATGACAATACTTGCGTTGTTGCTCTAGACCATGACTACCTATGCCGCACCCCCAAGGATACGTTTCTAAGTTGTAAGAAGGTATGCATGAATTAATCAAAATCAGATTGGAATAAGACTGTTTAAGATGTAAGACACGATTTAATCCAATTTGCGTTCCATTACCATCTGTTAAGAACGTTTAAGAATAGTTTCAGTCAACAGATTTATTTCTTTCCATACTGCCCTATTAAGAAATAAATGTTTATGGCCTGATAAATAATCTGTATATAAGCATTTTATATTAATCAATACGGTGAATGTACCAGTTATAGTAGTAAGTAAAGTTGTAACTATTTCATTGTCTAATCAGATCTTTCCTGTTCACCCCCTTCATAGATCAGTCATTTCTCAAGCTGAGATAGGCACGATAGAGCATCTGAAGGCAGGTCAGAGCAGAACTTTTGAGTGGAAACAACATAGATCCCAGCGGATCACTACAACCCTCAGGTCACATCATTTAGGTTCTGAAATATTACTAAAATAGGCCTGGGATATCACTGAAATGAGCCTGGAAAGACCTTGAAATACCTGGAATTTCTTCTGACTAGAAGTGTGACAATTATTGAACTGAAATTATTTAATGACATCACCGAATTGGGGAAGAATTGAAAACTTGCCATACCATCCAAACTGATTGGGATTTTTTTTCAAAGACAACAGACTTTATTGATCTCATCTAAAGAAATGAACATTGCATGGACATGAGTGAATTTATTTCTATGACCTCCATATCAAATGACAGCTCGATAAGCATTGCAGAACATATATAGATAGATCATATCGACACTAGATTAATAATACCCTTGAAGACAACAATTAACTCAATAATAGTAAAACGAACCTTGAGATATTTATGGAATTACAGTGAGTGAAAATTGTATGAGATATATAACAGAAATTACAACGAGATTAAAATCGTATGTCACTTGTATGTCTATGTATGATGTGTGGAGAAGCTATGGAAATAAAGCCACATAATGAGATCTGGTGTAGGTTAAGTGTCTGCTCTCTGGAACAACCTAGATGACATTATTAGAGGTAATCCTGATGCTCTTTCATTTAAAGTTGCTGTAAAAAGATCCTACATTGAGAAGGTTTTTTTTCTAAATGTTTATAATTGTATTGTATATTTAGTGATAAATGCCTGTTGACTTAGTAAAGGTATCAATGAGGATCTAATGTAATATTTTACTCGTGGTGTACTCTGTCTTATAAATGATGGTCTTATTTTTGTATCTAATCATATGACGAATCGGGTCAACATCACTGTGGTCACATGATCTCATTTTCCTGTTTTTTTGAAAAAGCTTGTATGACTACGTATTTTTAATCTTGCTATCCTATCAATGATTATAATAAAGCTACTTCGTGCTCAGAGTAATTTCTAACAAATGGTACTGTTATATCGAAAATTTTCTCATGTCTGTGACTGTTTTACTTTAAATGCAATTATCTAGATGTATTTATCTAACTGAGAATAGTGTCCTTCCGAGCACAATGTTATGGTAGAATAAACTCATTAAACAAAGAAACAATATATCTTACTTTAATCTATATTTTAATTCAGATGGTTAAATCCGTTTCAGAATATAAATCTGTATCTCCTCATGTTGATAACAACTTTTTAAAATTTTGCTCCTGAACCGAGATATGATCCATCGTAAACAAATTGCTATTTTATGAGCACTAAATAGCATATCAGCCTTACTTGCTGCCACCATGGGCCTACATTCGGGAGGGGGTTTAGGTCAGGAGAGGGGGGCGGGTTTCCTACGCCAGAGTAAGATTTTCTGGCCATTTTGTCAAATATTTTGTTCATATTCAGGAATTAAATTGCTCAATATATGAGAAGAGCTTCAAAGATGAAGAAAAACAGAATGATGTATTTCTGTATTGGGAACGAAATATATCAGACTTGAATATAAAGGTATCAGTATTTGATGATTTTTATTCAGCAGTAAACGTTATGCACAATTACATTATTCTCAGTTCATGCTGATTAATAATATGAAAAAATAGCCGTAGTGGAAATCTACTTCGACATATATTGTTTAATGATATAAAAGAAAAAAATACCATATGCACATCAAATAGACATAGATGATAGTCAGATAGAGATAAAACACAAGACCTGCATGGTTTCAAATACCACTTCATGACTGTCCAAGTGAGTGAGTCATGCAGTGAAGTTTTTATGTGAGTCAATCCGAATCAAACACATCAACATTAACATTAGTACATATCTCTCTGTGGAGAGCCAAATCTCTCATATAAAAAAAGACTTGTGATCATAACCTTAAATTTGCGAGGATAGATCAGTTACACACTAGATTTCATTTATAACGTCAACAAGAATAATACAAGTGCCGGGCATCTGATATGACTGATATTTCGAATATTTTAAACTTAACAAACCTAGGCATACAACGTTGTGAAGCAAATTTCCAAGAGAAAAACCTTAATAGTTCCTGCAGGAACTATTAAGGTTTTTGTCTTGGAAATCTGTCATGACAGTTCTACCATATTATGACATTTTTTTTATAATGCTTCAACTAGTTCCCGAATCACAATATCAAGTTATAATATGTGCCTGCGACCTCGGAGAGAGTCGCTAGATATATCTAGGAGACCAGAGTCGATGGAGACTTGCTCTGACGTCATCGGACGTTTGGGCGTATGACACAACTGGGCGTTCAACGTGTACTGGTCAGTCGCCAATGGTCATTTCAAGTCCACCGAAGGAGAACATTTTTTTTCTTCTCAAGGGTCATTAACAGCATTTCAAACATTATTTTCTCCCTCTGAGATATATAACGCCCCCCCCCCCCCGCCCACGTCAAACCAGTTCAACCCCTTGTTTCTCTCTTTGAGCTACATGAAGGTAACAACATCATATCATTAGCTATAATTGTTTTAACCTTTTAAGCATGAATTCCAATACAAAATATTTAAAAACTTTTATCTCAGCCCAGAAGCAAAAATTGCTGACATTTGCGACGGCATTGGTCTATAGATATTAAAGACAAAGTCACAGATCCTGAAACAATTATACACTTCTGTTATTAATCGATCTAGACTGTTCAAAGTTAATACAAATATTATGACTGACGGTACCTGTCAGATATTTCGTTTCCAATACAACATGGCCAATTAACATTAACTATTATTTAGGCATATACTAGCTACCTGCTAGTATATCACTGTGTGGTTTCGTTGGATGCATAGACATCATATATCTCACAAAATATCATAAAATCAAGTTTAAAAGTGTTTTTTAGCCAAAAAAAACATTAATTCCTATTCTGTCCTTGGAGGATTTCTGCAATAAAGCGTATCAATTAAATTTCTTGATTTTCGGTCGGTTGGTAGTAGCAGACTTCCATTAACAATGATTGAACCTTGCATCCCACAGAATCTTGGCATTTCGTGAATATAGGCTTCCAATGTTGCTGAGTGCTCTATATATCTGGGAGTAGCTTGTGCGACATATCCTGAAAAATGGAATAAGAAACAACTTCAAAATCATTTAAGTGTCTGGATTAAATTGAGGTTAACATGTGCACATCAGATATAGCATAATTGAATATATGAAATATTTTGTTATTCAATGGCCCGTTTCATAACTTTTAATTGTGAATAAATCACTTAGGAAACTATATTTTCGTGGGACTTGTGACAGGAGTGGGAGTGCGGGGGTAGCATTTAAGCAGTGACACCAACAGTCCCAAGGATTCATGCGAGTAGGCCTACTGCCTACTGGGTCGCAAAAGACTTGCTAGCAACTCTTTTTTATCAAGGATGGATCGTTATAATTATTTATTGATTATTTTTTATGATTATTACGACTATTTCGACTTCAAAAGTCTCCCAATCGTACAGTATGTTACACCACATTGTAGCATACATATTTAACTTAATATTTCTTTCATTAGCTATACCGAATGTAGGTTTTAATAATATTATAATTATTTCCATACATGTTGTGTATGATGCTATAACTAATTATCGTAGCGAAGGTAAAACTCAATGTTGAATAATATGGAGATCGAGCAAAGAACAATAGCAACAATAATATAAGTAAAGTCTAACAAATAAATCAGTTTCGTCACAAAAGTACACAAGCCTGTATAGCACGAATGGAAAATTCTGAGTAGAGTCGGGGAAACATGTGTTATTACTGTACATGGACTACATCCCTTTGTTCGAGAGTCAAAATGGTGGAAATATTAAAGGTTCATCTAATCATTATGAAGGCTGTAGAAACTCTAGGATTAACAGCGATGATTCCAAGTATTTTCTTGTTAATATTTCTATCACCAATTAAGCCTGTAGTCCGAATGCAGTGATATACCTATAGAGCCACTAGTTGGCTGTGATGGCCGCTCTTATGTCTGAAAACGCTAAAAATGATGAGTTGAATATGGCTGGGGGGGGGGGGGGGGGGGGGGGATTTGGTAGGTCTGAGATGAAACAATTTTGATTATCCCCACGAGAGGGAAATATTTCTGTTGACCACCTTATACCATATATCAGAAATGTCATTATATTCAGAAATGTAATAAAATAATATTTATATCTTGATCATAACCTATCATTTAAGAATAGTTTGAATGAAATATAGTAGCCATATTGTGTATAGGTGTACATTACCCAGAGGCTTATCGCTGGGTTAAGCTAATTCTTTAGCACCTTTATGCACGGAATTACATAGTGTACCATTGGTCAAATAAACATATTATTAATCACCGTTTTATCTCATAATAGTATCAAAATATAGAATAGAAATGATATTGGTCTATGCTATTTCTCAGATAATTATAACTCAATATATTTATGGCATACTATTCCTATGCAAAAATGTCCTTTCCTCACGTCTTGGGCTCTAGATTCCTTAATATTTGAGAAAGATTTAATAAAATTCAATATTATTACATAAATAAACTGAGACTATAGCTTGATTGGTTGATGCAAGGCTATAGAAATATTTATGTAACAAAAAATACTTGGAAAAATCTATGTTAAACAGCCTTTTCAGGCATCTAAATTATTCTTTCATTTATAAAAAGGTATCGTTAACAATGGTATTTGAGGTTATAATAGTTTGCTTTACTTGATACAACAAATTACATACTGCAAGCATGTGTTTTACTTTGTTTTACTTTGTTTTATCTTATTATCTTACATGTGGATATCAGGGACGGACAATCGGTGACCAAATGAGCAATTTTTGCCTAAATTCTTGTGATATTTAGCATTTAAATCACATACTAAATATATATATTACATTTGTGTCCAAAGGTTTGATTGCGTATAAATAAATTTAGCCTATGGCTTATAACATAATAATAGCTTCATTTGAGACATAAAATTAATAGATCTTTTATGCTTTTTATGAGATTCGTTGACAATGAATAAAGGGCTTGAGGTATAAGATAACATTTGTATTCACAGGTTTAACTTGGTATGAAAATGTAATTTCTGTACTAAATAGTAGGAAATTGATAGCTAAACAACGCATGAAAGAAAACCTGTTAAATGTGTCGCGTTTTTGTTAGTTTCTTTAAATGTTTGATGATTAATAATTTGATACGTACCCCCCCCCCACCCCCACCGCCCATATGCAGCTAAAATACCCATCTGTACAATATCATTAAGCCTAGGGCATAATAATCATGTTAATATTATACAAGTAGGTTATATAATAGAAGACCTAGGCCTAGCCTACTACTAGGCTACAGTAGGCTAGAGGCCTATACGACATGGCCATGGCCATGGCCATGGGCGATGATACAGAGCTTTCATGATCTGAAGCATCAAAATAGTTGTAAGTGTAACAGTTGAGATAATAATCATAGATTATACTTTTATAGGGTACTGATCTTACCTCCATGGTTGTCCGATTCCAACATGGAAAAGATGAATAGATCCATATGTGTACATGTATAAGAATACACAATTTCTTCATATCTCTGCACGAAGTTCGCGCACCGATGAACAGGACGACGTCGACGACGTTAATTACTGCGCGCTCTGAGCCGCCAGAGAGCAGCGCTGCATGGCGCAGTTACTGGACGCGCCACCTATCAAGCGTTTTTACGTATAGTTCCCCATTGATTACCACCTTCTTGTAGCAAGGTGTACCCGTAAGGATCGTGTAAATGAGCATGTATAGGGATAGGGAAAATTACTGGTCTGTAAATTGTATATCGGTTCGGCGCATAGGAATATTTAATCGCGATCTGAATTGTCAACAAGTTATCGTTAAAAGTTGACTCTAGCGATCTTCTCCATTCATAATAAGATCCTAGGGGTATAGCGTTGGAAGAATGTTTTCTGATATTAATGGTCAATCTTTCTACCGCTTTTTCTAGTTTTTCTTTTGATAATACCGACAGTGGGAGATAAGAATCTGCCACGGAGTCGAGGGTATTAAGCAACACGAGGACCCCCTGTCTATATTGTAACTGGGAGGCCACATTGGCTAGTTGTTCGCTTGCTGCAATGGTGCTGGCGAAGTTCTTACTAGAAAAATTGAATTTATCGTCCAGATCGTTTACGATTTTAACTAGATCTTTGTCTAATTTTTCGAAATCATCTACCGCTTCTGCTCTTAGAGAATTTAGTGATTTGGCTACTAAATGGGCATTGATTGCATTAGCTCTTAGTATGCGGTCCCGTTTAATATCATCTAACTTAGTTTCTCTCATGGTGGAAATAAGATCATTCATGTCTGAAGTAATTACTTCGAATTCTGGCTCAGTGGCTGTTCCTACCGCTCTGTTCAACATATTGCCTATAAACTGAAATCCTCTTCGTTTAGCTCTGGCGTCTTTAATATTGAACCCTTCTAACAGGGCGGAAATTCTACCATAAGTTTTATTATTGGCTTCCCCCACTATTGCTTGCAAACCCGCCAAGTCGGCGTAGAAACGGTTATAGTAGTCTAGGGCCGAGTCAAATGGCTCTTCTATAGGGCAAGGTTTCGGAACCGTTAAGGGGATCTGTATTTTGATGAATTGAAAATTGGTTCTAGTATCCAGTTTGTGCCTCAATCTTTTGAACACAATGCCATAGTTCTGCCTAAGGATTTCTTCTGAGTGGACGGTGTATACCGTCAATACAACCCTGAACGGAATAGAAAAGTATTTTGATATAGTTCTAAAGTCTATCAACCGAACAACTGGGAATCTTGCTAATCATTGAATAATCCGATGCAAAATACATTCAAAACAGTATGTGCCGTTAGGAAAATTTACTTACCACCAAAATATGGTGAATTTGTCCATGTTGTGAGAAGTTTGAATTCGAATCTAGATGACAAATCAGGTGTTGCTCTTTCTAGCTACGCTTCTAAGATGGAAGTGCTGTACTTAGGGTTAGCGTCACCCCAGGCCTGAGGTGACCTACGTAGGGGTGTGGCTTGACCAAGTGGGGCGACCAATGGCTATGGTTCGCGCCTCTTTAAGCGTTAGTCCTAGGTGTAAAGGCCTAGCTAACTTATGGTGACACCACCCCCTCCCAAGTGTAAGTACCCACGCAACCTCCCTAAAATCCTGTTTGCATACTTTATCTTTTGTGTACAAGCTTCTCGCCGGCCACCTGCTACATGCAATAGTAGTCCAGGCTCACTGTGCTAATCCTATAGGCAAGGGTTTAATTTCCAGCTGTTGGTTGGTAATTAGTTAAACATGAAAAGGCTAAAACTTGGCTTTTGTGAGCGTCTAGCGTGGGGACACTTTTGTAAGACAATGGGGCTTAGTTGGCGTCCTAGTCCCGCTTTAATTCTTTTATCTCCCCCCTTTGGGCAATCTCCGAATGCGGTAATCCCTTAGGCTTTTGGAGAACGTTTATTTGTTCCCCCAGCAAGGAATTTTTAAATAAAGCTGATAGTGTTAGTAATAAAGAGTCCTTAAAAAGGCTAGAAAAAAACAGAAATAGGAACTTGCTTGTACCTGCCTTCATTAAGATAAAAGCAGTATGGACAAGTTTCCTGAGGGAAAAACAAAAGTAAAGCAGCTTGAAAGAATGAACAAATGGGTATTTGGGCTTACGTCAGAATCCTAGATGATCTTAATCTTGTGTGAATTTTTTAGTAAAGCACAATCCTCCACTACCGGTAATGATAGTGCGAATCCTTTTTCCTTATTCGCTTCAGCCAGTTCAGTGTCCCAATCTTCGCCTAACCAAACTGATGGGTCTGAGGCGGGTGTTTTGGTAACATGGGTATTATCCTTAATGTTGTACCAATAATTCTCCACAAAATTCTTAGTAATAGCTTCCAGGAGAATTTCTTCCTTCTCTTGTTAAGAAAGATTCCTCTGGGCGGTAGTGATGGCCATGGTAGCAGATATGTTAAGTTTGTGGAATATGGCTCAAGTGTCTACTTCGAAATATCTTTTGCAAGTGAGGGTCTAAAGCTTTTCCCCGTGCTTAAATATTTTTCAGCATCCACTTAGAAACAACAATTTATTCGATAAAGCTTTCTTGGTTCATAATTGCCCAAGCCTTGGCTTTTAGATAATTTAGGTGTGGCCTCAGAAGCTTGTCGCGCGGCTTGCGCGACTCTTGTCATGTCTGTCGGCCGTTTGGGCTTGTGAAGAAAAGGCTTATTGTTGTGAAAACATTCGATGAACCCACACTGGCGATTTAGACGTCTAAGCCTCCTGCAAGCTTTCCCATTCTTCTTCCGATATATTTATGTTAGGGTTATTTAATAAATCCCTATTTAAGTCTGGGTTTAACGGTTTTACTTGGGCGATGTGTACCGGCCTTGGTACGTCTTTGTTTTCTCTTAAATTTCTTAACATAAGGGAAGTGGGGCTTTTGTTAGCTGTAACTAAAAATGGTCCGGCATAGCTTTTCTGAAGCTTTTTGCTGGTACTTGGGTCCAACAAACGATGTATTTTTACATAAACAATAGTCCCTGGGCTCAAATCTTTTGTGTTAACCTTTTGGTCGTACCTTTCTTTGGCATTTTTCTGGGAATTTTCCAGATTTCTGCTAGCTTTTAACGCTGCTTGTTTCTGGACCTTAACTATATTTGTTAACGATTCTAAAACCGTTCTTGGGGTATTTGGTCCAGCTAAAGCTGCGTCTGGCGGGCTTCTTGCTAGTCTGCCGGTTGCTAGAATAAAAGGGCTGTAACCGAGGCTGTATGAGTCGGTATTATTTAATGCAAAAACTATCGAATTTAAGTATTTATCCCAATCTCGTTGATTAGCTGAGACAAAAGCTTTCAGGTGTTCAATTATCACCCCATTCGCCTTTTCCACTAAACCTTGGCAAGCTGGGTTGTATCCACTGCCAAAAACCTGTTTAATTCCCATTGATTTACAAAATTCTGTGAATTCTAGGCTTTTGAAACAGGGTCCATTATCGCTATGGAGCACTTCTGGTACTCCCACGTTACAAATGACTTTCTCATAGAACTCATGTTTAAGGTGAGAAGAGTCAATTGACTTGGTTGGCCATGCAAAAACGAATCTGCTCATATAATCGCAACAAACCTGTATATAACGATTCCCCGATGAGGTTTGAGTGATAGGTCCCACACTATCTATTACCATGTGTGCGAAAGGGTAGGGAGATTGTTCTCTGATAGTCATGGGAGGTTTGATGGGGTGCCTCATTTTTTTTATTTTTAGGCAAGTATCACAAGCTCCCACGAACTGTATAATGTCCCTGGACATCCTAGGCCAATAGTACCTTGTTTGGACTAGTTTTAAGAGTTTTGTTGACCCTACATGTCCTCCTAAACGTCTGCAATGCAAGATGGTTAATAATTGTTTAACGTAATCTTTGGGCACCACTAATTGGATTTCATAGGGGTCAGATTTAACTCTTTTTGGCAGTCTGTATAAGACGTCCTCGTCCAAGAAAAAACTATCGTTTGTTAACAATATTTCTTTCTGGCGTTTTTCGCACTCCGGAATAACGTTAGATTCTAGGTATTCTATCATCTCTGAACAGAAAACATCCTCTCTCTGTAAGGTTCTAATTTCGTCTTTACTGAGTGGATTTAAAGCTAAAATATCTCCTCCATATAGCTCTATATCTCTATTGCGGTTTACCTTTTTGTATTGCAAAGCTTTCTTTTTCTTTTCAGCCCTAGTCTCCACCGCAAAACAGCTGGCCTGGGCTTCTTCTCCCGAGATATCTTCCACGATCTCCTTTTCGCCGGCTTGATTCGACAACAAGATGGATCTGTGTTTGTATTTTATTGTTGGATAATTTTCACAGAGCTCATTTTCCTCGAAGGGTTTTACAGCATTTACAGGATTAAAAGAAACGTGTTTTTCTTCTCTTGACACGTGCTCTGGTATAATAAC
This sequence comes from Sthenelais limicola, assembly GCA_942159475.1. NCBI lineage: Eukaryota > Metazoa > Annelida > Polychaeta > Phyllodocida > Sigalionidae > Sthenelais > Sthenelais limicola. The sequence continues at coordinate 8,305,847 of OW804097.1, forward strand.
CTTGTGGACGTAATCTCTTCTAGAAAGAGCGTCAGCTACTGAATTCAGTGTACCTTTCAGATGGTAAATGTCGTAATCGAAACGATTAAAAAATTCTAGGTATCTAGCCATCCTACCGGTTAAGTTTTGCTTTGATTTCAAGGCTAAAAGAGCAGCGTGGTCAGTCAAGATAGTAAATTTTGTGCCATGCACGTAATGACCAAACTTTTCCAAGGCGAATTTAATTGATAAGAGTTTGCGATCTGTTGTGCTGTAGGAAACCTCGGCTGAGTTTAATGATCTGCCAGCAAAAGCAATGGGCCTTAGCATGTTCTTTTCGTGTTCTTGTGCGATGCAGGCCCCTAAACCGAATTGACTTGCATCAGAGGAAATAATGAAACGCTTAGAATAATCTGGGTAACGCAAGGTAACCTTCCTGCAAATCAATTCCTTAATAAGCTCGAACGATTTCTCACAGTCGTTATCCCAGACAAACTTGATTCTTGCCTTAGTTAGCTTGTACAATGGGTGCATAATCTCGCTGAAATTTGGAATAAAACTTCTGTAGTAATTTGCTAATCCATTAAAAGCTCTCAGGTCTTTGATATTTTTGGGTCTAGGATAAGATCTTATGGGTTCGATCTTTTCTGGGTCTGGGGAAATACCTTTACCGTCTACCATGAATCCTAAAAATGGAACTTTCGACACACCAAATACACATTTCTCACCCTTGAATTTGATATCCGCTTCCCTGAAAATTTTGAATAATTTTTCCAGGTCGCGAATGTGCTGCTTCCAAGAATCGTTTCCTATCAAGATATCGTCGATGTAGAAAACGGCTGAGTTCAAGTCCTCCAGCAAGGTATCGACCACCCCGTGGAAAGCTCTAGGGCAAGTTTTTAGACCCATTGGCATAACTTTATAAATGTAATTACCGTATGGAGTTGCAAAACCTGTTAGCTTTTCGTCACCTTTGCGAATTGGGACCTGATGGAAACCAGAATGACAGTCTAGCTTAGAGAAATACTTTCCCCCAATTTCTCCCACCTTCTACAGCGTTTCCTCTGCTGAGGGAAATAGTTTACTTTGTTCCTTTATCTGGGAATTCAGGAAACGAAAGTCTATGACCAACCTATAAGAGCGATTATTCTGTTTAGAACCAGGCTTTTCTACTAGAAAAGCAGGTGAAGTAAACTCCAGAATTTCGTATGTCTTTTCTATGACACCTTGGGCTACCTGTTCGTCCAACGCCTTTTTCATTTCTTTTCTAATGACAGGATTAACACGATACGTTTTAAATTGTTTGGCTTGATAATTATCTTTCAGTTCTATGGGATGTTGATATTTAGTTGTTCTACCTAACTTCTTATCACTACCCACGAAAAGATCTTCATAAGCGTTCAATAATTTTCCCAAATCTGTCTTTTGGCAGTCAGTCAAATCTTTACCAATGGTTTTTGATAGGTCAAAAGGCTCTGATACATTTTTGCTTTCTGCATCGACTGAGTTTAGGTTGCTATCAATCTTTACAAAATCGCTTTCCTGACGAACTGAATAGACTCCCACCAAAGAACCTTTTGGTATAACCAATCGTTTACCTGAACCATTGAACACACACATATTTATCCTATTACTTGGCCCTTTTGGCTTCGCTAGGACTCTTTTTACCAAATATTTCACTGGCTTCTTCCTTTTTAAATTGTCAGTGACTCCTATCATATGGTTTAAACTTTCGTGCGAGACTACATAATTAGAACAGATCAATTCGGATCTTGGTTCCACTATATACTTCTTAGCAGCTCTTATGGAGTACACCCTTTTGTATAAGTCGTAGTCGATATTAGCTCGATATTTCTTCAAGAAATCAACCCCTAAGATTAAAGATCTTTTTAGTTTAGGCACCACTATGAAAGTGTTTTTAAATTTTGTACCGTCTATCTCAAAAGAAAACCTAACCTTTTTTCTAGCTGACTGTGCCGAGCCATCGGCTATGTAAACTTTAACATGACAATTTTGTGCGTTCATGTTCTTCAACTTGGCCTTCAAGGCTTTGAAAAATCTTGCTGAAATGAAAGAGAGATTAGCTCCCGTGTCTATTAACACAGGGAATTTATAATCCTGAATTTTTACCGCAATACAACCTTTGCTGACATTCAATATTATAGGATCTCCCTTACCATTTTTCAGTTCCAAGTGGCCGTCCAGGTCGTTTTCGTCGTCATCATCAAGATCGATGGGCGTTTCTGTGATCGTCTCCCGTTATCGGCTCATCTGTACGACAACAATTGCTCCCATTGCTGCCGTCGACTAGTTTAACTTCGCTGTATGAGGTGTCGGTGGGCGGTATTGGCTTTTACCGTCCTTCGACGAATTCCTGCTTGAGGGATTCGATTTTCTCTCCTTGGAACGACCCCTCTCCTTGGAATCTTTAGACGAAGATCTAGATTTGTCTGACAAACTTGTAGAGGTTGTATCTGTTGATCTGCCTCTGCTTAATGATCTTGGCCTCTGTTGATAGGCTAAATTACCATATGGGAATTGATTCATTCCATACGGCGGAGGTTGTGGGGCATAATAGGGGTTTGGTTGGTAGGGCTGTTGGAATTGTTGCTGATAAGGCTGCTGATATGAATGTTGGTACATAGGTTGTTGAAAGGGTTGTTGGAAATTTTGCCCTTGAAAGAACTGTGGCTGGGGTGGGTAAGCATATCTTTCCTTGCTTCTTCCACGACTTTCGCTTGATTTCTCACGTTCTCTGCTCTTTGATCTGTCTTTCCTCTCCTCTTTCTTAGGGAAATCTTTTTTCTGATCCTTATTGTTGGCGCTAGTCAACTCGAAAATTTCTGATCTGCTTTCGTTCTTATATACCTCTAAATTCAATTCAATTTGTCATGCTGCCTCGCAGGCTTCATCCAATGTTTTTGGCCTCTTAGATAACACTAGTTTTCTCAGATTTTTCTTCAAGCCATTGACGTATAGCTTCACCTTGACAAATTCTGAGATAGGGGCCCTATTCAACATGATTTTCTTGTCCCTTTCATATGCTCTCACGTCTTCCTCCTCTTCTTGCATTCTCATGGCGAAATCCTTCGCGCTTTCGTCATAGTCTAGCTGCTCAAACTTCTTAATAAAAGCTCGTTTGAACACATCAAAATTTACATCATGCATTACCGATTTATACTGATCATAGAAACATTCAGCGTCTCCTGATAGGAATTTTAAAACGCCTGTGCTTTTCAGTTCCTCATCCACTTTCATGGCGTTAGCATAGGCTTCATAATCGTTGAGGAATTTTTCTGCTGACACCAGAGCAGTAGGATGCGAGAAACTATTCGGTGGAATCGCAAACAGCTTTCGTGTGCCCCCATCGTTCGGCGTGGTCGGGGCAGTGTTAGTTTGGTTGATATCTCCGATCTTCCCTATCATGCGATCCATCACTTCTGCCACATTTAATTGTACTGCTTCTTGGTATCGATTAGCATTGTCTGATGTAACACTTTGTTTATTTAAAATTGCCTGTTGATGCAAATTGTTCTTTTCGACTAATTTATCCTGATTTTGATTCATTTTTTCTATCATTTGAGTCAGTGTAGCTATAAGTTTTACCGTGTCTGGGTCCTTAGCTGGTGAAGGTGGGGGTGGTGGTGGTGTAGGGTTGAATTTGTTGTAGGCTTGCATCATTTGCATGAAACGAAACATTTCCTGATTTGGGTTAAATCCTCCCATTTGTCCACCATCGTACATATCACCTCCAGTTGGATTTTGTGGGAATTGTCCATAATATTCCATTGGGTTAGCTTGAGGATAATTGTTCATATTCGGTTTCACTTCGCCAAAAGCTTGTTCCTTTGCTTTTGCCTTTTTCCTGGCTTGGGCCTGCGCGTCAGCTTGGGCCTGGGCGTGGGCTTGGGCACGCTGCTTTGCTTGTTGTTGGGCCTGGGCATCGGCTTGTGCTTGGGCACGCTGCTTGGCTTGTAGCTGGGCTTGGGCTTGGGCGTCTGCCTGTGCTTGGGCACGAGTTTGCGCTTCTTGCTGTTCTTTTTGTTTCTGAGCAGCTAATTTTTGTGCCCTTTCTCGTTCTTCATTCTCACCCATAGCTGTTATCAACTGTTGCTTTCTGACTCTTTCGTGATCTATTCGAAGTTGTTTAACCTCGTTAAATTGCCTGTTCTTCTCTATTTCCTGGGCTAGTTCTGCTGCCTCTGCTTTTAACTTTTGTTGCTTCAATTTTTCCTGATTCAGGGTATCGACTAGCTCCTTTTGCCGTCTTTCTTCCCCTTTTTCCAGTTCTGCTAGAGCTTTAAAGTCGTACAAACCAGAGAAACGTTCAGTAGTATCAGCCAGGGTGCTCTCCGTAGATGAAGAGCTATCCGATTCTTTAGCAGATCGGTAGGCAATGAAGCTATCGTCCTGGGAGTAGGTAGGAATTGTAGTTGGTTTGTTCCCACCTTTCCTCAAGAATTCCACTAAATCGTCCTTTTGCTGCTGTATAGAAGTCTTGAAAACTGGAGAATACACGTCTGAATCCGATTGTGGTTCTATTTCCGACTCTGACGAATGTTGAGGTGTAATATTTCTCCTAATAGGTGTACGTTTAGTGGCCCGCAGTCCAAGCTGTTTCCTGTAGTCGGAAACTCCCTTGTAATTTGGGTTGCTAATTCTATTGGATCGTTTGGGTAACATGGTACATTTTGGTAAAATTAAAATGTCCAGTTAAATTAACTTTAAAAAGTTTTTAGGAACGTTTAGGTTCTCCACCAGATGTTATATTATAGGGAGCGATGGAATAAGAAGGTCCGTTCACAGCAATGACTATTATAAGAATGTTTATTAGACTGCGTTGGTGGGTGACGCAGATGTTATATTATAGGGTGCGATGGAATAAGAAGGTCCGTTCACAGCAATGACTATTATAAGAATGTTTATTAGACTGCGTTGGTGGGTGACGCGGGGGTCACCCACGTGACTGGGCACGCAGGCCTGTCACTAGGTGAGAGGGGGGTTACTACCCAATACGTACATACATGTCAATATACAAGAGTAATATATAATAAAGGCATAAAATAAAGTAGTAGTTAACCTATATATAGCACTCGCAATAAGCATCTAAGAATTGAGAGCTGTCATGCATTTAAACAACTGTTTTCAGGTTATTTTCCCGAGCGTGGGGAGGTCGAGCACTTGCCACCTGGCCTAGTACGAATCATGTTTTGTAGCGATCATTTTAATAGCCTACCCATTAAAATAAAATTATATTATATGGTTATAATTACCTCTTAGTTCCTTTCTAAGACTGATATCTAAGAATTGAGACCTGACATGCATTCAAACCGGTTTTCAGGTTATTTTTTATTAGTGTGGGGAGGGCTAGCTCCGGGCCTTGCCTGACAGACAGTATGGGACTGACACAAAAGTATAAGTCTGATCTTACAGTAATAAAGAATAAGAGCCATTTGATATCTCGTCAGTCAGGTAGATGAAAAGTGTTCGAATTGAAGGCATACATGGGGGCTATGCATGAACATGAAAGTTCGAATGTAGAAGTGGAGAAATTGAGTTGGGTTCCTAGCAGGGAGTGACCTGACTCAGACACACGTTCACCTACGGCCATCCCTCTGAGGGACCCAAGCTAACCCTCCGTCTTCCACCCGGTCTCCTGCCCGATCAGAGATAATCATGAATTATTCCTATGTTTCTTGGAGGAATTATTTCTAACTTGCAATATGGATATAAAATGAAGTGTTGCTTTAAACCCAAATGTTTTTGGTATTTCCCCAAGAGGATTTGGCTGGTATTTACCATGTGCCATGGACTTGGCTTCATGCCGTAAGTCCCGCCGAAATGTAAACAAAGGGTGTGGCTATGGTAATTCAGTTATTTCTACGAAATTATAAGTGTGCAAGTACTAAATATGGTCTGACTCCATCTTCCTATGTTAGACCACTCTTGCTTTACTCTCCCATCTCACAAGTTCTCATTTTAACTTAGATAAAACATCAATTCAAAACCCCAGTAGACCCCACTCTATGGTAGGCGGCCATTCCCAGGTCTTTGTTTATCCCGATTGCGCTGATCGGAAGTGCTTTTGAGACATGCGCAGTTGGAACCGTGAACTGGCTTATTGACTGATTGACATGTTTCGAGATTGGACCCAATAAAAGCTACTTCAGTTCTCCAAATGTGGACTTTCGCTCTACTTGAGTTATTACTATACAGCTAGCGAGATCAACTAGACTCATCACGATTAACAAGACTCTACATTAACCTTAGCATTAATTACGCAACTCCCTATTACATCCGAGTGGTGATTCACAGTGTGCAACATAGTGAATTGGGAGACCAGAGACCGTCGGTCTCTGTCAAATTGTAACAGTGGAGACCGACAGGATTTTACAGAGACCGAAAAAAGGGGGGTTTTAATATGGTAATTAAAAAAATAACCCAGAATAAGAAAAGTTAGACAAGATAATTTTATCACTTGTTCATTTCATTGGAGACAGTCGGACTCAGCCTAATATCAATATCAGAGACCGACACAAATTCAATGGAGACCTGGGCGTCGGTCTCTGGGTTATGTTGCACACTGGATTCATGGAATGACTTCTCTAAGCTCCTCATCATAATAAGACATTCACACTATTAAATTGGAAAATGTTTTATTTCCCTAAAATAAAATATAAGAAATAACATTCATCCTAAACTAAGGAAAAAAAAGTCCTTACAAATTGTACATTATTTCATCTACAAGTCTCACTATGTATTTAAATTAGCAATAAACTCATTGCCCTATATGAATGAGTACCTGACTGTTGATCAACAGACCAACATAACCATGCCAAGCCTAAACTAGCAACAGTGTCCTTAGTTATCCAATCAAAACAGGTGCTGTTACGTCATGTATGACAAAATCAAATGTAAATCAAAATCTGGAGCCAATATAAAATTAATACAATGGTAGGTCTGCGGGCAAGTCACTGAGGATAATCCACCTGCCCACACTGAAAGTCGGGCAGGTTGGGTCGTGGGCGATACAACTTGCACACCACCACACAACAATAGAGCTTTTGCTTCTTTAGAGTGGTAGCACGAAGAGTGTTACAACGTATTTTAATGTAAGATCTATATATGAGCTTATACTTATTTATAGAGGATTTTATCCGAAGTGTTATTTAAAAATGTTATTTCCTTCAGATCGATTTTGAATTATTTCAACAAGGGACATAACCTCCCTTCTTTTGGCACATTGCTGAGAGCTGATCGTATAACATTTAAACATTTCTCAGTGCAAGGTAGTGGACCTTTTACATTTGATTTCTTTTGATAAAGTTTGCAGTTTTAAGATTATGTTGTTTACTTATTGATTTTTCTGCTTAACTACAATTAGTATTAAGCTATTTCTATGAATTAATGTTAGTCAATAATGTGTTAGTTAGTTTTAGAAAGTGAAACTAAGAGCCCAAACGCCCTTGTAATCGAATAGAGGATTGATTATTTATACTAATATTGTTAGATAATAATAAACAGTCTAGCAATGTAGCATTATGATGACGACTATGAATTTGTATTGATTAGACATTGACAATGCATGAAAAACATTACCTTACACTGGTTATGTGACTTTTAGTATCTAAATTAAGTATGGCTACGCTGCGGCATCTGGGACCCGATAGGTTGTTAGGGCCCAGACGCTTGGGCCATGGGCCTTGGACGTTAGGGCCCCTGGCTTGTACACTAGGCCGGGGCCAGGGGCCAAACGTCCAGAGAGCGTTGGGGTCCCGGGAGAGGGGGGGGGGGGGGGGGGGAGGAGGGCAAGTGGACGGATACGTTGTCTAGCTCTAACCCCAGCAGATGTTAGATGTTAATGAATGTCTAAACAAGTCACATTCCTCCCGACCCTGGGCGATATTTGCGGCCGTATCATGACTTAAAATTGCGCAATGTTTTCAGTCACTAAAACATAGCTATATTCAATGAAGGGAAAATATAAAGACAGGCCTAAACATTCCTAACATTATAAAGAATGCGTAGATGGAAAGGATTGACATGACAGTGCCCCATTCTTAAGTATACTCAATGGAAATCTTACCAGTAACAAGTCGAGCAAATCTCAAATCCGCGCCATGCTTCCCGGAAGTGTGGATGGTGCGGATCATCAGTTCCGGTTGAGGGTGTGTTCGAGCACCCGGCCCTGGAAGAGTTTATTATCGGATCCTGGGCATAGACATGGTATTGTAGGGTCTCTATATTCAGTGGATTTAAGTGACACGATAATTAGTATGTGAAGAAATATAGCGTGTAATGTATCAGACTTAAGTGAGTGTTCCGGGTACGGTATTTATTGAGCCTTTGAGCTTCTCCAATGGCTGTAGGCCCTACAGTATGGCCACCTTGCGACATCATAGAGAACTATTAACAAGTACAAACTATGTAAGTTTTAGCCACCAGGTGGCAGCATTATTCAACATTAGCCCGCAGCACGACTAAATATAGAGCAGGAGATACCTGTTCATCCAGTCTAACTTGGTCCTCATTATAGAGGGAGGAGTGGCTGGGAACTCAGGCGACCTACATTAAGCCAATGCCTGGCTGCCTCTAATTCCGAAATTGTTTATAACTTAAAGATATAAAATGGTGAAATTTAACCCTAATTCAAAATTAATATAAGTTCTTCATGTATGGAAAATTATAATATAATCATGAAACTTGGAGATACTGTGACTTGTTTATATCTAGATGAGTAAAGCACATGGTGCCATGCATGCAGCATGGTGACTGTTGTCATTCTACCCACCCTAGGTCACCCTCTGCCTCCTGGTTGGCGGGGAGGGTTTGGGTGGGTGAGTGCGTCATGAATATGCCCAGACCAACTCCGGCTGGATGAACCCTGTACTTACACTGCTTACAGTATAGCAGAACTGTGTAGAGATAGACACGGCTATCTAGAGATACCGGTACTTGGACGCTCTTCGCCGGAGTTTTATTAGCCTAAAAAGAGCCCCAAGAAATATGAGTTATGATACCCTTTCCAAACGAGTAGCTTATTGGCCACCAGGGGGCACTGAAGGTGAATATTTCCCTCCAATAATGCTTCCATGTAATGAGAGATGGAACCCTCACTTGGCGAAGGTCTGAAAAAAAAATGCAGGCCTATGCTCTAGTTAGATGCGTCTTTAGGCACAGGCAGACAGCTTAATTTTTTAAACAACCCAGCGGGCACAAAAGCTACTAGTAAACGACTAAAACGGCCGTTTTTTGAAGTGCTAGGTTGGTATTACTAGTATTCCCTGCTAATGCAGCGACTAGTAAGCACTGCAAATGCAGCGACTAGTAAACACTGCAAATGCAGTGACTAGTAAGCACTGCAAATGCAGTGACTAATAGTAATACCACCCTAGTACTTCAAAAATCGTGTAAAGAATTGCAATTCTTGCGAGCGGAATTTACCCATAGAGTGGCCGTCCCCCCCTCCCCCTCTTCCCCCCCTCCCCTCCGCCTGGGCCTCGACCGCCACGCGGGACCTGGGTGGAGCGGGGGAGAGCGGGGCACTGGACATCTGTTGTTATGTGTCTACCTGTTTGATTGTCTTAGCAACCGAAATAGCATCGCCAATTGTTCTCCGGCGTGACTCTCATTACGGGGTGGGGGGAAGGGACTGGGGGAGGGAGGGGATGCTACATGCTTGGGTCAGGGATAATGGGAGGGGAGGGGGGGTTGAGGGCAAGGGATCCTCCGCGCAGGCGCACAGCGCATGACCTTGGCGTGGGAGAGCGCTGGGGGTCATGATCATGTGGCAGGAGGATCCCCCTCAGCCAATCATAAGGGTGGATCGCCGGGAGCGCACTTTGCTATACCCATTTGATGCTAATGAATAATTAACGTGTGACTATAAATAAAGAGGACAGAGTAAGCTTGGACACACCTTGCTGCCTGGCCGAAGACTACTATCATCCGACTTCTCTGACTTCATCATTTTACATACCGAATCTCTGGGCAAATTGCCATTGCATTCTCACAATCGACTACTAAGCACTGCTCTGCAGTGTTTACTAGTCATTTACTAGTAGCTTTTGAGCAGTTGCTGCAACTACTACTAGTATCTTATATACTGTATATGCAGCGCCTAGTAGTCACTACAAAAGCGCTGGGGATTTTTTTTGGGGGGGGGGGGGGAAGGAGGAATTGGTTGCTTTTATTTGTTAAACAATTACTTTTTTTTATTTCAAATTCTTATTCATCATTTTAATGCATTTCAATGCAGGTGATGTCAAATCTGTTCATCAATCCTAAGTTTCCTTTGTGTATTATACTTGTCCCCTCGTAGATCTGTATCTGCCATCAGTGACACCTAAAATGAGACTAAAATGGAATATAAATAGAAAATATATGCCACATTAATTGATTGTTGTTAATAACCAGCAAATGCAGTGACTAGTAAGCACTGCAAATGCAGTGACTAATAGTAATACCACCCTAGTACTTTAAAAATCGACTATTAAGCACTGCTCTGCAGTGTTTACTAGTCATTTACTAGTAGCTTTTGAGCAGTTGCTGCAACTACTACTAGTACCTCACATGCTTTTCTTGTGTATCCTGTAATACTTGTCCCCTCGTGGATCTGTATTTGCCCGCAGTGACACCTAAAATGAGTAGAATACAATATAAATAGAAAATATATGCCACATGAAAATTAATCAATTTTTGTTAATAAAAGTGATACTCACCCTCGATTTGTAGTCCTTTCTACTGTGAAATCTAGTGTGTGTCTACTTCTAAAGTTTTCCTGGATCTAGTTGTGGAGGCTGTAGACTGTGGAGTCTCTGTAAGCCAGCCCCACGATCCCATGTTAGAGCTTGGGTCGGGCCTACAGGGTAGTGGAGACAGTGAATAGGACGATGTTGCCGGGACGGAGACACACGCTGAAGTGAAGGCATATCAGTCATGTTCACTAACGATGTGCCGACGGCCGTTACTTGTGAAGCGGTAACTATTTCACGTTGTCATGCTTACGCAAGTTTGGCGCCAACGGTCGTCCTTTACATGAGGTAACTATTTTACGTTGTCATGCCGACGCAAATTTGGCGACGTAAGTTTGGCGACGCAAGTAAGGTCAAGTTCACTCAGAGATAAAAAAGCCAAAGAGGCACCAATATTTCCGACAGGGATACTCATAGGGGAGGTGCATATAATATTCAGTTAAACGTATATGCCAGTCACACACATAAGTCCAATAGGTGGCAAATACTTAATTCAGCTGGTAACGTTGTTCATTTCTGTCCAATTAACAACCCTCCCAATCCATTCTTCTGGCGTCAGCTAGGAGGCTATGTGACGGCAATTACCGTATGTATTTGACCGACACTTGACACCAAAAGATTGATTGTATATATCTTTTGATAGCTTCAAAATAAACGATTTGTAGCTATTTGTGCGCTAGTTTTCCTGACGACGACAGGGGAGAAAGAAGATAGTATAGGTCTAGGAGGAGGGAGGGAGGGTGAGGGGTTGACGACAATGAGGGGGTAAAAGGAGGAGGTTGAGATTTTAAATTTTAGCAAGTGGAAAATTCAAGTGAGTGCACTTGATTCACTGCATTTCTGAAGTCACTCATTAGCCATTGGGAAACGTTTACTAAAAAGCACTGACCAGCTAAAAGTCACTGCATTTCTGAAGTCACTCACTAGCCATTGGGCAACGTTTACTAAAAAGCGCTGACCAGCTAAAAGTCACTGCACTTCTGAAGTCACTCACTAGCCATTCGGCAACGTTTACTAAAAAGTGCTTACTAGCTGGTCAGCACTTTTTAGTGCCGCTAGTATTTCATTAGCCATTGGGCAACGTTTACTAAAAGGTGCATGCCTGTTGGGAAATGTCACAGGCATGTGATGCGTTTCATTATCATTATCAAACCCTTTTGTTTGATGCATAGTAGATGACTTTAGCATAATATGGGAATCGATTTAGCAACAATTTTTGCAACTATTTTGACTAGGAGCAAAAGGTAACCCCACTGAATTATACAGGGTCCGGACATGGTAGGCCTACATGGCAAACCTACTTAAAATATATAGCTGTCAATATGGTAGACTACGGTGCCATGTGTTACAACTGCCGATTGGTGGCACTTGGGTCCCTATGTAGGCCTACAGGCATTGTCCATCCTAGGGGCGGTGGTTCATGCTTCTTCTGAAGGCAGCCTAGCCATAGGCCTATACATGCCCGTCCTCTCGGTCTCTGGGACAATGGCAAAATCAACCAGTATGTATTGCTAAGGCCTAAACAAATCCAACCCATCAAACTAGGTGATATTGACAATTTTATTTTTTTCAAGAACATTTGGACAGAATTGAGTAAATCAAGTTAAAACAGTATAACGTTTGAGGAAAAAATACCAAAAGCAGATTTGCCATGATGGTCGGTCGGCTGTCATGAAGTCCGCCCTAATTTATTAAAGGTTTTTTTTCTCAAACAAAACAGGTAGGTGAAGTGAGGTTGGTGGCTAGAAGGCAAGTGATCTTCTAGCCGGTAATCATTACTTAGTAGTGACCCAACAAACTAGGTGGTAGCAGCGTGCGGTCCAACCTCTGATTTATATGAATATATATAATTGGTAATATATATTACAACATTTCAAGAATTTCACCTAATTTTATGCTTAAATCATTAAACTCAAACTTTTAATTATCCTACTTCTCTGTTCAATAAGTAATATAATTATATGATATACTGGTACTTTATGTGATATCATCTGAGCTAATTATGACATTATTGGTGTATATAATTCACAGGAAGAATATGAATTATTTGGACCATGCTTAACATTAACAATGAACAACGGCACCACCTGGTGTGTGAAAACGGCAGCAGCAGCAAGTCCCTATATCTGGTGGTCAGAGACCCACGCAGAAGCCTCTAGCTGATTTTTTTTATTTAGTATTTTTATACAGCACATCTTCTGTAATAACGACGGTTGAGTTATCAACAAACAAACGATGAAGTTCTAATAATCAATTGAGGACATTAACATTGAGATGAAGTCCGCCCTAATGACAAGCCAATGAAAAAAGGTTTTTATTTTCTGACTGAACCTAGCTGCTGCTTTAATATATGGCACAACACTTAACGGTTAACCTATGCACATATAGGTGGAAGGATATGCTAAGAGGGTACATTTTAGCGCCTTTTGACATGAAAGAACGAGTAATGCATTTACCCATGTTATAGTTTTAAATCAATCAATGAGGACAAAGCTGCAAAGTACAATACTCAACAGCAGCTCATGACAGTGTGTATACCTTTACGTGATACTGTTTACCCATAAATGTAGTGAGAGCCATGAGAGTTGGTTGTCTCTGCCTCTCCAGTATTGTCACACTGTAAGGGATTTCTGACCCACCCTCTACCTGTATATCATGCAGGTATTCACCCAGATATGTGAACACACTCACACAATGGTTACCTCTCTCACATACAAGGATGTACTCACCCCTACCAACAGTACACACACCATATGGATAGTTGAGTTTACCCATGGGACCTCTGTTCTCAAATGATCGGCTTTCTCCTGTCTTACTGTTCATGACAAGAACAGCATTACTGTTACATAAACCAAGCAACATGTCACCGGTTTGCCCAATATAAATCATACCCCTTTGGTTATTCCATTTAGGATCTATCTGATACTGCCGTTGCTGCACCAGGTCCCTGCTGTACAGGTATACAGTGGGTGAATCATCTGCCCTGACATAGATACCTGAGTTATTCATAGCTGCACTGTAAGGTTTTATACCAGGAGGAGTCCACTCCCTAACCTCTCCTGTGTTAACATCATTAATCACCAGTTTACCTGTATCATATTCAGACATAACCCAGGATCCATCCTCAGCTGTGCTGATCTGTGAAGGGTGTGTTGCAGCATGTATGAGTGAAGCTGTACACGAGTGGGTTGCCACCTCATAGTTAACCTGGTGGAGGCCTGTACATGTAGTAACTAGCAGTCGACCATCATGTGTCCATGATACAGTAGGCCAGTAATGATGGGATGGAATCTGCCATGCCGTCTTGTACTTGGCTGGAAAAACATGGGACTTTCAGGACAAAGTATATGAAAATAATGTAACATGCATGGTAGAAGCACCATGAATTATATAAAGTAGGACTACCAAAAAGTGTAGGAAACACAACTGGCTTCACTGAGGGCAAGCATATTATTCATTATATATTTAGCATACAATTAATATGGTGTGCCTGTAGGGAAAACATAATATTCCTCACCTTTCGTTGGTGCAAGTACAGGAGCAGGCACATATGGAACACCGGAGAGTATTCTTGATGGAGGCTCACCATGTCGGACTTGAGAAACAAATGCCTCCGCCTCAGGAGGCAAGGTCAGGTCAAGTGTGTCCAGGGGAAGGTTGACCCAAGGCTGATCTCTTTGAATACCAATGAGGTCTGAAGATAGTGCCTTCCATTGAAGTGACTGCTGGTGCTTCACCCTCGCCTATAGAAATATTGAAGTTTATAAAATTACCAGTGAATAAACAGGAATCAAATATTGTCAATACACTTTTCCCAACTGGTGACCCATGACACAATCACTTATTGTAATACCAGTGTACTTTTTTAAACTGGAATGATCAAACTTTAAAAAAACCATGATCCCTGATGTCCGGCCCAGGTACTGTGAGTAACTGCATGGCACAATTTTCACCTTATCGATGCTTGTAATTTTTTACCTTGTGTAGCGATTAATTCAACTTCATGGAAGGCAAATACTATTACATACATGTTGATTGGCAGTTGTTACCGAGGAGAAACAGGAAAAAAACGGTGAGAAAGACAAAACTACTAGGTGAGCGGACTAGTGTTAGTGTATCACAGATTTTATGGGGCGTTGTTTGAAAGGTCTTAGACCATTGGTCAAGAAAAATAACTGTCCACTTACATGGCGTGTCATCCTTGAAATGTATGACAGATTGTCATCAGACCATTCATCAATGATCCTTTTCACTTCTTTACGGTGATCCTCTACAAACTCCACCATTTCAGCTCTGCGGTCCTCAAGAACTTCATCAAGCTTCTTAAACTCTTCTACCTTGTCACCAATTCCTTGATCCTGATCAATCAAGTATTGCAAGCTTGTGTTTTTATTATCAATCTCTCCACTTTCATCCTGATGCTCACAAGGCTTTTCTTTTTTTGACTGACATCTGTATATGTTACACTTCAGACAGAACGTTTCTGTTTTCTTCCCATGGAGGCAGCACACATCTGCAGCATGTTTGTGGATGATCTGATGGTCTTTACCTTGATGCTCATTAATGCAGGCACCACACAGTAACTTCTTACACCCAGAACAGAAATGCTTTCTGAAAGATAGATGAAGGCCAGAGGAACAAAAATGACATATTTCTTCTTTGGAAGAATCCTTCAATAGACCACCAATAATGTCCATGAAGGCGTTATCATTTTCTAGCCCGATGTCATCATCCATGTTTGGTAGTGTCATTGTAACCTTACCACACTCAGGTACTGGGCATTGTATGCTCTCCGTTTTATCACCTTCCAGTTGAAATTTAGCACCCTTAATGCATGGCCGACAAATGTAATGTCCACACTGAACCAGGATGTAGGCTTTGGTTGAATACACCTCACAACATGATGGACATATGATCCTAGATGATCTGAAACACAGGTAATTTTGATAATAGTTATAATTTCATTCATGTTATAAGAAAAACAACTAACTGAAATGTAATATATTATAATTTCCAAAACACAAGACAGTCAACTACTGGTGCACTATCCTAGAAAGGTATTTTTTTTTTTTTTAAATAAATCTTTATTGCATACAATTTCGTGGCGGGTCCCGATATTCCCATGCGATACAAATAAATATTCAAAAAGTGTCAATATTGTTGTAGAGAAACTATAAGTTTTGCATGGTAATCTTAGTAAATAAGTAAGTATTTAACATTAATCATCCATAAATGATTGAATCACACAACTAATGAAAAGAGGGGCAATTAGTGAAAGATAGTACTGTACCAATGAAATCATAGGGAAGGTAGTGACATTTTGTCATTTTAAAAGATTTAACAAATTACTTACTTCAGCAAAAGCTCCAAATCGAGGTAGTTTCTGGCAGGGAAGCCCAACTGCTCTACTATGCTATGCTGCTTGGTGTTGACCAGCACCCAGAAGAAGCCATGCACCTGGTGCATCTTGCCTCTCATTAGGTGCCCCACCAAATCATGCACCTGGAGTTCCTGGCAATTGGATGCCTGGAAAGATAATGTAACTTGCATGAGGGGATGTTTGGCATTTGTCAGGCATCAGTTTGAAGGACTTGGTAGAGTTGTGGGATTTTGAGGCTGTGCTTACAAATGCATGAAACTTGTTATCCCAAAAGTGGTTTCATGGAGATTTAGTGCCCGTTTCACCCTAGCTACATTATATATATAATTGTTTTTATTTCCACCATTTAACATTTACATTCTTATTATAACATTGGTTGGAAATAGGCAGCGCAATCTGTCCCAACAGTTCTTACATGCAAGCCTAAAATAAATTGGAAAATAACACTAACATATCACTATCTGCAGCAATAATGAACTCAGTAGTGATTTAATGAGCCTGGTTAGTTATATAATAGTGATTAACTACACATGTCTGTGATAGTTCTATTGATATTACCCCTTACTAGGTTCATTGCAATCAATATAGAGACATTTCTATAATAATAACAATTAGGACAGAAATTTGGAAGGTAATTTTGAAATGGATGAGGCTTTGGGGAAATGAAAGTACATTAATACCTGTATTTCAGATGTCAGCTTTTCATCAAGAACTTTTCCCTGCACCAACAGGTCCCAGAAGTCATCAGACAAAACCATATCAGACCTGAGCAGAGGAATGGCATCAATTAACAGGTTGAGCAGAACCTTGTCATCACAGACCGTCTTCAGTCCATCTGTGTGGCCTTTTTCCCAGACTTTGGCAGTTCTAAAACATGATTAATTAATTACTTATCAAGTGTTTTTCGATAATATTAATGCATGTAATCGAAGAAATATGCAATTAATAGAAATGGGTACAAGACTGTTGAGGGACATATATAGGTTGTAAGTAGAAACATGATTGAGAAAAGTACCTTAAGATTGATGCAAGACTTTGTATGATAGTTATCATGTATTTTCGTATGTAATCAGGGATGTCATTAGGCGCCGGCTAGAATGACCCTGATCACCGGCTCGAATTGCCTCAAATTTCAACCGATAAATAACAACAAACATAGACTTATAGATATATCATTTCCACCTGAATTTTTAAAAGAGGGGTTTCTTTAGGTAGAAAAGAGGGGCTTCGTTGTCTCACATGTTCTTTGAATTTGTTCTTTTACAAACCGTTTTACTCATCTGTAGAGTTCTGCCCACCCTCACTGGAGGACGTCGTATATGGTTTGTAAAGGTATCTGGGGTGAAAATGTCATTTTGAAGCCTTTTTTAAATTGGGATCTACACACACTATTTATAGCCTGGGAAACCCCCTGTGAGATACTATGTCATTTGCCACTATGCAGAGGAGTGGGAGAGTGAAGAAGAGTGGTGGGAGAGGGTGGGGGTATTGGAGAGGGGAGGGGGGGGAGAGTTTGTAGGAGGCGAGAGTGAGGAAAAGGGAAAGGGGGGGAAAATAGGAGAGGGGGAGGGGGAGGGAAAGAAGAAGGAGAGGGAAAAGAGGGGAGGGAGAGGATGTAGGGGAAGGGAGAGAAAGGGAGGAGGGGGAGCATGAGAAAGAGGGGAGGGAGAGGGGGGAATCGGAGATGGGGTTGGGAGAGAAAAACAGGTATCAGAGACAGAGAAGAGGCGGAGGGAAAAGAGGGAGAGTGGGAAATGTGGGGAGAGTGGGGCTGTCCGAAGGACGGGTACTTTGCTAGTTCATTATAAAGGAATGACTGACATGACAAACTGAAATTAAAATGCAACATTTCACCTGGGTTCAGATGCAGTGTTTTTAATGGAAAATACATATCCTATTGAGGGGACAGGGGGACATTTCTTGAAGTAAAATGACTACAATTTCTTTTTTTAATATTGGGAGAGTAGCGGATATGATGTACTATTGGTTCTACCATATACAGCAAGTATATTCAGGCCAAGATGGCAAATATTTTTGGTAGGAACTTTCGAAAAATTCGAATAACTTTTTTGGCTATTTCTGTTCATTTCCCAGATATGGAATTTCAATTGATTTATAACCAGTTTTATTTTTATTTAGAGGTTATAAACGGGAACACAAATTCCTAGCCTAGAATACTCTTAGATTTTCTCATAACTATGGTCAAATATGACTTCTGCTAAAAAATGTAGGCCTACTTCTGCTTGTGAAAGCATTTACAATCTTTTAATTTCAAATTAGTGAAGGAGAAATAACGTAGAGTATCGTAGTAGTGTTTATTCCTGGTTGATGTTAAGTGAAGTTAGAGGGGAAACAGTACCCTCATATATGCGAGGGGGGTAGGTGCCCTTATGTAACCATAAGGTATAACAATGTAGTCATTATTTAAGAGTACAATGCCCTTATTTTGATCCCTGGTTTCGAGAAAAGATATGATAAAAATAATGCTAATGCTAAATGGCTTTATGGAGGTACTGAAAGAAAAGAGAATATGAGAATTATCTATATTGTCCCCTGGCCTAAAAGCAGTTCATCCAAATTTCGGCAAATAATAAAGCTGTATTATGGGAATCAAACTGGGAAAATTATGATAATATTTACCTTTTGTATACAGGCAAATTTTGTGTATATCTTCTTTGTTTGTTATGTCTCTACTTGTATACTTTTGGTTCCTGTATCGATTGACAAATACAAAAAATAAAAAAATAAAATAAAAAAACCCACGAAAATACTTCAAATGCGCCATAGAGCAAGCAAAAACTCTTAGCTTCTGAGGCCCTAGGCGGGCCTCAGACCCCACGCCTGATTGGTTGTGATACAGTACAACAAAGTTGTCCTTAGAGCTCAATTGCACAAATTGGTAATTTCTATTCATGGATGATGATAACTAGCTATTGACAGTCACTATATAACATTTGCCTACATGAAGGTTTTACAAATAATTACATGGCCTCTGGTAATTCTTTACATCATTGGAAGTGTGTGGGGGTTGGGAGAGGGGAACAAAGGCAACTTCCTTTTAAAAATCATGGGAGTCGCCCCCTGCCTGACCATATATGCCTTCATTGTAAAAGTATTGTAGCCGGCTAAAAATCCAAAATAGCCACCTGATGCAAAACTTAGTGACATCCCTGCTGTAATAGTTTGTTGATAAATCTACCTAAGGTCTTCATTTTAATTCTACTTTCTATTGTTACTTGCAATAAAGTATGCCAAAATTTAATTTAGGTATTTTCAATAAGAATTCTAGCTATACCCAGCATACCCACACATGAAACCATTTGTCATGCTGCAAATGTGGGAGATTTAAGGGACTGTTCATTTTTAACCACTGGCGGGGGCGGGGGTGGGGGTGGGGGGAAGAGAGCCACCGTTTTTTTGCACAGACTCTGAGGGGGAGGGTGAGTGAGTGAGTGAGACTGGTTGCTTTACGCCCTTATCAACACTTTGAAGTGTTATATCAAGGGCGGGAGAGCTGAGGGGGAGGCAGTTTATGATCATACCAAGGAAATAGAGATAGAGAAGAAGGGAGAGAGAGACAGAGAAAAGAGACAGAGAAAAGAGACAGAAAGGCACTTTAAGGTCTGAGGGGGAGGGGGCGGAGCATCTTTTTTGCATACTCTGGAAGGGGGGGCACCTTTTTTACGCAGACTTTAAAAGTGTGTGTGTGGGGGGGGGGGGGCATCTTTTTTTTTGCACAGAGGGGATCATGAAATTTTGCACAAACTTTCAAGGGGGGCGGGCGGGTGAGGAAGAAATTTTGCACAAGACTTTAAGGGGGTATCATAACATTTTGCTCAAGAATATTTTGCAAATTCTCTTTTCCCCTTCAGTGGTTAATTATGAACAGTACCAAAGATTTATCCTAGAAATTGTATCTGATGATAGTAAATAACTTAAGAATAATTTTACTCACCGGCACTCAGCCATCTTCAATGCCTTCTTTATATATATAGAGCTATTACAATATGAATGAATGCAGGGGCCAACATCTGGAAAGGTATACAATATGTAGTATATTTGTAAACGATAGATTTGTTGTAAATGAAAAATAAGATGAAAAGTGAACATAATGAAAAATATTTTATCCAATATATTTTATTTATATCAAATAAGACTTAAAGCAGCACTCTCAGTTAACATTGTTCAAAAACTAAATTGTTCTACTTTTGTTCCATTCTTTGCCTACCCATCTGAAAGTCATTCATAATTTAAAGGTTTTTTTGCTACAGGACTTCATAAACTTACTGTCTTACTAGTTTTCAGTAATTAGAAAACGAATAAGTACTGTATCTTTAATTTTATCCTTTATATTATTCAATTGCTAGCTCCTGGTTTTCAGTAATTAGAAAACTAAAAACAAACTTGATGTAAAGCCCTAGGAAAGTATATCCGACAGGTTATATTGCCCCATTTAATGGAAGCAAAAATCACTGTTAATAACTGGTTAGAGTAGATATAACCAGCCCTGATCAGTATAGATCACATAGGTCGAAAAGAACTATTGTTAAAGTAAAACAAATTAGTTTTATATCATGTTGTACAATATCTCAAACCTCTTAATTTGCCATACTACAACCGAACTGTTTACATATAATCATGTATTTGATTATAGCAGTACTATAACATGCTTACTCATGTTTTTATACGCAATCTTGCCTTTTATTAGTCTCTAGTTTAGTTATTTGTTGTTATTTATTTTTCAAAATTAATGGTCACGACCGGAAGAACTGGGACTATCCCAGAAGTCTGTAGACCAATTTGTCATTTTTCTTTCTATAAACTGTACCTGTTATCATACTTATGACAAATAAAAGATTTTTCAATTCAATTCAATTCAACTTCTACGTTTTTATATTTTGGGACCCGCCCAAATCCATTCCTGCTTTCTCCTGGCCAATTCCACTTCAAATTCTTGTAAATACTCAGCCCATTTTGGTAAGATTTTGTCTTTCAAAACAACTGAGAATGCAGCTTTATGTATCATGGCATAAAATAGAACTAGACTTCAATGGTGCATTCACAAAACACAAGTATGTTGTTTTTCTTCCCTGAGGGGCAAACCTCTCTTTCTAATCTATCTCAATAGTCAGAACCTAACTCATTTTCATTTTCCCCTCATTTCCCCGCTACCCTACACACCAACATGCCTCACCCTAATTCCAAAAGAAGATAATCATCATTTAACCTAACACTTGTTTGAGAAGAGCTTGTACATGAACGGAGTATTAATATTGAACCCTGTGAATGCAATGTAGGTAGGCCAGTTAAAGTATGAAAATAGGGTCGAAATTCCCCTGAAATTTTTCACTTGCCCACAAGACGAGTGGCCAGGTGATATCTACTAGTCCCTAAAAAGTTTTGGTCCCTCCTCTTCATGATAAATTATTTGAAAGACAGAAAACAGCGTTCCAGGTTGATTGGCATTACATCTAAGCCAGTGAAGATAAATATAGGTGTCCCTCAGGGAAGCCTGGTTGGACCCTTAATGTTCATTAATAACCTAGAAAATAATGTTTGCAATTGCCAATTTAAGTTGACAACATGGCTATCATCATAACTGGCACAGATCTTGAGCTCTGTTTAACCCAGTACCGACTAGCCTCTAATAAAATAAGCATCAAAGAGGCTTAGTTCCAATTAATATAAAATAAGACTTAACTATGTTCCCCATATTCCGTAGAAATCAAGATTGTTCAAGGCCGATTTCAGTTATTTTTCAGAAGCCAAATGAAGGAACCAGTAGTTAATATGGTTGTAACCTACATAGACCAATCATGTACCGGTATTTAACATTGAACTTCATTAAACTTTGCCTTACACATGGATAACATTGCCTGATGCCATGATCCGTCTGATATACTACTACTAACACTACATGGTGCTGCCATCTGTACACAAATGGTGCAAACTGTACAACTTCCCATACTCTGTTGCCTATGGCCCATAGGGGGCGTCGCATAGGCTTATTACATATTAAACTACATAATGACTACATGATTATGATACGAAAAAAGAAGAAAAGACAGACATGTAGACAGAATCCAAGACAGATAGAGAAACGATTGACATGCACCTTATTATTACCTTATTACCCCGGGCCTTTGCCGTAGCCGTACGTAACCTACCAACTCGAGCATGGGCGATATCGTAGTATCAGGGCAGGGGTCGAAATAGCGTGATGTTTCCAGTCCATAACACATATCAGCAAGAGAAGACATAAAGTCGGCCTAAACATTCCTAACAACTTAAGGAATGGGTAGGTGTAATGACAATATTTATCACATATTGTTAATGGAAATCTTACCAACAACAACAACAAGCCGGAAGCCACTGGATCACTGCAGACCTCTTCTTCCACACGTTGCCACTGATCCATATCGGTGCGTTCGGGAATACTTCCACATGTGCAGCAGTTTCGGTAGTATTCGAGGATGTACATGAGTTTCGGTTTCGGCTGTATTCGAGTAGATCTACAAGCCTACCGTGACCTCTTAGAAAATAATGGTTTTAATAATGGGTTTTATAATGCAAATATATATAGTATAATGGTCGATTCTCAAAAAAAGGTAAAAAAAGAAAAGAAATATAATTATTTGAATTCATGCTTAATTTTTTCACATGATGAAGTTTAGGTTTGATAATGTCTGTTTCTGACCAACGCCCATTTTATTTATTTTTATCTATTTGTATTTCCGACGTAGGCATATGCAATGGTGCTATCCTGTGTAACCGTACACATGCATCAGGCCCTATATAACGCCTTAGATTAAGAGAAACGCTTAGAACGGGCATATTGGGAAGCTAGTGTAGGCTCATATTTATTTATAAATCATCTTTGGATTATTTGCCTTCAGCTGAGCCTCTCCATCAGAAAAAACAGATCACATAAAAACAACGGATCAGAAGATCAGAGAGCAAATTTCCCTTTTAGATGAAAGCACATTTATGAAATGTAGGGACAAGATAGGCTTTTTTTTATGTATAGCCTATATAAAACTTAAGTTTTGACTGCCCTACATTATAATTATTTTCTTGCTTTTGGACGAGAGAGGGGTTGGGAGGTAGAGAAAGTCCCCTGGCCGCAGAACTATAGCATTGGGGAATAGTTCTCTATTTTATCATATTAATGCACTTGTAAATTGCACCCCCTCCCCACCCCCACCCCCGGTGTAAGGGGGAGTGGTAGGGGGTTGTCAGAGAGAATATGCCCCCACCCAGGCGGAGATTTCCCTTTATATAGTTTACCCAAGTATCAAGAGATCTACCAGGGTCGAGAAATGTCTTGAAGGACTGTTCATAATTAACCACTGGTGGGGGAGGGGGGGAATTTGCGAAAAATTCATGTGTAAAATTGTATAAACCCCCTTTAATTCTTGTGTCCCCCCTTGAAAGTTTGTGCAAAAATCCCTGACCCCCACCCACCCCTGACTACATCATTGTAGGTCTGAGTTTGTGCAAATAAAAATGTCCTCCACACGCACACTTCTAGAGTCTGTGCAAAAAAAGTGCCCCCCCCTCCTCTATATTAATCTGGGGCGTTGCTACATTAGTTCAAAGGTGACACTCTTCGTGTATACATACTATTGTGGGGAGGTTAGTAATTTAGATCTTTGCCTTATGTTCAAATAGGATTTTAATCATTTTGATAATTTTATACATTATAAAATGTTTTTTTGTTTTTTTTTTAGAAACGTTTATTAATCGATAAGATAAGATAAGATAAGAAAATCTTTTATTTGTCTAAGGAATTAGCTGGATACATAAGAAGAAGATGACAAATAGGTCGACATGTCTATATGAAACGAGTTTTGTTCCATTTCTACCGACAGTTACCTTTAATTTGGATAGATTTATATCGCTTAAGGCTGGAATTTGTATCTAGTACATAGGAGTTAATAAAAATGACAACAATAGGAATGTACAACATTTAAAAATGAGATATCAACAGGCAATACTTTTATGAAATATCAACATTTATCCAATAATATACTTTATTGAACACAGGTTACTTATCGACATATAATCGATAATATACTTTATCGAGTATAATTGCAGCTTGCTTAAATATCAATGTTTTCGCCAAAGTTGTATAATTATTGGACGAAATTTCTGTATTAGTGACCAGAAAATTTGAGTTTTGCAGTGAAATATGCTTTTCAAAATATCTATGGACATCATGAGGTTATGATTGCACAATACAGTGCAATTAGAACATAGAAAATACAGGCTGATGTCTGTGAATACAATAATGTAGTGGCTACACAGTATAGCGCACTATGGCATAGAAACTAGAGTTAGCGTGGTGTAATAATACTAATATATATATAATATATCAGTATGAATTATTTCGGTACCATACAGTTGAGAGGAAAATTATAAAGTCAGGGTTACTGTTCGGGATTCGGTTGGTTAAATATGAATATAAATCACCTGGCCAAATTTATGGTGGCTCTGTCCAACTTATTTAATTTAAATTTCTGTTATGAATAGTGTGATATTAATTCTTGTCTAAATTGTCTGTGATCTTCCACATTATGTAATTTGGTGGGGAGATTATTCCAGGCATATTTAGCCTTGTATATGAAGCTGTTCTGAAAGAGGGCTGATTTTGGGTGTTCGAGTTTTAGTAATTTTCTATTTTTTGCATGGTTTCTGGTGGGAAGTTTTCGTTGGTCAATGTTTTTAATATTTTTGGCCAGGTGATGGGCACTCTCTGTCAGGTGTATTTTTCTTCTAAATTCATTAGTGAATATGTTGAGATTCTCATATTCTTTGTCTACGTTGGTTCTCTTGTTGAGGTCCAGAGTGGCCCTTATAGATGTATTTAGTAACGATTGTAGTCTTTTGACCAAGCTTTTGTTGGAACAGTTGTAGAAAATATCTCCATAATCAATGTTAGGTATTATTATCATTTTCACTATATCTTTTTTGACTTTTCTAGGTAGTGTGTATCTAGCATTAGACAGAAGCTTTACTTTCCATCTGACTTTGTTGATTATTTTATTTGTGTGCGACTTAAAGTTTAATTTTTCATCAATTTGGAGGCCAAGATAGCAGTATTCCTCAGTTCTGTCTATTTGTTCATTACCCAGGGTAAGTCGTTGATGTGGTTCAATTACACTTTTTGCATTTCTTTTTGGATGAAACATTAGGAATTTCGTTTTTGAAACATTCATAGAGATTTTATTTATTTTACACCAGGTGTCGATTTTGTTTAAATCTTTTTGGAGGGTGTCGAATATGATTTTTTCCGATTTATTACTGCATGATATTACCGTGTCATCAGCATAGTGCTGGATGACCGAGTTTTGGACTACCTGGTGTAAATCGTTTATATATATTGAGAACAAAATCGGTCCTAAAATTGTTCCTTGGGGAACACCGAAAGTGATCTTACCTTGGGTAGATGTTTGCTTGTTTACTCTTACTGTTTGAAGCCTATCTGACAGATAGTTTCTAAACCAAGCGTTTTCTTTTCCTATTATACCTAATTTTTGCAATTTTTCTAACAATTTCGAGTGGTGGACGGTATCAAAAGCTTTTTTAAAGTCGAGAAAAACTGCCGTGGTAGAATTTCCCGACTTTAAATTCTCATAGAAAGGTTGTAAGAGGTCTATGTGTGCCTGATTTACCGAGTGGCCCTGCCTGAATCCATACTGTTTAATATAATATAAGTGGTTTGTTTCCATATAGGCAGATAGTTGTTTCTGTATAGCTTTTTCCAATATTTTTGCCGGCATATTTATGCCAGATATTGGTCTATAATTATTTGGGGTATTTTTTGGGCCGTTTTTGTGTAAGGGGGTGACAGTTGCAGCCTTGAAAATTACTGGGATGGTCGAGGTTTTGATCGAAAGATTGATCAGGTAAGTTACTTGTAAATTGAGGGCCATAAGACAGCTTTTTAGTATTTTTCCAGGGATGTTTGGAATACCTGAGCTTTTGTTATGGTCTATTTTTCTTATTATTTTCAAAACATTCTGAGGGGTGACTGTTTCAAAGGTAAATTTACATTGGGTGTCTTGACTTTTAGGTTGTAGTTGTACATCATGTGCATTAGGAACTGGTATTTTTTCAGCTAGTTTAGGGCCTATGCTTAGGAAAAATTCATTAAAAATATTGGCAGTCTGGTCACCTGTCGATTGAATTCCATTTTCATCAGTCAGAATGACCTCATGTGATTTTTTCGATTTTTCTGGACTTATGATTTTGTTGACTTCTTTCCAGATTAATTTTGGGTTGTTATTATTTTGTGCTAGTTCCTCCCTCAGGATCTTAGCTTTACTATTTCGACATATCAATCTAATTTTATTTCATAGTTGTTTGGCTTCGGAGAGGAGTGTTTTGTCGTTGTTTTTGTATGCTTTTCTAAATTTGCTGTCCCTTTCATTCATCAGTAGAGTGATGTTTGGGGTAAGCCATTTTGGCTTCCTCCTGACTCTATGAAATTTTTGAATGGGGCACATTTGGTCTAAAAATAAGTTGATTCGATCTTGTATTAATTTCCAGCATTTGTCTGGGTTATTGCTTTCATAATATTCTGACCAGTCTTGATTAGTAAGTATTTCGTTCAATATTTTTTGGTCTAGGCGAGAAGTATTTCTTGCCATGAAAGAACCAGATTCGTAGGTATTTCTATTCTTTTTTAATGTTAAGTAGGTTGGTAGGTGATCAGAGGTATGATTTTCAATGATACCTGCTGAGCTTACAATTTTAGAGTTTGTGTAAATGTGATCTATCAGCGATTCGGTTGAAAGTGTTTTCCTAGTTGGGTTTTTCACATGTTGAGTTAGATTATACTTCTCAAATATTGAGTTCATTTCCTGTTGAATGGGTAAGGACAAATTATTATTATTAAGATACACAAAATAATATGACAATATACAATCTATTCTTGCAGAGTACAATGACATGTGTATAATTGGTAGGAAAGGAGCCTCAGTTTTAACCATTTGAATGGTTAAATCTGGTTGAGTGGCTATTTCCTTTGGGTTCTATAAACTGTGACTTGTTTATGCATGTAACAACACAAATAGAAAGAGACTCGCTAAAAGAAGAAACTAGGAGAGAACTACAATGATAGGATGAGGGGTGAGAGATAGGAGGATATTTACGGTTTTAAGAGAATATAGGTAACATACATTCAGCCTTGGTTAAGGCTGTGAAGACCTTATAATCGTTTATGTTTCTTGTGTCAACATCGAGATTGTTCCATAATAACGCAGTTTTTCTTTGGACACTTTGGTCATAAGACACAATGTTTGGCCTATTGGAGAACAGCACTGGTGCCTGCCACTGTCTGGTCTGTCTTACATTTTGGTCAACAAAGGCTGGTTTTTGGCTTCGTTTAAAGGCAAGGTTTAGGATATGAGCCCTCCTTCTGTCCACTAACATTGGTACTCTGGCTATTCTGTGAATAAGTAGTGTATTTGTTAACTTTGGGAGTTTGAGTGCAATTTTTAGGCACTTGTTTTGTAAAATTTGCAGTTTGTCAATATGCCTTGCTGCACATCCGCTGTAGATAACGTCACCGTAATCTAACAATGGGAGTATAAATACCTTGTAAATTCTTAGAAGAACCTGTGGTGGCACCAGTTTAGAAATTCTCTTGAGGAGGTACATTTTATGACTCACATTTTTATGGGTAGATCGCACTTGCATATCATATTTGAGATTGGCGTCTAATGTAATGCCCAAGTATTTGTAAGATTCTACACAATCAAGCTGAGTACCACTAATGATAATATTTGGTTTAACATGATTTACTCTGCTTCGAACACCTCTGAGGTGCATTGTCTTAGTTTTGCTCACATTCAATGTCAATTTATTAGACTCACACCAACGAAAAAAATTGCTAGTATCTTCTTGCAGTAGTACATTCAGGGTGTCAGTGTTATTATGGCTATAGTATATGACAGTGTCATCTGCAAAAAGCTTTACTTTGCTATGAACAAGACAATGTTCTACAACATTTACATAGATAAGAAAAAGCAGGGGCCCCAGGATAGATCCCTGGGGGACTCCATAATTTATACTAGCACTCAAAGATTCAGTATCATTGCAAACTGTTGTTTGTGTTCTCCCTGAGAGGTAGTTATGCAACAAGGCAAGCAAGTTGCCCTTAATACCATATTTGTCTAGTTTAGCTAAAAGTACATTGTGGTTCACCGTATCAAATGCCTTTTTTAGGTAAAAAAATACAGCGAAAGAGGTGTTAGCATTGTTCCTATCTTTTAGTATGTCGTCTGTTAAGTCAGAGATTGTGTCCACAGTCGATCTTGATTTTCTGTAACCATTTTGTCAATTGGAAAGGACATTGTGATTTTCAAAGAAATCTAGTAGTCTACTGTGAATAACCTTTTCTAATAACTTCGACTGAATAGGAAGCTGGGTTATAGGTCTATAGTTAGAAATTACTGAGGCTTCTCCGCCTTTGAACAACGGTGTGACACATCCTTTTTTCCAGGAATTTGGAATCAAATTTGAAGCAAATATGAGGTTAAATATGTGACTCAAGACAGAGGGTATCGCTTTGAATACATCTTTGAAAACAAACGACTTTATGAATCGAATATTGCTACCCTTGTTGACATTGATATCTTGTGCAATTTTTACAATCTCATCTGGATTTGTAAACACATCACTCAAGGTTTGTTCACACTCTTGCCCTATAAAAGTCCATGGCGCATCAATTTGTGCTGCTAAATTCTCTCCAATTGAGGCAAAAAAGTTATTGAAATGTGTAGCTACATTTTCAATGGGTACTGGTAGTTTAGTGTTGTCATCAATAATATTTATTTCATTGTTAGAATTTCTTGACTTTTTGGGAATGAGCTGACCAACCATTGACCAGAATTCTTTGTTGTCATTGAAAGTTTCTATGCTTAGGTTAGACAGGTACCTTTTTCTGGCCTTGCGGCATAAGTTAGTAACTCTGTTTCTTTTTTTTTTAGCTGTCACCCAGTCATTGTGTTTTCTCGTTTCTTTGGCTTTTTTCAGTGCTTTGTCCTTATCTCTTATTTGTATAAGCAGCTCGTCAGTCATCCATTTTTCCCTAGGTAGGGTTATTTTTTTCTTTACGACTGGACATATGCGTGACAGGGCTGTAGATAACTTTTCAATGAAAAGATTCCAAGCCTCTTCAGGGTTTTCCAAATCAATGATACAGTTCCAGTCGATATTTCTAATTCTAGTAATAAAATCAGCAGTCGTATAGTCTTTATAGTTTCTGTATTCAATTACTTTTGGTTTGCGAGATTTGAACTTTTGTCTCCTAAGGGTTACAAATGTCATCAGATGGTCAGCTACCCATAAATCGAGTACACCACTAGCATACACATGATCCTCCTTGCTAAAAATCAAATCTATACAGGACTCATGGACACGCTCTCTGTCTTCCCTAATGTCAAATCTGGTTGTGTCATTTATCAACTGAGTTAACCCCAGTTCATGACCCATATCTGTAAGATTTATGACTGCTTGGTCCTGGGTATTAAACATGTTAAAATTGAAATCTCCGGCAATTACAACATCACAGTTATTGTTGTCAAAGATAGGTTTTGAGACAGTAGCCAGTAATTCTTCCATAAAAACATTCTTGTCGCCATCTGGCGGTTTATATACAACAAAAATATTTAGGTTCCTCTTATTAGTGAACAGAATAGTACAACATAGTAGCTCAATATTCGCATTTGATACATTCAGAGTATTGTGTGTTTTGAAAGTGTAACCATTTTTTATATAGCACCCAACGCCACCACCCAATTTAACACTGTTATCAGGGTTTAGTACACAGCGATCTTCTCTAACAATAGAGTTGTACCCATCTAGTTCATGGTCCAGGTTTCTATCCAAACTGGTCAGGAATGTTTCAGTGCAGAGGACAATGTCTGGGAAAATAGGCAGAATAGTATTTTTGAAGTTAGTCCAGTTACTTTTTAGGCTTCTAACGTTTACATTCACGATGCTGAAACCACTTGTGAGTAGTTTTAGGTTGTCAACCATTATTTATCTGCGGTTTACCTACATAATTATTCCCCCTGTAATGATGATATTGATGAAGGTATGCTAGGGCATACCATATGATGATGAAGACCATTTTTGGAGGCTATCTGGGCGATAGCGAAATAAGGCAGAGAGGTTAAATGCTCTCCGCAGCTCACTGTACACTAAAACTAAAACATTTTACAATATAGCAATATACGGACTAGATTAGATTTGAGACACCAAATTTTGTAGATAAGACATATAGATTATACAATATTTTGGCAGGACTAGATGGACTAGCTAAGACTAGACTTGTTATATATGCAATAGACTTTTTTTTTTACCTGGACTAGAACACCTCACTTGTGGTCTTCTTCTAGTACCTGTGGGGGTGGGTGGTGGGTGGGAGGAGGTGAAATTGTGGCCGCGCCTGGGCCGAACCAGTGTTTTTGACCACTTGGCCACCCCATATGCCCCCACAAATTACTTAACATTTCATTAAGCTCTCAGGACAAGCTTATAACTGAGAAAACTAGGTGTCAAAACTTAGAAAAGCACCCCATTATAGAGGCCCATATCTCTGGAACAAATTAACAAGAGAACAGAAAAAGATGGAATGGGATCGACTAAAAAGATCTAAAATTAAAAAACCAATGGAGGATGTAATATAAGCACTTATGCTAGTGAGGAGTGAGTGAGTGAGATTGCTTTACGCCCTTATCCACACTTTGAAGGGGGGGGGGGGGTGAATATGAAAGTATAAACTCCAACTGAGAGATAGAAATGTAAACGTGTAGTGAATATGGGTATACCAATCAAGCGTTGATTGGGGCTGGAGTGTTTGTTTACCAACTGACCATATCTGGACCATTATTGCTAGAATTGGCTGCATGTGCCTTTGCTGTGCTGGTGAAAACAGGCCTTTCGGGTTCCCGCCAAAACTTACATGGGTCATATTCATTGATTCCTATATCTAACTGTACTTTATACCACAATTAGTGTGTTGGTCTTTCCGGATGTTCCAGTGAGATTCCTTTTATGTACCATAACCTGTTATTACACTAGACCTTCTTTTCCCGACGGGCACTGAGTGCAATTGAGTGTGATGGCACTGAGATCATTTTGTGATTGACCGCAAACTAATGAAGTGTGATACTTATGGCTATGAATCACAGTGAAATGGACATGCCATTAGCTACCATTATGTGAAATCCATTGCGTCTATTTCCTCCCATGTTGTTGGTGGTCTCACATGTGTGTTGGGTCAAGTTCTCATTCATATTTATTTATGTTTGTATCAAACATGTGTTACTTAAGCAATTTTATCTACAAATACATGTTTTCTTCAAAAGTCAATAATATGGGTGTGATCTCAATTGCGCATATAATGCGCATTCAAAATCGCGTCTAAATACTCATAATGAAGCCACAACTGGATGCAATACCTGCCACTTCTCACTCACCTGGCATTCACACCCACTGACACTCCATTCTCTGACACACATACTCACTCTCTGACACCAAGTGAAAGAAACCCCATGGAAACACAAATCTAAAGTAATATTTAGATGAGAGAATAAAACGATTATATTAATAATAATTCCGGGGATCGATTTCTGCGTTCTGTTGATAATCTACAATAATCGTTTATGAGCAAACGATATAGGGGCATTGAATTAACTATGATATATATTGTGTAATGGCGAAGGAAGAGGCCAAACACTGACAGCAGAGGCAGGGGGAGCGGGAGATATAATGGCAACAGATTTCTACTTATTAATGGAATATTAAAGACACATACCCTATAGTCAACTTTTCCGCATACCATGCATATGCTATGTATACATCCATATCTCAGCAAATTAACATATTTAACTTCAAACATGTATACATAAGTTGGACCCTTATTCAAGGTAATAAACAAGGTATCTCCCATTTTTGTACCCAAAGTACATTTAAAATAATTAGCAGGATTATTAGAAACATGCCATGCGTATGCATATACCATGCGTATGCCATTGTTTATAGAACTGGGAAATATTAGACAATTGTATATCATATATTCATAAAAATGGAAATTAATGCTAAGACGTCCCTGCCGCTTTAAGTTAAGATTGTCAGAACATCTATAAGGGAATCTTTGACTGTTTGATATCACCTTTTTAAAAATATTCAGCTTAGCCTAGAAGACATTTTCATTAAGATGACCCATGGCAATAAAATATGATGTGTTACAGGCAATTGAGTCGGAGAACTTATATTATTCACTATCATATTTATATTATAAGAACCCTTGCACAAAATGTATTCATTCCTCAGGTTCTCAGTGCTTCAGGTAATATGAAAGTATTACCAACTTTGAGGACTGTGTATTGAATATATTCCTGGATATCTTAGGTTATTCTGAGGTGTATATCTGACTAACTTTAAAACCAATTCAAATACTATAAGTCACCCTAGAATGTTTCTTGAAATTGCCAAGTTCAAATATGATTTTTAGGAGTTTTACAACCCAAATACCTATACCATGGATATGCCTGAATATGCATACCGTGCGTATGCATGGAAGGAAAGAGAAATTCCCATTGGAAATAGATTAAGTTCTTGTACTTAATGGAAAATTATATAAAATAAAATTATCATGATTACATTATTATTATGGGTGTGATCTAAATTGCGCATAAAATGCGCATTCAAAATCGCGTCTAAATACTAATTATATGAATTTCATTGTCAGCAGGTGGCGCAACTGGTAACTGGGGTGCATTTACAATTTCTTTTTCCATGAAAGTGCGGCTAATAGACTTGTGTGACATTTATACCACTATACATATTCCACATCATGTACACAGGGATGCTATAAGTGACATACCTTATACTTAAAATTAGTTTAAATTTAGTTGATTGATGTGGAAAAATGTTTTGATCAAAATACCCCCCATCATTGCATACTTCATTACCTCTAGTAGACTGTGCCACCCAGATTTCAAGTAGAACTGGAATAACCCTTCCCAGCAATGCAGCTGTCTAACAGGATGGAAATAATGATTAAATGATTGATGTATTACCATGAAGAATTAATCATGAGTAATTACGAATGTTATTATTCGCCAAATAAAAGTAAGAAAATAAGTTGAAAATTGTGCATAGTTCATGCTCAATATCCCACTTAAAATGCCATAAGAATTTGCTGATTTTTGCACTTATATTGCGTTATATCCTTAGCATGACTATCTCGCAATCATAGCGCAATAAGCATTGCGCAAAAAGCGTCCACTCTCATCACGGAACTCTGGCGAGATGATTGCGCATTGAAAATCGCGTAGAAACGTGCCCATTTGCCCGTCGGGTTACCTTCCTTTTACCTGAAACACCTTCATTGACTGTGTACCAAAGTTGCCTCCTTCCTGAATCTGCTGTACCTTGTTATTCTTGTCTTGAGTGATTGCTCACTCTTGCTGAGTCATTTGGACCTAAGCTGGGTCTGAGATTAACTGCTGGTTGGTCTGTGTGGTGGAATAAAGCCTGAGATACTAAAGCACTGTGTTACTGGTTTTACTTCCCCCTCGTTGAGATTGATAAGATTCGAACTTGGTTAGTGAACTAGTATTACTAGGCGGAAATCACTACAAACGTATTAATAGGCTTGGGTTATTATAACCACATATGAACCATAATATAAGCATGTATGTAAGGTGCATGCTGTGCTGACGAAATGTTTATTCCTTGCGAAATCATACCTGTGTTAATGTCTATATTTTATGTGAGTTTCGAGTTAAAATGATATATTGTCTATCTTATGTTGGCCACTTCAGAAATGTGTATGTATATGTATGTATAGGTTTTTATTTCCGGAAGTGTACATTTTCAATAATATAACAAATTTCAACACCGAAAAAGGGGGTGGGTCTCCTCTATGAAACCATAAGTCTTCCTGAGGGCCCCCTTTGGAAAAAATGGAGTTACGTTATTAAATTTATACAGTAGTAGTTGATATATAGATTGATGCTGCGACTACATTAATATGATAAACTATTATGGCAGTAATAATAACATAAACAGGACAAATACAAATTTCTTGGTAGTTTGCCTACCTCCTCACTTTTAACTGAGGTCTGGTACAGTACAGTACTTCTTTATGCTTTTGTTGATACATGGGGGTGTTGTAGCCAGTCGGTGAGTAGCATTCTGGCGAACACTGTGTCACCTCCTGACCACACTCCCTCTACATTTTTACAGTTGCGGTTGGCATTCTGGCAAACACTGGCCCGTCTTTATAATTACAGTAACAGTAATAAGAGTGACATAATGACACAATGATATAATAATGCAATACAAAAATGCGACTGCAGTTTGTGTTAGGGAGAGAGAAGGGGCAGACAAGCTCCCTGTTACTGACTGTTATTAGCCTGTGCTGGGTCCTCCAATCCTGAGTATGAAAAAAAGTTTTCTTCAAGGTATGCCTTGAGGTCAGGGATGGTGGGGCAGTTTCTACCTGCTTGTGGTAGCTTATTGAATAGGGATGGTGCCTGGATTAAGAAAGATTTTTTAATTCTCTCTGTTTTCGTCATAGGTATTTTTAACGTTTTACCATTGGCAAGATTGCGAAGATTTATTTTCCTGTTGTCAAGGTACTTCTCATCACAGCTCATCTCATGGGCTAGGAGGAGAAGGTGTGAGTCTCTTCTCTCATTGAGGAATGGTATTTTCATTTCGCTATGGAGATCCTTGGCACTATCTCTTTTATTAATTTTGAATGCTAGACGCAGGAATGAGTTTTGAATGGCCTGTAGTCTGTCTAAATGTCTCTTTTGGGCTGGAATATAGAATATGTCACAGAAGTCAAACACCGGGCGTACCATGGTTTTATATATCAAAAGTGTGTTTTTACTCGTAAGGGCACGGCTAATTTTGGCTGTGGCTTTAAGTCTCTTGATTGCCTGTTCGATTTTTGATATTATGTGGTATTCCAGATGATTATCTGGTATTCCAGATGATTTCAAAATTTTGGTCTTTTGCATGATCTTGTAGACGGTATGATGTGCTACCTCTGGGAAATAGAATAGGGTGTCTGGTATTGCTGTCCTGTTTACATTTATGTGAGTAGGTTGAACCTCGGTTTTCGGCAGGGGTATGATTTTGTCAGCTAATTTCTGACCTACTGAAGCGAAGAAGTTATTAAATTCATCTGATGCTTCAGAGTCGTTTAGAACCTCACCTTGTTCGTTTTTTAGCCTAATTTTGTCTTTGGGTTTTCGTTTTACAAGGGGTTATTAGTGGTTTCAGTATTTGCCACAATTTTGTTGGGTCTTTAGAGTTTTTCGTCTAATTGTTCAGTTATGTAATCATTTTTTGCCCTGACGAGTCTCGAGTTCATTCTATTTCTGATAATTTTTGCATTTTCCCAGTCAGTCTCCTTTTTTGTGCGTCTTGCCTTTCTGAAGGCCCCATCTCTCTCCCCAGCCAACCGTCTCAACTCCCCTGTGTACCAAGGGGGCCTTACCCTCGCACCAGCAATCCGTCTAACAGGGCACATCACATAGATGTCTCTTTTATGGGTAATTTTTGATACAGCGCCTTTTAGTAATTCTATTGCTGCTGGTAAGCTTCCGCCTGGTGGGCGATATGTGTTCACGATTACTATTTGCTTTGAGTTTTGTTTCCGACACTTGATTACTTGTGCTTCTAGATCTTTTGTTTGTACATTTAGGTGGGATAGTATTTGGTCGTCTATTTCATATTCATCTTTTATATAAACCATCAGGCCACCTCCCTTTCTTTTGATTGCTCTGTCAGTTCTGCATTGCTGGTACGAAGGCACCTTGATCTGTCCATCCAAGACCTGACTGTTAAGCCAGGTTTCCTGTATGGCCTGTATGGCGCAGTATTGGTGAGTGGATTATTTCTGAGAACTCGATCTATAGTGTATCATAATGTAATCATACGTTGTAATGAATTATTATATTTAAAGTTAATTTAGTATAGAGTAGCTCTGGGGTGTAAATGGTATTGAATATAAATTTGTAATCGGTTATATTTCGAGAATGAGACATACCCCATTGTGGAAATTAAAGGAATAAAAATGTTTTTACAAAAACTTTATGTGGTGGGGCGGGGGGGGGGGGGGAGGGGTCGGAGATTTCATGATGTTTCCCCAAATGACATTCCCCCTGTAAATAATTGATGCTAAATCTGTAGAGATACAGAGATACATATCATTATACAACAGACAATGCTCGAAAATTCTTTTTCCACCAACTTCATATTGTTGAGGATTTAATTGATGAGTAGTTTGTTGGCGGGTAAATGTGTTCCCTCTCTTTACTTTCTCCTCTTACTTTCTCCTCTTTGCCTCTCTCTCAGAGAGAGAGAGAGAGAGAGAGAGGTTGTGGGGGGGGGGGAGGGGAAACGACACAGAGAGAGGGAGGAGGAGGATCAAACAAGCTCGAGCATTGCATTGGACATTTGACACTTATCGATTTACTCTCATTGATTAAACACCACCCAGACATGGCCTGGAAAAAGAGTGCTTTATTGACAGAATGGATTGATGACAATTCCACCTCAGAAGTGTACATAGAACGTCATGATGGCTTCACAAACAATTCACAGACTTCACCATCTATTTTATAGGAAGTGAGTGAGGTTAGGTATACACAAATATAGATCAGTGTCTGGATATGAAACTCATACAAGTATACATACTGGTCACAAGCTCAAGTTTAATGACAAAATCTAATTCTATATAGGGAAAAAATATATCATAGTTTTGTCAGATTTCCGGGATTTTCCCCCAAAAGTATTCAAGGAGGTGTGAGGTCTTAATCATTTGAATCAACCAATTTTGGGACAAATGTATACAGATTTATCATTAAAATGCAATTAAAATCAGAAGTTTGTATCCTGTGGTGCAATAAATTATTATGACTTTGGACTGCACCAACTTGAAGTTAATTACAGAATGTCTAGCTTAGATACATAATGTATCTTTGTCGATGAATGACATACCAATCTGGTAATGTCTGGATAATTCTCACATTAACAGCAATGCAGCAATTCTCTGTCTATTGGTGAATATTACTCACATGACATGGCCTCAATGTATTTGTCACATGTTGGTACAATCGACAGTACACACAGATGTCCTAGACAAGGATCAATAAGGAGAAAGTTTGTATCTCCAGCGGCTTGATCTCTCTTCCTACCACTTTACTACATACTGTAAACGTATTAATGTTCGCGCAGTATTTATTTTTTCGCTATTTTCAGACACCCATCTTTGTGCGGGAAAATAAATCCTGCATGAAAGGTATAATTATTGCATAAATAATGTGTGGGACTTCCTTGCTGTGCGAATTTAATTCCCCGCGATGGTAGACATTAAGAGGAGAAATATAAGGTCTTAGGCAATAATCCCAGCAATGTCACAAACAATGAAGTAGAAACTCTGTCTAACTACATACTGTATAGCAGGAAAATGTCCATGGCACAATTAAAATATGACCACTTGGAGGAAAATATTCCATTTTAAAGTTCTAAATTCGAATTCAATGAATCAAAAGTCATAATCACTTGGGACTTTTCACTTGGGACTATTCTGGCTCCTACTATCTATCTTAAGTCTCATGAACAAAGTGTAGTGCCTGCTATCAATTATCTCAGTGAATAATTAAAAATAACAACACTTGAAACAACACAGGTCTCCGAATCCTTGCTAGCTTCACTGTTTATTAATGTCACCCAGACATTTAGCACATAAACAACCTACAGTGTACAGTATAAGAATAATATCATGTATTATAAAAAGGGATATAAACAAGTAAAACAGCAAATGAAGACTAGACATAAAAATGAAAAATATACAATATAAAACCCAGGTAGCGACATATAGCGCTAACTCCTTGCAGTAGGAGGTAAAGACAGCTCGCGTACAGCCCAGCTGGCCAAGACCGGGAGCTGGCTGGCTTGACCCGGGAGCTGAGTGGCTGGCTAACGGTGCCAGGCCAGAGCAGAGACAACTGCTCTGACTCCAAAGTCCCTAACAAAGTCCCTAACTTAGGGTGTAGCACTATTAGTATTTAACCGACTGTGAACTGGCACTTATCTGGCTGAGTTGACTCATTGATGTGGCATGTAATACAGTGGGAGATCTTGATGGGTTTCTACAACATGAAAGCATTGCAACCAATTCTGCCCTGAACTGAGAACCACTGATGGAGTACAGCAGAAAGTTGATGGCATGATTAGAGACCCGCACAACTGATAAAACAACAAGGATGAGGTAAGCAGAATCTCCAGAGTCCATTATATATAATTCAATATGCCGAAATAACCCATAAGGAAGAGTGAGTATAATGAAGAAAAAGCCATTGACCACCAGCATAATGGTAATGCTATTATCCCTCGCCCATTGTGACTTTCCTGAGAGATTATTTCTCTTTCTAGAAGCTCTGACTAGAGCCCAGATTATGATGATGTTACAAACACAAATTGCCATTGCTGGTATGATTGAATAGACCAATACTCCCAAAATTCCAATAATGTTATCATAAAGCCCACGGCCTGCCGAACAGGAAGATTGCCTGCCTGTGGTGTTATATTTAACAATAAGATGGAGGTTAACTATTAGGAAAAGCAAGCATATTGATGAGGACACAATAATAGCCTTTTTCTTGGTGCACCAAACCTTTGCTTTATGTGGAACACATACTGCAATACATCTTTCAACACTCAATGCAACAAGAAGCCATGAACTTATCCAGGGGAGGCTAATGTGCAGCCACACATGGATCTTACAGGCCCAGTCTTCAGCCAAAGACCTAAAACCTGCCCGATCCTCAAAAACAGCTATCGTGTTCTGATTTATCCACAAGAAAATTGTGTCCACCACAGCAAGTGTTCTCATATAAATGGAAACACTCATGTGAGAGAGTTTCTTCCTGCTGAGAACAAAGAGAACAAGTACATTTCCAATAGTTCCAAAAGCTATCAGGACAATTATATAACTGAGAAGCACTGAAAAGGGAAAACCATTCATTCCTCCAATACCTGTGTCATTCCAAGTTACAGAACTGTTTAATCCATCAAACCTGCCTCCATATGGAAAAGTCACATTCTCTGTAGTTTCTTTATCCCCATGTTTATCTGTAGGGATATTTCTAGTTGTGTTGATCCAAATCATGTTGATTCTAGAGTAAATTCCCAAAGTTGTTTTAAACTTCTCTGTGTGTTGAATACATCTGCATGGAGAAGTGAGCAGTTCTAATGGTCTTGCAGCATCGCAGGTAGGATCAATGCTTCACAAGCTCATGCAGCATCAGAGGTAGGATCACCTTCAGGCAAAACAACAAAATAGACTTTTTCCTATTAACAGCCCTACACCCTTGGAAAGAACTACCCAAACTTTAAACAAAATTGACCTTGCCTATGTGATGCATAGTCATGAAACTCATGAAAATGTATTTTTCTCTTGTTTAAAACACCTATTCGTATTGACCCCACCTACCACCCCTCTTATTGGCATATCTTAGATATCAGTATTTAGTTTATGGTCAATTCATCAACTATAGAGCAAGCCCGTATCATAAAACCTATACATGCATGTCATTGCCTAGCAGCCTACCAGCCAGTGGGCCTCTATTTAAATTATGTTGATCTATATGCTAGACACTATTTTCTCACCCTCCTCCCTAATGCAAACAGCTTATTATTCTAATTTTAATTAAAAGTGCTTTGATTATTATATGTTGTTGCTAACGAGAGGTCTGGTAGATCAAGTTGTTGAAGCAACAGGTATGAAAGATTCCTTCCATTTCAGAAATTGGGAGGAGGATAGGCAATAACTTCAATAAGGGATTTGCATGTGTGCATGCTTGTCACAGTGCATAATGGGATGAATTCTGTTGAAATCTGACATACAAATATTTAGCAACATTTTTATCGAAAATTGCAAGAATGTTTTCACCAATATCAAGTCTAAATGATCTATAAGAATCTATAAATCTATAAAAATGGGGAATTATGTCATGGAATCATGTATAACACATGTATATT
The DNA here is from genome assembly GCA_942159475.1 of Sthenelais limicola. NCBI lineage: Eukaryota > Metazoa > Annelida > Polychaeta > Phyllodocida > Sigalionidae > Sthenelais > Sthenelais limicola. Next base: position 8,346,041 of record OW804097.1, read on the forward strand.
TATATTACAGTATTAATAAGTATTCCATGCTGAACATGACATGTTTTCTATAGATTTTACACTGTACCATTAGTCCCATAATTCCATGCGAATCAATACTCGAAATGGCGGCTATGCAAATCCCCTATTGGCTACACTACAGAGGTATCCAATATGCGGTGGAAGGTTTTGCACCATGGACAAATAACTGCAATTTACAGCACCTGTCTATGACGTCATAGACAGGTGCACGTACAGGAATCCAGGTGTGATGTCAGACAAACACCTGGAATTTACACCCATCATTAAAAGTAAACACTGGGCTGGAACAATTGCAGGTCATACAGCTCAATTATGGTTAATAAGTGGGATCCCACATTATAATACTGGTTTCTGGGCATTGATATTGTCAGAATCAATCAGTAATTTCTTTCCCGCTCTCCAGAAGCCCTACCTTGGGTGCCTCCATAATGTTAGTTGAATGACACTGCTAGGGGCTTTGTTACTACCTGTGGTCACGGTCCAGAAATTTTACCCGCTAGTACTTTTGCTTGCTGTACTTATTAGTTTTTGTTCTTATAGGGGGCCATCCACAAATGACGTCATGCCCTAGGGGGGGAGGGGGGGTTGAGTTTCTATGACAAGGCATGACAATGGGGGGAGGGGGGGTCAACTCATGTATGACATCATGTTTTTATATTTTTTCAATCAAAAGACTACCATGATGGGGAAACTTGGGCTCTAAGAAAACTTCATTTGTAATACATCTTAGAATAGAAGATTACTGGACGCATGCTTCTATGGCCTCAATATCTAGAAATATATCCAGATCATTTCGTTTTTCTTGAATATCAAACTTCAACAATGGCACCATGTGAAAACAACCCTAATGGATATTGTGTTTTTTTTTTCTATAATAATTTAAATAATGTATTGGCCTTAAACTTAACTTTAGAAATAAATGAATAAAAACAGGTGTAATGTAACTTGAGTGGTAGCCTTAGACTGCATTTATTAAAGTGGCAAAGGTCACTGGGAATAAGAATCGGGATTTGTGTAAAATATAACAAGAATTTAGTTCAAGCTATATCAGGTGTTCTCAAACTCATTTCAAATTGTTTCTACTTATCCTGGGTTGCTTTTTATCATAATTAGTCAATGCCAGATGACTACAGTGAAGGCATGACATGGTTTCATTTTGAAACAGTAAACAGTAACTAGGTCATAATGACGCACTGACACAGGACGTCACATAAATGTACGCAAACCTCCGCAGCAGGAAACTTGCATGTATCAGTTTGTTTTATATGTTTAAACCTATATCCACTTCATTAAAATAATTTCAATATGCTGATTTTTGGTAAGAAATGCACCCCATAGGCTTTGGGCAGATTGAATACACATATATACATCCAGTGAGAGAGAGTAGTTACGGCATATAGATTTGTTTATATCATGATGTTCGCTCTGACAATGCATCAATGACGGCCGTTATGGAATGTGTACTTGCGTAACGGCCATGCTGTACCCGGGTCATTTTGGTCTGGCAGACCAATATAATTTTCAACAGGAGGATTTGGAAAATACCAAAGAAATAAGTGTTTTTATGATCAAATATGGTAAGCCATGGGTAAAGGAAGTTCTATTGTACTGAATTTCTGTAATTTTGACCAAACTCTCATAAATGTGTTTTGCGATCGGCAAGTGCCACTTTAAATAAATAAAGTCTATAATATATATCATGAAGAGAAGTGGTCATGGAACTGACCCCTGTGAGACTACACTGACTTTATCTTGTTTAAAGCCTTGGATGCACTATGTTCCATTACTACATCCTAAAATATAGCCTCCATAACTTTGCACAATATGTAAGTCAGATTTAATGGGTTTTTTAAATTATACCACTGCCAAACCCTTTGGGGCGCCCTGTAACAGCCTAAGAATCAAAGGATCAATGAACCATCTGGTCAAATTTTGTCCAGCCCCAGTGATTAATAGGCCACTCACATATTCAGTGAGTGTGTGATTAACCCCTATCTCTGTGCACATGTGCAACTCATTAGACCCACATACATCGGTGGGTAGAAAACTAATCTTAACATAGTGGTCGATAATGTACTAAATGAATTTGTAAAGTAGCCTATTCAAGTTCAGGGGCTTAGTTTTTTAATATGGAGATTTCAATGTTGTGGATCATAGTTCTAATAATGGGGTCTGCATATTTTATTGAAATGCTATACCTAATTGATTATAAGCTTTTTTAAAAGGGGGAGTCGTGTTTGTATGGAGGGGGGGGGGGTGCTGCAAACATGACGTCATTTTGTATCATTTTTAAGGGGGGGTCTGGAACAGTGTGACAAAACATGACATGGGGGGGAGGGGGGGTAAAAAATGGCCAAAAAAAGCATGACGTCATTTGTGGATGGCCCCTAGTTGTCGTTTTTGAAGTGAAGTCTGTTTGTTCTGGACTTACAGCGATCTTAATAGCAGGTTTGGTCTTCTCCCTGTCCTCAATCCAAGTACTAATAGAGTATTTAGCAGCTAAGGAATGATAGAGGCCAACAAATGATGAATATATCTCTGAGTTTTATTGGTAGAGAATTGTGTACCCGAGACCACAATTTACCGTCCAGCTTTGAGAGAATTCTGATCTTCTCCCAAAAATCATGGTCTTTTAACCTAAACATGTGCTGACTGCATTCCTGTCATGTGGTGTCTTTTCTAACATATGATTGGTTAAACAATTTTGTCTGCGTCATGACTAAAGATCAAAGCTTTACATAAACGTTACAAAACAGCTAGAGGTCAATTTCTAGTTACAGTATCGATATATCATAACATGTTTTGCACGTTTTATAACATGTGTTTAGATAAGGCACTCTTGTATGGTCCGCTTATCAGAACTTTGTCGTGACAATGAACAATAGGCAAAAATGACGCATCACAGGTAATAACAATTCCTAGCAGAATTAAATGATGGAATTAGAGTTGACAGTTTATAGAATTAATTAAAATTAGCAATAATAATATTAAGATCCTTTAAACCTCATAAGAACCTTTAAATCTCATAACTTCATTACATTTTTCTCACCTTGAATAATACTGCATGCCCACCAGCCACCCACCCTTCACTCCTCCCTTCACATTAGAATCCATGGGTTAGTGTTTGATACCTAACTGCCTACCTGCCTAGTACACTAGTGGCAGGCAGTAGCAGGCAGTGGCAGGCAGCGGGAGGGGCAGTGTGTGGTACTGGGCTATGTGAGTGAGTGTAGGTGCAGTGTGTGTGAGAGGTGCGACAGGGGTGGGAGTCTAAACCAATCTTTATATTTAAAATTGCAACTTTCCTGTACCACATTATACATAAGTCGTCCCCTGAAAAGGCCTCATGAGGAACAAAACTTGCCATTCAGACGATGTAATGGTACCCATTTAGATGGGAAAACATAAAAAACAGGTCCATGGCTGGGAGTTCTGTATAACTGAGAAGACCAGGGATATTTGAGCAACGTAAGGAAGTTTAAAAGTGGTCTAAATCCGCCCTGTAGGGGGCGGGTCGGTTGCGCAAAGTCTAGTGAATCTGTAGTAAACAGTCAAAGAGGCCACCTTACTTCAAGGTCAACCCAGCTATAGTGCTGCACCCCAAGATAGGGACCCTTCTATAATACTCATTTTTTTCCTAAATCCTTGGATATGAACATGTTTTCCTTGTTCATAGGACTGAAGATAGGTACTAGAAGCAATAATTTTGTCTATTTTTCAATTAATAATGGCTTTTTGTCATTGAATTCGAATTTAGAACCTTACATGGAATATTTTCCTCCAAATGGTCATTGCTAAATTATACAATAGGGACTTTCTTGTTATTTTTATTCAAGAATATAAAACCTCTTGTAATTGTGCATGTGACAGTTTAAAATACAGATAGCCCCAAATCATTGCTTTCATTTAACTTATATATACTTTTATCATGAAACCTCTTCAATTATAATGTACCTTATAAAATAAGTTGAGGCAATATTAAGTCTTAGTCCCCAACTTAGTAGACACCACTATAGAAATACTACCTTTTACTGGTCACGCTCTACTGATCCACAGGACACTTGATCTCAATTCTCAAAAGTATGCATCTCAATCTTTAGCTATGTTTTTCCCTTGAAATTGATTGTAAGAGCTCTCTGATGTCTTTTTGCTGCCACTAATTGTGGTTATACACCCATCCTTTATATGTTTGCATTTCTGAGGCATGAGGAACTCAGGGATTACAAACATTTAACACACTTTTAGGGGGTTTAAATGCAATTTTGCCATGATTTATTCTGAACAAATTCACTGAAAAATGCTACTAATTATGATTTATCAAATTACAGTATAACTACACTAATTGAAGTGTGGATTATACTAATTGAAGTGTGGATTATTATAATTGAAGTGTGGATTATTATAATTGAAGTGTGGATTATAGTAATTGGACTTGGATGCGAGTGCATTAGTATGACCTCTCTTGAATGCCGATGAATTATTAATGTGGGCGTTTGAATGCTGATGAATTATTGATGATGATTTATTGAGGTTGTCTGCATGCCGATGGATTATCATTATCCTGCTGGAGGCTCGTGGCTGTTGTGTTAATTGCCTCTTAATTAAAACCAATACTCCCATGAGGTTAAGGAGCGACGATTGGATATATTACTGACTAATGATACATACAACCCATATCAATTTAATTCCTTTTATTTATCAGCATTTTCTGACCAGGATTGGGACCTATTTTAGGTCGGGATTCGGGATTTAAAAGGGCCTATGGGATTCGGGAAAGGGATTTAGAGCCAGATTTAATTTTTCCATGTAGGGATTGCAAAAATAAACATTAATATTAATTTATAATGCAAGCATAAGTATATTCTGGAGGAGCTTCCAAGAGTATTTCCTCACACAACTCAAGTCGAACTATATAAATAATATAATCGTACAGGTCTTATTTGCTAACTTTGGATCTATATATAGTAGGAATATAATTCAAAAATGATTATTATCCTACAAACTGGTAGAATATATTTCTTCCACTTCAGAACTTCTGTGACTATTATTCCTTTTTCGAAAAAATATCAAGTCAGTTCAGAGCCACAGGCACAATGTATGTGGTCGCAATTATCCACAATTATGTCCACTTCTGTTGGAGGACTTTGGGGGCGGCAGAGGGTCCCCTAATGAGAGGCACAATTAGTGTTGAGTTCAAAGGGTGAGATAAGAGAGGAGGGGGGGGGGGGAGAGGAGGGCAAGGAGAATGATACAAATGATACAATTGTTCATCAACCTAAGTCGGTATGTGTCTCTCATAGTACTGATATAACAATACCATGAAAATAAAAAAACAGAATAAGTTTCCTTAAAGGTAAATACCAGTGTTCACTTAAAAAATGAATGAATCATGGAATTTTCTTTAAACTTTGGATTTAGAAAGAACATGGTTGGGGGAACCCCCAAAAACAAACAACCATTGGATTAGTTTTTATTTCAGGGACCACTGAAATTTATTACTGTTCACTATAGAAGTCTATGGGAAAACGGGTATTTTCTGCATTTTCCCCAATTATGATTGAATCATACAATTTTCTTTTAAATCTGCATATACATTGCTGACATGTTATTCAACCCTCCCAATTAAAAAAAATAAGGGGTCATTGAACTAAAAAAATGTTATTCAGCTAAACTTGCATCACGATGAGCTTCCCCCATTGAAATCAATAGTGAAGGGAGGTAAACTTCACTCATCCCTAAAACACAAAATAATATGATAATATCCAGTTTTTTGGCATTTTGTATTCCCCCAACCATGTTCTTTCTCAATACAAAATTTGAACAAAATATATTGAATTCTATTGTTTCATGCATTAGTTCCTTGAATTCCCGCCTGCTGCAGTGCTGACAACACTGGTATTTATCTTTAACTCCAAACAAACCTTTACTGCTATTTCTAAACTCGAATTTAGAAAATATATTACTTCTGCTGAAGAACATGATTTCTACACATGCACACATGTTCAGTATTATGAAAAAACACAACATTGATATAATATCTAATTTAAACTGATCTACATGGAAAATATCATTTTGGAATATCTGTGTCACGTTACATCATCTATTAGCTTCAAAATAATGAAATACCTCAAGACAAAACATTAATATTAAATTGCATTTAGCATTTGCTAAAATGGAGACATCTGAAGAACATGTGGAGGAATAGAAATATTTGCCCTAGCCTTCCCAAACTTCGTCTGCATAATGCATTCAACGAATTTTATTTTTTCTAAAAAAAATGTCACCCTGAATTCAAATGGTCCCCGTTTAGGAGAATTACTCATATATTATAATCTCAGAAACAACCTTATGAAGTGCCTTCCCCTGTGACCATTCCCAGCTGTTGATTCAATTATGGAGCCTCCTGTGATGAGTTAATTGGCGTGTCTGTGCTTAATTACGTGTGTTAAAACAGATGAACCATGTGCCTCAATGTGCATAGTGGATTTATGCTTATAATTCCCTCGACGGCCTAAAGGCCTTGTCTCGGGAAATTATATCTCATAAATTCACTATCCACTTATGTGCACATGGTTTATCCGTAAATTAGCTTAGATAGAAATATATACTCTCTGAGTGCATTCACCTTCATTGAAACGGAAGTCAACAAGACCCAAAGCTTGTCATTTATGCATAGAACCCTGGGAATATGGTAGTTTACAATAGCTACATAACAGACTCTTTAAAAAGAGTCTTTACTAATGAAAGCCTAACAGCCACAAAAATCATTGGATTATTCATTATAGTGTGCAGAACATAATATCTTAGTTTTCCTCAGTGTCTGAAAAGAGGATGAACTTCAGTCCAGTGTCCCCCTTTAAAATATGATATAATAACGAATGTAGGGCCTCATTCCCAAAAGGTAAATCAATTGATGGTCCAAAAATAAAATCGTTGTTGTTTATTATCTTAGTCATCCACCTAGCAACCATCACTAGGTTAAGTGTTGGGGGGTCCCCTCCTTTCGTCACTGATGGTGTTTGGCACAACATCGTTTCGCCCCTTTGATGGGCTCATCAGGCAGATCAGGGATACTACAGGACAATTATTTCCAGAGAAAAGTAACAGAAACATTATAATAAATATACATTTACTATTTATATTGCCTATGATGGCAAACATCTATTAAAGCCACTGTCTGGGCTGTTGCCCAGTCAGTTGTTTAGTGTGAGCTAAATTATATATTATGGCATTTCAAAACCAACTCAGTTGGTTCTTATGGCTATGCCCAGTGCCCAAATGTCAAGTCTATGCTGTCAATAGGTGATAAAAACTAAGAGTTATACATAACTGATAGGTCTAGTGATGAATAAATGATAGCTGTTGTATAGTGTGCGTTGCGATGCTAGAGCCATCAATATTTTGCACAGCTCTATCAATGTTATTTATGGTATGGTCTACTGAAACTTCCATAAAAATGTTACTGAAATAATAGTATAAGGGTCAGATCGTCAGAAAATGTACTTGTAATCGGCAGATCTAGATTCTGCTAAATTAGGCTGGAAAATAATAAATACTAGGTATATCAGCGTATTTAGTTTTGCACTGATTCTAAGAATATGTTTGGTTATGTTGACTTTTTTGAACCTCATTTTAGTCTTAAATTTGGGATATTTGCAACGATTGGTGAAGCTGAATTGTACATTCTCTGAAGATCTGACCCCTAACAAGGATAGTAGGTTAAACTTAACGATGTAAGACCTTGACCTTCATGATACATGTATTGATTTTGCTGTAAAATCGCTTGTGAAAGAATGACGAAAAATTGTGCTCTCATTATTTTCGTCAGCCCCTAGAAGGAACAATGTGGTTTCTGAGGTAAGTGAATATTTCTTAGGTAATATTGTTAAGATAGAGACTGGAACTATTACTATGTAACCATATAACTATATAACCAATTAATGGTGTTGCTAGCGTCATTTTGAAAGTCTTCTAGATGAATGCTTACTGAAAAATGAATTACTACTACCTGCTAATTTTGAGTATTCTATTTCTATAAGAGAATTTGAAATATCAATTTTGAATAGAATTAACATATAATTTTATTGATAACTTTCTGTTGTCGAGTATAACCCTGTCATTGATTCTGCATGATGTATGTAAACTGATTATGTTGTTAGAATTATTTACAAAAGTCATAAGTGTGGGACATTCTGGCGTTTTTCTTCAGTAGTGATGTAACTGTAATTTTTCTTGCCCTAACTGAATAAAAAAAAAGAAAGAAAGATAAATACCAGGTCAGAGTGACCATTGTCACACCTGACCAATCCCTTGTGTCATGACCAGGTCACGTGGTTATCTCCCCTCCCTTCTCCCTCCCGCTCTTAATCAATACCCCCTCCCCTGACCTTGTGGTCAGTCCCTCACCTCCCTTCCCATGTGATCAACCTTGAGATAACGTTTAGACCTTGACAGCGACTTGTACCTTTGGACTTATGAGAGATCCACACATGAGCGATCCACACGAACCCTTGAAATATATAATTGGCCATATATAATTTAATTTAATTTGTGATGCTGTTACAAAGTATTGGTCCTCTATAAATGAGTTATTTTTCCTGATGTTAGGTTTTATTTCTCTTTACTAAAATTGCACAAATGTTCTTTTTTCTAGATCATCATGTGCTTATGTTGTTTCACTGTTGCTCTGCCAGTATGACCCCATCAGGAGGTCAGGTATAGTCATAATTTAGTTTTTAAATGACGTTTATAGTAGAAAAAATAAACTTATATCAAGCAATTTTGTGATCCATTTTAGCAAAACGTGTCATAAATCACACAATATGGATTTTGAGATATGAATATGACAAATGTTCTCAATAACTAGGAGTGAGCGGATCCAACATCGCTCTTGGGAAGAAGACAGACTTTTATCCAAAGTATTCAACAGGTCCTGGGCCCGGGGCTGCTGTAGATGGCAATCATGACACTATGTTTCAAGACTATACAGGCTCCTGCATCCACACCAACAGAACTGCTGGGGTGGAGCACCCTTGGTGGAAGGTGGATCTGAATGGAAGTTATGCTATCCACACAATAAGGATTCTCAATAGGGGAGGCTGTGATTGCAGTAAGTAATCATAAACTTTTATAACTGATTTTGATTCAGGAAGGTGCTTGGAATATGCCAGCAGGTTTGGTATCGCTTGGGCAGATCTGGTCTTCCGCCATATCCTGAGTATTCGCATATTTGAAGATTACATAAAATATTGGGTGTTGGTATTTATTTACAGTATCTTATATAAACATTCAAAAAGGTAAATAATGAGATGTTAATTAGTTGAAATAACGAGTGACAGAAATGATGGAAGTGGTAGCCTTTTGAAGGACATTTGAAATATGTGTGTGTTGTGAATCTTGCCTATGTTCTTTCCAGTGAGATGATTTGCCAGTGTTGCACTTTCTGTGTATCGACTCTGGATCTCTTCCAGGCTTAAATACTATCGATATTTAATAATAATATATTTGTGATCGTATAGGTTACTTCTCTGAATAAATATTAATCATATCTCTAGCAAAGGTAGTGGAGGAAAGAACTATGTCCATGTCCAAGGCCTAGGGTGGATAATATTCTATGTTTAAAAGCGCTTCTCCGGAAAGAATAACATATAAAGAAAGTACTTTATAAGTCCAGTTTATTCCTTTAAATCCCTGAGGTGAGGTTGAGGTCCTTGTTCCCCAACCTGACAATACATGAAGCTCAATGCAAAGGTCATGAATATTATAGCAAGTAACATAAGGTGTGTACAATATGAATCAGGAATACATAAATAAATACAATGAGCAAATAAGTATAAACTTCATCATAAATTAGAGTAATATATAACATAAGAGATGGTCGAAGTCTGGAAGCTCTATCATTAACCAATAATTAGTTATAACATGATGAACTAATATAAGCAGAGAATAGCAGCAGTTCTTGATATGTAGCCCCTGGTGGCAGCCGGAGATATCACGGAGGTTTCCCGGCGGTTTCCCGGAGGTTTCCCGGACTTTTCCTGGAGATTATTCCAGTGATTTCCCAGAGGTAATTCCGGAGATTATTCCGGACTTATTCCGGACATATTCCGGAGATTATTCCGGACATATTCCAGACATATTCTGGAGATTATTCCGGACATATTCCGGAGATTACCCGGACATATTCCAGAGGTTTCCCAGAGCTTCATAGAGTCATCACACATTCGTAACACTCCCCCCCAACCAAGGGAAATAAAATTTTAGAAGGAGGCAGAACATATTCCACGAGTTATGAAATTTTATTCCATTAACAATAACTTGTCCATGTAATAACGAATGAATGAAGCCCTGTTAAAGGATGTATGGAGGTACCATTGATGGAATTAGCTCCTCCTTAGTGTTGTTGAATCCCAGAAATTTGCTGCTCACAAAGTCCACATAATGATACAGGCAAATTGTCTATCTCCTGATTGCTCATCAGTTGAAGCAGTCCTGAGATGTGCTCCTCTTTCCGATTAATCCTGTTTCTTCTGATTAATCTTGATGTTCCTTCTCTTTTTTTTTTTTTTCATTAATTCCCTCCTATTTACAAACAAACTTGCTTCTCCTATGATAAGGTTTTGTCCATAATGCATGAAAGCATTGACAGATAGATCTGAAGACCAGGTATACAGAAGCAATTGGCACTCTCCTCTGATCCACCTAGAATGCTTCCTGGGATATTTTTATTCTGTTTCCAAACAAACATTCTACGTCCTGGAACTAGGGAATCATGCTCCGGAATCCTAGCAAATGACTGATCTATTAGTGTCTGTCACTAGACCTTAGGCAATTATCATCATGCCTCTATATATCTGGTCCAAGTTTGTCCATGTTCTGTATGATAGGAATACATACAAGAATCGTTTTTAGATTTCTTGATGCTTTGTTCCCCTCTGGAGTGTATCATTTCCAGCGAAGATAATTCCACAATCATCCGATTCAAAGACAAAATCCACACATTGATATCCAGAATAGATGTGAGATATTCCAATATATTTCCTGAAATCCTAGGTTCCTTAAAAACGAAAAGGATCTTGATCAACTATCCAAGCAAAACCAAGCTTAAGTTTCTTCTGCAATGGCCAGAACAATAGTCCTGAAATATCCTATCCATATGAGATATGATATTCTCTGGCTGCAGTCAATGTATCCTCAAACATTAAACATTATTCCTAGGAACTTCTGATTTTCCTGAATAGTATTCCTTTAATTGGCCTCCATTCAAACCAAATTTTGGATTCCGTCCATATTTATGTTCTTGCTCCTGGTTTTAACATATAACTATCTCATCCAGAAGACCATGAATTGGTTCCAGTAGAATTCTAAAAACATGTTTTCTACCATCCGGATTCCAGTGTAGAATAGGAAATATTCTTTCAATGATCAATCATCGCTGCAGAGTAATTTTGTTCTTTTAATATTTCTCCTGAACCTTTTAATTGTTCTCCTGTCCAGCGATTGCTGAGGTTCAGTGATTGTTGCTGATTGATCAGCGATTGCGTTGATGTGATGTGTCACAAAATTCTGTTATTTCTGGATCAAATCCGGGCCCTATGAACCACATGAAGATGTTCCATTAGATTCAGACCAATGCAATCGTTGTCATATTTCTTCACCATTTAGGAGTGCAATCCAGAGATCCAGTTTACGGTAGCTCTTCAATGTAATGAAGCAAATCCATCCAAACTTGTCCATCCTTGTCCTCTCTTAGAGGGAATATACACTCAATCCTGAGGTTCCCCACAGAGTGTACGGAGATCCTCTGATTGTTGTTTCCATTTATCATCATATTTCCATCCTCCTGCTCTTTCAGTGTTTTTTCTTTTCTTTTGTCTTTCTCTGGACATCTAAGTGTCTCTTGATAACCAGAATTCCACGAATTCTCGGACATACTTCAAACAGGAGAGAGGATCCATGAATATCCCTAAGCAGAAAACTTGTTAGGTAATCCTCCTTATGGGTCTCCAACTGATCCATTTGATGGAAATTCCATGTGTTAATACCATGTCCTGGCGGTATGGTTTTAAACATATTTACAGCCCTTCTTATAAGGCAGTCTAACATATAATGTTAGAGAGAAATAAACAATAGAAGAAAAATTAATAACTTTCTTCCGAAAAATAAAAAATATCTCATGGTTTCAAAATTGGCCGTTAATCCACCATTTAGAAGCAATTCTCTATGTGTCTCACCAAGAGCTTCTTTACGTGTATATAACTTCTACTGGCGACAATGAATACATCAAATGTCATCTCCAGCCTTCCTATGGATTAATGTATTGGAGAATTATTCAAACCAGAGAAGCCATATCTTGAGGGAGCCCTAGTCACCCTAATTCTAGTTCTCCTGGCATTTTCTGGCGATTTAATATCCACTCCCTTGGTTTCACTTTTTGCAGTACAAGAATTAAATACCTCTTGCTGCCCAGGACAAGGTGAGGCTTTAGATAATCCACATGCACTTTCGCCATTTATATCATGCCTGTCCGGATGAGATATGTCCAATCCCTTAGTTTTTCAACCACTGGAAACAGACTTTCCCTCCATCCACAAAGTAGCATTCCAATTTACACCAAAAAGACCACTTTGAAGAGAACTATGAAGCATGCAGAATCGTTATGACCTGACCCAGTTAGGTGCCAAAATCATGTCTATATTATGAAGATCCTTCCTCAACCCCACACAGAGAATCCCATGGTGTAGGTACATCCAAGGCATCAAAGCATATAATGTCTTAAAATCCCTAGATTCCATCTGCAACTTCACCAGGTTCCATTGCTAGACATGAATTCGTAAAAAGTTCTCCTTCCCTCTCTATTGACTCCTCCTGATCCTATACACCATGTCCATTGTCATTTGGAAATCCAAGCCCAGGATCCCTGATTCCCTGTGTATCTTTCCAATGTAGAATCTCCAGACATGCGATGTTTCTCCAAGCCCAGAATGGGAATTTGCCACAAGAAGGTGCAAATCTCCTCCAAAAGAAGCATGGGCATACCACATTGCTCCCTTCAAGTTAGGCAGATAACAAATATTTCCCTCCTCATTTCCTTTCACCAGTAATAAATCAAGTGCTTCAGGGGTTGTACCTTCCCCTAATAAAGGGGGTCCTGAGGAATCATTTACATCTACCACTGTATGTTGGGAGGAGCCATTTTGGGCTTCGGTGGCCGGACTACTGGCCCTATCCAGTCCAACCACTATTCGTTTCCCTCCCTTTTCCCCAGTTCCGAGCAACCATTCACTGCATGGTCTGTTGCATAACTAGCTTTGGCCGCAAGGAAGCAATGGCATGAAAAAGTAGAGTGTCCGGTTGTATCACACCACTTGCTGATATGGGGGTTTGAGACCCCTGATTCTTCCAAGGCCCTCCTTTCCTATTGTTAAACCATTTCCTTTTTATCTCCTATAGTAGTGACTTCCGATTTCTCCTCATCTGATCCTTCATGTATGTTTTCTGATCGAGTAGAAACAATCAACATAGTGGTTAAGATATCTGGTCTGGCATTCACTCCATAAATTTGCATATGTTTTGTTATCTAGATCCAATGAATTAACAATGACATTGGCTGCCTGACAATTGTTTTCACCTGTGGAAGGTATTTCTCTATCATCAGGAGTGCCTCCTCCACAGATCCGTAGAGTGGGATCTGGATATATGTTCCTCCCACACAGTCAGAATCATTGACAAAACACTAGATGCTTTTTCCCTTATATCCTGAGAATATGACTATCTTCTGTGTCTCCATGGTCCAATTGTTGGCACTACTGATGGTTTTGAACGGAGCTGAATATTGGTACCAATCTTTATCTTTGAAAGATGGAGGCATAGAACGTTCAGGCTTCTCGGATCATTATGGGGCAGATTAAATCCTTGATTCCCCGATTCGAACAGGACATATATCCTCATATCCTCCTCCCCATCAGAATCGAACAAGGGAAGAGAAGCCATGAACTTCCTTTGGTCCTAGTACCAACATATATCATCCATGTTTCCTTGTGCCAGAACCTGTTCCAAATTGTGTCAAATCTGGCAGTGATATCATCCCAAAGTATATCTGCCATGGTCAATTCCACATCATATTCATAGACAGTAGTTGTAAAGTTATCCCAGGAGGGCATGAAATATTTCTTTCTAATTATTTTTTTTTTTTTTATATTCCCGCTTATTTCTTCACAATGCAAAATAAGGTCTTTTAATGAAGCATCAATGTCATTCAAAAATGATCCCAGCCATGACACCATCGTCCAGGCCAGTTGTAATGTTTCTTTTTGGTCCAGAAACGAAACAATCATAGACAAGAAAGAGGTTTCCATTCGACAGTCTTTATATGGAGAAATCCAGAAGGATAATTAAATACAAAATCCCTATATGTCCTAGGGAAGAAACAGGAAAATATCCACCTAGCAAGGGGAATACACCATCCAAAGGATAAGTAAAAGACTGGAGTCACTTAGCACTATCCTCTTAGGAAGGACACAGCTAGCTTGTGTCCGATTGAATTGAATTGTATTATAAAATATTGTGGAAAAAATAAAAAAAAAAATAAAAAAAAATAAAAAAAATAGACAATCCTATGAAATGTCCGATGAGATCCTCAATATCCTTGTATGCTGAAACCAATGTCCTGGAGCTCTGGGCAGAATTGATCCGGGGGTCCAGGTCTCCTATGGTCCGGATATTCATGAGTCCTCCGGGTGAAGAAAAAAAAAATATTAAAAATATGGCCTATGATACTTCCAATCCAGTAAAGACAATGTCAATGCTCCAAGAATACCTCTGGGAAAATCCAGCTGTCTATCATGTATCATAAATACATGTACTCCAGCAGATCCAGATCCATGCATTCCAGGTCCATGTGCTCCGGATTCATGTGCTCCAGGTCCATGTGCTCCGGATCCATGAGCTCCAGATCCAGGCTATCCCAGATAATTATTCCAGGAACAATGTCATTCCAAATCCGGCATAGACAACCTCAGAACTCTAGGAATAGATACCTAAGTACCATTCCTTCACTCTCACGGCACCAGTGTTGTGAATCTTGCCTATGTTCTTTCCAGTGAGATGATTTGCCAGTGTTGCACTTTCTGTGTATCGACTCTGGATCTCTTCCAGGGTTAAATACTATCGATATTTAATAATAATATATTTGTGATCGTATAGGTTACTTCTCTGAATAAATATTAATCATATCTCTAGCAAAGGTAGTGGAGGAAAGAACTATGTCCATGTCCAAGGCCTAGGGTGGATAATATTCTATGTTTAAAAGCGCTTCTCCGGAAAGAATAACATATAAAGAAAGTACTTTATAAGTCCAGTTTATTCCTTTAAATCCCTGAGGTGAGGTTGAGGTCCTTGTTCCCCAACCTGACAATACATGAAGCTCAATGCAAAGGTCATGAATATTATAGCAAGTAACATAAGGTGTGTACAATATGAATCAGGAATACATAAATAAATACAATGAGCAAATAAGTATAAACTTCATCATAAATTAGAGTAATATATAACATAAGAGATGGTCGAAGTCTGGAAGCTCTATCATTAACCAATAATTAGTTATAACATGATGAACTAATATAAGCAGAGAATAGCAGCAGTTCTTGATATGTAGCCCCTGGTGGCAGCCGGAGATATCACGGAGGTTTCCCGGCGGTTTCCCGGAGGTTTCCCGGACTTTTCCTGGAGATTATTCCAGTGATTTCCCAGAGGTAATTCCGGAGATTATTCCGGACTTATTCCGGACATATTCCGGAGATTATTCCGGACATATTCCAGACATATTCTGGAGATTATTCCGGACATATTCCGGAGATTACCCGGACATATTCCAGAGGTTTCCCAGAGCTTCATAGAGTCATCACACATTCGTAACATGTGCAAGAACAATATATTAGCCTTCAAAGAAATAAAAAAAAGAAACACTTCAAGATCAGAGTTCTGGAGTAAGTTTCAGATCTTCTAGGTTGTTCCACATCAGTATTGTGACATGGGCCATTGATTTGTGAAAACAGGTATTTGCAGGGCGAGTAACCTCAAAGTTCAGAAATTAGTTTGAATTATTATTAGGTGTGCGATTGCATATATCCTATTGATTCTACAAGCTTACTATTATTTATCGTAAAAACAGATGTGCATTATTTTTCCATCAGTTATGTAGATAAATAAAGAATTCCAATAATAATAGGGACACTAGAAAGGTTCAGCTACATCTGTGCACAATGTGCTTATTGATTCTAGTTCATGAAGCTAAATGGTTATAAAATTGAAAGAATTGAAACTGTTTTTTCTACAGTGCTTCATAAAAGTCCATATTCCTATACCTGAAACCCACTAAAATTCTGTCTTGCAGTGACATCTCCTTTTATCCCTCACTGGCATCCGTCTTCTCAATGTTAATTCAAATTTGATTCTTGTATAACACATAACAACTACCAACTATTGATAACGTCAGTCCTATAAGTTTTAATATGAGTAAATTTGGTAACATTCTGTCTATCATAATGAAGTGAAATCCAGTAAAATCAATGGTTACCTGATAGGGAAAAGACAAATAAATAAATATTTACAGAATTCTTCCATTATCGCAGCCCCAAGACTCAGCAACTTCAATGTCTACATTGGGTATGATTACTACAACCATGGACATAACATCCTGTGTCATCACCAATTAGAAGCTGTTGGAGCTGCTGCATGGCTAGAGGTAACATGTCCTCATATTGCTGGGCGCTATGTCATCATTCAGATTAATGGACCTGGCTCATATCGAGGGCAGAGAGTTATTACTCTATGTGAGGTGGAGGTGTTTGCAAAAGGTGAGGATTTAATTATTTTAATTTTGATTAAAGGCGGGAGTACACAAGCCAGGATAAGCCTTGCAATAGGCCTTGCAACAGGCCTCTGCAATAGAAATGAAAATATTTGATCTTGGAGAGTAGTGTAGAGGCAGGAGTGAATATTCAACGATCACCGGTGAAGAGGCGGTAGCCCCGCAATCGTCATGGGTGAATATTCATGACGCCGAGAATTCAAGGGTTGTTCTGTATTTATTTCACTTCACACACATAACTTTCAGGAATGAATAGTTAAATAATTATTTCTTTAGCTTGATTCGCTCCGAAAACATAGCCCTGAGGAAGAGCCGGAACTACCGACCAGCTAAACAATGTAGAGAGCCTATGTTATCTCTATGGGCTGAGCATATTGAGAGTGAAATAAACTTGAATGATTCCTAGTAACAACTCATCACTAGCCTACACTATGTAGTTTTGGTTACATCACATCATATCTCAGGTCTTCTGGCACATGCCCATTAAATTGCTCGGTTGTGCTTCTCATTAAAAATACTATAGTGGTTACTATGACTATTTATTAAATTGCTTGGTTATTATTTATATAAGATTTTAATATCTCTGTCTTGTATATTGGGTCTTGTCAAGCATATTGAGATTATAAAGAACTTATACTGTGTTCTACCATCTGCCCTTTCTCTCACAATTGATATGAGAGTATGGGACCTTCATTAAGATCGTGATTTCGCATTTGATCCACAGCATTATCAATGTTTAATGGATTTTCTTTCTTCCTCAATCAGAACTACCAACAACTTTAAGGGGCAAAAGGACTTTGCTTGTGTCTGGCAAACGTATAGGACAGCACATTATTGGAGGATATAAGATATCACATCTGGGTGAATGTGCACAAAGATGCTGGAGTTTTGAAAATAAAGCATGTGTAGCCTTCAGCTTCTCCATTAAAAAGGGTGTTGGTAGATGCATACTAGGTGAATCCTACAATCCATCTGTCATGACAGTCTGTAGTAGCTGTAGCACCTATAATATTACAATATTACCCTAGACGTATCGTAGCCCGTGCGAAAACCATTTTCACCGAAAAATAAACACAAGCCACCCATACCTCTATAACAGAGAACCTATGTATCTCCAAACCCCATCCAACAGACTTTTCTCTCTTAATTTGATCTTAGAGTGATCCCCCCACTCTGGCCCGGCACTGTCAGTCAGCTGGCAGGTTCTCCTGTTGCAGGGGCTTGTCACCAGATGTCGTGATTGGGTTTTGTCTACGTTTTTATTTGTATCTTATGTCTAGCTAATGTTTGCCTGTATTCTATAGTCTTTATACACCTCTTATATCTTTTTACATATTCATTCTTATATTCCTCTTCTGTCCTGGAAACTGTTCTGTGGTTGATTCGTTTCCCCGGATCCAGAGGTAGTACAGCAAATAAAGAAATCATTTGTTGTAGTTCACATTTGTTATCATTCGATTTCTATGAGATTTGGGACACGTTTTTATCAATTCCTAAGGCAAAAACATACCACGAAAGCAGTGTATCTCATAAATACGTCTTTATTTGATTACCCTGTCAACATGAGCATAGAATACAAACAAATAATGGTGCAGTTGTCAAAATATACATAAACTAACTTTTGCTTTTCACCTTAATTTATTCTAACACCTGATATGATGATGATAATGATAATTAACAACCCAATGTACAACAATAATAATCAAATAAAAGTAGTTAGCCCCTGCCCTTTTCCCTACCCAGAGGGTAGGGTGGTAACTTTGGGTCGAAAATTAACAACAACTTGTCATTCATCTAGCTCTCACCAACTCTGTGAAATAGGCTTGAGCCTAAAGTTCAATTAATTCAGGCGAGAAAAGACTTCAAGATGTACCTTAAACAAAGATATCACTTGGAGTTTGATCTCTTTCTGAAAACCAATGATGAATCCAGTCAGTTCAAGTAAAATTCATTGCAAGGGACTCCTACAATGATTAAGATAGGAACTGTTAACTTGATGTTAATAAAAAAAAACGAGGTTAACTCTCGAATGTTCTTAGAATATTGATGACAATCACTGTAGAAAGTGCAGTCATGTATAGAAGTAATCTTAATACTTTGAAAGAAATAATTGTCAACAATAATCTAGTAGCTAATGACAACTTGTATATTATCATGTAATACTTGAGAAAACATGTAAATGTGGTACAATTGTAAATTTTCAACTCGATGAAAAGTGAAATAACTCTGAAAGTAAGCTAAAGTAACTGGATTCTCGACATAAAGAAGGACAATTGAAACACTTATATTTGCAGTTAAATCCATCAAAGGAAAACAAGTCGACAAAATCAAGGCATCAAAAGTGACATAGTTTGAATCTCAAACAGGAACTTTATAGAATGACTATAAATCGTAAAACTTCGAACAATCACATAATTAATCATCACAAACTTTATCTTTTACCTAATTTTATTTATTTAGGGCTATCAGGAAGACCTGATTTCAGAGGATTAAAGCCCAGTTCCAAAGTATTGTTATAAAATGTATGATGAAATGTCAAATGTATGTAACGGAATTTGGAATACAAATCTTTATATATATATAAGATGGTGGCTAGCTGAACCCCCTATTACAGTGGCACAGTCCATGGTTTGTAGGTGCCAGGCTCAGGTACTGGGATCTGCAAAATTGAAACATTATCATTTGTTGAAAAACGTTAGCTGCACTAGGGAGAAATCTTATGGACAACATGGAATTTTGCTGTGAAAGTTATGAATTGTTGTGAATGATTACTCTAACATACATTTTTACTTGTTGCACCAATAGTGCAGCCAATGCACATTTATCAATTATAATTATAAGTCATGAGGTAATATTACCTCATCATGAATACAATGTTTTATATTATTATATTACAATGTCTTATATGTTACATATTAAAATGTCAATTTGCTTGGGATGAAGCCTTTTTCCCCACATGCACCCACCTGTTTGGTGAATTTGTCTACACATGCCATGCGTATCCTCTCTGCTGTGGCAGGACTATCCATCTTGAAATCTCCGAACGTTCCTGAAGCTTTCCGAGCTGCAAGGACAGCATCTTTGATGGCAAAGAAGACAGAGGCCCCTAGGAAAAAGGGCGGCTCTCCAATACCCTGGCAATCAAAAACAAGAGAATTAGAATATTACATAGCAACTGAAAACAAGATAAGCAGTAGAATCGGTCTGTGCTTGTAGAGCGGATGAAGAGGACTATCTATCAATCTGGAAAGCACTCTATGTAAAAGCAAACTAATAGGACCCAACATTGTTTATATAGAATTACAAAGTGAAGAACACCTTTATGAGTCTGAGAAGCACGTCAGTCAACAACACGCATAGTGAGGTTGGTGACAAGCTAAGCAAATTTGTGATATAATACCTTGGATGAGTAGACTGCCTTAGGGTTGGAGGTGCCCTTCAGTAGAGTAACGTTCAACTGCTGGGGGATGTCTCCCAGGCCTGGTATCTTGTATGCTCCAGGGCCGCGGGTAAATGAGTGGCCATCCGGGGAGTACACCAGCTCCTCCAGAGTGAACAGACCATACCCCTGTAACCAAGGAAACAAGTTATATAAAGTGGTGCTAATATTGGTGTCAGAGATTGTCAATGACAGCACATTGAAGTTGTACAACGGTGCTACTCTGTTATTACTGACAGTGACATACTGTCATTGTGTACAGTGTCATACTGTCATTGTGTACAGTGTCATACTGTCATTGTGTACAGTGTCATACTGTCATTGTGTACAGTATCATACTGTGTTACTGTCATTGTGCACAGTGTCATACTGTTATTGTGTACAGTGTCATACTGTCATTGTGTACAGTGTCATACTGTCATTGTGTACAGTGTCATACTGTCATTGTGTACAGTGTCATACTGTCATTGTGTACAGTGTCATACTGTCATTGTGTACAGTGTCATACTGTCATTGTGTACAGTGTCATACTGTGTTACTGTCATTGTGCACAATGTCATAGTGTCATTGTGTGCAATTTCATGCTGTCATTTTTAATAGCATAATAAATGAATGTTTTATTACTACTCACCTGTACAAATGCTCCCTCTATCTGACCAACATCTATTGCCTGGTTCAAGCTCTGACCTATGTCCATCACTATATCTGTCCTCAGCACCTGGGCATAACAACAACATTTGTGTTAATTAATCTAATAAGTAAATTAAATAAATTAATCAAATTAATCAAATCAAATAATCAATCTACAATAAAATCAATTAAATTAATTAAATCATCTTATCTTACCACATGGTCTCCTGTGAGGCAGTCTATTTCTACCTCTGTCACAGCAGCTCCACAGGTGAAGTAAGAGTAAGGCCTAGTGTCATAGCCTCCTACTGGCTTCTTCCAGTTGATGGCAGTTAATCCTGGCATCCTGATAAATTAAGTAATAATTCAGATAGAATTGGGATTACATATGTAATGTGTTCCAGGAAAATTGTTCCAAAATTGAGGTATCAGGCATACATGGAGTATGTGTATAAGTGTCTCATGCTCATGTGATTCATGCTTAATTCCTCAATTGTACCTGCAAACTGCAGTTGGAGCGAAAAGGGTAAGGGGGAAAGTGGAGAATGGGGTGAAAGGTTCTGGAGTGGCAGGCTTCTGGAGGAAAAGTGTTGGTTACCTCAGTCACTAGTAAAGTAGTTAAATACCCCTTAGGATAATCTCAGATATACATAGATATACTCAATACACAGTTTGGTATACATATTCATGCCACTAACAACAACGAAACACTTCCAAAATGGCCATTGTTAAACATTGGAAATCATTTTTCTGTTAGATATCACAATTATTCTAAATAATTACAAAATTGATTCATTGGGAGACTTGTATTGATCAGAATACTAGTAATACAAGATACTATATCTCTAACTAGGGAGGTTCTAGGTAGAAGACTCACTTGTAGAATCCTACAGCAGAGAGATTTACTCTATCGTTATATGCACAGCTAACCTGGAAGAGATATTGTAATCAAAATTGTTAAAAGAATATCTTTTGTTTACTTTGCAACAGATCAGAAAAATTCTGACCAGTAGATATCCATATTAAGTCTCAGTTGTACTTATTTATGTGTTAGTTTGTTATGCAAATATTACCTGTGCCCTTATAAACCCCATGGGAGTCTATCAAAAAAGAAACCATTAGGAAGGGGTACCCATTAACTTAGGCTCAATATATCATATCCACCGTTACTTCATGAAAGCGAAACAGCTACAACAAAACTAGAAGCTTTATTTCCTGCTGTGTTTGGCAACAAAAAATGTTCCCAGCACATTACTTAGCTTAGAACCTAAAATGCAAGGATGTTTTACATACCCAGTCTTCCCATGAGTCGTGGGGAGCTGCTTTCTTGTATGGCGCAAGGCGCTCTTCTAATATCTCACATGCATACTGCAACCAGAACATTAATATTAATAAGAATATTTGATATGGGAGATGGGTGATGTAGTCAGAAAATGTACAATTTACCACCTACAATCATCTTATAACCCAAATCTAAAATGAAAATGAGGTTGAAAATGAGGTTCAACATTACTGAACCAATTTTTTAAATCAGCGCAAACCCAGATATATGCCATTATCTCTAGAAATTGTCATTTTTCAGGATAATTTAGCAGATTTAACTTAATGTGTAGACTGCACATGCGGTCGTAGAGAAAGAAGGGAACTAGCTAGTAAGAGATTTAGTTCATTTCTTATCTAATCTAATTTGCATGCAATTTTAACTCACATGATAATATATATTGGATAGACCTGCAAGTTGCAGATACTGTATTCATTATTTGAGAGAAGTGAAACAAAATATAAACTTACCATTACAGCCATGCCGTTGAGGTCAGAGCAGGTGGAGCCACCAGAGGAGGACATGTTGGGTGTAGCAGCAGTGGATGTCTCATTAATGAACACTTTACTGGTGGGTATGTCCAGCACTCTACTGGCTACCTGTATAATCATAATGATTATAACATACTATCAATTCAATTCAATATATCATATATTTGCATCTACAAACGTAAAAAAAAACAACACAAATATGAAAGATGACTTCCAGGTGTTCCAGTATGTTCCTGGACTAGACTATGGTAGAAGTGACCCTGCCACCTGGTGTCTGTAAGGGTCCTTATCCTCCTGAAACCTGCCACTCCAGAACCTTTTTCTCCTTTCTCCTCTTTCCCCATAAGCCTTTTCTTCTGACTCCAATTTAGCATGGAATTTGGCATGTGGAGTGAATTATTGGGGGAAAGAGGCACTGGCAGACAAAGGTATATAGATGGAACATGCCAATGGGGAGGGCAGGAAAGGTGTTATCCACCGAGGATTTAGGTGGGGGGACCGAGGGCCGAAGCGCAGTGTAGGCCGGAGGTCCCTCCACCTAAATCATGACATGGTAGGGACGGTACCTACGATGATATCTATTTGACCCTCGCAGAACACTTAGGCCTACATGTGGGTGACAGTGAATTACAGTGAATTGGCAGATTTAACACCAGTTTTGACAGTGAATCGATATGATTTGCACAGAGAATAAGCTTTGTCAATATAAAGTAGAAATCCGGTCTATTTGTGGATAAATAAGGAAGCTAGGAGGCTATTAATTTAACTTTTTTCCACCAATGCCGGCCATGAGCATACATTGCATACATTGTGACATCTTCTATTTACACAACGTTAGTAACGTGCATTTTGCTTGATAAGGCTTTTTCCTGTGCAGTGATCAATAAAGTAAAGAAGTGTAGAGTTACCTGAAGCATCTTGGTGTGTAGACCTTGCCCCATCTCAGTACCAGAGTGTGCCACCAGTACTGTACCGTCAGTGTAGACATTCACCAGGGCTACTGCCTGTGATGGTAGAAATTATATTATACATGTTTGAGAAGTTATATTGATATACTAGTGTAGTGGATATGAGGATCAGCGCAAGTCTAGTATAGCTTGCTGTTGTTTTAACTCTTATATAACCGGGTCGGCCTTCAAGGTCAAGGTTGGAGCTCCGCTCGCTCAGCCTTTCAAGCCTTTCGGATCTGTTCCGTTTTTACCTTGAATGAAATGTTAAGCTTTACCCTAGTTACAGATTACCTTTCATCTTTCTGCATTGACCAGAATACGTACTGTATTGCATAACTGTGATGTATTGTGTATCTCCTGTATCACTTATTCCTGTACGAAGAACATCTTGCCATTTACTTGTACACACCTTGTTATTGTACGGATTGTATTTGTGACTATTCCGGAAATCCTTTCCGTCAGATGTCTTGGTTAGCCCGGCTGACCATGTACCTTGTGATTGCACTGTGGGGGAAATAAAGCTACGGAAACAGAGATCGTTGTCCATGTTTTACTTTCCCTTAGTCGAGAGGAGAATCGAACCTGGGTTGTCTAAGTAATAGCACGAAGGTTATCGCGGGCTGGATAACTAGTGTCACCATTTACTGATAAACTACCTGTAGGAGAGCCTACAGCCCCGGATTGGTAATCGAGATATCCGGGGGTTCACTACAATTGGTGCCGTGCCAGTTCTCGACCTCAGTGCTTTCAGTCCGTTGGTTGTCCCAAATTTCTTCCCGGAAGAAATTGAGACTGCGGTGGCAGTCCGTGACGTCTACGAAAGATGTCGTATTCTGATTCTGCGGCGCAGACGGAAGGAGGTCGTTATGGAACGAAATCGAGGAGACAAGATTTCGTGGGTAGAGACCCGGGGCCGGCAACCCCGAGAAGTCTCCCCGCGGATTTCGAGTCACCTTCCTCTGACCGTGGTGCCAGAGGCGGAGCGAGACCAAAATATTCCGGAGGGAATTTCGCGCAGTGGAGAGGCCCGCCGAACGACACGGAAGATTCTGACCTTCGTGAGAAATTCCGGCAGTCGATCGCGGAAGAGCTCCAAACCCAAGTCCGCGAGCTGATGGATGAGAATTTTGAGCTCCGTAAGAGAATAAATACGGAATCCGTGGACAATGGTCCGGACGGGCGTTTACTTGAAGATCATGTAAAGCCCTCCCTAGAGACGGGGACCCCGCAGAGACGTGAGATGACAGCTCTGGAGTCGGAGTTGCTTGAGATGGTCCAGGGGATTGGGAAGCAGAATCCTACCAGAGGTCCCGTGACATCCACGTTTATGGACCAAAAACCGGCTAGTGAGCCTACTGCAAATGATCCGTCGATTGTGTCCGATCAGGGCGGAAGAGACCGAGATCACCGCGGTGTGACGTTCTCTCGGCATACGATGATGACATCATCTCCGAGGCGAACACGTAAAAGACATGATGACTCTCAGTGGAGAGAACCTGATCGCAAACGACAGGGAAATCATGGCAGAGAGCATGGCCGAGGGAATAGTCCTTCTCGTCATATAAGTCCTACCGGAGGGCATGCGCGTTCGGCGTATGTTACCGCATCCCCGTTGTTTCCGCAGAGGCGTTCTCAGGGGGACTCGGACAGTTCTGACGAGGATCGACGACAGAGGTCGCCTTCCCATATATCCCGTAGAACCAACCGGTCCCTGGTCCCTGGTCTTGAGTATGACGGACCAGAGGAATCTGATGAGGAGTTCACGTTTGTTCACCGTGAGGAAGTTGAGAATCACCCGCCGAAGGTCCCGCCGGTGAAGATGTGGGATGGCAAAACCGCGTGGCGGACCTACCTCATGGAGGTAAAGGTGATCGCTGAGTCGCACAATTGGACATCTGCTCAGTTGCTTCGACAATTGAGGTGCGGCACACGCAAACAGCTGGCAGAAATGGGTGACCCGCCAGTGGACGTCAATCTCCGGCAGTTCGTTGAGCACATGGATGCGAACTACGGAGAAAGGTCCAAGTTCCGGTTGCAGGCTGAGTTCTACAACTGTAGACAGACCCCAGGGCAAGCCGTTCGCTTGTTCGCCAATGAGGTGGCACGGAAGGGCCGAAAGTCGTTCGGTCGCATGGACAACACATTGAGAGCTGTGTCCCTGCGCATTTTTTTGCAAGGGGTCACAAACGCTGAGATGTCCGCGTGGGTGCGTCTAAAGCAACCACGGGACTTGCAAAGCGCTGTAGATTGGGCGGAGGTATGGGAATCTTGTCAATTGGATTCTCGCTCAGTTACGACCATCAATGCAGCGGAGGCTGCCCTGGTTGTTCCGGAGATCCCTGCACCCAATAGCAGACCTTCGCGAAGAGCATCGCGGAGAGCGATTGTCCAGGCCACAAGCGCAGCGAGTGCTTCAGATTCGTCAGATGATGGTCTGCAAGCCGCTGTGATCCAGGTCTTGCAAACTTGGAAGGGCGGACAGGGACGCAACGGGAGCGGAAGGACTTCCGGTAGTACTTCTCAGTGGAGAGGGAAATCGGAGAGGCCCCGCGGAAGGTGCTATGCTTGCGGACAGGAAGGGCATTACATCGCCAACTGTCCCAAGAAAGCAAAGAAGGGAGATTCCGAACTCAAGGCGATTACCGACGGGAAAACCTCTGAGTCGGAAAACTCCAACCGGACCGCATAGAGCGCGAAGTGCGATCCGGGGAGTCGATGGCGCTCCGCAGTACTACAATTCGTGTGGTATCTGCACAACACGCGGAAGATGGGAGTGAGGCTCTGACGCCCGTGTGTAGGGAAGCGGGTAGAGTAATACAAGATAGCTGCCCGTTACCGAAAACGGATACTAGTTGGTCGTCTGATGAGACTACTCATCCAGGGATCGGAGTTGATCCAGTGGATAGTTTTGCAGATAGCGATCCTGACGTGCTATGGGGTCGTGCAGAACTCCGAGCTGTTGTCGGTCAAGTGTTAGTCGTGGAGGAAGGTCCCGACAACCTTGCCGTCGTTCAGCAGGTTTCCGGTGATGAGCAGAGAACGCTGAAGATCCGTGATGCATGCATTGCGGAGAGATGGTACGCGACTGTATCTGTGAACGGAGATATCGGTGAATTTCTGTGGGACCAAGGTGCGACGACTAGCCTTGTGACAAAGAGATTCTACGATTCCCTGCATCAACAGCCGCCGATGGCTCCGTCCCGGCTGGCGTGCATGATGGGAGGTGGTTCGCAGATAACTGTTCACGGATGTGCCTTGATTCCCGTGACGTTAGGGAAACGGACGTATATGATTACGTGTCTGGTAGTAACGGGTCTTGCCGGCCCCGAATCCGGGATCCTAGCTCAGGATTTTGCTTTGTTGCACTCATGTAATATATACTGTTCAGGGAAGCTTGCGTTGAGCAATGGCGCTGATGCTGTGAAAATGCACCATTGGCGCGGATCTCGACCGTTGCGGATGAGTCCCTCTGTGAAAACGATTGAAGCTAAGGAGACTGAGGATGGGTATGAAGTAACACTCCGGGAAGCGGTGGTTATCCTTCCTCGATCAGTCACACTTGCTAAGATTGACGTTCGCAGGTGCTCTGACACATCAACAGGTTTGATGTTCGAGCCCGATCAGAGACTGCTGAAGGAATATTCACTGGGATGCCTTAACACTTATGTGACGGCGGATGAAAAAGCAGTGATAGCCTTCAGTAATCCGTCCGGAGAGTCCCTACGTCTAGAGACTGATGTGGTGGTCGGAAAAGTGAGTGAGGTGACGCTGCAATCGTCCCCTGCCACTTGTCCGGAGGGGGTAGATCCAGGGATTAGAAGAGCTATCATTAACTCGATACAGATGGTGGAGTTGCCGTCCGTAGTCGATGATGACCTGATTGCCCCTGACATTCCGGTGCCACCGAGTACGGAATGCCCGCTAGCGAAACTAGTGAGAGAGACGCACTTGACTGATCAGAGTGAAAAGTTGCAAGTTGCGGAGCTCCTGACTGAGTTCCGTGAGTGTTTCGCGTTACCTGGCGATGAGCCGGGCCACACTCACGTTGTCAGACATGTGATCGACACTGGTAATTCCAGACCTATAAAACTCTGCTATAGGCGGATTCCAGTGGCCAAGCGTGACCTAGCGGAGGCTGAGATCTGGCGGATGTACGAGCAGGGACGCATAGAGCATTCTAACAGTCCGTGGGGAGCACCCATCGTGATGGTTGGTAAAAAGGATGGCTCACAGCGTTTCTGTGTCGATTACCGCCAGTTAAATTCCGTGACTGTGAAGGATAGCTTCCCACTCCCTCGTATTGACGAATGCGTCGAGGCGTTAGGCGGAAACCAGTGGTTCTGCACCCTCGACCTGGAGTGTGGGTATTGGCAGATCGCGATGGACGAAGAGAGCAAGCAGAAAACTGCTTTCCTGTCTAGCGCAGGGCTGTTCCAATTCAAAGTAATGAGCTTTGGATTGTGCAACGCCCCTGCCACTTTTCAACGTATGATGGATCGTATGCTAGGCGATCTCCGTTGGAAAGCGTGTCTGGTATATCTGGACGATGTAGTAGTATTTGGGGAAGCCTTTGCGGAGTGCCTCCTAAATCTACGCCAAGTGCTCGAGAAGATCCGGGAGTTCGGATTGAAATTGAAACCCATGAAATGCGAACTATTCCGCAGAGAAGTGGAATACTTGGGTCGGATTGTGTCACACAAAGGCATCTGTGCAGACCCAAAGAAAGTACAGAAAGTCCGTGAGTGGCCAATTCCGAAAAATGCTAAGGAGATTCGGCAGTTTTTGGGATTCGCATCCTACTACCGTGAGTTCCAGCCGAACTTTTCGATAGTTGCCGCTCCTTTGCAAGAAGTTGTGAACTCCGCCGGGAGGGAGAAGAGATATTCTAAGCCCATAGAATGGTCTCCGGAATGTGATGTGGCCTTCCAGGGCATAAAAGAGTTGCTAACCTCTGCTCCGGTGCTGGGATATCCCCAAAAGGAAGGGAAATTCATCCTAGACACGGATGCTAGTGGGTTCGGCATGGCGGGTGTGCTTTCGCAGATACAAGATGAGAAGGAGGTAGTCCTTGGGTATGCCAGCAACAGCTTGGATAAAGCCCAACGGAATTACTGCGCCACGAAGAGAGAGCTCTTAGCAGTACTAACCTACCTGAAGAAGTTCCGGCATTACTTGTTGGGAAACCGAAACTTCATTGTGCGAACTGACCACGCCTCCCTGCGTTGGCTATTGAACTTTAAAGATCCGACGGACATGCTTGCACGATGGTTGACTCAGATGCAGGAGTTCGGTCTGGATCAGAGCATGATTCTCCATCGAGCCAGAAAGAAACATGTGAATGCTGACGCCCTTTCTAGAGTTCCGACTCGGAAGTGTGTCCGCGTTGACTGTGCAGACTGCGGAGCGCATGATGCAGTTGTCGCAACGGCAACAGTCAGTCTAGCGCCGCAGGAAGATGTGATCCAGAAAGCCCAGCAGAGCGACCCCACGATCCGGAGAGTTATCGATGTATTGGAAGGTACTAAACCGGTCCCGGACAAGCAGTCCCTGTCCGCGGAGTCCGATGAATACTGTACCTACATCCATGACAGGGGGAGTTTGGAGATGAGAAACGGTGTCTTGTGCTATGAATGGGTTCGGCCAAGCACTGGAAGAACGTACTTGCGGAAGATAATTCCTACTGCGCTCCGCTCAGAAGTGTTTCATGCTATGCATGGACCTAAGACTGCAGGGCACTTTGGGTTCCTCAAAACGAGCTGGGCCGCGAAGATGAAATACTTCTGGCCAGGTATGAGGGGAGACCTGAAGCGCTGGCTGAGAGCCTGCCCGGAATGCAGTATGCGGAAGACGAGAGGTGGTGGCGGAATCACCCCCTTGAAAAAGGAATTACACGGAGAACGGTGGAGCCGAGTGTGTTTGGACATCATAGGACCATTCCGTCCATCCCCGCGTGGCAATAACTACGTGATGGTGGTGACGGATCACTTTTCAAAGTGGGCGGAGGCCTACCCTATGCCAGACCACACGGCCGAGAGGTGTGCGGAAGTGCTGTTCCGTGAGTGGATCCTGCGTTTTGGTTGTCCCGTGTCGTTACAAACGGACGGAGCGCCGGAATTCAGATCTGCCTTGTTGAGAAGCATGTTTGAAATGCTGGGCATCGAGAAGCTGTTGACCCTTCCGTATAGACCCCAGTCTAACGGACAAGCGGAACGCTTTAATCGAGTATTAGTCGAGCAGCTATCCTGTCTAACGGACTACAGTGCCACGGATTGGGATATGCTTGCCCCATGTGTTGCCCATGCATACCGTGGAAGTGTCCACGCGAGTACTTTATGTACACCTAATGCCGTGGTCTTTGGCGCTGAGCTGGTGACCCCAATGGATCTGATCTATGGAGTGGAACCAGGAGGCCTGGACTTCCCGTGCCGAGTAGCATTCGTAGAGAACCTGAAGCATTGGTTGAGGTTGGGCCATCAGTTCGTTCGTGAGAATCTGGGCGTATCCGCTATACACCAGAAGAGAGACTACGATCGAAAGTCCAACCCAAAGCGCTTTGAAGTGGGTGCTGTTGTATATCGCTACAACCATCCGCAGGCCAGTAAGAAGATCGGTCCCAAGTGGGATGGGCCCTTCAAAGTGAAGAGATTCATAGGTGGCACAACCTATGAACTAGAAACAGCACAAGGTATTGTGAGGTGTCACGTCGACTACCTTAAGCGAGCTTTCGATGAGAACGGACCCATCCAGGTGGTGAACTTGGATAGGGCACGAGAGTTCTGTGCATTGCAGGAAGCTGGTCGCGATATCTTGAGACTGGAGAGAGGCAAAGTCTTGCCCGGGACGGAGTGTCCGACGCGGAGAGAGAAAGAAAAAGTTTCCATAGGCGTTAAGCCGCGGGGAAGGCCGAGGAAGGAACGGAATAAGGAGTGCAATGCTACGGCAACCAAGGGAATGGTCCTTTCGGTAGCTCCGGATCCCCCGGATTCGCCCCAACCTGTGGCTGCGCCACGGAAAGTCGGTAGACCCCGGAAAGCTGTGGCAGAGGCCCCAGTCGTACCAGTTCCGTGTCCTCCGACTCGAAAGAGAGGGAGACCTCCGAAAACTGCAGCGAAAGCTAAAGCTCCTCGGACGCCACCTGCCGTCTACTCTACTGTCAAACGTAGAGGGAGGCCGAAGAAGACTGAGGCTGCCGCTAAAGTCGGAAGAGGGTTGAGAAAGAGACGCGATGAGTCCCCGGCGGAAGTTGTAACAAGGACACGAGTGCGTCGTCCTCCAGATCGGTTACAACCGGGATCCTAGCCTTGTTGTGTGCAAACCGGGGGGATTTTGATCTGATCCCTCCACCCTAAAAACACAACGAGAAGTCGACTAAGGTTGCAAGACGGAGAAATGCACCTAAGTCCCATTCGGTGCATGAGGCTACCTCGTCTCATGTAGCCGGGAAAGAACCAACAACATCAATTTCGGAGATGAGTAACCCAGAAATATAGATGAGAGCTGTGAGTGGCTTGCAGTTAGACCTATGTTGAGGGAATGGTCCCACTCCGTAGTGTACTGGCTCTGAATCTTGGTTTGGATACCTTGAAATTGCTGCTAGTAACAGTGTCATTGTTGGGTGAATTCACTGGAATTCCCCTCCACCCTGTCTCAGTGGAGAAGTAGTCAGTTTACGTACAGTCAAAAACCTCAGTCACGGGGAGCGTAACTGATCTAAGCATGCAAAACCGGGTAACATTATCCGTCAGGCAGTGGCGGGAGCATGGCGCTGTAGTAGCTCGGCGGTTAAGTGAACTAGCGTTGCATCAGGGTGCCGCTAGAGGTGGCTGCATCCGGGTTCACCAGTTCGCTCCGCCTCGTGGCTCACTTTGCTCCTGGACTCTGACCTGTAAGTACGCTTTCTACTGTGATCGTTCTATGAGTTGATTTGTCGCATGAAACTTGTATGAATTGATTCTGTATGATTGCTAGGAAGGAAGAGAGGTATTTTAACATGATACCGATGGTTGTCACAGAGGTGTGCGTCTAGTATAAGACGTAAGTTTCGGTGTTTCTAGTGTGGGGAGATAGAGCACCGAAGCTACGACCCAACCGCCATCTTGGATGTGGACATGAATCGGGCCACGCTACGATGATTTTTCGATTATCTAGCTTGTTTGGTACATTCTATGTTCTCAGGCTTGTGTATTTTATAACTAGAATACTCGGAGAGATCATACTAGTTGTATCCGTTTTTACCTAAGTTATGTGTAAATAGATGTTCCGGCTGCATCCGCCCCCGTGACTAGAGCTTTAATGTTTATGTTATAGGATCGGAGAACTAAAAAGCTGCCAACTTAACCCCTGAGAGTGCCTGAGAGAATCCCGTGTGATTTCCGTGTGATTTCCGTGAGATTTCCGTATGACCCAAGATGAGCCGGACCGAGAGCCGACACGAAGACGATGAGAGTCTGAGCGGAGAGACCACCGAGGAAGAGATTCCGGTGGAAGTGGAGGCGAAACTCCTAGAGCAGGAGGGTGAAGATGAGGTCGCCCCCTTCCAGGCTTTGAGTGAGGCAGAGTTCGCTCAGGCCTTGTCAGACGCCGCTCAGGAAGACCCGGACTCCGTGAAGATTGAGGCCACGGAGAAGAGAACTTCTCCGCGCAAATCTCCGCGCAGAGGCCGGAGTAATGCCACCGAGAGGACTGCTGGACGTGGTCAGTCCAGGTCCCCCGGCAGAGGCCGGGTTGGCAGAGAGCGAGGGCGGAGTGCGGACAAGAAGCATGGGCTGCGCCCCTTGTCCGTGAACGTAGAGCGAATGGACATCGATTCGCCTGGTGTGGCCGGAGCCTCCGCAGTGACTAAGCCTAAGGGCGCGGAAGGCAAACCCGTGGCCAAAACCCCCAAGAAGAGAGTGATGAAAGTTCACCGAGAGAGACTGAGTGTGAGAAGCGCTCGGTTCCGTGATGTGGAGAAGGTAGCAGACCTCCGTACCCTGTATGAGGAAGGCATGGAGTTGTACCCTATTGATCCCTCCACAGACGTCCCCGGGAAGTTTGTCCCGATCGATGATGAGAGTGAGGATGAGTCTGCCGAGTTTACGGACAACCTCATGGAGAGGTATGAGACTCGGCTGTGGCCAAGCCTGTTCCGTAAAGAGCAAACGGACGCAGGCACGTACCAGAAGGTGGCTTATGCTGCGGAACTGTGGAAACCCGGTTTCCGTTGCCCCTTCGCGGTGTGTAGGTGTCCACGAATGAACACTTCTGGCGTTAAGACCTACGCCACTAGAGAGCGCCTGTTCCGCCACTTCTGTGAGGAACATGGTACCCGGAGAGAGGTGTGGACTTGCCCGTCCTCCTCCTGTTTGCAAAGACTAGACAGACGTATCGAACTGGTACGACACCTTCAGTAAGGTGAGAAGGTGGCTCACAAGTCTAGCCGTGACAAAGCCGTGGAGAAAGCCCAAACCGTCACGCCGACCAGGGAGGTGAATACGCTGTTCATGTGGACAACGTATCTTACGAATGCTGATTTGCATCTAGTCCGGCGGAAGGCAACGAAAGCTGCTTCCAAGGACACTGGATTTGCAAGGCCAGCTGCCAGTGCCGCTGCCGGAGCTCCGAGCTCTTCTAAAGCTCAGTCCGGCAAGAAAGGCAAGAAGAGAGATCGATCCCGATCTAATTCCAGAAGCAGTAGCTATGGAATTCCGCCTACCCCTAAGAGGATAGCGACGTGTGCTCAGCAAGCAGCTGAAGGGTTGGTAGCGCAACTACCCCCTCCTGTCCCGACTGCTGAGCTGTTGGCAACCGGAGAGACCGCGGTGATGGAAGTTTTAGAGCAAGCCTCTGAAGCAGTCCTGACCGTTGAGACCAGAGTCAATGAGGTGCTCCATACGCTAGCGGAGCCCCTGCGTCAGCTGCAAACGGTCCGTGACCAAGTGCAGGAGCTTGCAACACTCAGAGAGGAGAACCGTTGCAATGCTCGTCTGATCCGAGACCAGCGACGTGGACTAAAAGAGAGAGACGACAAGATCCGCGTCCAAGAGGAGATTATTGGAAATCTCCGGGCAGAGTTGGAAGACGCCGGGAGAGAACCCCGTCTCCAGCCTCAGTCCCAAGTGCCCCGAAGTGTCCCGAGTAGTACTGTGACTAGTGCCACTCAGAGTCAGCGACCTGACCTAGCGACGGAAGAAGTGCCTATGCCTTCTCAGTTCCCCGCAACCCCTGCTCCTATGCTAATGGACCAACATAGCATGCAGCGGTTTTTCATGTTTGGTCGCCTCATGAATGAGTTCATGGGTGCCCAACCCCTGAGCGGTGGTTTGGTGCCAAACCCCGCCATGCCCGTGTCATTCCAGATGATGCCACCAATGCCAGTGACCCCTGGAAGAGACAGGCCTACAACTCCTGCAGTGATTGATCCTGCCGATATTCCGGAGCACGGAATGGAGGACACTGAGCAGAAGGAGAAGTAGGTCCAGCTACTGTGTGCTGGGCGTGCAAACCGGGACGAAATGCCCACGGATGTGACTTACGGACTGAGATTTTGATGACGACGAATGGCCGGACGGACTTGATGATGACTTGATTCCTTGACGAACGGAAATGGGGACCCCTGATGTCACTGATGTAACCGACTCTTGATGAATACGGATGCCGGACTTGTCACGGATGCTCTGATGCTAACTGCTTACCGACCCCGGACCCCCCGGAAAGAATATTTTTTTTCCATGCGGAAAGTGAGAAGTTTTTCCAGCCTAAAGGTTATTACTTTATTTTGACATATTGTACATATAGCTGTAGCAGGTCTACTGAAGCTCCTTCTTGTCAAAGGCTGTTTGAGTATGTTGAATCCGAATGATTCTCATGCTGTAATTAGAGATGTCGCGATTATTGTATAACGTGCGCGGGTCACTATATTGCTCCTGCCTGTACTTTTGAATTCGCATTGTTAATTCTCTATTGGTGCTTTACTTCTTACTTATTTTATATCCACATTGCCTTATAATAATTTACATATTGTAGATTGTGTTACTCCGTTGGGTTAAAAATCTATAAATTATGGAGGGGGTATTGTAGTGGATATGAGGATCAGCGCAAGTCTAGTATAGCTTGCTGTTGTTTTAACTCTTATATAACCGGGTCGGCCTTCAAGGTCAAGGTTGGAGCTCCGCTCGCTCAGCCTTTCAAGCCTTTCGGATCTGTTCCGTTTTTACCTTGAATGAAATGTTAAGCTTTACCCTAGTTACAGATTACCTTTCATCTTTCTGCATTGACCAGAATACATACTGTATTGCATAACTGTGATGTATTGTGTATCTCCTGTATCACTTATTCCTGTACGAAGAACATCTTGCCATTTAC
This sequence comes from Sthenelais limicola, assembly GCA_942159475.1. Taxonomy (NCBI): domain Eukaryota; kingdom Metazoa; phylum Annelida; class Polychaeta; order Phyllodocida; family Sigalionidae; genus Sthenelais; species Sthenelais limicola. Next base: position 8,381,106 of record OW804097.1, read on the forward strand.
TTGTACACACCTTGTTATTGTACGGATTGTATTTGTGACTATTCCGGAAATCCTTTCCGTCAGATGTCTTGGTTAGCCCGGCTGACCATGTACCTTGTGATTGCACTGTGGGGGAAATAAAGCTACGGAAACAGAGATCGTTGTCCATGTTTTACTTTCCCTTAGTCGAGAGGAGAATCGAACCTGGGTTGTCTAAGTAATAGCACGAAGGTTATCGCGGGCTGGATAACTAGTGTCACCATTTACTGATAAACTACCTGTAGGAGAGCCTACAGCCCCGGATTGGTAATCGAGATATCCGGGGGTTCACTACACTAGTAATGTTTGAGAACACATTTATCAGGTAAATGGCAATACAGGAATTTCCTCATACACTACAGTCACATTTTGAATGTTTGTAATCTTAACTTTTGCCACATTTTTAATGACAGCTGCTTTCTCCCAGCAAAATCACTTTTCATGCTAATTTGTAAGTCTTTTATCTGACCCTTGCATTTCTTAATTATGACATAACCCTATTACTGACTTTCTATGAATTATGAATTGTTAGATCCTTACTCCGAAACTTGTAATATGTAATATTATTTCACAGAATAAAAACCTTCAATCAATAAATCCTCTGTAGTCACTTTAAACTTACCACAACTTACTCTAGCTATTTCAGAGCACCTCTTATGTAATTCATTAATTAATGACTAATATTGGTTATTAATCTAGGATTACAAGACTGATAGCAACAAGCATTGGGGTCCAGATGTTTAAGTACTTTACCAAAATGAATTTTTACCTTATTCTTGCTTGGTTTAGTAAAGCCAATACCATATTTGGTTGGCACGGCAACGATTCCTCTTTTTCTCCATTTGTTTTTTCTGTGGGATTTGAAAGGTAAAGTTAGACATGAGACAGCTATAGGACACAGACGTATATTTGCTGTGTCACATGAAAATTAATTGCTTTCATCTTTTCAAATGGCACAAAGGCTTTCACAAAGGCTTCCAGAGTGTCAGTATCGAGGAACAATTTCCAGTCTAGCTTGCCAGTGCTACCTGCAGCCTTAGCAGCTACAGCAGCAGCATCCTAGTATTTACAGGACTTTTGTCCACTTCTAAGATGTACAAATTGGCAAGATACCACATACTGATAACACCAAGAGTGACAAGTTCACTTCAAGGTACGGTGTGTGTCTGAGCAGTGTGGTGGTAAACTTGCGAGTGTTTGGCAAGCTGCCGGCTAGGTGTGATTTGGACACCGTTTTCCTCTGGTGGTTGATATCTCAGCATATAGAAGTATATGTACACAGGGTACTTATACATGCCTTGATAGATCATGTGTAGGGATTTGTGGCTTGTGAAGAATGGAGCCAGAGAAGACTACCCTCACCTGTTGAACTCTGTTGCATTCTGCCTCCTGTTGACATAGTCTGACTGATCCATCACATCAGCCCAGCATCTGCGGATGTTGGTGTTCTCTAGAACCATTCTGTATGGTGTCCTGTCTCCTTCATGGTACAAGTTTAACCCTCTTACCTAAAATATGATTTAAGTTTTTTAACAGAGTGTGAAAAGTTATGAGAGCTCTGCATAAAATACAAATTATCAGAGATTTAAAAGATATAATGACTGAACTGATGAATATTGCTCTCTTGGTGCAAGATGTAATACTCTATGTACCATGCACTAGACAATTTGTAATCCCATGAGAAAAAACAATTTCACCAAAAATAAACACAAGCTTACTGCAACCGAAAGTCCTTTCTGCAGAAATTAACAAAAAACAAAAAACAAAATACTGTACTGTACATACTTTGATCCAGGAGCACATAACTCCAAAATGTTTCCGAACCCGACCACTCTATGTAATTTACGTCGGTTCAAGCTGCTATATAAATGTTAAAATTTAAACTATTATAAAATTATACTGTATCATTGAAAGTTAACATTTTTTCCCTTGAGTCTGTGAGATTATCTGTGTAAAACACTGAAATCAGTTCAATAAAATTTCTTTAAAAAAAAATATCTTGCAGAATCCCATTAAACTCCCTTTTCTCACTTAATTGTTTCACCAATTGACAGGGAATGACCACTGCTATGTCCATTGCCTCTATTTCAGAGCAGGATACTTGCTCTAAACAGCACACAAGCACCTTTTTACCGTGAACTCATATATTTCCGTTGCCACAGAACGCCCTCTCAACAGCTCTAGATCAATGTTTTAGTAGTAACAGTGTATTCATAGCATGAATAAAGGAGTAATGGACATTTTTCCTTCCTTGGCTATGCCAGCTATGCCATGTTTGTAAGAGCTTTTAAGGCCATGCACTCCCGACCACGGGACATAGCTCAGTCGGTATGACTTGCAGAGTGGAGGGTTGGACGCTTGAGCCTTGGCCAGCTCTCGCAGCTTTATTTTTTATCTCTGGGTTGCATAGATGCTATGTCATTCTATGTGAAAGGAACACGAGTGGGTTGGCATGGTTGTAGTGATGTGAGAAATATATTTGCAATCGCTGAAGAGTTAACAAAATGTGCCTGTGTTTTCTCATGGTTGGTGAATAGAATAATTATATGTTTTATTATGAATTATAAAGGAAGAAAGGGGGAAGTGTATTTTTACATCTTAGATGTGAGAAGTGTTAGATGTGAGAGGTGAGATTTTTGTTGAACAAAGATTGTTTTGTAAAGAAATAAAAAAATACCTCCTCTTCATCATCAACTTTTATCATTAACTAACATGAAATAAAGTCTATGAGTAGATGCACAATAACAATTTTATTATTGCACCCAACTTATTGCACCTCTCAAAAGAATTGCACATATTTATATATATATATAATGAATAATGATTTACTCACAGTACATGGATCCTTGCCCAGGTGTTCCGCTATGTGCTGCAGGATTGACTCTATCATGAACATACTCTGTGGCGACCCAAAGCCTCTGAAGGCAGTGTTGGAGGGGGTGTTGGTCTTGCATAGCCGCCCATGCACCCTCATACATGGTACCTTATAGCAGTTATCAGCATTTTTGATCGCCGTCTGCAACACCTGAAATAATGATATGGGTCAGACTGGGCTCATCATAGACTTGGATAAGTCTTTGATTCTTTATTTTTAATTAACAAAACTAGGAAAAAGAATTAAAACTACCGTATTAGAGTCACTACAGCCTCGTCTGAGGAATCAATGGCTAGCGATCGCCCAAGCATCAGTAAGGCCTTTGCTGTGTGCGCTCATTGAGATAGGCAGAGGGACTTGATGCTAGTCTAGGCTCATAACAAACTGTGTGGGTCACGGCATTGAAATAATTCCAGATGGCAGTTCTTGAGTCAATTTGGCCAAATCTTTTTTTGTTGTGTTTTTTTAATCTTGTTTTATTTTAAATTAGGGTTAGTTCAGAAGATTGGTACAAGTGAACTGAATAAAGTAAATGTGTGTATCTCTTTTCGACACATTGGCCAGTGATTATCTTGCATATGATAATGATATCATCATATATCAAGCATAATACAGAATGATTTATCCAATATTATGACCTGGTGTAAAAAAAAAAGAATTCCCTGAACCAGGACAAATCAAAGGTGATAAACTTTCTGAACAAGCCCTCAATGAGGTCCAGGTGGATGTTGGCTGACACCTCTGCACATAAGTTATACCTAGGCAGCCTGTTTATCCTATGTCTGGTATGTGGAAATGTGTTGTAACATACCATTCACAATAGTCTTGTTCATATAAAGGTGTACATTAGGTCATAACACCTGCTCCCTTTGAAACAAAGGAGGAGGGTACATCTACTCCAGTAGGCATTCAGAGTAAAATTCAAGCCTGAATTCTTGGATTTGAGCAGACTACCAACTAGACAACACCGCCAGACAGGGTAGTCTTTAAATGCCCTACCCCAGATTAGAACCACATCACCACAGGTTCACTATATTATTTGTACAAAAGAATTTGACTTAGATCTACGATTGTCTGATTAATGTAGATTAAAGCTTATATGACATATAAGTAGACTTTACAGAAATAGCCTTCATTTTTCGAGTTCTTAATTAAATAAGTGCAACACAGATAATGTTGTTTTAGAAACAAAATAAACATGCATTATTGAAATAGAAGCATGGAGTAATTGGCCAAATGACACTTTCTTTTAAACTGTTAAGTTTAGTTAAAAAACAAACAAAAATGTTAGAGAACAAAAATAGCAATGATGAGCGAACAACTTCAAGGTACTACAAAATGAGGCCCTTTCAAGCTTAATATATACATAATAATTTGAAGTTGAAACTACTGCTATGGGAACAGTCACTGGTGAGTGATAATAAGTGAAATCATTACAGGAAAGGAGCTCTAATAAAATCTTGAACAAATGATTGAGGATACTTAAGCTCAAATAGTCAGGATGGCCACGATGGCAGTCTAGTATCTGAATAAAACGTTGTTGCAAAAATAAAAAAAAAAAATAGTCAGGATGTCATTGTGCCCGTATATGAGGTTGGTACTTGGTTGTTCCTTTTTTCCATTTTTTACCAGGACTAGATCATCAGAGTTTTCTAGAGGGAGGAGGTGAAATTGTGGCCGTGGCCGGGTGTGAACCGAGAACGTGCATTGCATGCCACCAAGACTACCAAGCGCTTTAGACCACTTGGCCACCCCGCATCCCCAAAATCTTTATCACAGAAACTAGCTTTAAATAATGTAGCATTAAGAAGGTATTTGTTCAAAACACAAACTAAAGTCATGATACTCACTGCCCAGGAGGCGCCAAGGGAGGAACCAGCATTACTGAAGAGTTCAATGTCGAGCCCTTGAAGCAGGCCCTCCGAGGTGAAGCCAACCTTAAGAATTGAGGGGAAAAATAGTTATTTACTTTTTAAATTTAACTTATTCATACATCCATTTTGTGTTATACCCTCTAAGTGCTATTTGCCGAACAGATATATTGCTATATTCCTTTTACTTGCTGAGGAAGGGGGTGTGGATATAGGGATCATACACACCTTGTATTTGCTGAGGAAGGGGTGGCGGGTTCCTGTCATTAACATATCCTGATCTCTGTCCAGCATGCATCTGATTGGTCGCCCCAACCTGCCAGAAGTTAAAGGCAACAATGAAGATGATGACAATGATAAGACCCCCTTAAGAGTACAACTGATATATTCAGGATGGCTCCATCACTAAATCATTATCACCTCTGTGCTGCCTATTTGTAGGAACTTGCTATGCACTAACCTCTTGTTATGTAGCTAAGGGGCCAAGTCCACTAAGCCAATTCCCATGCAATTTTACTTTTTCCACTGCATTTTGTGAGAATCGCATGAGAATTGGCTTAGTCGACTAGGCCCCTTTGCTAGGCACTTCATATCTTCTGATAATTGGTCGAACTTTGACTTGGACACTGAGAAGTCTTTACTATATCTAGAAGACTGAACAATGGAGGTTGCTTAGTACTAATATACTAAGCCGTTAGAACATTTGAACCAAACGATCTCACAGCTTTAGTCCCCATTTGTGGGGATGTTACTATCATTAACAACAGATTATAAATAGAATAGAATAGATAATCTTTTATTTGTCCAAATTAAGTACAGTTACAGTCAGTTGCAGACAAACAGGTCGACATGCTTATGCATCAGATTTATGTCCGATGCATATCTTCCAGCGGTTACCTTAATTTGATAATATCTAGGGTACTACCTTTGGCTAAACATAGCAGCTAAAAAAGCAAAATGAACCAATGGAAAGCCATAAGCTGTGAGCGGTCGGCCGGACCTGGACGTCCAACACTAGTAGGCTCTGTCTTTACGCCTATAACCTGGCTTGGTCTGCATGCCTACAACACCCCCATCCTAACAAACGGGGATTCAATGGTATGGTTGTTAGCTAGTGTTACTGGTTACAAGTGGATTTATTTCTAGAATAACTTGAATGTCTGTTGTTATAATTATAATTTGCATTTTCTCAGACCAATGCATATAATAAAAACTTATAACAATAACTGTACATACTTTACAGCAGCCACCACGGCTGGAAGCATTACAAGACTGAAGCTAGTTTCCTTTCCGCCAAAGGCTCCTCCTGTGTGTGGAACAATATCTAGGTTAAAACTTTATTGGTGATGTTGCCATAAGGTTTTTGACCAAAATGAGTGCTGTTGCAATAGGGCATTTGCATGTTTCATTCACTTGGCATGTCTATAACTGTGCATGCTGGGATGGATTCAGTTTAAATCTGACAAAATTATTTAGCAACTTTTTAATGGAATATTGCAAGAATGTTTTTACCAGTATCATAGCTTGTGTAAATGATCCATAAATACCAAATGCAATAAAGTTGGAGTTTAGTTTAATAGAAACATGTAAAACACATGGATATTGGCATGAGATCACTGTTAAGAATAACATGCTGAACATAACATGTTTTCTATCATTTTAACAACTCACATAAATGCATGTGAATCAAGATTCAAGATGTCAGACATGCAAATCCTCTGTTATGATAAGGCCATTTTATGAATCATATTCCAGAAGCTCAAACAAAAAATGTAAATATAGCCGAGAATGAAAGAAACAACATCCTACTTTTTATTCAATATATTTTATTGGGGCAGCTATGGGCAAAAATATATGATGTACCATGCATGAACACATATAATGTGTTTCAGGAAAATGAGACATAAGTCGCAAAATTGATATTTTTTAAAGTGTTTCTTTCACAAGATCACATTATTGGAATGTTCTAATTTTCTAAGGGTTGATAAATCATGGTTATATCATTTTAGGACAATCTATGTAATATATCCTTTCATTTTAAAGGTCATCATATGAACTACATTTAATTACTTTACTGTTTATTGACCCCCAGAAATATTGGAAACTTTTTTTTCAAAAGTGAAAATATCAAACTTAAAATCTAGAAATACTTATTCTATTATTAGATTCGATTATTAGACTGTTTACTACCATTGGAATCGGCTTGATCTCATCTTCTCAAACATAATGGTATCTCAAAATTCATATTTTGCAACTTATGACTCATTTTCCTAAAACATCTCACAAATACCACAGTGGGTCATATTTATATGAAATTGAGGCTCAGAACTGGGTTATAGAAGGGCTTTATAATCGGAAGGCCCAATAAATATTAATGTTTGATAAATAATGTATTTAGTGGGGATGTAGAGATTTAAGATAAAACTGTGGGACAAAATACTGCTTCCTCGAACTTATCTGAATAGAGCGTTTGATGTTGAAACTTAAGTCAATACCAATAGTCACAAACTACGTAATCACAAACATTGGTTGTACTTATGTAAGCCCATGTAAACAAGCAAGTAAAACTTTATAAATGTATGAACTTTAAACTTTATAAAATATAAACTTTATGATGTAACCCAAACTACTATGCACATAATTAGTGATCGTTATTGTGAAGATTATAAAGTAAAGGTAATGTTGATATCATACCCATACGCTTGACCCTAATTGTCACCCTGTGGGTTCCTACACCCAAAGTTTCAGCTACCAATTTCTGAAAGTAGAAAATAGTCACTTTAGTATTTATATTCTCAAAGATCTTATGGGTGAATCGCCAGAGAATGTACAATTTGTCTTCACCAATTGTATCGATCTAACACAACCTTAAGACAAAAATGACTTTCAAAATGCAGTTTAACCTCTAGTCTAGGTTGATCAGATGTTGATCAATGTGTTTGGTAATGTTGAACTGTATTTTGACCTTTATTTTTGTCTGAAATTTGAGTTATTTCAGAGAATTAATGAAGCTGAATAATTGTACATTTTCTGTCGATTTCACCCATGTATAGTGGGTGTGATTAAAGACAAGGGTTTCTAAGTTTAAAAGGTTTTATTTATGAAATTATGGAGGTAAAATCCAGCGAAAAACATTATATGTGGTAAAAAGGTATCTGGGGTGAAAATTTTGAAGCCTTTTTTAAATTGGGATATCCATACTCTATTTATAGCCTGGGAAATCTCACAAGCTACTACATCACTTCCAGGGGGACCTGACTACAGGCGGTGGAGTGGGTGAGTGGAGAAGAGGGGTGGGAGAGGGTGGGGGCATCAAAGAGGGTGAGGGTAGGGAGAGGGTGTAGGAGGGGGAGAGTGAAGAAAAGGGAGTGGGAGGGAGGGAAAGAAGAGGTGGAGGGAAAAGAGGGGAGAGTGGATGTAGGGGAAGGGAGAGGGGGAAGGATGGTAAAGCGAGAAGGGGGAGAATGAAAAAGAGTAGAGGGAGAGGGGGAATTGGAGATGGGTCGGGAGAGAAGAACAGGTATTGGAGACAGAGAAGAGGTGGAGGGAAAAGAGGGAGAAGGGGAAGTGTGGGGAGAGAGGGGGACATTCCGCATCCCTCACCTGGCCCTCACTTGTAGTGTACATTGATGATTTACCAATAATGAACCCCTCACCTGGCCCTCACTTGTAGTGTACATTGATGATTTACTAATAATGAACCCCTCACCTGGCCCTCACTTGTAGTGTACATTGATGATTTACTAATAATGAACCCCTCACCTGGCCCTCACTTGTAGTGTACATTGATGATTTACTAATAATGAACCCCTCACCTGGCCCTCACTTGTAGTGTACATTGATGATTTACTGATAATGAATCTCTCACCTGGCCCTCACTTGTAATGTACATTGATGATTTACTAATAATGAATCTCTCACCTGGGCTCCACTTGGGTTCTGGCAGGAAGAGTAGATCTCCACATCCCGATCCTCGCCACGGGGCACCACCAGACTTGCCTGGGTCTCCAGGTAGAAGTGCTCCTGTCCACCAATGCGCACTTCACCAGAAAGGATGTTATCAGACGCAGCAAGGCCTGCACTGACGTCACCAGATAGGATGGTGCCCTCGTCCTCAAAGAAGGAATTGCACTCAATAGCTTCCTGTGGAGGGAGAAATAGTTATGATTATGTGCAAGGAGCATAGGGCAGGTAAGAAGTTTACAGTGGATTTTTGACATGCCAATTTGATGACCCTTTGTTGACATGCAGCCTGAAACTCCCATATAGGCTCAGCATTGTGGACATTTATTCTCTGTTTCTCCATCATTCTGTGAGTTTTTTTTAAAGAATTCTAAACCCCAGGTATCCATTGTTACAGCCAAAACATTTCAATTATGACCATCTGAATCTTTAAACTTCTAATGGTTCAATATATGGCATGAATATTTATCACCTGCAATGCCAAGTCTATGGGGATTATTTTTCTTCAGTCAACACATTGCTTAAATTGCACAACAAAATTATGTTATTTTAGTCCTGCCGGCATGACACTTATGTTCTCTATTGAGAATGAAATTACTGGCTGAACCAATGTAGAGTTAAATAATTAGGTTTTCATTTGTTTTTCTTTCTACATACAACCTGGCTTATCAGCTTTCCTGTTGGTTTATTATATGAGGTGAACATTTTAACTGAATTAATAATCAATAAATAATCAGTGATACATAATCAATAAACAATCAATGATACATACATCAATAGAAACTATTGGTTCCAACTCCTCATAAGTGACTTTGACCTTGTGAGCGGCCTTCCTAGCCAGAAGTACTGACTCGGCTACAATGGCTCCTATAACCTTACCACTAGACAGCACCTGAAATTTAGGAGTTAATAATCACTATTACAGTAGTTAAAATACTCCTTAACTTCAGATATTCATAGATAGCTTCAATACACAGTCCTGAAGCTTGGTACATGTATTCAAGCTACAAAAAGCACTAAATGAAAACATTATCATAAAGGGCTGTTTTTCTTTATTGTTTTAAGTAGATCTTGGTTTGTACAACCATGGTAATAGTTTCTTACCTTTTCAGATGCAAAGATCTCTCCATCTTGTTTTCCTGTTGAATTCACAGCTGGGACGTCTGTGTGGTCAACGTAAGCCACTACGCCTGGCATACTTAAGGCCTCCGATGTATCCACGTTACGTATGTATGCATGTGCTTTAGTACTAAGCACAAAACCCAAGTACAGCTCATCTGTAATAATATTATTGATTCGCATGAGTGCATAATTGTGATGTGTTCCAGGAAAATGAGTCACAAGTCGCAGAATTGATATTTTCCAAAGTGTTTTAGTTATAAGATATCTTTATTGGAATGTTCTGATTGTTGGTGGGTGAAGCACTTATAGTCATCTGGATCTATGTACCAAATCTCAGGACATTGAATTAAATATATTCTTGCATTTTGAAGGCCTTCGTATGGAGTGTATTTAGTTACTTTATTGGCTATTACCCACCCAGAAACATTGCAAACATTTTTTTAAAAGAATAAAAATATCAAGCTTAAGATATAGGACTATATTAGATGTCCTGGTGTTTACTATCATTTGAATTGGCTTGATGTCCTCTTTTCAAATATCATGGTATCTCAAAATCCATATTTTGCGACTTATGACTATTATTTTCCTAAAACGGATCACATATTATTATTTAGTTTGATTGAAAAATTCCAATCTGATCATTTAACACTGCAGGGTAGTTGTCCAATAATAGTAAACTGTAGTACATCTATTAAGTGCTTACATATCTTACATATTATTTTTATGAATGAAAATAAAGGTTGCAATATTCCTGATGATCAATCACAACTAAAGTAGTTAAATATATTCCTTAGGATTTTATAACAAATATTTTCAATCGGCCTCAATTGTGATCCGTCTTAGGAAAATGAGTCATCGCAAAAAAATAGATTAAAAAAAAGTTTAATAAAAGTTTCCAATATTTCTGGGGGTCAATAAACAGTGAAGTAACTAAATGTAGTCGATATGAGGACCTTCAAAATGAAAGGATATATTACATAGATTGTCCTGAAATTTGATACATCGATTGATATAGCTATCAGCGATCAACCCGCCAAAAATTGGAACATTCCAAAAATGACATCTTGTGAAAAAAACATTTTGAAAAATATCAATTTTGCGACTTGTGACTCATTTTCCTAAAACGGATCACAATTTAGATTGACATCTATATTCTCATGAGAACCAAGAAATGCATTGGTAACCATTTCTTGGCAATTTTAACCTCAGATAATATTATGCATAGTTGTCTTTAATTTACAGTCGTGGAATTTGGTCCGTAAACATGTGATGTGTTTCAGGAAAAAATGTATAATTGGCAGTTGCACATATTTAGTAATTTCAGCTAAAAAATGATTAATGTCTGAGTATATTTGTTATCGCATTGATTTAAAGTATCAGTTCTCTTATATTAAACTGCATTTTGAAGCTCATTTCTGTCTTAAATGTGGGTTATTTGAGAGGATTGCTGAAGGCGAATTGTACATTTTCCGGAAATCTGACCCATTTACCCACCTCTGTATTTAGGCATATCATCCACATAGACTGCCTCGCCTGTAGTGTGTTTTATTCCTGACAGGTGGGGTATAGGTTTGCCGACAGGATGAGGTATTTCATCAGGGTTCATCTCAAATACTTGGGACCCGCTGCTTGGTGTGTTTGTCCCCCCAGAGATGGCGCTCAGGTCTTCACAACTCTTGCCTCCTTCCTGATCCACTTTTGACTTTAAATATTATTATTCAACATTAATTTATTGTTGAATGAAACATATCATGTAGCAAATAAAAATGTTTGCAAATAAAAATGTTTAACAAGAAATCTTGGCTGTGATCAATCCACTAACCAAACCCCAAACTCCCTTATTCTATTATAGGCCTACATCTCAACAAATAAAGACTCCCCCCACCCCCCACCTCACTTCCACAATGGAATTTCACTCTTTTCCCCTGCCCCACTCCACGCGGGAAAGAGCGTTGTCAAGGACTCTGAGGTACAACGCGCGTTACTAACGCTACACAAATGAGAACTATGTTATTACGTCGTGGCCGGTATCAGCATCAATATAGCCTACTTTGCCTGACATCTAGTTTACAGTAGAGTTTCCTTCACATCTTCCTTATTTAAATACAAATGTTGATAAATTAAATTGATGGAGACAGAAAAGCACACTCTTTCAGAATTCAAACATATTGGCAATGTATAAATTTCGAGTAGAAATAGCATTTTTTATTACTTCGCTGGAGCGTAATTTCCCCGCGATATGCCGGCTACGATACAATAATCTACTTTAGCCAAAACCTAGTTTGCATTGGTCTGTCATGATCGATATCTATACCGATAACAGTGATATATAAATATGATTCCCACCAAATGCAAGCTTAGACATTTCTCTTTCCGATGGTGTATAGGGTTAGGCAATTATTTTATATATTAATGCCTCATAATACCATATTAGACAACCCAGTTTGGAGGATCGGATTTTTTTCTGTGGAGTCAATCCCATAATTATTGTCAAGCAGCAGGGCAAAGGCCGAAACTTATTGTTTAATGGTAACAATACAGTTACCCTCATATATTCCTTATTTAAATACCAATGTTGACAGAATTAAATAGGCTATATAGGGGTAAAAAAGCATGCTCTTTCAGAATTTAAACATCTTGATAATGTATTTGGAGTAGAAATAACGCTTTTTGTAATTTCGCGGGAGCATAATTTCCCCGCGATGTGCCTGACACAATGCAGTACGATCAGCTCATCAGAAAATCTGCAATCATCGGCAAGCATTTTTATTTTTATTTATGTAGGCCTAAGTGAAAACTTTCTCTCATATCTACCTCATTTAAACGCTGAACTTGATATAAAAACATATTTAGGGGGAGAAAAGCATGCGCTTTCTGAATTTCAACATCTTGGCAATGTATTTCGACTAGTAATAGCGATTTTTATCAATTTGCGGGAGCATAAAATCACTGGTGTAGGCCTACGCAAGTGTCTTGTAATAATATATGAAAATGAGTCACAAGTTGCCAAAAATCAATGATTACCATATTATAGTTGCCAGTTTATATCATTTTGCTTTATATCCAGATTTAGCCTACTGGTAGGCCTATGCTTCTAAACCTTAACAGGGGGGCAAGAATAACTTTTCTGTTTTAGAGTTGTATGAATATGAATTGTAAAAAGTGTTGAATGTAAATATCATTGTTGGACATGTTGGACATTGTTGGACATGTCATGCGAAAGTCCCATAGCCCCAACATTACCGCAATATAAAATTTCTGTTCTTTTAACGTTAATATAGTTTTAGGGCTTTTAACTCTCATATATCCATCTTTAGAGGCAAACAATTTCAAATATAGCCTCCGTAATCGTTAAACCTTTACAGGGGCAATGTAAAAAGTGATTATGTATCACCCCAATGGTAACTCAATGGAGATTGTTTACTTCCGGTCCACACATCGGTACAACTACACAACTAATTTTCGTTGATTCATGCCCCGCTGCCTTGACACTTACGCACTCTATTGGTTTTTGTATCAATATATAATTATGCTATTTACTCAATTTACTCTATTTTTCGGATTCACCATATAATTGATTAGTATAATTTGATAATGTTTAGATCTCAATAATTTGGCACACATGAAGATATCTGGTCACCGAGTAATGTCTATTTTGTAAGTTAATGACTATGAAAATTTCTTTTTTATTCACTAAAATAAAGAATACATTAGTCCTACTATGAAAAAATAAAAAAATACTTAAGCTGCCTCTACATCAGTCCGGATTGTGCATCACCGACAGTTGGCAATCCTTGCCGATGCTTTTATCGGCCAACTGTTGGGAGTAATGTGGAGGCTTTCCCGACGGCCTCCTGACACTTGTAGCTATTGGCAACTGTCCGCGACAGTCACAGACAATTTACATGTGTGTTACCGATGTGTCGGCGATTGTAATCGCCAATGTAGAGGCATTGCCAATACTCAGGACAGATGGCAATGATACTTGGTTGCATCGCTACCAATGGGAACTTTTGCTATCGGCTAGTATCGCAAGTATTGGGAGACAGAATCAGGACTGGTGTAGACACAGCTTTAGCAAGGTGAAGGACTGAGATGGCTTACCCCTAGCGTAGCGTTGCTGCAGAGTTGTTGTTTGACGCTCAGGTAGAACTTGAAGAAGAAGCTGGAGCAGAGGGCCATCCTGTATGCCTCCATGCCTCCAGGCACGCCCGGAGGAAGGCTCATGTCCTTCTGCAGTAGGCTGCATGCCTCTTCCACCAGCCCCTCCTCCCATCGCCTGACCAAAATATAGATAAAAGGATTATAGCTTATTCATTAATTTGACAATAATGCTTTAACAAAGGATGAAGGTGTGTACAAAACAACTCAGAGCATGGAGTTGTATACAACACAACTCAGAGCATTGAGTTGTATACGCACACAACATATACAACTCTACAATACGTTGTTTCAACAGTACATTTGGTAAGATCTGTATGGTTGTAATAGCTGAGTATTCAAGTTTAATTCAGTGTGGACACATTAACATGTCATATAAGCAGAAGCAAAGTGTCTGAATCTTACTTTCCCTTCAGTGCCGCCATTGTTGTTTTGGCCAGCACTGTAGTGGCAGCCATGCCACCATAGCTGAGAACCACTTCCTCTATGATGTCACTTCCGCTTTCAAATTTGACCTTCATGCCGGCATTGACAATGGCAATGTCATCCTCACGTCTTCGAGATTGTTTGAATCCATAGAAATATTCATTCTGGAACATAACATTCATACCAACTGTTATATTTCCATGTGTCATATATGGGTCAGATTTTTAGAAAATGTACAATTTGCCTTCACCAACCCTCTCAAATAACCGAAATTTCAGACAAACATAAAATTCAAAATTCATTTCAACCTAACCAAACAGATTGCTAAAATCAATAGACTACAATGCTGAACATACTCAAATTTACTTAGTATTGACTAATAGCTACTTTGTTCTTTCTAGATGTGTAGGTTATCAACAGCAGTTTGCATTCTACTGAAGATGTTATCCACAGAAGCGTGCATACCTAGACAGTCCTGCACTATAGAAATAGATTGAAGATGCAATATCAAATTATAATTTGAATCATTAAATCACCTGCGGTTAACACAGGAAACTTCATAGATGATTCATTTTTCCCATTCTCCTCGATCAACATGATATGAGGAGAATGGGGGATTAAAGTGCACCTTAAATGCTATGAATCAAAGGGTATGGCTAATGTTTATATGCATGTGTATACTCTATAGCCAGTTTCAATGGTCAATTGGTTAGGCTGCCAGACTCCAAACTGGACATTGTGAGGTCGAGTCCCAGAGCAGCCAGCATTTTTAAGTTTGTCTCATTTTCTATCTTATTTTTTAATTTCATTAACCCATTCAGGCCATGTATTGCCTTAAGTCACTCCCACGTGTTTGGCCGTGTATTGCCTTAAAGCACTCCCATGCATAGGACGCGTAGTGTGTAATAGCACTCCCATGCGTAGGACACATAGTGCGTAAAAGCACTCCATGGGAAAGGACGCGTAGTGCCAAAAAGCATCATAATAACAACATTATTTAGCGGTGGCGACGTAACAGGCAGTCCTTAAGGTTCATGACGTTATTAGAATGTGCGTCATCCGGAGTAAAGTGGACTCGGTGAAGCGTTGTCCCAATGTGACGTGTATATTTCACTTAGGACGACATCAATTGAATGTTCTTTTTCCCACGCTTGGTCGTCAAGCATAACGCAACGTTGGCGGCGCTGTCCTGAATGAATTAATAACTTCACCTCTGGGACTCGGATTTCTTTTAAGCTCACACATGTAGTTATTAATGTAATTCCCTTTCAATTGGTGAAAGAGTTAGAGAGTCTAAGTTCGAATTAAGGGAGAAAAGTCCGTTGGATGGGGTTTGGTCATATATAAGGTTCTCTGTTATAGAGGTAGGGGGGCGGTCATAAGCTTGTGTTTATTTTTGGCGAAAATGGTTTTCGCACGGCCATGATTCGTCTAGCATATTACCTTGTATATATAGAATAGTTTCATTTGCATATGTAATGAAAGTTTGCAGTCTAGCATGTCAAAGATGAGGTCATTAATGAAAATGAACAGTTGAGGACCTAGAATCGAACCTTGGGGTACACCTGTGTTAAAGGTGATGTTTGAGGATAACATGGTATTTACTAGCTCACATTGTTTCCTGTTCTCAAGATAGGTTTTACACCATTAGAGGAGGGTTCCTTGAATGCCAATATGATGAAGTTTGTTTAGAAGGATATTGTGATTCACTAAGTGAAAGCCTTTTCTAAAGTCTATTAAGGTGACAAAAGTATCATTGTTTGAATCAAGGCTATATTCTGTCAGAGAATTCTATGATTGCTTCAGTGGTTGACATTCCAGCTTTAAAGCCATACTGTTTGTCATTTAGAATGCCATACATTTCAAGATAATTTGCTATTCTTTTGTTAATGATTTTTCCCATTATTTTACTAGGGGTAGGGAGTAGCAAGATAGGGCAGTAGTTGTTAATTTTGCTCGGGTCACCCCCTTTAAAAGGGGAAATAATTTCTGCAGTTTTCCAGTGTGTAAATTCATTGATCAAAGTATAGTATTTTTGTATTTTTCCTTTCATTTTTCTGTATTACATAACTTATTATCAACAAGAATGAGGGTATCCTTTTTGCCTTTGGTAATTATTGACATATCATTGTCTGTTTCAGTATCTTTTCCATTTAATTGAGGCATTAAATCATCATGAGGTACTGAGTGTACTATACATAATGTCTTAATGAATAAAATATTGAAACATAAAAAAGCATAAAAACAGTTTAGATATTCTGTATAGACATTTGGTGTAACAACAAAGACATTTAATATAGACATTCTGTGTAGCAACAAATAACTTTCTGGCCTTTACAGACATTATCTAAAAATTATCCACTCAAGTAGTCAAGGACCATGCTGGAAGACCAGGATTTCTTTTCTGAAACATGGCTCCTATTTGTACAATATATTTAGGTACAAATAAAGAATATTATTGAATTGAATTGAAACAAAAGGAGTGTCTCACCTGTTGTGTATAGGGTATGAGGACACCCTGGAGGAGCTCTCCAGGTGTCAGCTTGGTCCTCCTGTAGCCAGTGAAGAAGCTGTCATCATGCTGGACCCACCTACTCTCCACACCTGCAAAATATAGATCAAATCAGGATTACAAGGATCAGATTTTCATTTTCAGAAAATGTAGAATTTAACTTCGCCAACCTTCTCAAATAACCCAAATTTCAGACGGAAATAAAATTCAAAATATAGGTCACCCTAACCAAACAGATTGCTAGAATCAATGCAATGCCAAATATACTTAAATTTATTGCAGCCTAATTTAGCAGAATTTACCTCATGTGTACAGCTGCCAATTGTACATTTTCTGAAAATCTGACCCACATTTATGATCTGTTACAAGAAAATGAGTCTCATGTCACATGTCAAAATTGATATTTTCCAAAGCGATTTATTCACAAGATCTCTTCATAGATTCTCTTTTTTTTTGATGGGGGGGGGGGGGGGGGGGGAGGGGGTTGAGCAATGTCAATCATTTATGTATGTATCAAATTTCAGGACTATACCAAACCTTAAATATAGAAACACTATTTAGATCATTACCACTTTCAATGATTTACCATCATTGGGGTATCTCAAAATCATTTTTTTTTCCTGACTTTTTGCGACTTATTTTTCTAAAACTTATCACATTTGTAAAGTTTCACAGAAAAATGAGCCAATATCCAATCCAATATCCAAAATCCAATATTCAATACACTGTCACCCCCCAAAAGGAGAACATTCCTACAAAGAGATCTTTTGAAAAACATCAATTTTGCAACTTATCACACATTTTTATCTTGAAATACATATTCCTATTTAATTCTTCATTACAGAAATTGATATGATGACAGTTATGGTGTGATAAGTTATGATGTTACATTTTGTGAAAGAGCACTGTCATGCGTATGAATACAATATGTTCCTACATACCTTTTGATGCTATTTTTAGCTTTGCCCCTGCTGCCATTAGGAGTGGGTTGATGTCAGAGATGGGACTGGCGGTCATGATGTTACCTCCCAGAGCCTGGAAAAATAAGTATATTCTTGGCAATTAGTTAACTTTATTTAGTTATTTTATCATGATCACTGGGCAATATTCATGAACACCAATCCTCTTAGATCTAGTAGATCTATATTTTCAATCAAAGTAAATACAAAAAACCTGAAAGAATGAAATATAATGAGTATGAGAATAAGTGCAATACAACATAGGAATGAGTGAAATAAATCATACTCACTGCAACATTCCTTATTTGAGGACCAGCAAACCATTTCAACATCTCTATTATCGCAGCAAACACCCTTGTCTGGTATTCTGTAATACAAGTTTAGTAAATAATTTCATTAAATTATTTCTTATCTGTTACAGACAAATGAGTCACAAGTCGCAAAATTGCTATTTTTAAAGGTGTTTTATTCACAAGATCTTTTATCAGAATATTTTTATTTTTAGGGTGGTTACCAATTCTCGTAGCATAGACAAGTGTACCAAATTACAAGCCAGTATATATAGAGGGAGTTTGATATTATTAAATATAGCCATACATTTCTCAGGTCATCCTATGGAGTATAATTAGCAGCTTTACTAGTAATGTGTCCATCTAGAAATATTGGAATCTTTCTTTTCAAAGATAAAAATATCAAACTTAAAATATAAAAAGATGCATTAGCTGTCCTGATGTTTACCATCATTATAATCGGCTTGATCTTATCTTTTCAAATAGTACATTTTTTTGTGATTTGTGCATTATTATTCTGTGACATATCACATTTTCAGAGAGAAATTGGTACAAAGGCTTGAAAATACTACTTAGGTAATTAAAGACCAGATAAACTACTATCCTCCTTGTGAAGTTTAGGTCTGCATTGATATGATTATAATCTTTGGACTATCATGCTTTTGAGTGTAGACACCAGTTTTGATATTTGATATTTGTACTATCAGAATCCTTCTGTTTCTGTACATTGTTTATGCTTACTTTGCCTTCGCAATAATGTTTTTGGCAATAACTAACTACTACCGTTAGAATGTTTCTTGTGTATCGACTTTATTTCTATTAGTAACCACTATATTTTGATGTACAACTATACCTGAGGACAGAGTATATTACACAATGCTTAGCTGGAATACAAATATTTAAATACAATTAGGCCAAGAAAAAAATATGTGTGTTTCCGATTTACTACCCCTACCTAGGAAAACCTTTCCCTACCTAAAAATTGTTTGACCATACCCAGTTTCTTTTTACCACATCTTACTTTTTTAAAAAAAATTTGACAAAGAAAGCTTATAAAAGCAGGAAAACTCGTTTTCCTAACCTGGAACTGTCAAAAAGCATATTCACCATGCTTAAAACAACTATTGTTATGAAATAGATATTTTTTTTCAGCTCCTGGGAGGTTGTTTCCTAAAAAACAAAATTAAAAAAAAAAGTTACCACCCGCCTACCTAGATTTCAGCCAGATAAATCGGAAACACACCTATATATTTTTTGGCCTTAAAAACAATGATATGATTAGAATTTTCACCTGGTTGTTCTTCTACAGCTGCCCTCAGTACCGTCTCCAGTCTACCTAGAGTACAGGAGGCCCCCACATAGAGTCCCTCAGAGCTACTGGTAACCTCCAACAACTCCTCTATGTTGGTCACACATACCAGGACAGGGTAATCTGCCTGCTTGAGCTTCATCTCTATTCCTGTAATCAAGTAAAGTAATAACATTTTACTGCACCCTGTCACTTTTGTTGCCTTTCACTTCAAAGTTGTGGTGCAAAGCTGCACTCTCAGATAACGTTGGTCGGAAACCAAAGATGTTTTACTATTTGTTCCAATCTTATTAAAATCCATCTAAAAGTAATTTGATCAAATTTTGTCTGGTCTTCTTGCTAAAAAGTCAATTCTTTTTAAAACATTGCAACTTTATTTTGTCTATTCTGCCGACTTGGCTTCTACAATCTAAGTGTTTACACAACACGGCAACCTTATTTTGACCACTAAAGTATTCTCACAATGACTTTTGCTTTTTGGTTTTCAAATTTTCTATACCTTCTGCCTCACTTGTATGGGAGGCCTTCTATTTTTAAAATTGCATGTATTCAACTTGTCTGACCTTACTGTATAAAAATGACCCGTCAAACCCCCTCTACAATCTACAATTTTGTGATGGTAATGACTGAGAATGCAGCTTTTACCCATTCAGGACACCGCCGTCAATGTTGCGTCATGCTTAACGACCAAGTGCGGGAAAAGGAACATGAATGGATAACGCCCTGAGTGATATATACACGTCACATCACGACAACGCTTCACCGCATCCACTGTTCTTTAGTCCATTTTGGGTCAGATTTCACGTCCACTTATGGTACTACAGACCGCGTTGGTCTAGTGGCGCCACCTGACGTGTTCCATCATGGACTAAAATCAATATACAACTCGGATTGTAGCGTTCGAACGGTCTGTACTCCCATAGACGTCCCAAGGCCGAAGGCCGAGGGACGTCTATGGGAGTACAGACCGTTCTCACGCTAAAATCCTCGTCGTCTATTGCTATAGCAGATGACGCACCTTCTAATAACGTCATGTATATTAAGGATGGTTCATAACGTTGCCACCACTGAATAATGTTGTTATTATAATGCTTTTTGGCAATACACATCCTTTCTCACGGAGTGCTTTATTGCATTACCCATCCCATGCGTGGGAGTGCTTTACCCAATACACGTCCTACGGTATGGAATGCTATAAGGCAATACGTGGGCTGAATGGGTTAAAGTAATTGGTAAAGAATAATCTTGTGTAATAGTTGATTTAGTGAATAACATTCTTGGTATATTTATTAACAAAAAACAATTTGTCATGAAATGTTTAAGAAATACTGTCACACCTACCCACTTCAGTGTTACCATTGATGAGTTTAGCCTTGGGGTGCTTGTGTACAATATCCAGTAGTTCAGCCAGTTGTACAGGTCTGTACCAGGTCACTGAGGCACCCACAAACACCTTCCTCTCCCTGTCATATTCATCAGTTAGCTGTTGGAAGAGTAGCATCAGAAATTTCAATTTATATATAACATTTGAATTTCTTTTTTAACTTGTTTACTTTTTGGTATTTGATACAGTTGAAAGTTCTGTTTCCATATCACATTTAAGGAGAATAAGCTTTATTATACATGGCAACCAGTTTCTTATACAATAGATATTGTGTGTAATTGAACAAAGTTTAGAAACAAATATTATTTGTATGTATTAAGAATTATTATGTGTCAGGGTGTCAGAACATATTCCCCTGTCACCAATCTTCTGAAATTACCATAATTTAAGAGGTTTAACCAAAGAGATTATTTTAATCAATCAACATTTCCTCATGTTTTTTTTCCAGCAGCCATTGCTGATAACATGATTCAGTTTATTATACATGGCAGCCACTTTTTGTATTTATCTAATAATAAGTATCCTTGTTGGGCAAAATAAAACAATAATTATCTTATCAGCAGAAAATGTTAGTCATGCGTACTATCAGATATGTAGAGTCATTTCACTAGTAATTGTCCACCCAAAGATATGGACAATCTTTTTCTTTTTTCAAAAATAAAAAGTTGGGCCTACCTGCAGTTCAGGGGGGAATATGGGTTCTTGTGAAGGGTCATACGGTGCTGTCAATTTCTGGAAATAGACAGATCTATGTAAAACTCTAGGACAAACTTGTTTGTAAGAGGTATTTTCATTTGTATGGTCACTATTCGGACAGCACCACTTATACATATGTATTGTATTCTGCTGGGAACATATTCAATGCAGGAAAATAATGGAAACAAAAAATGAATTTACACTACCTTGAGATCAGCATTCATTGATCCGAGAACTTTGGTTTCTTGAGTAGGGTCTTTAGTCTTGGTTAGGCCCCCATTAATGGCACCATAACCTTTAGACTGGACCCCATTAGGCAGGGCCCCTTTAGGCAGGGCCCCATTAGGCAGGGCCCCTTTAGGCAGGGCTCCGTTAGGCAGGGCCCCATTAGGCAGGGCTCCGTTAGCCATGGCCCCATTAGGCAGGGCCCCTTTAGGCAGGGCCCCATTAGGGAGGGCTCCGTTAGGCAGGGCCCCATTAGGCAGGGCTCCGTTAGCCATGGCCCCATTAGGCAGGGCCCCATTAGCCATGGCCCCATTAGGCAGGGCCCCATTAGGCAGGGCTCCGTTAGCCATGGCCCCATTAGGCAGGCCATTAACCTGAGGTGGAGTAGAGGTGGGTTTATTCCTGCAGCACTGGTCCCCCATGCCACACTGGAACTCCTTGGTGAAGGTTTTCATGCCCTCCATTATAGGCCGGTACCCGGTACACCTGCACAGGTTACCTGTAATAGTACCATGGCGGGCATTAATTCAAATTTGTGATGTGTTCCAGGAAAATGAGTCATAAGTCGCAAAATTCATATTTTTCAAAGTGTTTTTTCCACAAGATCTCTATATTGAAATGTTGATCTTTGGAGGGTTTGCACTTATCGTGATATATATCCATGTAACACGTTTCAGGACATTAAATATATCCCTGCGTTTTGAAGGTCTTCATATGGAGTATATTTAGTTACGTGATTAGTAATTACCAATCCAGAAACATTGCAAATGTTTTGTTGCAAAAATAAAAATATCAAACTTAAAATATGATAACACTTATTGTCTTGCGATCCATTTTCCAAAAACGGATCTCATTTGTTTGATTATATTCAAGTGTATGATTTCACAATTTTAAGGATACATTTTCTCTATCAGGAGTGATAAGAGTATGGATACCAAATGGCACAAAGATCACACACTTGACTAATTGATGTGTTTCAGGAAAATGAGTTGCATGTCCCAAATGGTATTTTTCAAAATGTCTTTATCATAAAAACTTAGTAAGTAAGTAGTATTTAGCTACTTTACTAGTAATTGTCCACCCAAAACTATGGAAAACCTTTTTCTTTTTGCAAAAAAGAAATATCAAATTCAAAATAGAAACACTTTTTAGATGTTCTTTATGTTTACCATGATTAGAATTTGCTTGATGTCATGGTTTCAAATATGATGATATCTGAAAGGTTTTTTTTGACTTGTAACTTATTTTACCAAAACACATTTGAGGGGAGTTAGTTGCATGTGCCACTGCACATGTCTGTACAATGCATCCTGGGATGGATTCTGATGAAATCTGACATACAAATATTTTGCAACATTTTTATCAAAATTTGCAAAAATGTTTTCACTGATATCTTAGCCTGTATAAATGATCTATGTTAACCAAATGCATTATGGGAAAGATCAGGACTAGTGTTATGAAAACATGTATGAACATGGATATTGACATTGAAGCACCGATAAATATCTATTGCTGAACATTTTTTCTATAGATTGTTATTGTTAAGGCCTGTAGTAGAAGAAGCCTATGAGTTACAGATGTTCATGTATGAACTAATGTTAAGGCAATATACTTGTTGTTAATTATTACTGATTATTCTTGAGCAGATTTACGGTATAATAGATCAGAACTAACACTGATACTAACAATGAACAACGAAACAAGGATTCAACAGACATTTTAATTTTAATTTTAATTTTTACTCAATGAACTATAAAGACTACAAAACTATCTGAAACAACAAGGAGATATGGACAATGGACACTTTTAATAGAACTACATAAGTATGTATGTCTATTCAGAATAAAAATCCTATATATATATTAGTCCCATAATTCCATGCGAATCAAGATTCAAAATGGCGGCTATGCAAATCCCCTATTGGAAATGCAACCTATCTTTTTTGTAAATGAAGAATGTGAAGGAGAGCAGAAGGAGAAGAATGTGAAGGAGATTTATTATATTATCTTTTACTAAAATCGCTAATTATGCTTAGCTACCCAGTACTGTGCAAATCTACTTATTCATGGATATTACATCATGGGCCCTAAGGCCAAGAAAAAAAATAGTTGTGTTTCCGATTTACCCCCCCCCACCCCTATCTAGAAAAACCTTCCCCTACCTACAACTTTTTGGACCATACCATACTTGATTTTTTTTACCACATCTTACTTTTTTTCCCTTTTTTTTGGACAAAGAAAGCTTATAAAAGCAGGAAAACGGGTTTTCCTAACCCGGAACTGTCAAAAAGCACATTTCTCATGTATAAAACAACTATTGTTATGAAATAGATATTTTTTTCAGCTCCTGGGAGGTCGTTTCCTAAAAAAAATAATAAAAAAAAAAGTTACCACCCCCCTACCTAGTTTTCAGCCAGATAAATCGGAAACACACCTATATTTTTGGGCCTAATCATTATTTAGACCCTGGAGGAAGATGTGTATGAGGACCTACCTTGAAAGGCTTCATCCACCAGGTGTCTGGAGGGTTGAGGGTTGGATCTAAGCAAGGCGTACATGGACATGACAAACCCAGGAGTACAGAAGCCACACTGAGACCCGTGAGCTGCAAACAACCGCTCCTGAACAGGCCAAACACAAGTGTCAAACTAACATGGTATATATAGGTCAGATTGTCAAAGAATGTACAATTGACCTTCACCATTCCCCTCAAATAACCCGCATTTATGAAGAAAATCACGTTCAAAATATAGTTTAACATAACCAGACAGATTTATTGAATGAATCCAATACTGAATATACTCAGATACACCTAGTATTTATCATTTTTCACCCCAATTTTAATTAATTTGATAGATCTGTAGAACTGTAGATTGCGCATTTTCTGAAAACCTGACCCAGTGTGAAACTGAATATGGTAAAGAAAATTGTGTGACTTTTTGGATTTTATAAATTTTTTAAATAATTATTAGGTTAAAAATAATGGGATTTGGTGGAAATTCGATAATTCTAGTTCAAAAACACTAATTTCAGTAGAAATACTGAAGACTTTCATCATCTCAAGTTTCTTACCTACTTTCAATGGAATTATGGTGTATTTTAGCCTTCTACATTTCTACATTTGTTTGCCTTCTACATTTAAATTCTTTATAAAATATGCATAGCTTTTATGCGTTGCCAGGCTATTCAGATATTACTGCTTAATCAAATTTAATATGATAATATGATACAATAAATATAATGATATGATAATATGATACAATAAATATAATAAACAAATGCAATTACCTGCCCTCACCACACTGTTGAGTGCTGCCACCTACCTGTATCGGGTGTAACCTAGTCTTTGAGCTGCCGATGCCCTCCACCGTTGTGATGGCCAAGCCATGCATGGCACACAGTGGGGCCAGGCAAGCATTCACAGCATAGTGGCTGCAAACTGGTCAAGGTCTATTTTAATAAAAACAATTTTTTTGGGGGTAAACGTTCATATACCTAATCACAAGCCTGACCTTAACTAGTTCTACCTTTAAAATAATTAAGGATTGTTACCAAATTGTAAGAGTTACTTCAATCATTTAACACCATTTCAATGATTCTGATAAAACAATGAACAATCGTTGCTGAGGAAATGACATCATACATAGCAACAAAAGTGCACGTTTTTATACCTATGAGGGCTTCGGGCTTCAGAAGGTTTAATCATAACATAACCTTGATGAAGTCCAATTGTTAAGCCGAAACATTGGTAACCACCCAAATAAAAAAACCCACTACAATCCAACTTCTGTACTCGTCCTGGATCAATCACTCAACTTCGGATATTTGATATATTGGATATTCGGATATAAGATACTGTTTTGTACACTTCTAACATGTCAAGGCAAAGAGCAAATGATGATCTGAAGAATGGTAGCCTATAAGTATGGCTTTGTATTGTCTTTTAGATTGGGCAGTAAATTCTTGCAAAAATAATAAATGTTCAATAGTAAAGATAGAATTAGATAATAGCTCATGGTATTAATTCTTAGAAAGAGGATGAGGTATATTGTGAAGGTGACTGTAATGTAATTATTTTTAAATCTCATAGTATCAACATTGGAAATGCAGCACAAACTGTGGAATATTTGCCAACAAAATGAGTTAAAAATGAAAACGGAAAATATGTGTTCTGGTTTACATAATTATGTGATCCGTCATAAAGTCATAAAAAATAGATTTTGAGATATCACCATGTTTGAAAAGAGGAGATCTACCTGATTCCAATTATACTAAACACTAGGAGACCTAATAAGTATTTGTATATTTTAAGTTTGATAATTTTATTTTTGAAAAAAATAAGTTGTCAATGTTACTGGATGGGTAATTATCAGTAAAGTAACTGAATATACACCATATAAAGGCCTTCAAAACATAAGGATATATTCAATAGAATGTCCTGAAATTTGCTACATGGATTCATATGACTATAACTACTAGACCCCCTAATGATTAGAACATTTTAAGTAAAGACATCTTATGAATAAATCACTTTGAAAAATCTCAATTCTGCAACTTTTGACTCATTTTCCTAAGACGGATCACAACTGTGCCATGGCAACCCATGATGTAAAGGATACATGATTTGTTTGCTGGACCTGTCCACTCTGGACACCATGATGGTGCAGGCACCACATCCCCCTTCTCCACATCCCTGCTTGGTTCCTGTCAGCACCACTAGGTTAAGTTAAGGACAACAATAGGCTGGTTCAGTGAGTCTAACCTAGGTAAACTTAACATATCCATATCCCATCACTCATATACAAACATACATTAAAAGGAAGAGGTTCAGCGAAACATGGCGGGAAATAAATAACGTAACAAATCAAGCAAAATGTTTCCTCTCACAATTTATTTTGTATGCATAAAAATGCAATGTAATTAATAGAGAAAGATACTGATACAGTTACATAATTGATAGGTTTGCTTGAGGAATATCCCTAATATCTGAAATCTGTATTTACATTAAGAGATTGTTTTTAATGAAATGCTTTAAAAGCTATGAAAAGATTTTCTACATGATATTAATAAACACATTCCAATGACAACGCCAATCATTTATTAAATGATGTGTAATTAAAATTGACGAGTAAATGCATGTTTTAGATAGTCTGCAAATATATTTCAACATGAAATATCATGTGTTATTGAACAATGAGTTATAAGCCACAAGAATGAACTTTATATTATGATTCCCCATAGTAAATTAGTTAAATATACACCTTGGGATACAATGCACAATTTTGGCATTTGGTTCCTGTATTTATGCTACAATCACCGCTTTGTACCCCAAAAAGGAAAACATTCCAACAAAGAGATCTTGTAAATAAATCACTTTGAAAGGTATCATTTATTTGATTTATTAGATTAATCACATGAATAAATTAATCTATCCTTGTCATTTTATTCCTAAGTCACTTAGTTATCTAATTTGTTCTACTAGTTTTTTCTCTCCAAATTCTGGTAACAGCCGGAAGAAATGAAACCTCGTTGTATCATAGTGGTATGTTGACCTATTTGTCTTTTTTACTTACACAGTACTCAACTATACTTACTTTGTACTTTTCAAGATGACAAATAAAAATCTTATCTTATCTTATCAACTTTGAGACATATTAGGAAAGGATACAGTTATTCCTGAGGTAGCTAAGGAGCGTGTGTTCAGGGTCAGGCTTGTCTTCCACAATCTGTAAACAATCAACAAAGGGTAAGATACAGGGACATTAAAAAAGATACACAAACAACTGGAATTTAAGAAAAAAAGCTGCTATAAGGTTGACTACTACTGTGTAACATTTTTGGGAGCCTTACATATATGACAACCTGTATGTAGGCCTATAGACGACATCCTATGAACAGAACATCGGAAATTGCCAATATGTTGAAGAAATGCGGGCCATTCTTCGCAATAATTCAGGGTCAGTAGTTGGGCGAGAAATTAATCAATGCAACACACAGAGATGTATGCTTCAAATCACTTTAACTTCACAAATTAGACAATTTATGCTTGTCAATTTTACAATGTTATACATCAAGCGGAAGACAAAAGGAATTTTGACTGGTTATTCCTAAAACCAATCAAAATTATATTTTGAGTAACGCCTGATTTTCAACAATAAGCTATTTATCCATTTTACAGAAAAAATATATAATAATAGATAATAATAATATGAATCAATTCAGGAATTTAGTTCTGTGCTTAATAATGATATTATTTTGGGGACAATATCATCATATTTGACGAGATGGGACAAATTAAATTCCAAAACTTATGAAGTTCTAACAATATTCTTTAGATTCTATTATGTTTGATATATTTAAGCATGAAAAATGTATGCAATATTACTGGTTGGGCAATTACCAGTAAAGTAATTAAATGTACTCTAAAGGATGACCTTCAAAACACAATGATATACTTAATACTGTCTTGAAATGTGGTATATACATTTACCCGACGGGCACTGAGTGCAATTGAGTGGGATAGCAATGCGATCATTTTGTGATTGACTGCAAACTAGTGAAGTGTGATTTTTATGGCTTTGAATCACAGTGAAATGGACATTCCATTAGCAACCATTATGTGAAATCCATTGCGTCTAATTCCTCCTATGTTTTTGGTGGTATCACACTTGTGTTGGATCAAGTTCTCATTCATATTCATTTATGTTTGTATTAAACATGTGTTACTCAACCAATTTTATCTGCAAATACATGTTTTCTTCAAAAGTCCATGATAGGCCTATGGGTGTGATATATGCGCATTCAAAATCGCGCCTAAATACTCATTATACAGCAGCCACAACATGACATACCTGGCACTGCTCACTCACCTAGCATTCACACTTACTGTCGCACATCTGACACTGGATTCTCTGACACTCATACTCAGTCTCTGACACTGAGTCATAGAAACCCCTACACACAACTAAACAATGTAATGGTACCTCCATATTAGCTAAATCATTATTCAGAGGTGACAATCCTCCCGACTTGGCGGGAGATCTCCAGATTTTTCAGACAAATTGCTAATTCCTCCCGACCTCCCGACTTGATATCTACACCTCCTGCCAAAAGGCCCAACTTATGAAATCACACATATATATACATGCCCTAACTATACAAATCCGAATAGAGAAACTTCCCTGCTTACAGATTTATCCTAACATTGGGGAAATTTCTCAACTCACATTGACCTGTGTCTGAGAATTATTTAAGTTGTATTTAAAGTAATAAATTAATATTGGTTGCCTTCTTCTGATATGTCATCGAACTATTTCATTACCTATTTACATGCCCTCTCACACTCTCACCCTCTGTTAGAAACTGAGAATCTCTGAACATTTCAAGGCCATTTAAAAGATTCCAGACCAGGAATCACGGACATGTGATGATTTTTCAGGCCCTTCGATGCCTAGTCTATACTACACCTATGGCATTCATACCTCCCGCCCAAACATTCTCTAAATCAGGAGATTTCCCGACTTCCACTGCCCCCTATTTGGCACCTCTGATTATTACTTCTCAACTTCTCCCACGGATTTAATTCACCCTTTTATAATTGCTTAAAAATTATTTATTATTTCATGACTAAATATGCGTAACAGTTACGCGCGGCGCTAACGCACGCCTGCTACTAGTGAGACCAAAATGATACATATGGTTAAATTCCTTATTTCCTCAGCTTTCTGTAGATATAAAGTTTGTGCATGTTAAATAATATTTAATATGATAGAGCAGTTACCAAAGATAATAATTTATTTCTGACACCAAGTCAAAGAAATTTGTAAATTGAAAATAATTCTTTCATATATGTTCGAAATATGGGGAATAGCCCATTACCCTTAGCCCTTACCATTATGCCACTTGTCCTCACCAGGTGGTACAGTTTTCACCAGGTGGCGCAACTGGCTAACTGGGGTGCATTTACAATTTCTTTTACAATAAAAGTGACGTTAACACACTTATGTGGCATTTATAGCACTATAGATATTCCACATATTGTACATAGGAATGGTATAAGTGATTTACTTCTAAAGTTTATGTTTGTTATATACCTGTTTGATATTGAAAAGTGCTGTGATCAAGGCACCCTAATGACTATATATATAGATTGCCCCTAGTGGCTTGGGGGAGGCAGAGGAACCAAATAACTGAAACACATCATATGAAAGGCTGCTATGCTTCAGGCTCACCAAGAAGATGGTAGAATTGATGAAAATAAAATGATGCATATGAAGAGAGGGTAACAGAGGGAATAATGATACCTTTTAATGTGAACAAATATATTGCTGCTGTCAGGGCAGGAAAATTAAAGTTGTTATGAAGAGTCTCCTTTATTTTAGATGCTATTATTCTAAGGAATCGGTAGTATATAAATATCATGCTCAAAATGCCATAAGATTTGCTAATGATTGCGATGCTATTGCGTCATACCCTTAGCGTGACCATCTCGGGATCATTGCGCAATAATTATTGCGTGAAAAGCGTCCACGCTCATCACAGAATTATGGCGAGATGATTGCGCATTAAAAATCGCGCAAAATCGCGTTCATTTGCCCGTCGGGTATATGCCCCAGAGCGCCATAAATAAATCTCCCCCTATGAACTAGTGTCTAGATTTGGAGCAACCACATTGTACTATTCCATCATCAATAAAAGGATTTTTGAATTTGAAAAAAAACGGTGACAAAAAAACCATGAATCCACTCAGGTTCTCCTTCATGGGAAGAAGTTAGGATGGGAAATGTGTCAGCATCACCTGTGCATTCCACTTGTGACGGTGACACTGACAATTATGCACACTGGCATGTGTTGTTAGGACATAAAGGGAACCTTTTCCCTAATAATCTTGCCTCTAGATACTTTTAAATCAGAATTCATATTTACCTTCATAAACAACTATTACAAGTATTCAAGTCCAATCCCTCAGATATCCTCAAAGCATATTTGAGTGTCATTCATGTACCAATATGTAATTTGTTTTAGGAAAATGAGTCATAAGTCGCAAAATATGGATTTTGAGATATCACCATATTTGAAAAGAGGAGATCAAGGTGACTCCAATGATAGTAAACACTAGGACACCTACCCTATGGGCACTGAGTGCAATGGAGTGCAATGGAGTGCAATGGCGACTGCAATACGAGTGCAATGGAGTGCAATGGAGTGCAATGCAATGCCAGTGCAATAGAATTACACTCCTATTGCAGTCAAGTCTCTAGTTGAGTGCAATAGGAGTGTAATTCTATTGCACTGGCATTGCAGTATCTTATTCCTTTGCTATATTACATTCTACAACAATCATCAAGTTACATTTATTATTTAGATAACTGAAGAATCTTTTCCCATTAAATTATTGCCGATTTTTTTTATACAAGAATTCCGACTGCAATGCCAGTGTATTTCTATTGCGCTACCATTGCGCAATGGCCATTGCATATCTATTGCAGTAATGTAGTGACCATTTTGGGTCTAAATCATTGGAAGTTGCAATATTTTTTATGCGGCAATGTTACCCATGCATGCCGGTACCACAGTAAAACATATTGCACCAGAACAGTGACACCTATATTACCGCACTGAGCGTGCCTCAGAACCTGATTCAGAACAACGTCAGTAGACTAATCAGACTAATCAGATGTTAGGCCCGGGTTAGGCATACTCTTTCTTTCCGGTGTAACACTTAGAAAATCAAGCCCGAACCCAGTGTCTCTTATAATAGGCTAATTAAAATGTGGGAATGATAAGAATTTGTAGATATGTTGCATAATATTTGAAGGTATAGAAAAGATAGGCCCTAATATCTTCCAAATCCCAATGATTTATCTTTCTGTAATATACATTTTGAAAGTAAACATTAATGAAATATGACAGTCATGTTGCAACAACCCAATCATACTTTCACTGAAAGTTCAATAATCAAACATAACTTTAGACTTAGGCTAGGCGTTAGCAGCTCCCAGTCTAGGCGGCACCAGGCAACTGATTCATGGAGAAATAATCTTAAAGTGAAAGCTTCAGGCTTTCTCTACACCTGTTCATTTTACTTTAATAATAAATATTGAATTTACTTCTCATCTAAATAATATAAACATGTGCTAGGGGGTGTAATAATTAAAAAAACATGATTTATCATATATCTCTCAAATGAAGCTATTAAAAGAAATAAGCCTAGACAATAAAATTATTGTAGTTAAATGTCAGTCAAATAGGCTACATTATCCAAGGTAAGGAATACCTATTCGGTAACTGTGATTTGTTTGGGCCTAGGCTATTTTAGGTTGGGATTCCTGATCTAAAAGGGCCTACGGGACAAAGAAAAGATAGGGACCTTCAATACAAAGATAAATGTTAAGAGTAACACCGGTTAAACTAAATTGCGTCACAAACTTACGTCTTTTGAAATGAGGAAGGTGCATTGTTCTATGACGACTGTAATCATACCATTTTTGGTCTAAATCATTGTTTTTTTGTGATTTTTTGATGCAGCGATATGACCCAGTGCAAACTTTCGCTGAGTCCGCTGTTTTGGAAATGGTCGAAGAATTTATATCTAAATATTCTAGACTTAATAAAAGTCAAAATGTGATAAGATAATGCCTTCAAAACCCCAAATTGTCAAAGCTCAATGTACGCACAGACATACATGTGTGCACCAACAATCCCTCCTATGTCAACAATGATAATAAAACTTAATGTTTGCACACAGTAAAATCACCAACACTTTAGAATCGCACACATGAGAGATCGTGAAAATAACTACTTTTGCAATATAGATCAAATAGAAATAAGTTTGTTTTTGCTCACAATCAGTGCCCATAATTATGCATGTAGAATCGACTGAAACTGGAATAAGCCTGTGTAGATATGTATATCTGATCAAAGAAAATGACTGATGTATATCTGATCAAAGAATTATATATTAACAAAGTTAATACTTGACAGGTAAATGGACGAGATTCTACGCAAATCTTTGATAATCGTTGAGGCTGACAATGAAATATATTTAGTTCATATAATGAGTATTTAGACACGATTTTGAATGTGCATTATATGCACGATTGAGATCACGCATGACAGTACCCAAGTCACACGGGAACTGCCGCCTATTGCCAGGGGCATATATATATATGACGATGTACGGCCACCATAACCCAGTCGCTATTCTTACCTTGCCGCCCCTCCCTCCTTGCCGCCCCTCCCTCCTTGCCGCCCCTCCCTCCGGCCTACTACTGCCTATACTGCCGCCTAGGCCATTGTATTATTATATTGACCGCCTCCCCCCCCCCCCCCCCCCTGCCGCCTACAGTGGCCGTACTCTCCTCAAATGGGACCAATAATAATGTTAATGTTTGGTGCGATCACCATATACCTTTTTGATGACACCCGCACACTAACTCCACCCTCAGACCCGTCATTCCCAACACTAGGCCCTATACATCAACATCTGTTTATTACCCCCGCCCTCAGCGTCATAATTTCCCCGTAGTTCTGTTAATGACAGAAGGATATTTAACTGTCCTGAGTGCACATCACAACAGTGCCAGTAGGCCTAGACATTATAATAAGTTATCATTTTGAAATACAGTCCTAACTCCCGCCCTGTTTTCCATAGGCCTAAATGTATCTTAGAATTCTTATTCTTACAGTCAGGGGAGATGTCTGCTCAACTTATGACGAATGCGTTCAATCTGAATATAAAAAATATCACAGAACCCCCTGAATGTCGGGAAGACAGCCCTGCTTTCCGATTTAAAATCGGATGATTAGTTTCGTCGTAATAAATTATTTCCGTCGGCCGCATCAAGTCGTTCGAATCAATATAAATACTATAAGAATAAGGGCTTTTCTAGATTCATTTAATGGACTATAACACTCCTATTTAGTTATATTGCCGTTTCAAACTGACATGTGCTTATTCTTAATTTGGGCCCAGACTGTGCCCAGGTAGCATTCACACCTTTTAGGATGTGGCCAATGGTAGGTGCAACTACAAAGCTATAAGCTTTAACAGAGGGGCATAGGTGGGACATGCTCGTGTAGGCTATTCATGTTTAATGGTAGCAATATTTTCGATGCTTATATAATCTCATGAAATGATGTGTAGGCCTTCTAGCCTGTTTATAGACCAATGTAAAATTACAGTGGTCTATAAATGCCTGCTAGGCCAGGCAGAATATTAAAGCTGAACAGACTGGATTCGACTAACTATGATGGAAAAACTCAAAAATATTGCTCTCTACTAGGTAGGCCTAGCTCATAACCCCCTCAAAATTCACAAAATTTCTTTGTTCGAATGTTCCTATTTTTGGAAGGTTTATTGCCGTCAGTCATATAGATACGTGTACCAAATCTCAAGACATTGCATTGAGCATAGGCCTATCCTTGTGTTTTGAAGGTTATCGTATACATTAACGTTAGATGATACTGAAATTTTGCATTTTTTTCTATAAAATCAGCTTGTACCTTAGATTAATGCTTTTCCTCTGTCAGTGTTAAAGCAATGCGTATCCTGACATTTTAACCTGTTACTTGATATGCCAGGCAAAATGATTGAAGCAGAATTATTTCTTATAGACCAACCTATGTAATTAAGGCCATGATAGGATATCCACACAATTGAAATAATTCCATTATTTTATAATAAACCCTGGAGGGCCATTGCCTATCATGACATCCTTAAAAAATCGGTAGGTAGCCTTATATAGGCCTATATATTTCTGTCCGGCCTTCAAGTCCCGACCACTAGCCTACCAGACCTATGATATTACAAGGAGGATAGTTTTATATAGGTAATTACAAGAATACATTGATGTGAGGGAATTAAAAAAATGCTCGTGAATTGTAGAATTAATATTTAATCTCAGAAAAGCAAGCACTAGATCTATATTTTTCGAAATAGCAAAGACACCATTTGCAAGACTTTTCTGAGAATGGCCCATATCTGAAGGCATTAATTAATCGTAACATTAGACGGCAACACATGGCCTTCACACACCAAAAAAAAAGATAGGGACCTTCAATACAAAGTCAAATGTTAAGAGTGACACCAGACACCATGAACTAAATTGAACTTGCGTCGTCGGCCTACATGAATTATATCACAACGTAGGCTACATAGCGCCATGTACAATGACTCATCATACCGCAGCGCCACCTAGTGATTTGTAGGCTACTGAAACCAAGTTACGTCATGTGACCTGTGACCTCTATCAGCTGGCGTGCAAGGAATTTTACGTGGTGGCTACGCAAGGCAATAGGTAAGACTCTTTCCGTGTGAAAACACATTGACTATTACCCCTACAGACCAAATTATACATAGTCATTTACCCGTAATGCATAAGAGTACTTTCATATGTGATATGCTTAAGTCTTAGGCCTATATGCCGGGCTTATATGCTACATTTCAAGAAAACTCCCGGCATTTTGATTATAAACAAATAAAAAATGGCCGCCAATCGCCGTTTTTCACGTCTTGATTTCTTGTTTCCATTATTCCATTAATAAGGTAATAAGGTATTATAAGTTGTTATATATATTATAGGGAGGCAGCAGATGACACGACCAAGGTGTTTCATTAATTGGGGAGAGGTGGGGAGAGCAGATGCCAACTTTTATTTAAAAGGCAGGTTCGCTGACTATGTCTCCCCTGGCCCTTCCTCACATGTTCCTCAGACATTAGCCTATGTAATGGCCTCGCACTCCCGCTCCGGGGTGCAGGAGGATACGGGGGACGGAAACTCTGTCTACTCAGACATGTATGTCAGGTTATTCACCACCACGACTGCATGGCTGCGCTCCTCTGCTCCTCTGCTAGATTTAGTTTGAACTCCATTTGAAATCCATCTTTCAAATGAAGGGTTCTTTTAGAATATCAAATGTTGTTAATTAAGGCCTGAGGATTTAGGCCTATTAGATTTTTACTTTTTTATTAGTTTTGCCGATATTATGGGCGATACTGGAAGCTAACTTCGTAAGGAGAATGTCCGCCAAGTGAAGTAGTTTATATGTTATAACTATTATTTTATTGAAAATACTAAAATACCCTTTAGTTCATTTCGTGAGATATTTTTTGATAATTTTTATTTGCAATAACAATATGAAAAATGAACCCCATAGGGTCGGGAATTTAAACAAATATCTTGCCCTAGGGGGTCGGGGTTTTCATCATATTTCCCAAAATGCTCAGGACATCCCTGGGGATTGGGGGTCGGGGGTCGTTGTTGCAATTGACAAGTGCATAATGAAGTTGAATATGGATGCTCTAGCATAGAATAGAGACGGGATTGCAAATTTCAAATGGATCTCATCCAAACAGTATCTGTTTATTTACCTTGCCTTGAGCTGAATATTGTATTCTGAAACTTTCGATTAGAATATAGGCCTACTGCCATTAACCTAGTTGTTACAATTTCTTGTAACATAGACTCATTATATTTTGGAAGTTTTTTATATTCCAATGATCATTATTTAATGATTGTTGTACACATCTTGTATGTATATATGGACGTAATATTTTTTTGTAATGATATACTTGGATGTTTAAAAATAATTAATCAAACGAGCTAAATCAGACAACATCAGCAGTTGGATAAGATACTTGATTGGATTAATTTATATGCAGGAATTTCAAAAGCAGCTTTTGAAACAGAGGGTTGGTAATATTACTAAAGCAGGGATCATAGTAAGTGCTTTGTACTCGTAAATAACGAGTGCGTTTTGTTGTGGACGAGTACAATTGATGGTGCACTAGTTTCCTAGATTACAATCATAAATAACTTTTCAAATTCTCCCCCACCCACACCTAGCCGGCGATCAGAGCCATTATAGTCAGCAAAAATAGCCATCTGCCAGCACCTAATGACATCCCTGTATTACCTTATATACAACACAAATAATTCTCAGACGCTAATATGAGAACAGAGAGTTACTTTAACGTGGCTAAGATAGTTAAAACATAGGTTTGGGAGTAGTCAAGAATCGACTTGAAAATTCCCCCAACAACTAAATCAAACCTTCTTAGTCCTATTACACTCTTATTTTTCTTTTGGCTTTCCCATTTACTGTGAAAATACAATCCTCTTGAAACTGTTGCCTGCTCCTCTCTGCACCGCCTCCATGACAGTTTGAATTCATAGAACTGGGTCACATTGTGGTTTAGGAGAACTGTCAATCTAGCTCAAATCACAAAATGGCCAGTGTCATTCCTATTTTTTTGCTCTAACTTAGTTCTCTCCCTTCCTGATTCACTTTTAGATTAAATGTATTATTTGGACTTCCTTTGTAACTTTGAAAAATGCATTACAAAACAGTGTCCCTTTCCCAGTCATGTTGTGGTTACACTGGCCACACTGAGTCACCTCGGCGCTGACTGGAGGAATCTCTCATGTGACCTACTGCGCATGACAACCCCACTAACCACAACGGCCGCTCACCCGAATTTGCGACGGTCGCGATAAATAAATTCACTCTCTTTATGGTAAAATATCTGTCAAAGTATGAAATATATTAATTCCGCATTTCCACAGATTTGTTAGGTAGGTTCAGACACACAACATACTAGAATATTGGAAAGAAATTCCGTTACTCATGATTCTATTCCTGAACAGTGAGAAGAGTCACTTTAACCGTTCAAAGTAAAATCTAAAATTGAAAATAAAATATTTAATGACATCAGGCATTAAGAAAAATATTTGGATGCGTTTAAAATGAATCCTTGAATGTAATGGTGAGTAGGCCTAACTAATGCTGTATTCAAGAAAAGTTCAGAACCAAAAACCCTTCAGTTAAACAAATAATTTCTGGCACAGTACATAGACACTCTTTTGGGTGATTTTAAAATTATTTTGTACTTTCCTCATGCTCGATGCTATAAAGTCTGTCAATATTAATCTGGGCTCCAAAGACCTTTTTGTCGAGTGGGTTGATTGTTATCTATTTATCCAGTGGTTTGCTCTAAACATTGCTATGATTAAAAACACTTCGTGAGAATCTGTCATATACATATTTCTAGTATAGTACAAAGGATCAATGTGTTTAAAAATCAAATGTACGGTAATGCACTTGTCATTTGCATCCCCCCTTCCAAGCCCCACCCCCCAAGGTAAGGGAGAATGGTAAGGGGATGTCTAAGAAAATATGCCCCCACCCAAGCGGGGATTTCCCTTAGTTTACCGAAGTATCAAGGACATTCCCCTGGGTTGGGGAATGTCTGTCAAGGTTTATATTTTCCAGTTTATATTTATCCAGTGGTTTGCTCTAAACATTGCTATGATTAAAAACACTTAATCCATGCATTTATGATTATAAGACCATAATCAATATGTATATTTTGATCATTTTTATTGCAGTTGGAAACCTATCCCAAATGGCAGGATCTTGCAATTGTTACCAGTATGATCGTGGAAAGCTATCCAAAGTTAACTGATGGAGATATGGACCAGATCTTTAGTAGCAGATATGGCAGCCTCCTGACCCAACTAGTAACTCACTATAAAAAACACTATAGACTACAGAACACAGCCAACAGAGTCCTGGGTAACACTGCCAGGGGACCTTCTACTGAGAAGTTGCGTTTGAAAGACAGGTATGACTATGTCATTTCATAAATATTTTCATTATATTTCGGGTTTAGAACCACAGCCTAACCTTTGTTCGACTCGATGGGACAGTCAAAACAATTAACATCACAACGGAAACATGATATTATATTGTGGTAGATGAGATAACTGTTAGCATCAAGTTTTAATGGAGATGGACTCAGTAAACATCTAGCATATAGGTGATTATACTACTAGGCTACTAACATATAGGATACTATCTTACAAGAAGTGAACTTAGTGCTTTAGGGTGACATGATTTGAGATGAAATCTTGAACATCCATGATCCAAATGTGGAGGATTTTTGTTTTAATTTTCGGTCTCATTTATGGACCAATCCAGTGAATATTTGTATGTTAGTTAGACGTTATATTCAAGGGTTCCAATAAGGGTTGTTTTTTTTTAAAAAAAATTATGGATTATTAATATTTATTCAATCAAAAATAATTGTGGCATTTACAGGGCAACCAGAAATTATGGTGGGCAACCTGATTCCGTAATTAGCTTCCCTAGTGGAGCTACCTGTTTTTTCTCCTTATTTCGACCACTGTTAACCAATATATAATTCCCTTCATTTGCAAATGAAGTTACACATCAAAAGTAATATACATATGATGCAAGATCTGTAATATATCAATAATACGATGTAAATACAGTATATGTGTAACAATTAGTGAAGAAATATTCAATTTGATTAACATTTTTCCTGTTTCATCATATCACAGAGGCAGTCAAGACCACCAGGCCAAATGTAAAGAAGGACGTTGATTCAGTGATACACATCATTATTTGCCACAACCTGCAGGTTGCTGGATCCAAGTAAAACTACCGAGCCAAGCAGGCCAGGAATGCCAGTAGCACCAACAGTTCGCAGTTGACTATGATCCTGATCCCACCCCTAGAATGTTTCACTTTAATAAGGATGATCTGGGTTGTGCTTTTCAATCTATAATATTAGTGCTAAATGCAAATGGAACTGTATAATATAGTTGATTGTCGAGTGAAATAATATAATGAAGAAGGGAGATTTTGGAAGCTACAGGGAATCGCCCTTAATTCAGGCTGTTCCTTCAATTTACTTTGAATATAATGTAGGTCTGAATCATTTCGGGCCAAATCACAATAATATGCATGTCGCCTAACATGGCATGACATGACAGGGACATGAGCTGAGATTTTATTCCAAGATGGCCCCCTAACAGAAATCACAATTTTCAGGGTTTTGTTGTGCTGAGTTACAGCCAAACCTCAATATATTGAACAGATTTTGGCATGCATAGTTAGTCTAAAGCATATTCCCGATCATATAGACTAAAGCTTTAATCAAAACTTCCAAAATTAATGACATAAACAACGTCATAGGTTTGCCCATACAAACTCACCGAATTTCGTCGGAAATTTGTCAGCCTTTACGAGCAAAGTTGGGGGTGTGGGGGGCTAATATGTATGATTTCCTAAGAGGACGCTCCTTATCTCTAGATACACTTAAAGATTTGTCAACTGTACATCTCCAGAAAATCAAATTCATATGTATATTGTATGTGGTTGATTCCAGGAATTTAATTGCAATTTTGATTTTTTTAACGTTTTTTGTCTATGTCATATCTTTGTCAATTCCAATCTACAAATGGTATGTATGTATTCCTAAAATCATGCTCCTTCTTCCTAAAGAACGAATAATATTTCTACTGATTTTCTTAATCATTGCTAGTACACTATTGTAATCTATACTTGATGAGGCTGTAATAATCCACCTTTTGGTGAAATAATATTATTGTACCTGAATGAAGTGAATATCCATGCTTATACCTCGGCGACTATTTGATTTTTTTTTTAAAAAGTTCAAAAACATTAAATATCTTGACATGTCTATGTGACCTTCCTAAAGTTGTATGCTTATACAACTATTCTATCTATTAATAGAAATATGAGGCTTGGACTTGGATATTTTGTTTCCACATGTTAATAGGGCCCTTGTCGACGTTTCTTGAGAAATGCCCTTATGTAACATCACATGTATAACGATTGCGCATAAAATATCAATAGACAAAGCAATGATAAGTGTAATAAGTTATGTCATGATCTGAGATTTGATACTTTATGTGGAGTTCTGGTATGTCATTGTGATTGAATTTGTATGTGTATTTGTTTATGATATAAATCCATGTCTGTAATATGATATGAAGGGTATTAGAACTGTCAAGAACTAGTATTGGATCTTTGGTAATTAGATTTGTACGTACTAATGAAGTGAGTGAATTTAATGTTATCTTTAATAGTTCTCAAATGAAAGGATAGGTATTGTAGTAAGGCAATTCACTAAAACATTGATGAGATTGACATCCGGTGTTCTGTTCTATTCTTCATTAAATGTAAAATGGCCGAATTTCTCTCTCTTTTCTCTGTCTCTCTCTCCCTACTTTTCTATCTCTTATTTCCTGGGTATGATCATAAACTGCCTCCCTCTCAGCTCTCCCGCCCTTGATATAACACTTCAAAGTGTTGATAAGGGCGTAAAGCAACCAATCTCACTCACTCACTTCTCTTTATGTAGAAGAATTTCCGTCCATAAGGTTTATTTCATTTCAAACTGCCTTTAGGTAGAGCCCAAGTGAAACACCCAAAATCAGTGGTGCACCCTTTGCCCTGCCCCCATTGCCTCTGTGAATGCCCCTCTCCTACATATGTAGTGTACCACTAGGGACACTAGGCACCAGCAAAGTTCATTTCATGTGATCCATCGACTTTTTGTTCTTTTTTTAAGTATATAAACCTTTAAAAAGGTTGATCGTTACTGGACTGACTGAATAACATGTCCATCAACCCCAGAGTAGACCCAAACCTTGCATTGGAATATACGGTAGAGCTATGTATGTGTGGCGGCCTCAATCAGTCCCTTGTCAGCTAGGGTTCCACTAGCAACTCAGTGCAGTGATATAGCATTGGGAGTTTAGCGGAATTCCTTATAGCGGAGGGCACTCACCCTACACCACTACCGGGAGCAGGTCCTTGAAGCCCGGCAGACGGTAGTGAGTCTGTGCGAGTGGTAGCAGCTGCCTAGTGCCTGCCTCTCAACTTGTATTATTTGTATAACTCTAATGGTTATTGTTACTCATGATATTGGTTTATTTTTATCTACTTTCGAATTGAATAATAAAGAAGTAAACTGTATGTAACCATTGTCTTGTCTTCTCTTGCTTCAATTTCACCGATAATAACTCATCATACCACATACCCCTATATAAACGAACCATAATTAAAGCTAATATTTTCCGTTTTCACCCCCGCAAAATTGACCATCCCCGTCCCCCCCGCGAAATTGACCACCCCCATCCCCCCCTGAAGCCTGGACCACGACGCTCCCGCTGCGCTAAAAATAGATTTCTGACTGCAAAAAAAGCCCGTTCTATTGCAGTCACATAGCGTTTTCATTGCGCAATGGCTATTGCGGTCACATAGCGCAATAAGTGGTTACACCCATTGCGGTCACATTGCACAATCATTGCGCTATGTGAACGCAATAGTGAGTGCAATGATTGCACTCAAATGCCCATAGGGTAATAACTATATCTATATTTCAAGTTTGATATTTTTATTTTTGAAAACAAAATGTTTACCATGTTTCGGGATGGGTAACTACCAGGAAAGTAACTAAATAGTACCCAGCTGTAACTCTCCAAAATTCGGCAGCTTAATATCAAATAATTAACCTTCAGTGGCCTGGCAAAGTTTTCCTCCTCTAACCAGCCATACACATCAAATCACATTACAATCATCGAAATCACATCATCGAAATCACAATAATCAAAATCACATCATCAAAATCACATCATTGTACATCACGCTCAATATTAAAATGTTTAAAGTAGCATTTCACCCATGTGTTAGGTTCATTTTAATAATTTTCTTTTTCTATCTTAAAAAAGAGGCCCATTTATTCAGATTTTGATACTAACTTGATATAGTGTGGTAAACATATATATAATGTAAAATGATCCTAAACTCTTGCATTTTTTTAATTTAAAAACTTCTCAATTCATAACACTTTAACTAATAGCTTGTATTTCCTTTCATTTGTCCTATAATTACATTAGAAGGTATGAAATATGAGATCAGTCATTAGGATAAGACTATTAGATGGGTTGATCCTTTAAGATGGACTCATTTGGCTTGTTATTACCTGTTTTAAGTAGCTTAAGAGATGAGCGTGATGTATGGTGATGCGTGATGTACGGTGATGTTTTACTGTATCAAACACATCCCAGAGTTTTCCCAGACAATTCCCCCAAATCTCAATATGATGCTTATGATTTAACCTAACCTATATTGCAACTGAATATCTAGAACAATTATCTCATTCTTTAGCCTCTAAATTGTGTGGATTGATAATTGGCAGAATTTGGACCTTCATTTCTATGACTATATAATTGTTGCTGTATAGAGATCAATCGTAACCAGCCCTGTGTACCTCATATATATGATATATATACATGTATATGGTCAATTCTATTTTGTTGGCGTCCATGAGGTTTTTACATAATATCTTCAGGAATATTGACTTTGGACATGATTTGTGCAGTTTAAAAAATCCGCCATTGAAAATGCTACAATCCGAACCCTACTTTTGGGGGTCTAAAACAAATATTTACAATTACAGCCTTTAAAAACCTCCTAAAATGGGCCATTTTTACAATGAGGGGCAACAAATTAGTGTTTGTCATGTGAAATGAACATAATGAATGTATATATGTAGACTAAATTTGTAATAGTTCTGTAGCCAAAATACCTTTACATCTCATATGACATTGTTTAAGATTCTATTTGAATATTTTATATATTTTTTTGATAGGTATATAATAGTCAATCCTAGGTATACCGTGCGTATGCCTAGACATTGTGTTC
This sequence comes from Sthenelais limicola, assembly GCA_942159475.1. Lineage (NCBI taxonomy): Eukaryota > Metazoa > Annelida > Polychaeta > Phyllodocida > Sigalionidae > Sthenelais > Sthenelais limicola. Next base: position 8,424,456 of record OW804097.1, read on the forward strand.
TCAACCTTATAAATATCATCAAGGTTATTCAGGCATATATGTATCCATATTATGGTAGAACTACTCTAGTTTTGAAGGAAAACATTATGAATATATCACCATTTTCTTCTTATCAATGAAATAGTATAGAGACATACACTATAGTCAACTTTTCGGCGTACCATGCGTATGCATTATGTATATCAATATCTCTGCAAATTAACATATTTAACTTTAAACATGTATACATAAGTTGGACCCTTATTCAAGGTAATAAACAAGGTATCTGCCGTTTATGTTGTCAAAACACATTTGAAATGATCATCAAGATTATTAGAAAGAGGACATGTGTATGCATATACCGTGCATATGCAAATAAAGGAGAAATGGGAAATATCAGACAATTGTAGACCATATTTTAATCAAATATAAGTATGAATACTAAGGTGCTGTAGCCGCTTTAAGTTAATACAGTCAGACCTTTTATAGTGGCATTTTTTTCTATTTAATCTCACCCAGATATAGATATTCAAGTTTAATATTCTATGCTGATACCAATGATAATACTAGACAATCTGAGTATCTAAAGGAGAAGAATTAGACCTGTTCCACATATAAATGAATTTGATTGATATCTTCAATTAACCAAAAATACCTAACCCATGCATATACTTAAATATGGATACCATGCATATGCATACAATGAAAGAGACAACCCTCTGGAAACAAATATCTAGTTCTTGTATTTAATCGAAAATTGTATCAGTTATAGGGGTCATACTCAAATCGTTATCCATTGAATAATACTCTATTATAAGAGAAACCAACTGCTGTATAAGTGAATTAAAAAGTTTAGCACTGGTGTTTCTCATATGTTATACCGTGCGTATGCCTTAGGCTAGGAGCTTATAAAGAATTAAAAAGCTGTATGAATTTGTCCTCAAATTTGACAACATATGTCAGATACACTCAACTACGAAATAAAGGAGGGGGATAATTCTTCGACATTGATATGGTGAAGTTAATCACAACTATGTCACATATACTTAAAGTACAATGATTTGCACAAGGAAACACCCTCATTTCGAATCCAAAGTTATTACCTAAAGGTAATTTAATCAAATATCTCTGAGCCTGATACAATTATACATATATATTTTATCATATTATGAAAAAGAAATCAAGATATGAATACGACTTATTTAGTAAAATTACCACAAATTTGAATAAACATATATGGCTTATGCACGGTATACATACTTTGGACTTCATTTGGCCCATCCCCTATAACCCAGTTAATATCCAGAGATAACCTTACCAATTTATGCTCAAAAACGCTTCAAAACATCCAGTTTCTTGATATAACAATAGCTTCTGATTCAATGCCAGATGTGGGCACAATAAGTGACGATTTGAAGGAAATCTTTCCTCATTAGACCCCCTCGCCCATATAGAGTTAACCATGGCATGTATAGTATAAAAGAAAGTGATGCAATCTAAGTTTGTCTAATCCTAATTTCTGGGGAAAAACCCTTGCAATATATCTGCACTGAAATTACTAGTAAAGTAACTGAACTTTAATATAATTAACATGAGGATGACCTTAGAAATGCATGGATATGTTCAATACACTGTCCTGAAATCTGGTACTTGTATTCAAGCTGCTAGCAGCTCCAGGAGCCCCATCAAAGAAAACATTCTGAGTAAAATATCAGTTTCTGTGATTTGTGACTCATTTTCTTGTAACACATTATGACAACTGGCCCTACCTTTTTGCCATTGACGTAGAAGACAAGAGTTCCTACTCCCTGTTGTTGTTTTGTAGCAACCATGTTGTTCAGGTGAGGTGTACCAGGAGAATAGCTGGAGTAGCTAATGCAAGAATCCTGCACTGTCTCTTCCTAGATATATACTCCACCGCCCACATGCAAGATTACTGCATGCCCACATATGTGATGGGTGCTGTGCTTTTGTAACAAAGTATTTGTCAGTGGAGGACATAACCTGTGGGTGCAGTGTTGGTGCTGGACAGCTTATATAATTCAAAGACTCAGGAATAGTACACAGTTATGCTTGTCACAGATTTATTATTATGTATTTCTCTTGTATGTATTATAGAAACACTAGAGGGTTAGAGGGTTCTGTCGGAAGAACTGTTTATGTGATTTCAGTCAAAAGAAAAGTCAATTTTGGGGCTTTCAATAGGGTTTTGCTGGACACGAAAACCTTCGAGCAAAACATTTACGTAATGTCAATGGTGGTTGATTGATTACCTAAAGACAAATAAAAGATATTCTATTCTATTTTATTCTATAACATGTTCTAGCTGGCTGATAACTCCTTGGATCTGGACAAAACCTGCCAATAATATACTGGTCGATTTCATTTTCATGAATATGGACCTTCATTTCTATGACTATATAATTGTTGCTGTATAGAGATCAATCGTAACCAGCACTGTGTACCTCATATATATGATATATATTATATATAAGTCCCCAATATATTGGGTCTGTTTTTCAACACAGTGCTATTGGGACCACATGGAAGGATTAAACTTAAAACAGTTCTGTTGTGACTAAAATGTTCTCCATCATTAGCCAATGCTATATGTTAATAGCTTTCACATTCATATTGTACAATTGAAAATAGCTGTATGTATGGAGAATGACTTCTTGGCAGCAAGAACAAACTATGTATTGGGTGTGACCTTTTGGTACCCAGCCGAAGGAATTTGTCTTGGTAGAGACACTTCTACGACTACCTTTATCTTACAATGACAGCATGTACGGAGAATGACCTTTTGGTAGCCGCCAGAATATATGTACTGGGAATGACTTTTTGGTCGCACACCGATTACATTTCTGTATAAATGTCAAGTAAAGTAAATATAAACATACCAGGTATACTCTAAGAGGTACCAAAGTTATATCACTATTATTATTATTATTATTATTATTAATTAAGTACTTAGTGGACTATAACATGCTAAGTACATAATATTTTTAATTGAAAGGAGGTGTTTAAAAACAAGCAATTTGTGCTAATAACTCGTAGATTATCTTAACAACTGCTCAAGTGTGCGCCAGGGTAGGGATTGTGACCTGCTTTTGTTGTACATAATCAAGCTTTTAACATAAATTTCAACTCTAAATCTCAGTTCCAGGAGCACCATGGGAAGAGAAAATTCTCCTTTGTGAAAGAGTTTACGTCTATATATATATATACTCTTTCGTTTGTAGAAAAATCCAGTTAATGATATTTACATTATTATTATTTTCCTCTATACCAAACATAATCTCAACTGGCTTGATAATAACTCTCCCTGATGGGTTCTAATAATGGGTTCCTTCTGAGCGGTTGTATTAAGAAAATCCGCTTCTATAATCCAATTAAAAAGATTACCATACTTTTTTCGTTTTTGTACATGATACAAAGAAGTGACAAGGATCATCTCTACGACTACAAAACTTACATGTTGGAGACAAATTTATTCTATTATGGAAAAGATATTCATTACAAGCCACTGCGTTGTGTAACAATTTAAACTGAATAGACTGAATTCTGGTTTCTACACTTACTTTATAAACTCGAGAAAAAATTTGTTTCCAGTCAATCTGATCAAACTCTCGATCCAACATATTTAAATATTTTTTCCATTTTTCTATTCTATTCAATGTTTAACTTCTTTTTCTCCACTATGGCTTGATATAACATTTTGTGCGAACATTTCAGAATATCAAAACTATCATTCAATATTTGAATTTCGATTTTGTTATCATCGGGTACACCTGTAGTTCTGCACATTCTTAACCACTCTCTTGGTATGGCCAGATTTAATCTCTGTTCGAAAGTAATTTCGATATCATAATAGTTTTTGAGCTGCTGAATAGAAATCAATTTTCCTTGCTCATCAATAATATCACCTATAACATTTATAGCTTTATCTTTCCAATTAGGCCACTCTAACAATGTACGCTTTATTTTGATATTATTGTTCAACCATATTCTCTCTTTTCTCACCTGAGAAACATTTTGAGGTACTTGGCTATAAAAGCATCTATTCCAATAATTATAAGAACAGTTCTTTATAAAATCCTATCAAAGCTTTCGTTGGTTTATTTCTTCTGAGAAAAATTTCTTCTTTTTCCGTCTTGCAATTTGGTACGTATACATTTATATGACTCAGAGCACCAAGAATCACACCTCCGCAACCCATGCACCCATGAACATGGGAAGAAGTTAGGATGGGAAATGTGTCAGCATCACCTGTGCATTCCACATGTGATGGTGACACTGACAATTATGCACACTGGCATGTGTTGTTAGGACATAATAGTCCACGAGATGGGAGCAAAAAAAGGGCTGAACCTAGGACAAATTGCAACAGAAGGTTTCTCAACGGTTTTGGGTAGTATGAGTGCCCCTTATTAACATACTAAAAGTCCCGGAAAATCTAGGTGGAGGAACATGCCCAAAATCGCAAATAAACAAAATGGCCGCCCTAAAACTTTGGAACACCATAACTTGGGGTAAAATTAACATACAATCAAGTGTGAATATATTTTTCCTATGTTTTGAGGCATGGAGAATCCATTGAAATATGAATAAAATCAGTATAATCAATATTTAGAAAGTTATTCTACTGATACAGCAAAAAAATGAACAAAAAACCTCCATCAAATGCATGCTGTGGAGTAAAAACATCTAATTCAAATTGTGTAAATTCATTCATGACCAAGGCCATTTGATAACATATTTTTGTAATCCAAACTACAATGTAAACATGTTCAATACTTATAATTGTCACAGTCAGAAATGGAATAAAGACCAGTGCTATGAAAAATATCAATTTGCCCATTGTCTTATGCAACTGTCATGTCTTTTTAATTTCATTGTTAGCACCTGAGCTCTTTGTATATTCACCATTGCACATTTGTCCACAAGTTGGAGCTTACTCCAAGCTTTTCTTTCTGGAAGAATATCTCAAACTGTTGTATTCACTCTAACAGTTGCAGTGAATAATTGTGTAATAGTTGTTCATGGGCAGGAGACAATGTTGGTAGATACACATAGGAATTGTCCATCTGTGAAGTTCCTTCCCCAGTCTGTACTGGAAGAAGGTGAACAACATTCTAAGTGAATTTGGTGATATACTCTATGGCTGTGGTCCTTATTAGCAGTAGGTGGTAGGATATGTTATAAGTGGATTTGTTGCAAGTACATACGTTGGAGACAGCAAGTGTGCATGTGTATCACAAAGAACAAGTGTTTCTCTAGTATGTCTTACTTCTGAGTTGATCCAGGTTTGATTGACATTTTCATTATTCATTTGTTTTTACATTCTTGTGGAAGTTGCATTATTGGAAAACACCTAGGCATTCTTTTGTAATCTAGTCATGTTGGTAAACAGCTTAAAAACTATACTTTTCTGCTGACGGAAAATACTTAATGTGTCTCAACTGGTTATTGCATACCCTTGGATTGCCATAACCCTCACAGTAAGTTACCATTGTTGTATTAGCCTGCAATGAACTTGTGCTTGTCTTGTTGCTAAGGGGATATCTAAATCAAAGAATCTCTTATCTAGGACCTAAATGAAAATTGCCTGTTTATCTTTCGCCCCAACCCCTAGTAAATGTCCAAAGGGCCTCTGGCATGCTAAAGTAATTTGCTTCCTGAAACAGTGCATGAGGTTAGTACTTTAGCTCAAAACCCAATGTTGCCACAAAATCTTAAATTTACTTGTGATCCTGAGGTATTGAAACAAGTTAGGGTTCATTCAATACTGAGTGACCTTCAATCCTTATGCCCTCCATAGGTGCTTGTCCCATTGTCTCTGATCAAAAGTCTGGAACAGTTTTCCCATCCAGAATATCCCTTTTTTTTTTATTAACTTTGCCTCATCAATATTGATGACCAATGTGTGCTATTCCACCAGTGGCAATATTTCTCAAGGTTTGGTCATTGCTAAAGGGGATCCTGTCCATAAAAAATAATATTCTCTTCATGTTCTCTCTTTACTCTTGTGTGTGAATTTAATGTATAGGATGTATGCCTTGATGCACTACCACAACTGAGATTAGATCTAAACTCATCTGACAGCAATTGTTGCTAGTTGTTGCTAGGATTTGTGTGGATATCGCAATTGTGACATCAAAGTGTTGCTATGCTACCCTCCTGATGAGTAGAGTTAGGAGATTTTACACCGGGGTTTAGTTTGGTATTACCCAAATGAAAAATATATTATATTTCAAGAGTTCTCTCAATATTATTTCATATTTTTAATACAACCTTATTAATATAGAGATATTGGGTGTAGTCTCGACCTAAAGTCTCTTCAGACATGAGGGTGGCCTCATTTTACTCTTGATTGTGATCATTTCTTAAATTACTCACCTGGATTATTACTATTGAGCAGTGTTCTTGAATGGAATTGTCCATATCCTGAATTGTCCAGTTCCTGAATGGAATTGTCCATATCAACACTTAAAGGGTATGGGCTATACAGTTTTCAGTCATACTTTTTCCTCTTGTCATGCGCATCCATTGATTTCAATGAACAGATTTAGTGCTTGCTCAACTAAAGCAACCATTGAGAGTACAGACCATGACTGAATACTTTATCATGCATCCATTGATTTCAATGAACAGACTTAGTGCTTACTCAACTACAGCAACAGTTGAGAGTACCAACCATGACTGAATACTTTATTGAACAACATGGAACTTATCATGCACATACATGTATATGAAACTCATTCCTTCATTTTAACTCACTCGTGTTCTGGAGATGCAAATGGATCCTTCTTCATTCACTGAATGGTACAGGAAATATTTCTGATTTGGACTGCAAGCCCTGTTCTCTTTGAGAAATCTGGTAAGCATACTAAATATATTATCATACGATGAAAAGATCTTTAAAGTTTGAAAACAAACTTCTCTTTCTTGGCTACAAGAAGTGCCTCAGAACATAAGAATAATTCTGCTGTGATGGATCTGTCAATGAATTGGTTGTAGGGTTCATGTATGAGTATGATATCATTGCTTTCACATGACTGTGGGTGTAATCAAGGACAATTTAGGCAGAGGTCCTCATCATCTTGCTGCTCATAGATCATTGGAATGGGTGTTTTCAGAGTATCACATATGAACAGTTAGATCAGTGAGGTGGGGCCTTATATTCTGTTGAATTGGCCTTTTCCTCAACCATGTTCCCTTCAGCATTTAGTGGTGTATTTATGAATTTCTTAGCAACAAAGAGGGTAAAGAATTTGGAATGATGGAAAGAAATATCCAGGAATAGTGGCAATTGCTAGTGTGGCCGTGGAGGCCTGTTTTTTCCTTTAGTTGTATCGATAGCCCTAAGATCGATGGGTTTATCTGAAAACATTATATGTACATGTTGTTTCTCCTGCCTTTCCCATTCACCAGCAACCATGCCAACCCACCTCCCGTCGCATAGAATGACATAGCATCAATGCGACCCAGAAATAAAAACATTGCGCTACCCAGGCGAGGCTAGAACCCCCAACCTTTGGGCATGAGGCGAGTACCATACCACTGTGCTATGTCCCCTTGTGGTGAACAGACAGATTAAAGACCTATTACAAACACAGTCTAGCTGGGATAGCAGAGGAAGGAAAAACGTCCATATCTCCTTTATTCATGCTATGATGATTATATTACTTTAAAACAACAATCTAGGGATATTCAGGGGGCGTTCTGTGGCAACAGAAATGAGTAGATGTATCAGATCAGTGTAAAAAGGTGATCGTGTGCCGTTTTGAGCAAGTATCGTTTCTCGGAGGTAGAGACTGAGGGTGACACCTATGGGAATTGATATGTACCTTGTCGGCACCGTACGGTGGCCACAAACTGAGTCACCGTGGCGTCTAGGAGTTCAAGTCTGCGGAACGTTCTTTATCCATGTGACAGCAGATCATGACATAACATTTGGCATGGAAAAGGCATTCTTTAATAAGATAGCTGTACTACAAAGAAAGTTTAAATGTTTTCCAGTGACAGGACATTCAAAAAGGATATAGCCAAATCTGGAGAAGATTGTATTGGCATTGGTACAATCAAAGTTGCATCAACTTTGGTATAAGAAAATTTGTGAAAAGTACTTAATTATTTTGTATATTACACCAGTCATACAACTACTCACTGTCAATCCACATATCACATATCCTACCAACTACTTCTGCTGGTAATACATACCACAGCCATAGAGTATATCACCAAATTCAAACTTAGAATCTTGTTCACCTTCTTCCAGTACAGACTGGGGAAGGAACTTCACAGATGGACAATTTTTACCTGTATCTACCAACATTGTCTCCTGCCCATGAACAACTATTACACAATCATTCACTGCAACTGTTAGAGTGAATACAACAGTTTGAGACATTCTTCCAGAAACAAAAACATGGAGTAAACTCCAACTTGTGGACAAATGTGCAATGGTGAATATACAAACAGCTCAGGTGCTAACAATGACAATAAAAAGACATGACAGTTGCATTAGATGATGGGCAAATTGATTTTTTTTTTTACAGCACTGGTCTTTATTCCATTTCTGACTGTGACAATTATTAGTATTGAACATGTTTGCATTATAGTTTGGAATACAAAAATATGTTATCAAATGGCCTTGGTCATGAATGAATTTACACAACCTGAATTAGATGTTTTACTCCAAAGTATGCATTTGATGGAGGTTTTTTGTTCATTTTTTTGCTGTATCAGTAGAATAACTTTCTAAATATTGATTATACTGATTTTATTCATATTTCAATGGATTCTCCATGCCTCAAAACATAGGAAAAATATATTCACACTTGATTGTATGTTAATTTTACCCAAGTTATGGGGTTTCAAAGGTTTAGGGCGGCCATTTTGTTTTTTTGCGATTTTGGGCATGTTCCCCCACCTAGATTTTCCGGGACTTTTAGTATGTTAATAAGGGGCACTCATACTACCCAAAACCGTTGAGAAACCTTCTGTTGCAATTTGTCCTAGGTCAAACCCCCGATCTCCTGGACTAATAAAGGGAACCTTTTCCCTAATAATTTTGCCTCTAAATACTTTTAAATCAGAATTCATATTTACCTTCATAAACAACTATTACAAGTATTCAAGTCAACTTAAAGTGAAACACCGGGCTAGAACAATTGCATATTCCAATAAATGTGCTTCTCTCTTTTTATGAAGTAATGGTTATTTTAGTGTTCGGTGTAAATTTTGAATAGTTTTTTATCCAATCCCACAGATATCCTCAAAACACATCACATATAAGAGTGTATGCAGCCCACATTATACAGGTGTTGACAAAGTTTGCATCAAAAAGTTCAAGTACAAAATATGGATTGAAAACCATCTGTTAGACCTTTTGGATATACTTGTCACAAACAGGCATTTTGAAGAGTTTTTGCCCTTAGAGTGCATCAATTAAGTATATTTGATAAAAGTGAATGTCCTCTTATCATGAGAGGTCGGAATGAGACCAATAAATAGGCAATTTACTGTTTAATATTATAATGCCTATTCTGTGGAGTTGATGGTGGTGACGTAAGTAGAGCCTAAAAGTTGGAAAATGGGGTTTAGAAAAATAGACTGTTCCTGTGAAACAAATTTTGAAGTTACGGGCTCAATAGGGGAGTTGCATGTCCCACTGCGCATGTCTACAGCAGTGCATGCTGGGATTCTGCTGAAATCTGACATACAGATCCAGGTGAATCCAGGTGACATCAGGTGAATCCAGGAATCATAAATATAGTCAAAGAATACCTTACCAACCGAAAGCAAAGTACTGTAATAAATGGCTATATGTCAGATCAGGTCAACATTGACGTAGGGGTACCTCAGGGTAGCCTATTAGGGCCATTGATTTTTTTAATCTACATCAATGACTTACAGAATTGTATATCCAACATAAATACAAACACGAAAGTATGTCTAGCAATGTATGCGGACGATACGGCAGCTAGTGTCACGGGAGAGTCAGTAGAAAATTGTATGGCAACCTCTCAGATGGTAGCTATGAGTGTCAATAATTGGATGCTGGCAAACAAGCTAAGAGTAAACGCGAAGAAATGTCAAGTACAAATTTTGGGGTCTAAGCGTAAGCTAAACAAAATCAGGAGGCATCATATAGGTTCAATCTACATTGATGGGAATGCGCTCTCACAGGTGAACAATGTAAAGTACCTCGGCATTGATATTGACAGTTGTTTAAATTTTAATGTCCATTTCCAAAAAATTAAAAATACAGTACAAGCCAAAATCAATCAACTTGGCAGAGTCAGATATTACTTAGATCAAAAATCAACTGTGACCATCCTAAAAGCCCATGTACTACCTCTCACAGAGTATGGTGCAATGTTTTTCAAATTAGCGAATGCTAAATTAATTAAGAAGATACAAAGTGCATTCAATAGAGGTATTAGACTGATAGAGTATGAAAATTATACACCTATTTTGGATATCATGGCTCACCATGGATTCCATACGGTTGAAAGAAGAGGCCTCATATCCCTACTGGGTCTTATGTATAATTTGAAAGATCTAGATAATTATATACAAGAAATGCCTAGAATTACTAGGCAGGCAGATGGAATAAATATGAAGGTGGGACAACCGAAAACTGAAAAAATTCGCAAGAGCCCGAATTATCTGGGTCCCTATATGTGGAACAACTTGTCAGTGGAATGTAAAAATATGTCATGGGCCATGTTGAAAAAGGTCTTAAAGGATAGAGATAACCTTTAATGAAACTGTAAAACAGAATAGAAGCTCACAGCTGAAAAGTTAGACATGAGGTGGAATATATGATTGTAGAGTGTAAAGGTAGCACTCGTCTCGGAATCTAACTGCATTGTATAACACACTCATTTACTTGGGTTTGAAAGTTATGATTGATTTTATCTTATGGACTGACCCTACGGGTATGTTTTTAATTGCTGGCAAAAAAAATGTAGAAAATGAGATAACGAATGTTGTTGATTAACAAGTAATAATGAAATTAAAACTATATTTTACTATAATAATCGAATGTATTTAGCAAAAGTGAAATGCTGTCTGTCATTAAAGTAAGAATTAAGAACAAGGTTAAAAGATTTAAATTGATGATTATGTAACACCAACCTTTTCGACAAATGAGAATTATCACTGTGTGAAGTTTTGTCAATAAAATTTATTAAAAAAAAAAAAAAATCTATGGAAAGATTTTTATCGAGAATTGCAAGAATGATTTTGCCAATACCATAGCTTGTAAAAATGATGTATGAAAACCAAATGCATGATGGGAAAGATGGGAGCTCATATCATACAAACGTAGATAACACACAGATATTGACATTAGACCATTGATAAATGACTCCTTAAAAGGGGATATACTTATGTCACAAAATTGGTTGGAAAAATGTGGGGGACCACAGGGAGTGGTTTTGAGATCTGAATAAGCTCAAATAATAGTTTCAAGATACTTCAGACCTAGGAAAGCAAGTTAAAACAAAAAGAAATATACATTTCTTTGCTTATGCCTTTGTAAACATTGTTAGGCTTCATTCGTTTTACATCGAAAAGTAAGGTAAAATGACAGTTGTTGCCATTTTTAGATATTTAATATTGTTTGGAAATGTGGTCAGAATGCAAAACCGCACACTTGATAAAACAGACCCATAAAAACATACAAATAATAAGCTATTCATCCATCACCATCATGTAGAAGTTGTATCGCCTACTACCACTCTGCGGGTTACTAAGTATGTAATGAGGGCTACAAATGCAACGAGGGCTGTGCTTTTGTATCCCAGTCAAGGATATAACCTGTGGGTGCAGTGTTTGTACTTGGTACTTTATATATATCCAGGACAAAGGGATGGAGAGTTATGTGCACCTATAGTCACATCCCAGTTGTGTTAAATTTACATTTGTGTGCCTTGAGTAAGAACAAGTCAATTTTGGGACTTTCCATACGGTTTGCATGAAGAAGAAAGCCATCATGCAAAACATTTAAGTAATGGCAATGTTGGTTGACTGAGGACCCCTTTCCTACACACACACAAACACCTACAGAATGTACAGGTCATATTCCTCCTCCTCCTCCTCCTCATAACCTTTCCCCTGAGTACTTCCTGTTGCTACCAACACATCATTATAAGAAATTCTTTATACGAAAAATTTTCAGCCAATGCTAAAATATGATAGAAGCACCACCACCTGCGCCATGTCACAACAATACATGACAGACATATTATCATGATACTTTTATATGTTACATGGGTCAGGTCGCCTAGAAATGTAGCATTGCTTCTGATTTCCATGATTCCCCACTTTGAGGTTATATTACACACAAAATACTGATATCTGAGTAATTCTATTCACCCAGTTATGTTGTGTGGCTATGGAAGTATCTGCTATTTAGCTGCATTTCCAAGGATGTCAGACTTTGGCTTCCTAGTAGGGCATTACTATACATCTGCTCGACCTGTTATGTTTTACATTTCAATAAGACTTATTCTTTAAGTTCTTAAACAGAAATAACATCTTAGGATCAAGAAAAAGGAAATTAAACAAACTCTTAGGTGTAGAGTAAATAATTCTAAAAAAAACGGGAGGTCTGGGTGAATTTTCTCAAGCCTGGGAGGTATTGTACTAATTGTCATCACTGTTGGGACAAAGGGCCAACATTGATAATAAGGACATACAAATATATTCAGCATATATAAAAGTTATTCATTATTTAATCTTTTTAAACCTTGTCCTAAATTGAGATGTAAAATACACATGTGAGGGGAGTGTCTATGACCACAAACTTCATCAGATATCTTATAATACTGAGTATATAAACTTACTTTGACACATATCTATGTAGAACTACTCTGCTTGTTTTGCCCTTTATCATCACATGAGTGTAGATGTTTTTTTAAAATTAAAGCTGAAAAACCTTATTTACCTTTTAATTCAACCCGAAAAAACCCTGCACCACTTGGACTATTTTATTATAATTTATATTTACTTAGAATTTGGAATGTGCTCTATGAAATAAGATAAGATAAGATGTTAATTTACCAATGTTTTAAATTTGCCATTCTGAGAGCAATTGTACATTTCTGGGTGACCTGACCCACATGTAAATATTGTTCACATATTTCATTCAAACACTACATGGACGACATAGGGGTACATTTCAAGGCCATCAAATCATACCGATTCAAGTCAAATTATCAGGATAGAGTAATATAATGTAGTCTAACTCAATGAGTCAGGTAACAGAACTCCCACATCTCTCTATTTTCCTGAAAGATTTTCCAATATTATTCTCTTCACACTCCTTTTAAATACCATAGGATCGTCACCTAAGTTTCTCACATTATTCCACAGTAGCCTTATTCTGCTGAGAAGACGATGGTGATAGAAACACTATATGGCATTTTCTTCCTGATTTATTTTCACTGTCTGGACATCATCACTTCTAAGATGGTCTATCTCCTTTTACACATTCACTTTGGCTGAGTAGTTTAGCTCAAAATTTAACAGGCAGGTACATTCGTGATCCGTTTTAGGAAAATGAGTCATAAGTCGGAAAATATGGATTTTGAGATATCATTATATTTGAAAAGAGGAGATCATGCCGATTTCAATCATGGTAAATATTAAGGACATTAAAGAAGTATTTTAATCTGACCCATATACCGTGATGGTTCAACTACACATCTTTTTATAATGCCAGTTGCGGGCACAATAAGGGAGAATTTGAAGGGAAGCCTTCCTCAGCAGACCCTCTCGCCCATATGGGTCAGATTTTGAGAAAATGTACAATTCAACTTCGCCAATCTTTTCAAATAAGTCAAATTTCAGACGAAAATAAAGTTCAAAATACAGTTCAACCTAACCAAGCAGGTTGCTAGAATCAATGCAATGCCGAATATACTTGAATTTACCTAGTATTGACCAAATTACAGCCTAATTTAGCAGAATTTATTAAATGTGTAGAGCTGCCAATTGTACATTTTCTGAGAATCTGACCCACATAAGAAACTGTATTTCCAGTTTGTAATACAGGCAGGGATAAAGCTTTCTACATGGAAATGGGTTCCTGTTTTCTGTCTAAGACAGTTCTTCAAAAAAAACCTTGTATTGTCTTTAAGATTTTTATTCAGCAATTAAACATTATGTAACAGTTATTCTCAGAATTCGCTGGTGAACTTACAAAAGGGGAATAATATGTCCTGACATTTTTCAGATATTCTCTCTCTCTCTATATAGCAACACAACTCATTATGGATAAGAACATTGTTAAGAGCCTCACACATTAGGCACATGAGTTCATGTCAACGTACGAGGTACAGCTTATGCTACATTAGTTAAATGCTAAGGTTATATTTAAAGCATTAACAACCAAACTTGTAGGCTTTAGGATCCTTTCATAAGGCATGTCAACCTATTTGTCAATTCCTGATTCATTTTATTGTGAGCTTATGAGACAAATATCACATTGTCTTATCTTATATGTGGCTTGTCTTGCTGAATATAATATAAAATAGATGAATAAATAGGTCCCACGCAGGGATGGCATGAAACCGCATAAACATGGGTTTATTTCACCGTATACCAGTTGTAACAAAAAGAACAAAATGTCGCCCCTTCAGCCGTACATGTTGGACCATTTCTTATATTTTTGTATATCGTCTAAGATATTCCCCCGCCCTTGGATTGTAGTTAAAGGACGCTGCCCGGGTGCCGCCCATATGGGTCATATTTTCAGAAAATGTACAATTGGCAGCTGTACACATTTAGTAAATTCTGCTAAATTAGGCTGCAGTGTGGTCAATACTAGGTAAATTTGAGTATATTCGGCATTGCATTGATTCTAGCAATCTTTTTGGGTAGGTTGAACTGTATTTTGAACTTTATTTCCGTCTGAAAATTGGGTTATTTGAGAAGATTGGCGAAGTTGAATTGTACATTTTCTGAAAATCTGACCCATATAATTATATAATATATATATTATATTATATATATATTATATACTTAAAGTCTGCAATATATTGGGTCCGTCTTTCAACACAGTGCTATTGGGACCACATGGAAGGATTAAACTTAAAACATTTCTGTTGTGACTAAAATGTTCTCCATCATTAGCCAATGCTATATATATATAAATAGCTTTCACATTCATATTGTATATTGGCATTGTATAGGAGTTGCAAAATCCTCCACCTCATGCAGTTATATTGGGTCAGACCCAACAATTGATCACTCGCCCAGAGTCACTATGCTGCGCCCCGTGTTCTGCATAGGGGTCCATGCAGCGCCTTAGTTAGACAAGAGAAGGTCGCACCCAATGGTCAGTGCATAAGCATATATAGGCTAAGCATGGCATAGACGAGGGATTTCTCCCCACAACCAAATATTTAGCGCATATATAATAAAGAAAAAACACCAACATTAGTGAAAACAGAATACTTATAGATTCATGCATTTATATTCTTTCTGACCACTTCACTATTATGATATGCTGTTGCTCTCCGTTTCTAACTTAGCTTAACGTTTTCAACACATCCCACACATTGTGTTAAGCTACTCCTATGATATATGAGATTTATTTACTTATTTATGCCCACGATCTAAATATAATAAATCAGACAAAACAGTTTGTATTGTTACCACATCAAAAACCGCACCATACCGTGTGGTTTTATTGCAGCATACTGTAATGTAAATGCTGACCTTACATCATAATGTGGTTAAATTGGGGTGAGCACAGCTACTGGCCCTCTTCACTCTGACATCGGTCAGTTTATTCCATTTCATGAGGGGGTCTGAGTCTCCAACCTGACTAAGCACAATCATATGTACAGCTATGAGGGTGTTTTGATCAGGCCATTTCCAACATCAAACACATAAATTATTCAAATAAACCATCGGAGATATCATTTATAATACTTCTAGATATATATGATGGGCAATATTTATAAATGCCATCTATTCAACAGTAGCACCACCTGGTGTAAAACTAGTACTGCCACCTGGTGCGAACAAGTGGCATAATGGTAAACCACTGATGAGATGCGCCATCCCCCAGTTATGTTTAGTTTAGTTTTAGTTTGTACATATAGCAGGGAATATCAGCATAAGGCAGACAAAGTTTGGGAAGGCTGTGGCAATTTTTCGAATCCTACACCTATGCTTCAGATACCTCCCTTTTTGCTCATTATTTTGACTTATTTCGGCCACATTTAACCCAATTCATCAATGATTTAATTCCCCTCAATCTTGATTTCTAATAATTATGGTGTAACGGCGATATTACAACAAATGCTCACCCTAATTTAACCACATATGTATGTACCAAATATGCGTAACAGTTACGCGCGGCGCTAACGCATGCCTGCTACTAGTGAGACCTAAATGATGCATATGGTTAAATTCCTTATTTCCTCAGCTTTCTGTAGCTATAAAGTTTGTGCATGTTAAATAATAGTCGATATCATAGAGCAGTTACCAAAGATAATCATTTATTTCTTTTGCTGTAGATTAATAAGAACTCAGAAGGCGAAATTAACTATTTCCTTCACCTGCCACGAATTTACCCGCCCACAAATTACACTTTAATGACACAAGTCAGAGGTGATTTTAATCACACAAGTAAATAATATTTGTATAGGACATGTACAATATCTCACATGTTTTTTTTTAAAAAATAGTTTCATGTAATGTTGCCCTTCTTAATAGTTAAGGCCTTCCTGGATTTCGTAAAAAAAAAAAAAATTATATTAATTATAAAATAAAGTAATAATGATTTAGCTAATATGGAGGTAGCATTACATTGTTTAGTTGTGTGTAGGGGTTTCTATGACTCAGTGTCAGAGACTGAGTGTGAGTGCCAGAGAATGGAGTGTATATTGTGCGGCAGTGAGTGTGAATGCTATATGTTAGTGAGCAGTGCAGGTATTGCATCCTGTTGTGGCTTCATTATTATGAAATTTAGACGCGATTTTGAATGCGCGTCATATGCGTGATTGAGATCACACCCATATAATTGACTTCAAAACATATATTCATTGATACAATTGGTTGAGTAACACATGTTTAATACAATCATAAATGAATATAAATGAGAACTTGATCCAACACAAGTGTGAGACCACCATTAACATAAGAGGAAATAGACGCAATGGATTTCACATAAAGCCATTTAAGCATGGAATATTATCTATAGCAAAATAAACAAATTTGTGGATAGGATGTGCCCCATAAAGCAATTTAAGGGAGTTAAACTTAAACCACCTTGGTACCATAAAGAAATGATTGAACTGGCAAAAGAAAGAGACAAAGCTTTTGTCAGAGCAAAGAAATCAGGCACAAGCGAAGATTGGGATAAAGCAAAGAAAATTAGAAATAAAATGAATTCTACCCTAGTAAAATCTAAAAACGAATATACAAAAAACCAGATAAAAGAAAACTACAAAGACCCGAAAAAACTATGGAAAGTTCTCCAACCAATTATTAACCCCTCAAAATCAAAATCAAATAACATTATAAAAATAAAAGGAAATGGAATAACATGTAGTGATATTACTGGAGACTCAGAGGAAGATAAAACCCCCGACTTGCTGAATGATTTCTTTGCCTCAGTAGGCGAAACCCTGGCAGCCAAAATAGAAAAACCAGACACTAGTGAATCAAATAAATATACAGTAAATAATGCAATTAACATGACAAAGAGGATAGAGTTCAAATTTGAAAGAATTTGCCCCACTACCGTGGTACATTTCCTTAGAAAATCGAGCGATTCCAAATCCTCAGGGATACCCTTCATGCCCACCTCTATACTTAAACATTGCCTAATAGCAATAGCTAAAGAAATTACATACTTATTTAATAAATCAATCGAAAGTGGAATAATACCGGACTTCTTTAAAGAGGCAATCATAACCCCCCTATATAAAGCAGGGCCTAAAGAAACTGCATCGAATTATAGACCAATATCAGTAATAGTTCTACCTGCAAAAATACTAGAGAAGTGTATTCATCTCCAAGTATATAATTATTTCGAGGAGAATCACTTACTATATGACAATCAATACGGATTCCGTGCTGGAATATCAATAGCCGATGCACATCAAAACATGTTTAAAGACATATATAATGCGATTAACAATAACAAATATATAGAAATGGCCTTTTTAGATTTTAAAAAGGCATTTGATACGGTTAATCATAAGATCCTTATAAAAAAACTGGAAGCATACGGTATTAAAAATGATTCATTAAAATGGTTTGAGAACTATTTACACAAAAGAAAACAAAAGGTATTAGTTAATGGTACTATGTCTGGGGAAAGAGAGGTCAATTGTGGTGTCCCACAAGGGACATCACTAGGACCCCTATTGTTCAGTATCTATGTGAACGATATATATAAATGTACAAACCAATCGAAAATTCAATTATTCGCAGATGATACTGTATTATATAATGTGAACCAAAACTATACAACTTTAGGAGATAATTTACAATCAGATCTCCATAACATAAATTCCTGGTGCAAAATAAATAAAATCTCACTAAATATAGACAAATGCAAGATGATGAGGATTAACTCTGGTAACGCACAGAAAACCAAAAATCCCAATAACTATCTTTTTGGGAACCAGACTATATGTCATACGGACGAATATACGTATCTGGGACTTAGGATTGACTCAAAACTTAACTTCCAAATGCATATAAAAAAGAAATTAGCAGTGATACAAAATCAGAGTCGTTTATTGTCGAGATCAAGACATATTTTCTCAGAAAAAATGTTCATAAATCTATATAAAGTGATGGTACTACCCCATATTGATTTTGGGGATACCATATATAATGGGACCAGTAATACCGCACTATTAAGGAAGCTACAGGTAGTACAAAATAATATTATTAGGAGAACCAGATACCTAAACAAAAGAACTAATGTAACAGAACTAACAAGAGAACTAGGGATCCCAACCCTAGAAAAGAGGAGAGAGGCCCACCTATTAGAACTGCCCGATGGGCATTTATGCGCAATATATGCGCAAAAAAACGGGTGCAACTGAATGCGCAATACTTCTGAGATGAGAGTTTACATTTTTTGCGCAATTTTTATTGCGGTAAAAAACGCATAAATTGCGTATACTTTTTGCATATATAATGCGCAATAATTGTGAACTTTTATGATATATATATGCGCATAATATGTGCATATATAATGAACATTTATTGCGAACTTTGAGCGCAATTCTATGGCATATAAATGCGCTTTTCATGCGCCTATAAATGTTGTGCACTATCTGGTTGGGCATGGGGTAATATATTCTTTACTTCATCTTTATCCTATTTATTTATTTTCATTATTTCATCAGTTTCTTTATTTTCTTGGTCACATGGGATGCAAGCACATAGGCGTCTATAGTGGTACCTGAAATAAGAAAATACAACGTTTAATACACATCGTCAATGGCTGACATTTTTATCTTTTCACTTTAGTTTTGTTGAATGTAAGTGACAAAGGATAAACTGACCATACAAATAACACTAGCATGTCTAATTAGTCGTAATCATATAGAAAAATATATAATATGATGCATGTTAAGTTATGAATAGGTTTGGCTAAATATCATTATTATATATGCCCTGTCATCGATTGCTCCAAGTCTTTCTTTCCCTCTCTCAATTGACTCTTCAATGCTTCCTGTGCCCTATAGATAACAAATGCGCAATAGACATCCTCATGTGCCTATTCATCCCAGAATTCCTCTGCACTGTCCCTGTGTACAAGAGAAATGATTCATGAATTTATTTTTTCATTTGACTAACAAAATGCAAATGTACTTCCTAAAACATTAATACTTAGACATCCCATTACATGAGTTTAAAAGTAATGTTCAAGATAGTAAAAGAGATTTTGAACGATTGAGTTTCTGACAATAACGTCATTATGACTTAATGTTAGTTGTATGACAAAGAATAGAATGAACCTTAGAATAAAAGGAGTGTCTGCGAGTGGTCACATATCTGGGGTCGTCATCCTCCATGTGTTAGAAAGATTTCGATGGAGTTAGCTGCTGGAGCTGGCGAAAAAGATGTTGCTTGGTTGAAGTCCAGGCTGGAGTGAGGGTGAGGGTTAGAGTCCAGGCATCCTTCCAGTACCAATGCGCGCCAATTGAGGCACAGTTAAATTATTTAGAATTGCATAGGACTCAGAGTTGTTTCTTTGCACATGTATACATCTTTCTCCTCTTTTGGCACATTAGTATAGTTTTGATAGGTTAAATGGGCTTCCATTTACCTATAACATTCGTCATTTTTATGTTATTTATAATAAATTGTTATAATATTGGAAGCTGGTTTAAATGACCCATACGAAAGGAATGTATGCAGCATTCTCACGATTCTCTCCCAGAAGCAAATTATAATTTTGTGATATGATATCGATGTAGCTGCTAAAGTATGGTGAAACATATTATCCATAGCTGCTACAGAATCATTTATGATTGATGATTGATGATTTCAAATCCATCTCTTTATCAATATTCAGATGTAAAATATTTCTATTTGAAGGCCTGGTCGCATGTCTCATCTGCCAATGTCCATGCAGTATCAAAACCGCGCCATTCTAAAACCACAACTATGCAGACAGGCACTGAGTGTGCGTATGTGCACTGCCTCAGCTAGACCCCTGCCTTAAGCCCTACTGCATGTTGTTAAAATAAGGTTTATATTCCGCTCAATATTATAAACGTTTGGGTTTCCTTTGTAAGAGTTTATGAGGGTTTCGATTATTTTCTAAGTCAGATGTATTTGTAAGAGTGTGGGTTTCAGCTAATCCGTTTCCAGACGTTAGGATACAGGCCGGGGACCAAGCAGCTTGTTGTTTCAGTCTGTAACCGTTTCCTGGACGCTGGGTTTTCTTTTGTCTTTGTTAATTACTTATGTGGGGCCTAATGCGCTTGTTCTCATCATTCTGGTAATTTTGAGACTGCATGATGGGAGATGGTTCCGCTGACCATCAAAAGAACCGGGGAACTGGCCCTCAGGAGTCATTGCTTGATATTTCTGGGCGAATACACATACTTATATACAAGCTCTGGACTTCTGTTATTTCATTTCAACGATAGCCTAAACAGGGCTCGATATATTAAGCTGAATACCAATGAGATACTCAAGAGACTTTAATTTACAATGTACTAAAACTTTGTCTCAATCCTAGCAGAGCAACGAAAATATAATCATATTCCCGGTATCTTTAAACTTGATTTCATATCAGCCAAACAGTGAATGCAAATAAGAAGTAGGCCTATGTATATTGAAGGCAAGGTAACTGTTAATTCCAATGATCCTCTGTATTAATAAAACTGAAAATATGGAAGCCTTGCCTCCCTCCTTATTACCCTAAGCTCATTTAAATTATAGAAATACTTATTAGATATCCTACTGTTTACTATCATTGGAATACGCTTGTTCTCATCTTTTTAAATGTGATATCACAAAATCCTTTTTTTACTTGTGACTCATTTTCCCGTGATACATCACATATCAATCTTACCTCAGGCTAATAAACATTTTTAATCAAATCTAGTCACAATATTACATGTAAACCTACTTTTTCTTTTGGCGCCATCTTTCCCTATGTTTAATATATAGTGCAATGAAACAACAACGATCAGATCGCAAAAATTGCGCTAAAAATATAGAGATAATTTGCGGTATTGTTTCTTGTTTTCCTTAATAAAATAGGCCTTAAAAAGTGCATACTATTCGCAAATAACTTGGCAGTCATTTTCTTTTCAGATCAATCTATAATTATGCCTATGATATATAGTGCAATAATTGAGCAAAAAACAAAACGCAATATTTGCGCCCAAAAAATACAGATGTTTTGCAGTATCATGGATTAGAGACTGATGTAAGGAGGCCACATATCGATTGTAATATATAACAAAAGGAATATTAATATATGTACCATATATCGTTGTTTCAGTTTTTGTTTTTCTTAAAAATAAAAGAAGAGCAAAAAAATTGCAAATAATTTTGCAGTCCCTTTTTTCTCATGTCCGCAACACATCAGCAATAAAAGTGCAAACGATTTTGCATTGCAGTCTATTGCGGTTGCATTGCTGAGATATTGCACACAGCATTGCACATCATGCCAAACGGGTGGCTTTCAAAATGTCACTGAAACCAGAAAACATAGAAGAAAACAAACCCCGTCTTAGATCAAATAAAAATAATAAAAAGAGTACACTAAAAATCTCAATTCCTCACACAGAGAGAATTAAAAGGTCATTTATATACATGGCACCGAAGCTATGGAACTCTGAAAATAATACATTTTTTGAGGGACACCAGGTAGAAGACTTGGTGAACTTTAGGATATACCTAAAGAACACTTATATGACTCAGGACTGAAAAACAGTATTACTTTGTATCGTATAACTTATAAATCCTGTACATTGTCGATGATTTATCTAATAAATAATGGACAATAGAAAAATACAAATCAAGCATGTAAGACTTGTACGTAGAAGGTTTAATGGTGAATATAATTGATTTATGTACCAAAACACAATGCGAAAGTCATTAAAGTTATATAAAAAGTAACTCTTTAGTTACTAAAAACAAAATGACAAAAAACAAGTAAAGGTGAATCAACAAGGTTGAAAACAATGTAAATAGTTATTTTATTTTATATCCTATAACATGGAGTACACCATGATTTAGTTTAGTAATTTTGTAGTAAATAATTCTAACTTCCAGATCAAAAGATCAAAATCTAAGGTAATAAGACCAAAGCTAAGCATCATACACTTGATGTCTTAAAGTATTGAAAAAAATAACAGCAATCCAAGGCGCTCTTGGAAGATCTATGCTCGCACAGAAAGTGACATGACCTTTTTCCTATGTAACTGTATTGAAAGTTGGAAATAAAAATACTTATATATATAATGGTTGCTAATGGTATGTCCATTTCATTGTGATCCAAAGCCATAAGTATCACATATGCATCACACTTCACTAGTTTGCATTCAATCACAAAATGATCGCAGTGCTATCACATTCAATTGCACTCAGTGCCTGTCGGGTAGGCTTCTAACTTTCACCTTTCTCTCTCAAATCCTAGCTTTTGTTAAATTGTCTGCTATCCGATATTATTAGATGATATATTTAGAGTAATGCTGCTTAATGGCAGCTTGATTAACCCACTAGATTTTAGAATATAGCAACAATCTGATGTACAGTTTTTCAATTAAAAAAACATATTGTCTGGTTGCCATGAAAACCATTCTAAAGGAACCATTTTCAAAATTCATCAACTTTTACTACCATTCATTTTATTCAGCATGAAAAACTGAATAAATGGCACTTTTGCAAAAAAAGAAATTTAGATTTAGATTTTTTTCCAATTTTCCAATAAATATTGCGTCAATTGATTTATAATTCTTCCAATTTTGGTACATCCTATTATGGGCACCAAATTTTTCTGCATCTACCATGCACAAGAACTGTTTTATGATTATTGGTCCTTGCAACACTTGCAACACATGGATATAGGAGGGAAGTAGAGGAAGCATGTCTTATAGGCAATATTATGGGGAGAAATGGACGCAATAATCCTATGTCCCTGATTTTGAAACAGGCCCAAGGAGAATGCCTTGCCTTTTTTTACTACTACTTTCGCGCATAGCCGTTAGGACGTCACGGCTCTGCGCTGTCAAAACTTGATTTCTTGGTGGGTTCTGTGTATCATGCAGAGTTAGCTTGCAGAGTTAGCTTGCAGTGTTAGCTGACAACATAATAACAAAATAATAACATGATCATTGTACAGATGTTTGCAGACAATTTACATGATAATCCCTCTAAACTCAAAGCTTCGTTAGGTTGTTGTGAGTGCCTGCACAAAGTTACGAGGGAGGTCCACAGGAGGAAATTCCGAGTTAGTTGAATCTCATTCTTTTCCCCATACCAGTAAAGAGCACTAGGTGGAAGAAAGGTGACCCGTTATATGTTGTTATGGTTTGGTCCTCCGGCACTACGGTCCGCATTGGGTCGCCTAGTCTAGAGAAGCGTACAGGCACCAGTGACCCTATGGGCATTTGAGTGCAATCATTGCACTCACTATTGCGTTCACATAGCGCAATGATTGTGCAATGTGACCGCAATGGGTGTAACCACTTATTGCGCTATGTGACCGCAATAGCCATTGCGCAATGAAAACGCTATGTGACTGCAATAGAACGGGCTTTTTTTGCACTCAGATATCTATTTTTAGCGCAGCAGGAGCGTCGTGGGCCAGGCTTCAGGGGGGGGGACGGGGGCGGTCAATTTCACGCGGGGGGCGGCAGGGTGAAAAACGGAAAATATTAGCTTCAATTATAGTTCGTTTATATCCAATATTATATTGCAATTACTGTACTGTACTGTACCATGCTGTATAAAAAAGATGAGTTATTGTCAGTGTAATAGAAGAAAGAGAAGACAAAATGTTGAAATAGTATACAGTTTACCTGTTTATTATTTATTTCAAAGTCCAGTCACATATATTCAATTCAATTAAAAGCAATTTTTATTTATACATTAAATGGCGGCCATCTTTCCCTACTTTCTCTCTTTGAGCAATACAAACTTGATAACATTGAGAAAAATACCTAATCCACAATATATCATATTTACACATAAATACTTCATGAAATTTAAACTATTCCAGTCGTTGCTAGCAGAAATCCACTGTGTTATAGGTTTTGACAGCTAATGCCAATGATAGATCTCTCATGCTTAAACATGAATGAATGATTTAACAGAAAATATTTTCAAAATTCTTTTTTTCGCACACAAACGATATTTTACATACAAAACTAACATATAATAGAATAAGTATTCCTGTTAATCTGTTGTACCAATACACAACTATAATATACAAAATATAACCATTTCGTATAGAATACAATAATAACATTTATAAGTAATACTGCTTGATATAGGTACCAGCTTTGGACAACACATTATATTTGTCAAGAATCATGAACAATAATACATGCAACCTTGGGTAATTAATGAATATAAGGGGGTTAGTGGAGGGTCGAGATGGGGTGAGGGTATGAAAGGGGGTGAATGGAGGGAGGTGAGGGGCGAGGTGGGGTGAGGATATGAATGGGGTGAGTGAATGAGAAGGGGTGAGTGGAGGACGCGAGGGGTGAGATGGGGTGTATGTATGACAGGGGGTGAGTGAAGGGGTTGGGAGGGGCAAAATGTGGTAAGGGTATGAGAAGGGGTGAGTGGAAGATGAGAGGACTAAAATGGGGTAAGTGTATGAGAAGGGGTGAGTGAAGAAGGGGAGGGGCGAGATAGGGTGAGGGTATTTACTATCACATGTATCCAGTTGAAACCATTATTTCAATTATTTACACAAATTACAAATGGACACACTCCTATCTTTCCTCAATTGATTTGAGCTATATTTATATGTAAATGAATTATGCACTATAAAAAGGTTAGGCTGGGAAAATATATGCCGTTGACAAATCTAGGGAAAGCTGTTAAAGCTACTGACGGTCAAGACAGGGAGTGGAATTGTAAAAACAATAGCCGTCGCCGACGCCATAATATTATATATAATATAGGGGTCGGCGCTAGTGATTTACGTGGGGTTGTCATGGCAACCAATCTGTTTTGTTAGTTAAGATTACCGGTAAAATTTAAATTTATGACTCAATTTTTTTTCTGTTTCCATGATTGAAAGCATGTATAATAAATCACCTGCCCTCCATGGTGGGTGTATGAGTGAGGGGTGGGTGTATGAGTGAGGGGTAGGGTGTCATGAGCGAGGGGTACAGTGTATGAGCGATGGGGTACAGTGTATGAGTGAGGGGTACAGTGTATGAGTGAGGGGTAGGGTGTCATGGGCGAGGGGTACAGTGTATGAGCGAGGGGTACAGTGTATGAGCGAGGGGTACAGTGCATGAGTGAGGAGTAGGGTGTCATGAGCGAGGGGTACAGTGTATGAGCGAGGGGTACAGTATATGAGCAAGGGGTACAGTGAATGAGGGGTAATATTGGGTAGGGGTATGAGATGAGGGGAGAGAGGGGTGAGATGGGGTAGGGCTATGAGAGGAGGTGAGATGGGGTAGGGGTATGAGAAGAGGTGAGATGGGGTAGGGGTATGAGAAGAGGTGAGAGAGGGATGAGATGGGGTGTGGGTATGAGAGGAGGTGAGAGAGGGGTGAGATGGGGTAGGGGTATGAGAAGAGGTGAGATCGGGGTGAGATCGGGTAGGGGTATGAGAGGAGGTGAGAGAGGGGTGAGATCGGGTAGGGGTATGAGAGGAGGTGAGAGAGGGGTGAGATGGGGTAGGGGTATGAGAAGAGGTGAGAGAGGGGTAATATTGGGTAGGGGTATGAGAGGAGGTGAGAGAGGGGTGAGATCGGGTAGGGGTATGAGAGGAGGTGAGAGAGGGGTAATATTGGGTAGGGGTATGAGATGAGGTGAGAGAGGGGTGAGATGGGGTAGGGGTATGAGAGGAGGTGAGAGAGGGGTGAGATGGAGTAGGGGTATGAGAGAAGGTGAGATGGGGTAGGGGTATGAGAAGAGGTGAGATGGGGTAGGGGTATGAGAAGAGGTGAGAGAGGGGTGAGATGGGGTAGGGGTATGAGAAGAGGTGAGAGAGCGGTACAATGGGGTAGGGGTATGAGAGGAGGTGAGAGAGGGGTGAGATCGGGTAGGGGTATGAGAGGAGGTGAGAGAGGGGTAATATTGGGTAGGGGTATGAGATGAGGTGAGAGAGGGGTGAGATGGGGTAGGGGTATGAGAGGAGGTGAGAGAGGAGTGAGATGGGGTAGGGGTATGAGAGAAGGTGAGATGGGGTAGGGGTATGAGAAGAGGTGAGAGAGGGGTGAGATGGGGTAGGGGTATGAGAGAAGGTGAGATGGGGTAGGGGTATGAGAAGAGGTGAGATGGGGTAGGGGTATGAGAAGAGGTGAGAGAGGGGTGAGATGGGGTAGGGGTATGAGAAGAGGTGAGAGAGGGGTAATATTGGGTAGGGGTATGAGAAGAGGTGAGAGAGGGGTGAGATGGGGTAGGGGTATGAGAGGAGGTGAGAGAGGGGTGAGATGAGGTAGGGGTATGAGAGAAGGTGAGATGGGGTAGGGGTATGAGAAGAGGTGAGATGGGGTAGGGGTATGAGAGGAGGTGAGAGAGGGGTGAAATGGGGTAGGGGTATGAGAAGAGGTGAGAGAGGGGTAATATTGGGTAGGGGTATGAGAAGAGGTGAGATGGGGTAGGGGTATGAGAGGAGGTGAGAGAGGGGTGAGATGGGGTAGGGGTATGAGAGAAGGTGAGATGGGGTAGGGGTATGAGAAGAGGTGAGATGGGGTAGGGGTATGAGAAGAGGTGAGATGGGGTAGGGGTATGAGAAGAGGTGAGAGAGAGGTACGATCGGGTAGGGGTATGAGAGGAGGTGAGATGGGGTAGGGGTATGAGAGGAGGTGACGGAGAGGGGTGAGATGGGGTGTGTGAGTAGAGTAGGGTCAGATGGAGTGAGTGGGGATGGGGGAGTAGGGTGAGAGGGGAGTGGAGTAGGGTGAGATCGGGTGTGGATATGAGGAGGGTGAGTGGAATAGGGGTGGGGCAAAATGGGGTGAGGGCACAAGATTGGGTGAGTTGAGAAGGTTAGACGGGGTAAGGGGAGGAGTTGGGGTGAGGGGTGTAGGGTGAGATGGGGTGAAGAGGGGTGTGTGGAGTAGGGTGAGATGGGGTGAGGGGGTGAGTGGAGTAGGACAAGATGGCATTAGCGGCGTAGGGGGGTGAATGGAGGAGGGTGAGATGGGCTGAGGCTATAAGGGGGGCTGACTGAAGTATAGGGTGAGAGGTTATGAGAGGGGTGAGGGGAGAAGGGATGGGGCTAGATGCGGGTGGGGAGGTTATGAGATGGGGTTAGTGGATGAGATGGGATGAGCATAGTAAGAGAGGGGCGAGATAGGGAGGGGTGAGAACTGGTGAGGGGATGAGATGAGGTGAGTGTAATAAAGGGGATGAGGAGAGGAGGGGATTTATGTTATAGTAATGACTGAAATTATATTATACTTACTCCCTATATTTCCTTTGTTCTGTTTCTTTTACATCACTAGCTTATAACAATAATTATAATATTGGTAATTAACGTCTCGAATACATCAATAGATGAAACTATTGGCATAGACAACAGAGGATTTTTAACATGCAAACACTTCAGAACAGAGCACTTGTATCACTACAGCAGTACCTCTCTCAAAACACATCAGAATTACATTGCACATTTCCAAGATTGCTTATTATGCTAATATCATAGCATTGTTCTATGTATTCCTACATCTATGTAGGAACTAATCACCATATTATACATCAATAACCTTGCGATATATATATAAATTAAAGGTACAGAGGTCAAGATCAGGTCTGATTCTAGTGATATGAGGTATCATCTAGTTGCTAGTGTCTTTCTCCTTCACTGTACTTTGAACCATTTTGGGGGTTGATCGTCAGCATGGCAGGTGCGTGGGGGAATGACATAACTTTGCTTCATCATGAAACCATCCCAAGACTTCATGAATCCTATTGTTCTTTAGCGTCAAAGTTCCTGAAATCATAAGAAAGTGAACGTAATTATGTCACATTATATTCTTTAACACGGCAAGTACATACATGGAATGACTATGTGGTGAACACAATAGTATTAGAAATTAAATGAAAAAAGAAATCTTCAATAAAAATGTTGTCTAAGATCTACTGTTTTGAATATTAAAAATGATATTTTTATGTAACATATTTCACAGTTGATGGAAGAAATAACGGCCCCTTCCCCCGGAAATGGACCACACTTCCATAATATTACTTGCAAATATATATCATTTGGCTTCATTATATGAGTAATTCTCCCAAACGTGGTGGGAGTAATTTAGAACTGTTACACCGGGTCCTGTGACAAGCCTGTCCTGTGACCAAACACCACAACGGTTGGCAGTCAAAGTACCACCTTCTTTCTCTCACACAACTGGTAGGTGTGAGGCTATCGGTGTTAATGACATTTAGCTTTCAATTAATGGAAATAAGGGGTAGACAAATGAAAACAATGCCATCAAAATCCTCGAATAGAGGGGTCTAAAAATGATGGTATTTTCAGAGATGAAGGGATGTTTTTGAGATTAGGGAGTGAGCGTTGGTG
Organism: Sthenelais limicola; assembly: GCA_942159475.1. Taxonomy (NCBI): domain Eukaryota; kingdom Metazoa; phylum Annelida; class Polychaeta; order Phyllodocida; family Sigalionidae; genus Sthenelais; species Sthenelais limicola. The sequence goes on from OW804097.1 coordinate 8,453,662, forward strand.
CCCACTGAGTGAGTAGGGGCGGTGGGGGGGGGGGGGGTTAGAATATTGAGTCCACAAACTGGAATCTTAATTATTGCGTGAGCTTTCTGATTTAAGATGTGCCTGTTTCATTGTTGTTCAAGGTCGAGATAGAATTTATTATAGACATTTCAATAAATGCTAGCGTCTATAGCAGCCTTTAAAATACACTAAATCTTTAACAATGTTAAATGAAACAATATAATTACTGAGACAAAGAGGGAGGAATAAAAGAGGGTAGGTAGGCTAGAGAGAAAGAAAGAGGGCGGGAAGCAGAGGTCAGATGTTATATTAACAATAACACTTAATACTGTTGGAGTGGGGAGCACGGGGAGCTTGCCAAAATGGCCATGCATGTATGAGTTTTCAGATTTTGTGGGTATCCTCTGCACCTGTGCTCCTCGGGAGCAGGGGAATGCAGAGGAGTGGAGTACTGGTGGCCGGTAGAAGGCGTCATCGAGCGCCGCAAATAACCTGACATACCTGCGGTAGCAGGAGGCTTAGCTAGGCTTAGCTAGGCTTTCATACATGGCTAGCGCTTGTTTGTTTGGCGGCCATATTGGAATAAAAAGCACCTTGGGCTTGGACAGTTGCATAAGTAATTAACAATAAATTAGAGCAGATGCTAATGAATGATACTAATGAACATGATCCCTGTCATGTCATAGTAGATGGTAGTACGATAATAGTACTTACCTGGTGAGTTTTGATGAGAAATTGTGACTGGAAGCTGCAGGTAGGCCTAGCCTCATGAGCGCTGGCCGGCGAAAGAATTCTTAGAACAAAAGGATTGGTAACTGTTACACTAGGTGGCACTGTGGGCGGAGTTGTAGGTGCCTATAGGCCCGGGTGGCGCTGTAGGTGCCTAGGCCTAAATCAGTGTAGTCCTATATATGAGTAGGCCTAATTCTCCCAATCAGGTATCATTTGGTTTTCCAGCCTAGGGTCTCAACAGCCTGTATTTGGGATGACCACACATGATTATAACCATTTTATTCAAGTTCCATGGGAAAAATGAGACTGTTGGGACCATACTTCCAAAGTTCTTATACCAGAATCTCTACCGCTATTGCAATAAAAGTTCTTTTTCAGGCTAGGAAATAAGTATATATAAATATGATTAAATATTTATGTTGTTCAACTCAGGAGAGTTTGTATAGGCTACCAATATCGCCATTATGCCATAGTGTCACCATTACGCCATAATTATTAAAAAAAATAAAAGAGACCCTCTTGTTCCAACACAATGATTTCATAGTAATAAAATGGATATTTTTTTTACAAAATCAAGTCAAACGTCTGGTTAGAACCAGGCCCTGGTTAGCCAGCACACATTCTCTCTCTACCTTTGACCTTTCATTTAATTTTGCTAGATGATTTAGTGAGTAATATATGTCATTTTTACACTAAATCCTTTGATAAATCGGGCATAATGTGGCCGAAATAAGGCAAAATAATAGGGAAAATATAGGTATCTAAATCATAGGTGTGGGAATATTGGCCTCAGCCTTCCCAAACTTTACCTGCATTATACTGATATTCCCTGCTATGTGTACACCAATTCAATTCAATTCAATTCAAGACATTTTTTATTTGCAATTAGCGTCGGTCACAAAAAGGAGGTCCCAGTTTACACCAAAGCTTATAGAGATTCAACTATTTTTTTAAAATGGCCTTCTGAAATCAAATGCTGCCCGTTTGGGAGAATTACTCATATGGTATAGGCCTATTGGTGATCAATAAAGTTCATGAACATTGAAGATCTATTACATGCAGGCTAGGCTAGATTATATATATAACTAGTTTATATATATATATGTTATATATCTGAGTTCGTTGAATCTGTATTGGAAATGAAGAGACAAGACACTAAGTTGCTCGTATGCCGGCAGCCGAGACCGCCCTTTATTTAACAGATTCAAAAGAAAAAAAAAAACAAAAGTCTCTGAGTCTTTGATAAGCTGCTGTCTGCAACGTGACCGAACCACAGGGAGGTGCGAGCAGGAATGGCTTCCCCAGAACTGTCCACCAGGTGAGAGAGAGGGAAGGGGTCTGGTAGGGACCTCTAGCGCCACTCCCCGACATATAACGATATAAATAGCACGCGATCTATATCAAGCCATATATCTGAGTTCGTTGAATCTGTATTGGAAATGAAGAGACAAGACACTAAGTTGCTCGTATGCCGGCAGCCGAGACCGCCAACACCCAACTAATAACAACTCTTATCCAAGGAGGCAGCAACAAGTCTCTCAATGCTCATCTTACGATTCATAGGGGTGGTCAAATAAAGAAGCACAGCATATGACCTCCAATCCCCCATGACTCTAATGTCTTCCAAAGAGACACCGAGCGAATGGAGGTGGCAAGCCCCACTCCGCCTCATGGAGTGAAGACCTGCATTATCAGGGGGGAGACCTATCAAGGACACACACATCTTGATGAAGCCCAACAAATCCGAGTAGGTAACAGGAGCCAAACCACCACGGAACGGTTTCAGCAGCAGAGGGCTCGCAGGACCAGATGGATACTTGGCAAAGTGGCACTTCAAGCGACGAAAAACACAAAAAACAGGATCCAACACTGGGTGGATAGGGATCTCCAACACATCTCCTCTCTCTCTGGTCTTGGTCGATCTAACACAAATAAGCACGTGATCTGCATGGAAAAACACATCAGATCTGGACACAACATGCTTAGCAGAGAAAGAATCCGGCACCAGGTTACTTTTCCTCAGGAGGGTGCGGAAAGAGAGGATGAGACCCAACCACAGGATCTCATTCAAGTCGGACTTAGGCAGGAGCACATATATTTCAGCCAGCTGCTTGGGTGTCAGGGGATCCTTCTGGACGGAGACATCACCCAACAGCCGACGAAGGCCTGCCATCGTCATCTTGATAACACATGAGTCACGATAATCGGCTGGATAGCCATAAAACTTGTACGGAGGACAAGTAGTTGTTAACCGTCGAAAACTTGGCAGAGCGAGCTAGATAAACCATGAATCTAGCAACAGTGAGGATTTCGGCAGGCAAAGGTACAGCATCTATATCCCTGCAAAACTTGAGATACCGCCTCCACTGAGAGTTGCGCGTGGCCAACGTCGTATCGGCGTACGCTGAAGCAATGGCGGAACCAATCTCCTTATCCAACTCCTTGACCAGCTGCGCCGAGTCTGCAACAGCAAAAGCACAAGTCAGATAAAGGCTCCAAACCTGACGTCTGCTGCATGCGGGACACATAGTCAGCTAGCACATTCTCACTACCAGGGACTCTACGGGCCGAAAGAAAAATGTCGTTAGTAGCACACAGCCAAAACATTTGTCGAAGCATGGACATGCATGCGGAGTTCGTGCTATGACCCTTGTTAACCATGGCAAGGACCTGCGTGTTGTCAGTGTAGCACACTAGATGAACACCAGAATGAATGCAGGCGAATCTGGACAAAGCGACAAACACAGGAATTAGTTCCAGGTAGTTAATGTTCGTTAGCTGATCGACACAATTCACCTCGACCCAGTTCATCCAATGCGAGTGATCAGAGCACAAGGACTTGATGGCTGTAGGAGTATCAGATGACTCAAAATAACCACCAAACCAATCCGGGTGGCAAACCACACCATAGCCCGTCATCGACGAATCACAGTAAAAAACAGGCCCATCACCATAGTTGAAGTGAATCACAGCGGCGACACCATTGAACTGAGTAGCAAAATCAAACCACCAGCGCACATCCATAAGGAATTCCTGAGAAAGCCTGACCCTCGTTCTGTCTGCCAACCCTTTCATAAGGAGCAGGATCCTATGTGTGAAAGTCCTCCCGCCACGCACCACCTTAGAACAGTGGGCAAGATAACCACACAACCGCTGAAGCTGCTTCTTGGTGGCCCTGGTGCGCGACGAGAAGAAAATCAGTTCACGATATAACTTGTCCAGTTTATCCGAAGGCAAACTAAGTTCCATCTTGACCGAGTCAAACAGAATGCCCAGGTACCTGACTGACTGGGAAGGGGCAGTGCACTTCTTCCATGATATTTGGAAACCCAAAGTGATCAATAGATGTATCAGAACTGCTTGGGACTCCTGACACTTCTCAAAGGTATCCTCAATGCAGATGAAGTCGTCAATGTAATTGGCCACACGTAGAAAACCTCTTCTAGCCATGCACCGAGTAACGAAATTAGATAACTGTGTAAAAATAAAAGGTGCACATTTGAGACCGAAACATAGCCTCAAGTCCAACAGGAACACAGATTCGCCGTTAAACATCCATTTGAGGCCTTGGCACTGCCAGTGAGAAGGGTTAATGGGCACAGTGCGATAAGCCGCCGCTATGTCAATGGTAGCACAAAAACAGCCAGGAGTGACCATTTCCATGACATAATCCAAGGACTTGTAGGAGAAGAGCAAGGCTGTGCGAGTCATAAAGTTGTTGATCGAGGTATTCAGAGGCCTACGGCAATCAGTGACCGGCCTAAACGACCCATCACTCTTAGGCACAGCGCCGAGGGCGTGGACACAATGAGGCTGGGACGTGGTAACCATCATTTTTCCATCCTCGATTTCAGAAGACAATAACTTGGAGATAAAGATCCCAGCAGGGCCCGTGGTGGCAGACAAATAATTATGGCACAAGTAAGCAGGTATCAGGTGCACATCATCCACAATGTCAAATCCATAGCGCACACCGTGCCTGAGATAAGCACACAACCAAGCATCTGACTCACAACACAACTCACTCTCCCAGGCAGACTCGTCGAAAGGTGATAAACGCCCACCAATAACATATGGACGGCGAAGATGAGACGGATAAAGTTCCAACGTAGGTACAACAGAAACTGGTGCATAAACATCATCAAGTGCAAATGAACTTGGAAAGCAGGAATCAGGAAACACATCCAGTTCATAGTCAACAACACTCTCACAAGCATCAAACATGTAGCTGTCCGAATCACAACACAAGTCATCCGAAGGACTGGCAACACAAGCCATCGCACCTGCAGTACAGTCTACGGACACGCCCACTCCAGGCGAAGTCACCACACAGCCGGGCTCCGAAGCACTAGAAGCTAAATGAAAGGAGGGATACACACTCCCAATCATTGCAGAGGAAACGCCAGTCAGGTACGGGTCCATTGGAGACAACCCAACTGCAACACCGGCTGAAGAAACAGTAGAAAACTCGGATAACTTGTCTGTAAAGTCCATCACAACACACAAGTTGGACACCTCGCCGCCATGACAGATCTCGTGAGAAGTGAGAGTTGAGGCGAGAACCTGCTGACGTCACACAGTGTGTTTACTCTTGTCAGGGCAAGCTGAAGCCTTGTGCGCACCATGGCAGACCCGACACACATGATCTCTGGTGCAATTAGTGCCCGTGCAAGTGCGGTAATTCCACAGGAAGCAGTTGTCTGATGGATAATCCGGAGGAACAGTCTCAGACTTGCCTTGAGACCTGGGAGCGCCGCTCTGTCCACCCTGAGTACGGCGGGATCCCCTGCGACCTTGCCCTTGGGAGTCACGGGGAACCACCATCGCGGCATGAAAACAATATGACACTCCTAAGGAATCCCCAGCAACAAAAATAGGCGGCGTGCTCTTGATGGCAGAATCAACCACATGTTGATCATACTCCGCATACGCCAGATCAAGGTAGGCTCCCGATCTGCCATGCTTTGTTATAAATTCCATGTGCCCTAGATAACCACGGATGTCCCCCCCCACAGAAATCACATGATTCAACACACAAACCATTCCATGTAACAGCTGCCTGTATGTAAGCTTCTTGTGATCAAGGGACTTGAGCTTCACATTGTCCAATTTATGTTGAATGTAAAACTCCGGCCTGAATGGCATACCTTTTGCTAGGCGGGTAGCGTCGGGGTCAATCGCAGTGGCTAGCTCCTTCATGGCGGCACTGGCCGCAGCAATCTCAGCAACAACTTGAGTAGGGGCGACGACCGAAGGAGCAAACGAGACTGGAGTCACACCAGACAGAGGAGTAACACTAGCATACACTCCTGACGTCACAACTGGTTGTTGTGGACTCAGCGGTGTAGGAGCCAGCGGGGCCGGAGGTGTAGGTGCCAGCGGCGGTGGAGGTGGTGGATGACCAGCTTGACCAGGCGGAGCTTGACCAGGCGGGGCTTGCAACGGCTGGGCAGGTTGAATAGGCTGAGGTGGAGCGGGTGCAATAACAATCGGCTGGGCCCCAGACTGGGCGGTCAAACCGGTTTGAGCCTGATGCGCCGGTAACGCACCTGTAGCAGTCAGGTACGAACGAAAATCCGTAGACAATGTAGTAAGATTGCTCATAAGGTCCGCAATACTATCCATTTGAGTCCTATTCATCTTTGTAAGCTCCTCCAAGTCTGAAGCTAAATCAGCAGAAGCCTCACTAGACTCTTCTTGGTCATATTGATTTAGCGCTGACACATCCAGGTATTTGTCCCACTCGTCACCGTTCCCCATTGCAGTAACACACTTATCCACCGCATCCCGATAGTATTTGCAGGTTTTATCCCCGGGATGCGGATGGCAATAGTTGCATGCCTTGCACTTACCCATCTCTAGATAGGAAAAAACAAAAGTCTCTGAGTCTTTGATAAGCTGCTGTCTGCAACGTGACCGAACCACAGGGAGGTGCGAGCAGGAATGGCTTCCCCAGAACTGTCCACCAGGTGAGAGAGAGGGAAGGGGTCTGGTAGGGACCTCTAGCACCACTCCCCGACATATAACGATATAAATAGCACGCGATCTATATCAAGCCATATACAATCCTACAAAAATTGGCACTCGGGCTGAAATATTAAGGAATCTAGGGCCCAACACGTGAATACTAATTACGGGTTATTAAGTTGTGCATAAATCTGTTCGTTTCAAAGACAATACGGTAAAATAACAACAAGATCCAGAGCCAAGCCCTAATATCAAAATAACTATCTCATACGGGTGTGACAGATTCATGTCTGATGGTAATTTAATATTAATAGTAATAATCCGACATTTTTAGTTGTTGTACTGTTCAGAGTTCAGAGTCAGTGTTCAGTCGGCTCAGTTCAAAGTTATATCACCCATCATTATTCATACTTCATTAATAACATTACTTCTCAAGCAAGGCTCCGGTCAAATAGTCAGATTCCTACAATTTGAAATCATCACTAACAACTACATAACAGTTATACAATATCGACATTAAGAAACTCTGGATTTATATAAAATGAATCACAGAGATATTTCAATTCAAATTCAAATTAAACAAACAGATTTGTTAATTCATATATATCGTTATTTCGATTTTTCAATAAGGTCTTACAAGCCTTTTATCTGATGGCTGGTCATTTCACCTTAATGACCCATGATGCTGATAGTTTCGCGTTTATTCCAATATACAAAATCACCTTATATCCTTAAAAACGTCTCCTGTGTCAGCGTTATGGCGATGCGCATTATTTCTAAAAATTCCGTCGCGTTTCGTGATCGTCGCATATGACATTTTCACATGTTACAATATTTTGGTTCTGCATATGCCAGGCAAAATAATTGAAGCGGCACTATTTTCTATACCTAGTATGTGATTGCTTGCTTGTTCTGAAACAAATGGAGGGATGTGTAGGCCTATTCCAACCTGATTCTGTCTTGATATAGTAATATTTTTGTGTGCCAACGATGGTCTCTGTGAATACACTATCCTATTAGTATAGCAACAATCATACACATTTAAGTTTTAACACTTGTCAATGCCCATTTCGCCCACACATACTCATGGGGGTGTGGAATCATGTTCACATGTTTGGAAGCTAAGGTGAAACCTAAACAGGTTATTGTGTATTCAGGAATTGCCACAATTGTTACAGGTCTTATTTTAATAGAACAATTGTTAATAAGCAATAATTAAGTAGCAATGGTTCGGGACAATTGAAAATGTGTTTGAAGGAAGGTATATTGGTTGATTGTTTCTTTTATTTAGACCCAAAATGGTCACTACATTACTGGAATAGATATGCAATGACCATTGTGCAATGGTAGCGCAATAAAATAACAGTGCATGGCGTTGCAGTCGGAATTATTGTATTAAAACAATCGTCCATAATTTAATGGGAAAAGATCACAAGTAGACCACCAGTATGTTCTATTTTTTTCTTCATAAATTCACATAAATTCCATTTTCCAGAATACCTTAAAACAAGCAATTGGCCGATGTATGAGACATTAAAAGCTAACTTTTGAGACACAACGATTTCTGAGTTAGGCCTTGATTAATTTATGAAAAAACATCAAATAAATAATCATATATTCAAGCAATTGTGAACGATGTATTGGTCTAAAATTTACCTCCCATGCATTGTCCCTGATAACTCCCTTATCATAGATGGGGCACTTTACCCCATACAGATCCATAGCAAGGAGGTTCTACTCTTTGATATAAATTCCTGCTTTCGGATTTACAATTGGACGGAGGCACATTTTTTTTAATTTGAACGTTTTTCAATGTGATTTATTCACAAGATCTCTTTGATGGAAATCTTTTTGATTCAAACCAATAGAATCCAAATATACCAATTGATGTACCCTCTCATTCCTTTCCGTCCCGCCCCGAACGGAACGGTATGTACCATTCTCGTCGACCGTAATATCTTGACACCTCCCTGCCCCTGCCCCCTCCCCCCCCCCCTATACAGCCACCTAGAGCGACGGCGTCCGTAGTGTCTTCAATTGGGACTTATAATAGCCAGGCCATGTACATTTCGCGATTTATACATTGCAGGAATACACATACCCCTAATATGGAGTCTACAAGTTTGTAGCGCACATATCTTTTTAAACATTCTTATTAGGAAGATTTCCACAACGTGGTAGGTCTCATCTCCTACAAAAGTATGTACAGTTAACGACTGAAGACATTATGAAGAGAACTCTCTACTCGTTTACATAAGCATAATAATAGAGACAAAAGGTTTGATTGATTTAGACCCTTCATTAAAAGGAATACACGTTCAATATACACAATAATTTCGCTTCTTAGATAAAAAAAAAGTTTGTTAAAGTTATACAACGATTTTTTCAGTCATAATATAATCATTTCGAAACATATCAGCATATTAGCCTGAATAGACAGTATACGTTCCTGTACATCAGGAAAGTACTGGAGATTTTAGATACCGATTTTAAAAATTCTTTCACTGGTTATGTACTCCAGGGGAATTTTCCCATCATATGGACGAAAAGATCTTTAAAATATTTCAATATTAAGCGTTTTAAGGTTGTCATATGAATTTCAATGCAAATCCTATATGTTGAGCGAAAATTTAGATTTTTAAAAATTTCCAACGACATTTTTGGCTGTTTTACGGAGCAAGGAGGTCATAATATCCTTCAAAAACACAAATTCTAACGATTTAGACAATAAATGGTCACTACATTACTGCAATAGGTATGCAATGGCCATTGCGCAATGGTAGCGCAATAGAAATACACTGGCATTGCAGTCGGAATTCTTGTATAAAAAAAATCGGCAATAATTTAATGGGAAAAGATCCTTTAGTTATCTAAATAATAAATGTAACTTGATGATTTTTGTAGAATGTAATATAGCAAAGGAATAAGATACTGCAATGCCAGTGCAATAGAATTACACTCCTATTGCACTCAACTAGAGACTTGACTGCAATAGGAGTGTAATTCTATTGCACTGGCATTGCATTGCACTCCATTGCACTCCATTGCACTTGTATTGCAGTCGCCATTGCACTCCATTGCACTCCATTGCACTCAGTGCCCATAGGGGAGATGTTTGTTCTAACTTCTATGCTTCCTAGGTTGTCATTGTTCATATAGCTATGGTTTATCTGTCCCATCCCCCACTCCCCCTCCCCCCCCCTCCCCTCACAACATTTTGTTTTTAATTTGTTTTCATTCAGGTATGAGCTATCATACACCATTTTTCACAAGATAAACTGTAAAAAGCAGCCCCTTAGCTCACCATTGCAGTGGTATTCTTCTGAGCCCTGATCCAGCAAAATGGTATAATTAGCTATAATATAGTTGAATTTACCAAGCCTCAACATTTGGGCCACAGTACTGTTTGGTAGTTTGTTTGTGGTATTGCTGGGAGAACAGGCTCCCGCGCTTATTGTCTGTTGCATCCATGCTCAGTTGCACGGTGGCCATATTGGTGAATCCTAGAAAAAAAATTTCTTTGTTTTCTGTTTATTGGGGCAATAAAAAGTATAAGTTAGCTTGCAGAGTTAGTTTGCAGTGTTAGCTTGCTGGAGTGCAGAGCCATGAGAACATCAGAGCTCTGCACTGTCAAAGCTTGATTCATTGGAAAGTGGGTTCTGTGTAGAGTGAGGCTGACAACATAATAACAAAATAATAACCAGATTATTGTACAGATGTCTGCAGACAATTTACATGATAATCCCTATAAACTCAAAGCTTCTATAGGTTGTTGTGAGTGCCTGCACAAAGTTACGAGGGAGGTCCACAGGAGGAAATTCCGAGTTAGTTATACGCTGTCAAAGCTTGATTCATTGGTGGGTCCTGTGTATCATATAGAGGGGGAGGCTAACAAAACTAATAACAAAATAATAACGAGGTTATTGTACAGATGTCTGCAGACAATTTACACAATGATGCATCTAAACTCAAAGCTTCCTTAGGTTGTTGTGAGTGCCTGCACAAAGTTACTAGGGAGGTCCACAGGAGGAATTACCGAGTTAGTTGAATCTCATTCTTTTCCCCATACCAGTAAAGAGCACTAGGTGGAAGAAAGGGGACCCGTCATTTGTTGTTATGGGTTGGTCCTCCGGCCCTACGGTCTGCATTGGGTCGCCTAGTCCAGGTCATAGGCCATACAGCAGTGTTATTGGTAGGGGAGGGCAATCAAGGTAAAGAGAGGATCAATCAAGTGTAGGTGTAGGGTCACTGAAGTGTGGGTAGGTAGGGAGGGGAGTCACTCAAGTATGGGTAGTAGGGAGGGGAGTCACTCAAGTCTGGGTAGTAGGGAGGGGAGTCACTCAAGTCTGGGTAGGTAGGGAGGGGGTCAATCAAGTATGGGTAGGTAGGGAGGGGGTCAATCAAGTATGGGTAGGTAGGGAGGGGGTCACTCAAGTGTGGGTAGGTAGGGAGGGGAGTCACTGAAGTATGGGTAGGTAGGGAGGGGGTCACTGAAGTATGGGTAGGTAGGGAGGGGGTCACTGAAGTGTGGGTAGACAGAGAGGGGTCACTGAAGTATGGGTAAGTAGGGAGGGGGTCACTGAAGTGTGGGTAGGTAGGGAGGGGGTCACTGAAGTGTGGGTAGGTAGGGAGGGGGTCACTGGAATGAGGTACACAACCACACTGGAATGAGGTATACAACTGTACTGGAATGAGGTCTACAACTGTACTGGAATGAGGTACACAACTGTACTGGAATGAGGTACACAACTGTACTGGAATGAGGTACACAACCACACAGTAATGTGATACATAACCTATAATTATCTAATATCATGGTCTCATAATTAATTTATTTGATTATTTGTTGTCCTATTTAGTTGACTGACTGTAGTCATATTAGCCTATGGCCATCTATGAAGCTCCCTGTGTTAGCTGCAGGCGATTTATTGATTCAAATCATTTTGTAATCCTTTTCTATAATTTGCATGGAATGTCTAGCCCTGCACTCTTCTCTGGACCTCACTTTATACAGAAAGGAGTGACATCTAACCCCCTGGATGACAAGAGATATTTCTCAATTAATTGCAGCCATGCATCAAAACACATATTTTGAATGATCACAGGCATAACACATGGATCTTTCATAAGGATTTTTGTTAGTTTTGTCAACAAGTAATTCCTCACCTAGGGCCATTCAATGATATCTAATTTGCCTCAACCAACATTTACTGTATCATATGTGATGTGTTTTAAGAAAATGAGTCATAAGTCGCAAAATATGGATTTTGAGATATCATCATATATGAAAAGAGGAGATTAAGCTGATTCCAATGATAGTAAACATGAAGGACATTTAAGAAGTATTTCTATATTTTATGTTTGATATTTTTATTCTTGGAAAAAAGTTTGCAATGTTTCTGGATGGGTAATTACCAGTAAAGTAACTAAATATACTCCATACAAAGGCCTTCAAAATGCAAGGATATAATTAATACAATGTCCCGAAATTTGTTACATGGATTTATATGACTATAAGTGCTAAACCCTCTAAATATCAGAACATTTTAATGAAAGGATCTTGTGAAAAAAACACTATGAAAAATATCAATTTTGCGACTTATGACTTATTTTCCTAAAACAGATCACATATGTTTACTGTATACACTAGGTAGAAGTTTAGTTGTTAGCACAGAAGTGCCAGGTGCTATCGTCTTTTGCCTCTGGGCAAGAGCTAACACTCTAACTTGGGATGCTCATATTGAACGCATATGGGTCAGATCTTCAGAAAATATACAATTGGCCGCTCTACACATTTAGGAAATTGTTCTAAATTTGGCTGAAAAATGATGACTAGGTGGCAAACCGTTTTCACCTTAATGATTTTATTCATTTGGGGAGAAAAAAATTTTTTTTGGGGAGACAAAATTTTTTTTTTAAAGTCCTACAAAAAACTGGACTCAAATCCAACGGAAAAATACAATCAAGAAATAAATCAGTATATAGAAACAAAACTAGAAGAAGGTGAACTTACAAAGGATGTTACAAACATCCTAAAAAACAAAAACTGTAAAACACCCCAAATATATTTTCTCCCAAAAATCCATAAAGGGAAAATACCCCCACCGGGCAGACCCATCGTGTCCGCCAATAGTGGCCCTACGGAGAAAATATCCAACTATGTAGACATCTTCCTGAAACCGATGGTTGTAGACGGAAGCTCATACATAAAAGACACAGGTGATTTCATACAAATCATACAAGAAACACAAAACGTTAAAGCCACAGACATTCTAGGAACACTTGATGTCAGCGCACTATATACCAACATACCAAACCAAGAAGGTATTAGTGTAATAGAGAAAATGCTAAATGAAAAGAGAAAAACGCTAGTAAAACCAAGCAATACCACAATCTGTGAACTACTTAAGAAAGTACTATACCTAAACAACTTTCAATACAACGGCCAAAACTTCCTACAGATAGGAGGAACAGCCATGGGAACAGCCTTAGCACCCTCATATGCAAACCTATTTATGAGAAACCTAGAAGAGAGAATGCTAAACCAAACACCACTTAAACCCACAGTCTGGAAAAGATACCTAGACGACATCTTCTTCATCTGGACCCATGGGGAAGAAAAATTAAAAGAATTTATAGAAGACATAAATAAATTCCACCGCTCGATAAAATTCACTTCAGAATACTCAAAGGAGGAAGTAAACTTCCTAGACACAACGGTCAGAAAAGACCACAATGGCAAACTGTACACAACACTGTACACTAAACCTACAGACAAGAACAACTACCTACACTATACATCGGCCCACCCACCACAGTGCAAGAAAAGCCTACCGTATAGTCAATTCACACGCATAAACAAAATATGCACAAAAAAAGACGACTTCATCAAAAATAGCGAAGAAAAAGAAAAACACTTCAAAAGAAGAGGGTACCCAGAAAACCTCATAAAACGGCTCTCAACAAAGCCATGAAAGACAGGGAAGAAGGAAAGGAACAGAAAGAAGAGAAAGACAATAACAACATATTTCATATTAGTATGTTCAGACCAACATACAACAAAACCCAGGCCATACTTAGAAAACACTGGCCCATACTAGGCAAATAAAAACAAACCCAAAGCCTACAAACCAAGAACCTTGTATGTGGATACAAGAGACCAAAAAACCTAAGGGAACACCTTATTCGGGCAAAACTGGACTACCACCCCGAAAAGGTCACAGAAAAGAAAGAGAAAACAAAAAACAAATGTGAGCATAAAAAATGCAAAGTATGCCCCAAACTAAACAAAAGCAACCCCATAAAAAATGCGAACCGACGAAAAACCGACGTAAAAACGAACGTCAACTGCGGCAGCTCAAACCTAATATACTGCATCTCATGCAAAAAATGCAACGAACTCTACATAGGGCAAACGAAACGCACCCTATGGAAACGAACGAGCGAACATATGGCCGACATAAAGCACAACAGGCCAAAATCAGTGGTAGCGAAGCACTTCAACAAACACGACCACTCAGGTCTAGAAGACTTCGAAATACAAGTAATAGACTTTATATACAAACATCCAGAGTGCAAAAGGGCGAAGGAACTCAGAACCCTAATTGAACACAACTGGATACATAGACTACAAACGTACCAACCATATGGAATGAATGTAAAAGATTCAGAATTCGGATGAGTCAGTACATACCCCTCTCAAACTAAAGCCACGTCAAAAAATTTTTTCTCCCCAAATGAATAAAATCATTAAGGTGAAAACGGTTTGCCACCTATAAAATAACCAAAAGGGGACTGACTCTCACTAAGACCTGTACTCTTTTTTCGAATGCCCCTGATATATAATTGATTTATATAATTCAGGAATGTAAATCCAAAAAAACATACAATAAAAAATAAAAAATAATAAAAAATAAAAAATAAAATTATTTCTAAAGACCGCCCTATAACCACATTTAAATAGTGGAAAAAGGGAAAAGAGTTAACACCTAAACAAAGTACCTGATGAGGCCCAACAGCCGAAACCGTTTGAATAAATCTATTTCAAAAATAGGAGAGAGAGAAAAAATCTTTTTTCTCCTCCCAAACAAGACTATAAAAGTCCTGTTCACCCCTAGGCCCCCCCATCTCCCCTCCCCCCCCCTTATATACAAACCATATAAACCCCTCCAAAACACACCCCCTTCTTCCACCTCCCCCCAAGTCTCACCCAAACTAGGAATGAGACCTATGCAAGTCTAGCCTTACCTCCACAGAGGTGGGACAAACACTCCCAGAGCAGACAGAAATAGACCAGTGACCTAAACTTGGATCACAGACTGGACAAAGGATTTCAACATTTGGCGGGAATCTGGACACATATAAATACTGGTCCAAACCTACCAACAGGCATTCAACGGTCGTACAGGTTAAGGTGAATACTGCCACGTCTACCTACTATGAAAAATGATGACTATCGGGTATATCTGAGTATAGTTGGTATCGCATTCATTTAATGTATAAGATTTGCTATGTTTAACTGCATTTTAGAGCTCATTTTTGTCTCAAATGTGGGTTAATTGAGAGGATTGGCGAAGGCGAATCTGAGCCATACGTAATAACATCCATAATTGATGAGGAAATGGTCAATACAATACACAGGAACCTAAGGAACAGTGCCTGCTTATTGACATGCCAGGTTTGACTGTGGTCTGCAGAGGACTGCCTCAGGTGTGTCAACTTGATGGTCCTCAATGGCGAGCCCCAGAATTATTATATTGAATTATTGACAGCCATGAAACAAAATGCAGAAACACGAGGAATGGAAATGAGGAAGACAAGTCATGGAAACATCTCAATATCCACTGAGCCAATGTTGATTAGGGACAGTCAGGCCAGTGAAGGAGAAACTGAGGGCAGTCAGGCCAGTGGAGGAGAAACTGAGGGCAGTCAGGCCAGTGGAGGAGAAGCTGAGGGCAGTCAGGCCAGTGGAGGAGAAACGGAGGGCAGTCAGGTCAGTGGAGGAGAAACTGAGGGGAGAAATAGGACAGTCCAAAATAGGACAAACGAGAGAATAAGAGGAAAGTGAAAACAAATTATTATGAGGTTTGTTTTAGGGTTGATCCATATATATTGATGGTTTTATTGAAGAGTTTTATGCACATGTAACCCAAATTTGAATATCAAATATTGGCTAGAGGCAACCAGAAGGGGTGGGATATGCTAATAGTACCGTCTCCGACCTTCATGGATTTACCAATTCAATAATTCCTCCAATTCAGGATTGATTCGGTGACGCTGATTTACAGCATATGGGTCAAATCACGAGAAAATGTAGAATTTCACCTTCACAAATCATGGTAAATAACTTCATGAACAAAAATGATGTTGAAAATACAGATTAACATAACCCAGCAAATTCTTTTTAATCACTCACTCACTCACTCATGAGTCAGTGGCATGACCCAATGAATCGCTGCCTTGGCTTACTTACCCTCCTTGTATTTGTTAGCGATTTTCAAACCGTTATCAATATAATGGTAGGGTAGCTCATTGGTAGTTACATTACAAACGTCAGATATAGCATTTTAATTTTACTACAGATTATCTTTCATATTTTAACATTGATTGTGTGGTAAAAAGAAATTAGACGTACAATGCGTGATGAGGATTATGGATATGGTGATAGATGAATATGAATGGTGATATCATGATACCCAAAATCATTAGCATGTATTCCCTGATAGTGTTAATACAGGGTAACTAACAATGTTGGTTGAAGGATCGTGAATATTTGCATAAGTTGCGTAGCAACGAGTGCAATATTCTAAGTGACTGAAACTAACAAGTTAGTTAACAGATTTATTATATATATGTTTCCAATCATGAAGATAGTCATACATTTCACTGGTAATAATTTCACCAGTAATAAAAACCGCATTGGTTGCCATGACAACCCACATAAATCGCTAGTAAAATACCCACTCTGCGTAAATCACTCTAGATACATTGTTTTCAGAGCAATGCGTGCATAATAAAGATGCAAAATAAGACAGGTATGTGTTGTCTTTATGAGCTAAATAAACAGTTCATTCATTCAGAATGTCCTGTCTCCCTAAACACCTGTTTATGTATACTGCACACAGGACTAATCACAGGTTCTACGCATTGTGTGTGTGCTTATGGCTCAAGTGGTTGCTCTGACCTCCATCATGGCTTCTCTCATATTATAGGGCCTATAAATAGCAACCACTATAATCGGCTATAAGGACCAACATAATCGTACCAATTATCTTTTTAATCGTACCAAATTTAATCATAATTTGACTTATAAGTTTGATTTATCAATTTTCTGCTGCTGTTATATGTCAATACAATAATTGAAGTAAAAAATGGTGGCCAAATTTGAGTTATTAGACTGATTTATCAGTATTTTGTTGCTGTTATATGTGAATATAAGAATTTGAATTCAAATCTGCCGCGCAAATAAAGCTGTCTGTGAATACAGATGTGGACTTTTAGGTAGATCAGTTGCAAAAACAACCAGACAAAACAAAACAAGCAGACACAATTCTCCAACATTGTGGTAATATGACATTTAGATGGGTACAAAAAGAATGGAAAAAAATTTAGAAAATATCACAGACTCCCTGTGAGAGAAGGTCAGAGTAAAATGGAAGAATTGAATTGTACATTTAGACTTTGACCACATACAAAAGAAGGAAAGTCCATGGAGAGTGCTCGCCTTGTGACAGGTGGAAGAGCGGACATCCTCCATTCTATATTCCATATATTTGATTTAATATCTATTAGTAGCAGGTTTTGTTTTTGGCTTTTAACTTCAATACCCACAAATTACATGCACAATATGCAAGTGTAAACTCTATTGATACAAGTCCTAGTGTTGTTGGAATTTATTCATACATCTATGCTAATATGAAGTCCTCAACATTGACAATAAGGGATTTAGTATGCAAATCTATGGGTGGACCTTCAGCCAGCATGGGTTTTAGCAAACACTTCTCCCTTGGTTGCCAGGGAGCTTAAGGAATGAATGCAAGGCCAAATAAGAAATAGTTGTGTTTCTGGTTGATAGTAGCTGAACACTAGCATAAATATTGCACAAGTTGCATAGTAACGAGTGCAAAATTCTAAGTGACTGAAACCGATGAGTTATTTAACTGATTGATTATACATGCTTTCACTCATGAAAATAGAAAAAAAGTCATGAATTTGAATTTCAGCGGTAATCTTAGTAAAAACCAAATTGGTTGCCATGAAAACACCACATAATTTAGTCTACCACATAATTCAGTAGGGAAATATGCACCATGCATAACTCACTCTACATACATGGTTTCTAGAGCAATGCATGTATAAAAAATACCTTTTAAGGATTTATGACACGTTGTAATCCTGCAAAAATATTTCTTTGTCAAAATAGTACATAATTATAGGCAAGGTCATCGTAATAGTTTGAGTAAGGTTTATTCATGTATGATGGGGTGTGGGGCTGTAAACCAAATCCCCGTCTAATTTTTTGCTTTGCCTGAAGATAAACATGAAGCATCGATGCTCTCTGAGATGCTGCATGACCATTAGAACTGCTCACTTATCCATGCAGATGTATTAAAGACAGAGAAGTTTAAAGCACATTTTGGGAATATTTGGCTTAGTGCACACTTATCTGGGTTCACAATGATTTGGATAAACACAACTAGAACTATCACTACAGATAGATATGGCGATAACGGAACTACAGAGAATGTGACCTTTCCATATGGATTCAGGTTTGATGCATTAAATCATTCTGTCACTCTCAATGACACAATGGGTGTAGGAACAAATGATTTTCCCTTTTGGGAGCTTGTCAGTAATATAGTTGCCCCGATACTAACAGCATTTGGAACTATTGGAAATATACTTGTTCTCTTTGTTCTCAACGGGAAGAAATTCTCTCACATGAGTGTTTCCATTTATATGAGAACACTCGCTGTGGTTGATACACTTTTCTTGTGGATAAATCAGAACACGATGTTTGTTTTTGAGGAGCTGGCAGTTCCTTGGTCATTGACGGAAGACTGGGCCTGCAAGATCTATATGTGGCTGCATCTTAGCCTCCCCTGGATAAGTTCATGGCTTCTCATTGCATTGAGTGTTGAAAGGTGTATCGCAATATGTGCTCCACATAAAGCCAAGGTTTGGTGCACCAAGAAAAAGGCTATTATTGTCTCCTCATCAATTTGCCTGCTTTTCTTAATCTCCAACCTCCATGCTATCATAATATTTAACACCACTGACATACTGGGTATGTGTACAGTAGGTCGCGGCCTTTATGAAAAAATTCTTGGAATTTTTGCAGTATTGCTCTATTCAATTATACCAGCTGTAGCCATCTTTATTTGTAACTTTGTCATTATCTGTATTATAGTCAGAGCTTCTAGAAACAGAAATGTCATCACAGGAAGGTCAAATGGTAAAAGTGATAGTACCACAATTAGCATTACCATTATGTTGGTGGTGAATGGTTTTTTCTTCATTATACTCACTCTTCCCTTTAATGTTTATCTGTATATTGAGTACTTCATAATGGACTTTGGAGATTCTAGTTTCCCTATCAGTGTTGTTTTATCACTTTTCTTGGTCTCTAATCATGCCATCAACTTTCTGCTGTACTCCATCAGTGGTTCTCAGTTCAGGGCAGAATTGGTTGCAATGCTTTCATGTTGTAGAAAGCCTTCAAGATCTCCCACTGTATCACATGCCACACCAATGAGTCAACTCAGCCAGATAAGCGGCAGTTCTCACTCTGTCAAATACTAGGTGTCAGGTTTGACAAAGCATATTTCTACTTAATTGTACAGGCATTGATGTACCATATTGCACCCAATATTGGAAATATGTCTTCTTTTCCAACACCACACCTATTTCCTTCCGAAACAAACATTTTCATTGTAGTGGTAGTTTATTCATTGCAGCATGCTTTATAACAATTTCCTGGACAGTTTTAACTACACATATTCACTATTTCTTCTTTGATATTGACTATTTCCACTACAAGGAAGTTAAGTGCCGCCTCTGGAACCACTATGTCCAGGTCTGATCACTTTTCCAGCTCCCACCTTTTCCCAAGTACCTAAGTGGCAACCATACAGACATAGATTGTGACTCCCATATGCGCTACCTGTGTTAGATTAGATAGATTTATAACTTTTATTTTCGATTATATCACTGGCAGAGAGTGTTACTCCAGCTCAGGTAGGTTTTCAAGCTTTCTGTTGGTTTTACAATAACGTTTTGCAGTGAACATTTCCACAGTGTTCATTGACGTAGGTTGTACTTTGCTATTCCGAAAATAGTGATGGATATTTCCTATTGTACATAGATATCCTTGTCGATTCAGGACAAAACATCATTCTGATGTGACATGAAACCATGCTTCTCAGATGTGAATGACAATGTAAACCCACACAGAGTCTTTTTCAGTTGTGGACACCACCTACTAAATGTCAGGAAAAACAACTGATCAGGTCTTGAATATCACCTTGACATTGTTCATTCAGTTGTGGCAAGAAGACCAAGGTGACAAACAAGTCATTGAAAGGACACAGTCTACAGGAACTGGGCATCATTATTATAATGTTCAAGTCTATTCTTTTTTGTGAATAGAACTGGTGTTTATACCTTTCATACATAAATGATTAGCGAAGTTTTCGGTGGGGACTGAAGTCTAATTGAATTAAGAATTTGATATCCAGTTTGGACTATGGCAGATTCATACTCAGCATAATAATACCAGGGAGATTTTAGACCATAACAATGTGAAAATAAGAATGGTACAGCATGTTCTGGAATGAATGTGTTGACATTGGAGAAATCTAGGCAAATAAGTTCTAAATACAAACGTCTGTGTGCCTGTACTGAACCATTTTATCTCTTTTATACTTCACATTTAGCTATAACTCGAAAAAGAAAATACAAAAATATATGTTCTTATTTTCTTGCAATTTACACTATCGATATAGTGATATTACATTGTATTAAGCCAGGCGGTGACAGTGACTAAACAAAAGAAGACTTAGTTCATTGCCAATCCGCAAGATGGCAGCATTAAAGTAATAAGAGCTGTTATATTCTGTATTCTGTATAACAAATTTAAAAATTATTTTGTAATCATGGCAAAATATCTTTTAACACATTTATTAATGTCCAATCTGGTTTCATTGTTATTTATCCTATTTAATCAATTGACATGTTTAAATTAGTTATTTATAATAATTATGTATTGTATGAAAATGGTAGTACGATCTAAATGTTATCTGTTGAGCTCTCAGTCTGATGCCAGGCCTGTGATTGTGAAATGAATGCTGGACATTGCATTAGGAGCAGCTCTCCTGGATGTATCAGAATGGGACAGAGTGACTCACAGAGGTTTCTCCATGGTTCCAGAAGATTCCAGAAGATGATGCAATATAATTCTATGTACCAATACCCAAGACAACTGAGCCTGCTAGGGGATATCTTTAGGGCTCTGGAAGCCTGATGAACTGACTGACTGCCCTGGAGCCAGGAGAGAGCCATGTTGTAATGTTTTCTGTATATTCAAATATTAACATGTGATTTGTGGATTAATAAAGAAGCCTATACTCCTGCAGATCCTTGCTCTACTAGAGTTCTTCTAACCTTACCGCTTCACCTGGATCCTTGTTACATTATAGGTATAGTATATAGATGATTAAAGAAGATGCCTGTGTTTTGGTGGATTGGAATCACATAGGCGGGAAAACGAGAATCCAAAAGTAGTACACCTATCCTTACACAAGTGTTGTTTGGACAGAAAGTAGTTCTGCGTTCGAAGCGTAATTAAACAATAAAAACCTGTATTATTATTGATAAATATACCTATGCATTGAACCCCACCTAACAACCATTCACTCCCTCCAAATTAATATCATATTAATCCACTTAATCATGAAAAACGGCTTATTAATATTTTTATGATGATTATATATACAGTTAGTAAATTACTACCGACCCAGCAAGTCTAGGCATCATATACTAAGTCTGACAAACAACACTGCAAAGAATGAATTCTTTTACACATTAATGAACATTAACAAATATTGGGCCAATGATTAAATGTATGCAGATGTATTGTATTTGTAGGCAAATAACATTTAGAATATATTCCTAACCCCTTTGGAAGCAGGGGTCTATATATGTCTGTTTACAGATTTGACATGCAATTTGAATTACGGTCAAATTGAAATTTTCTTGAAATTTTACACAAAAATGCAATTTTCATTGGGAATTATTGGGCCAATGATTTATTTAATGACTGTATTGCATGAGTAGGCTAACAAAACATAGATTTAGACATCTAGAATGTATAACTGGCCACATTAGGAGCAGAGCTATGCCTAGATTTGCTATGTCGGTATGGGTCAAATTGAATTATTTTACACTATAATGCAATTTTCGTTTGGAAATTGTTGTGCCAATGATTTATTTAATGACTGTCTTGCATTTGCAGGCTACCAAAACATACATTTAAACACCTAAAATGTGTCCCTATCCCCATTAGAAGCAGAGATAAGCCTGTTTACAGATTTGCTGGATCGGTTGCGGCCAAATTAAATTATTTTACTACATAATGCAATTTTCATTGGAATTTGTTTGATCAACGCTACCCTATGATGTAACCTTGGTGGCATGGGATGGTCACAAGCCATGCTTGACCACACCTAGCTTTAATAAAGACATTGTGAACTAAGACTCGTGGCATGACTGGCGTGCATCTATTAATACTAAGCTCTACGGACTTAGCAAAGAACAACCATAACTCAAATGTTGTAAGCACAAACAATGTTAGGTTTATTCTCTCAACCATCTGAAACTAGGCACAGAGGGCTCCTAGGTAATTCAGCTACCTAAGAGTTCATGATGTTTAATGAAAACATACATACACAAAGATATCCTAAAATAGTACATGTTGAGGGATGAAGCCTGAATCACAGACACTTATACACATATTGCCACATTATGGTAAATAGTATTGAACTCCATACCTTGATAGATAATAGTTACATTGATCATCAGCTCTAATGTATAGAATACAATAACATATATATGTATATTTTTTTTCAAATCAAGTTATTACAGTTACATAGTAGTGGAGTATCATCTGTATGGGTTGAGGTCATTGAAATATGGGCTCATGGTAGTATATTTGGTGGAAAATATCCATGGTCCTCCACCCACTGCTGCGTCTAATCAATGGGCATTGTCATGTAATGTATGCACTGCACATCTAAAGTGTTACACATACACATTTATATAGTTAAGTTAAGTAATAATTATGTGATGAATTTCACGAAAATTAGTCGCAAAAATGGATTTTGAGATATCATTATATTTGAAAAGATGAGATTCCAATGATTGTAAACAGTAAGACACCTAACAAGTATTTCTATATGGGTCAAATTTGTTTAGAATGTACAATTGCGAAATTTGCAACCTTTGCACTTGCACATTATACTGAATTGGTATTGCAGATAAATGAATCAATCCTTATGATCCTGGTACCATTGGAAAGCAGGCATCATAAGCTTTACGAAAATGTATACATTAGTATACATATTCGTATGTTTTGTATGGAATAAATCGCTCTAAATGTTTAAATCCCTATAAAAATACCTCAGAATTCACTACTTTTTCACATTATACTGCCATTTTGAAAAAAACTAAATGTTCTAGGTGTCACATTTCAGCTGGTTTTATTCCATATACATATCTATGACAACTTGGGAAAGTTTAAGCCTTCTACTAAGCCCTCATCACTGTATGTTAGTTCTATACTCAATTGTCCAATTTTTTCTGGTCACTAGGGGATACCCGGTATCAAACATAGATTGTTGTATACTGGGTAAATATTTATCCGTCATATATGATTTAAAATATCTAAAATACACTTTAACATATTATCAACGCAATCCTGGTACCATTAGGACAGCAATGCCAACATTAGCAGGGCCATGCTTCAATTTTTTCCAGACCAGAGATTTTATACAATTTGGTACCGGGTATCCCCATGCACACATTATAATATAGATCCAGTTCGACTGCAACTGGCGATCTAAGATCCTGTACATATGGTCCCAGTATGTATCCTAATATGCACACCAAATGCCAATCTTCCAAATCAATTTATTGTGGAGATATGAATGCAAATGATGTCAGGGGTATACCCGGTATATTGAGGGATGCCCGGTATGGCAAGAAAGGAACAACTACAACAGACATTCAAACTGTTTTCATATGACCAAGCCTCTGTTTTTTCTTCTGGAAACCAAGACAACCACCATATATAGTTATTGGGTTGGTATTCCTGTGATTTCTTGAAATTGTCAACCAGAATGAAAGTGACCAAACATTATACATAACTTTGTATGGTGTGGAAATATTGTTAAGATGACCAGGAACCAGCAATCGGTGATATATTCAGCCGTCTAATCATTATCAATTTGTTTAAAAAGTTGTTTTCAACCATGCTCAATGAAACTTGTTCCTGCTTTAAGTTAAAGATAGGAATAATACAGCCTTACTGTGAACAAGAATCCAAGAGGGTATGCCCGGTACCATCATTATTAACATGATTTCTATGCACATTTAACAATTATTTCTCAATGGGGATCATGTTAAGTTAGTTTTTATTAATCAGAAATGTCATATGTATAATTCAACATACTTTTAGGACTATGGGGGCAGGCATGTTAAGACAAATGTGATATGATTTGATACCGGGCATCCCACACAAATCATTTTCTGTTGATAAATGATAGCAAAATAGCATTATTATTGTAGGTAGGCTCCTCCTATTATATGTCAATTCCTTTGTCAATGTACAAGTGAAAATTAGTTCAAAAACGCAATAGATGCCTTTTAAAAGCATATTAAAAGAGTGGTTGATACCGGGCATCCCCTGATACCGGGCATACCCCCTTCTATCCTAGTAACCTTGACTAAGTCCATTTTTGACCTACAAATCACCATAAAACTTACCCTTCGAACCTATCATGCCTTACTGTACATATATGTATGTGGCTTTATGCCTCATTTCCATGCAATTTAATTAAACTTTAATCACAATCATGATACCGGGCATCCCTTGGCATCCCCTGAAATGTAGATTTTTTGTCACAACTTCCACCCATTTGATTTTATCTTCTCTGTCTGTTGTAGTAACAACGCCTGTTCATTCCCCTAACATGTAAGAACGTTAAAAATGAGATATTGGAACTTTTATTTTTTTGATGTTGTCAACCAGTGTGTTTTTCTCAGAAATTTGATGATCCATCATCTTGATATGTTATTATAAATTTTAGAGCCTATATAGACGCTATAGATGTATTACCACACATGTTTCCTTTCCTAGGAAACTCCTAACGCGGAGCCATACCGGAGGTAAAAGGAATTTAACTGTCGTGGCTTCAAAAACTAATCAAGTCATCAATTCTGTCATTTTTAAATGCCAGTCTAGATGGAACCAACTAAAACCTGCCGCTCACAGGATTGAGGATAGGGCCACATTTAGGAAGTACACCCAGCAACTTCTTGCACCATTTTAAGACACCCCGATATGATAATAAATAAATTAGCTTGCTGCTGTGCCCATAAAAGTGCTCATTTCTACTCTATTCTATTTTTACCTTCACATGTACTTAATAGCTAAGATCACCGCCTAATGTGTTCTTTAGCGTTCTATGTTTACCTTCACATGTACTTAATCTAAGATCACCGCCTAATGTGTTCTTTAGCATCAATGCTTTAAGCTGTGATCTTCGATCACCGGTTAATTCTTGATAATGTCAGCTGATCTCTTTCTTGATTAATGTTTCAATATGTCCATCTTTGTAACTACTCATTCCATAAACTACTATGCTAGCATTAAGTTTCACACGTTTTTCACTGTAACAACATTCAAAGATCATACATCGACAGTCATAGGAAGAACTGACTAGCGAGGTTCAGAATTGACCGACCCATTGTAACAACATCTGCAATAAAGAATTTTTTAATTTGAATTTGAATTTGGTGGCTCTTCACCCTTAGCTACACTATGTATATAATTGTTTTCATTTCCACCATAAACATTTACATTCATAGCATAACATCGGTTGGAAATAGGT
Source organism: Sthenelais limicola (assembly GCA_942159475.1). Lineage (NCBI taxonomy): Eukaryota > Metazoa > Annelida > Polychaeta > Phyllodocida > Sigalionidae > Sthenelais > Sthenelais limicola. The sequence continues at coordinate 8,479,527 of OW804097.1, forward strand.
GCAATCTGTCTGTTCTTACATGCAAACCTAACAACATTGTGAAATAACACTAACATATCACTATCTGCAGCAATAATGTGAACCCAGTAGTGATTTAATGAGCCTGGTTGGTTATATAATAGTGATTAACTACACATGTCTGTGATAGTTCTATTGATATCACCCCTTACTAGGTTCATTGCAATGAATGTTATGTTTGGAAATAACACCAACAATTAGGACAGAAATTTGGAAGGTAACTTTGAAATGGATGTGGCTTTGGGGGAAAATGAAAGAGCATTAATACCAGTATTTCAGATTTCAGCTTTTCATCAAGAACTTTTCCCTGCACCAACAAGTCCCAGAAGTCATCAGACAAAACCAATTCAGACTTGAGCAGAGAAACGGCATCAATTAACAGGTTGAGCAGGACCTTGTCATCACAAACCATCTTCAGTCCATCTGTGTGGCCTTCTTCCCAGACTTTGGCAGCACTGCAACATTGATTAGTAACTTATCAAGTGTTTTTTGATAATATTAATGCATGGGATCAAAGAAATATATAATCCTGAAATGTAATTAATAGAAAATGGGTACAAGACTGTTGAAGGACATATAGAGGTTGTAAATAGAAACATGATTGAGAAAAGTACTAAAGGGGAAAAGGTGTAAACTTTGCTCAATAGCCTAGGAGCAAGATGCGGTGAAACAATCTTTTCAAATAACTTCAAAATCCATATTTGTGTGACTTCTGATCAGACGCTCCATACAAATAAAGCCTGTAATCGGCAGATCTCCCGATCCATATGGGTTTGGGAGATATCAACATCTAATATAATTTAGAGTAGAAATTTTGATATGTCCCTTTCAAGTGTGATATCGTTAATAGCCTACTAGCAGAGCATCACTAATTTTATTAACATATTTACGATTGGATTACCTTAGAAACCTCATTTATAGTTTAAGATCATTAGAATTACTTACTTCCCTTACTTCCAAGCTATTAAAAAATCATACCTCATGAGACATAATATATTATTGTTTAGCATATCTGAAATGACTATGTTGTTCATTTATATGTTTCTCCACCGTTTTCTCCTCTTGTTGCTCCTCTCAATCTTCTGTCGCTGCCTCCCCCCCCCTCTCTTTCTGTCCCCCTCGCCGACCCTATCTCTCCTCTCTCTCTCTCCTCTCCCTCTTTCTCCTCTCCTATCCCTGTGTCTCTCATCTCTTTCGGTCTAGAGGCCCCCATTCTCTCTACCGTGTTAGGCGACATATATACTATTGTCATTTTAATTGGCTGGAAATAATTCCAACCATCATAACGTTTAAGGTAAAATGGAGAAACAGTTATTTTCTTTCATTACTAACAAAAATAATCAGTATTTGTTATTCTGTTACCCAGAATAATGTCCCTGTTAGGCGACATAGGGCCCTTTCCACCACCACCCAGTACTTTACATATCTTCAGCTAGCATCAACATGAAGACATTCGTTCCATATTATATGGTGGTTATATAATGAAAAGTATACATCTCTTCATTTTAATCAAATATTCAGTTGATATTTTTAATAATTCTGATCTGAACTCTTTAATACAGAGTTCCCCGTTAGACAACGGGATAGAGGGAGAGAGAGGGCTGTGGTTGGGAAATGATGGCCGAACAAAAACATTTATATACATTGCTAAAACGCAACCACTAACAATAAGGAACAGAACCATTATTTTTTAGACAATTCTGTGGGTCTGTAATGGTTGTCAAAACATGAATGAAAAGTTCATTTAGTCATGGTATGCCACTCAAACAGATTCCTGCGGGTATATACTATGACTATCAGGATCAAATGTGACTATAATGATTTATTGTGACGTCGCAAATGATGTCACGTTCATTTCTATATAATTCCTTGGAGTAATATAATATTTCATTCTATTACTCCAAGATAATTCTAACGCTTTTATTGAGATATCTACTTCAATATCGCGCCCTAATTCTGTCTTAACTAAAGCTTTTTTCCCTTTCAATATACACTACAATGAACTTACAATATCTCTCATTCTCTCATTCACTTTCTAGAAGTAGAATACCAATATGTTATTTTGTTCTAATATAATGTGTGAGGTGACAGGACACATGGAGAGAATGGTATACAAGGATGCAGGGACATCTGTGTCACTGTGGTCACTGCATTTGTTTACATGTCGTCACATCTTCGTCTCAAGCTGAGCGGGACTGTAATAGATATCCAAACCAGTCAGCCACTCTGGCTACGGCCAGGGCGCGACCTGGTTGTCATAATACTGGCCATTCATCTGGACACAACTATTGCGGCCGTCGCGACCCTATTTTGACGTCACCCCTTATCATGTATTTTTGTTTGTAATAGTTTGTTGATAAATCCAACTAAGGACTCCATTTTAATTCTACTTTCTATTGTTACTTGGAATAAAGTATGTAAAGTTAAATTTAGGTATTTCCATAAAGTATTCTAGCTATACCCACACGCACACATGAAATGAAACCATTTGTCACGCTGCAATGGTGGGAGATTTAAGAGACCACTTCTAACCACTGGGAGGGGGGGGGGGCACCTTTTCTAAAAGTTTTGTTTTTTTTGCACAGACTCAGAATTACAATTATGTAGAGGTTCATGAAATTCTGCACAAACTTTCAAGGGGGAGGGGCAAGACAATATGCACAAGAGGGGGGATCATAACATTTTCAATATTAATTCGTATTGATTTTCGTTAATGATCTACCAAACTCTGTTCTTAACCTAGATAATGTTTGCAATAGAATGTCATGTTATGCTGACATTGACAAGATGGCTATCATCATAACTGGCACAGATTTTGAGCTCTGTTTAACCCAGTCCCAAATAGCCTCTAATAAATTAAGCATTAAAGAGGCTTAGTTCCAATTAATATAAAATAAGACTTAACTATGTTCCCCATATTCTGCATATTATAGGTCCTTGGCTTGCCCTGGTCTGTAGAATTTACTAGGGTCAGAATGAAATCAAGATTTTTCAAGGCCGTGGACAACATTGCCTGATGCCATGATCCGTCTGATATACTACTACTACCACTATATGGTGCTGCCATCTGTACACAAATGGTGTAAACTGTACAATGCACCATAGACTCACTCTGTAGTCTGTACACAGTACCGTATGTGCCTATGGGGACGTTGCATGATAGTGGGTCAGATTTTCAGAAAATGTACAATTGGCTGCTCTACACATTTACTGAATTCTGCTAAATTAGGCTGAAAAATGAAGAATACCAGGTATATTTGAGTATATTTGGTATCGCATTGATTTAAAGTATCAGTTCTGTTATCTTAAGCTGCATTTTTGTGCTAAATGTGTGCTATTTTAGAGGATTGGTGAAGGCGAATTGTACATTTTCTGAAAATCTGACCCTAGTATTAAAGGTGAACGCCAGTGTTTACTTAAAAAAAGAATGATTCATGGAATTTTCTTTAAAATTTGGATTTAGATAGAACATGGTTGGGGGAACCCAGAAAGCCCCCCAAAATCATATGTCATTGGATTAGTTTTTATTTCAGGGACCAATGAAATTTATTACTGTTCACTATAGAAGTCTATGGAAAAACGGGTATTTTCTGCATTTTCCCCAATAGCATATGATTCAATCATACGATTTTCTTTTAAATCTGCATATACATTGCTGACATGGTATTCTACCCTCCCAATTAACAAAAATAAGGGGTCATTGAATTAAAAAAAAGTTATTCAGCTAAACTTGTATCCCAATGAGCTTCCCCCATTGAAATCAATAGTGAAGGGAAGTAAAATTCACCCATCGCTAAAACACAAAATAATATGATAATATCCAGTTTTTTTGGCATTTTGTATTCCCCCAACCATGTTCTTTCTCAATACAAAGTTTGAACAAAATATATTGAATTCTATTGTTTCATGCATTAGTTCCTTGAATTCCCGCCTGCTGCAGTGCTGACAACGCTGGTATTGTAATGTCCGATGAAAGCTTAAGCGACTATGAACTATTTCAATCAAACAACACAAACACAGGAACTGTCGGTCCTTGCCAGCTGCTGAGTTTATTGCCCCACAAGCTCAGGGATGACCATGTATTCTCGGATACATTCGCCAACCTCTAGTCGGCTGACTCAATGGAATCTCATGATAATAATACAATAAGGCAAATGGTAGTCAAATACACAGACACAGGACACACTGTCATATGGAATGAAAAATAATAAAAATGCACACCAACACATACAAGCGACACCTATTGATAAGTACACAAAGTAGTAAACACATTCGGTTCCCACACAAAACCATCCGAGTGAATCCGGCCCACTCGGCTAACTGAACCGACTCCATTCAGATCATTCGGATCAAGTACTACAGTATTTACCTTTAAACTACATAATAATTGAGAATGCAAGACAGATAGAGAAATACCTTATTGTACCTTATTATTATACACATTACACTCTCATCGATCTCTCAAATAAAGGAAGAACAACATTCATGGGACATAAATGTTGCTTATTTTGACAGTTTGGTCATCTTACATTAATTACATAGTTAAGGGAAATTAAGACCAAATTTAAATAAATCCTAGGGCCATCGCAGGGGTTAGGAAATTGAAGACAATAAGCCCCAAGGCTGAGAGGGTTAGAATCGAAACCCTTGAATTTAACAAATAATTTCTAGTCACATATTTCGTACAGAATGAAAATAACTTTTGGGTGATTTTAAGCGTATTTATTGCTTTCATCATGGTCGGTTTTAGGGTTGAAATGAAGGTGAGAGGCATCTCTGAATATTGTCACGATCCATAATGCCATTACATAAGGTTACGTAATATCACCTAATGATACGTCATATATTACCAATATTATTATGTAAGGTTACATTGAATTTATGAATATTATATCAATTATGTAAGTGACTAGTGCAAGTCTAGGTCACATCAGGTAGTTCAAGGAACACTCAGTAGGGGGTCACGTTGACACACCTACGGGTTCAACCCAACTGTATAGCACCTGATTGGGCAGCCACTAATTATATCCTATTGGTTAATTAACTAAAGTAGGCTGTAACTCTGCCTTGAGAGAGATGGTAACGTCTGGGAGAACTGGATCTGATCTAGATGACTGTGTACCTATTTGTCTGTATTTGTCTATTTTCCTAACCTCATGATGTAATTTGTGAGTTGGATAAATAATGTAGTAGGGTCAGATTTTCAGAAAATGTACAATCTAACTTCACCAGTCCTCTCAAATAACCCAAATTTTAGACCAAAATAAAGTTCAAAATACAGTTTAACCTAACCAAACAGATTGCTAGAATCAATGCAATGCTGAATATACTCGAATTTACCTAGTATATATATATTGACCAAATTGCAGCCTAATTTAGCAGAATTTACTAAATGTGTAGAGCGGCCAATTGTACATTTTCTGAAAATCTGACCCAATATCTCATCTTATCTTTATCTTAATTGAGTAAATTATGATTTGCACGACTTATAACTCATTTCTTCCGTAACATATCTGACATTAGCTTACTGTAGGTTTGCATTAAGTGCCAGAAGCATGCACTGATTAACCTTGGTATGAACGGTTAAAGAGTTAAAGCTACTGTGCGGCTAATTCTACATGAGGGCCAAGTTGCTAGAAAATGTACAATTGGCCTTCACCAATCTAAAATTAGTTTCAAAATACAGTTCAACATTACCAGACAGATCTAGTAAATGACTACAATACATAATACATTCAGATATACTCAGTATTTATCATTTTTCACTCTAATTTAGCAGAATTTTATAGATGTGTAGAACTATATAGGTTGTTCATTTTCTGAAAATCTGACCTATGAAATATTGAATGTTGATGTAGTCAAGACTGATCAACGTAACATCAATATTAAACATTGCCAACACAACCTTTTGCCAAAAGGGAATAATTTATTTATATCACGTATTTGAGTTGTTCAGTGATCAATATTTCTAGTCAATATTGATAATGTTATGACATTTTTAAAAACACTTCAGCATGAAAAGGGTCTAATTTATTTACATTGAGTATTCATCGTCATTCAGGAATCATGAATGGAATAGGAGGAGGGCAGTCGTTTATGGCGGAGGGTCCGGTTGTTTTCTTTCTAGTTACCTTGTGGGTGTAGTAAAAATCCCAGAGTTTTGTGATTATTGGGTTTTATTTTCACTCGCTTTCGGCCGTTATTGGCCTTCATCAGGTGAGTGAGTACATGAACATGGGGGGGGGGGGGCTTAAGTTCAAAATGATGTAGTAGTAAGAAACATGTAAACATGGCTGACCGCACACAATATGTGTGGGTCTGGCCGCAGTAAATAAAATTGCGTTATTCGTTATTGTTTCATATCATGGGTTATTTTAGGCTAGCATCACATTGGTTCTTTCATAAAAATAGTAGTTGATTTTTTTATATATCATGGAATCATGTCTGGTAGTTTTTCCCAGACACCTAACCTAGAGCATAACTATTTGTGATGTGTTCCAGGAAAGTGAGTCACAGAATTGATGTTTCAAATGCTTTTGCTAGAAGATATCTTTATTGAAAATGTTTTGATGTTTAGAGTGTTTTGCACTTACAATCATATAAATCATATAATGTACCAACAGGACATTGTATTAAATATATCCTTGCGTTTTGACGGCCTTCATATCGAATGCATTTAGTTACTTGATATCTCATAACCCATAATTATTGTTACAGTAGTGAGTTTCTGGGAAGTCTCGGGAGGCCTGGGGGCGCGGCTACGTCCACGCAAGCAGCACTGGGATTAGAAATAAAGCTGTGAGAGAGCTCCGCTCTTCACTTAGTTCTTACATACCAGTCACCGAGTCTGTTGCTCATTCTCTATCACCGAACCTATTCAAAATTTAAGCTATAGTATAGTCTTAAGACTATGATATTTATTAGAAGCATTAATACTGGGGAAACCCATAATTATATCACTGGTGGAGAAACCAATTAAGATCGTGGTTAATTGTGTATTAGTACACGAATTATCCCCAAACTTAAGGGGTGTAATGGTTGCTGAAATTGAGCAAACCTTTCCACTACCTGGTGAGTTACCCACAACTTTTACAAAAATGATTCCAACTAAATTGAGCTTATCAGCTTGAGCTTGGAAAATAGATTTTGTATATAAATATTACTTTGTAGTGAACTCGGTTCGGGACTCTTAGCATAGAGAATAAAACGGAACAAGGATGGACTATTGCACTCCATTTGTCCCGGCTACTGCTACTGGGGCATACCATCTCTCCCGAACTAATAACTTAGATGGGATCTCCAGAGTTTCCTTTCGCAGCACAGAGACCTTCTGTATCTTGGCAGGTTTGTTACGGTTCTTCTTGACCATTAAAATCTGCCCTTCAACAGCTTAGAATCCGGATTCCCCCCATCTGATGTCAGGGTCACCCTCCGGATTTTTCAAAGGAGTACAAACCTTTGAAAGAGTATTACCGTACGGCAACGATCTAGATTCTCCACTTTTCGGCTTGGATTTGTGCTCCTTTAGAGTTAGTCCAAGAGTACTAGGCGGTGCCTGGGCCTTACTCCCAATCTCTACACTACTCTCATACTCCTCTTGGATTGTGGTATTGTGAAGCGCCATGTCGCTGACCCCCACTACGTTTCTCGTGAGGGTCCCAGTTAGTTTTCCGACTTCTCCGCTGCAACTGCCCTTGCTTCGGTTACAGCAAGGAGTGCAAATAGCCCCTTCTTCTTTGAACATTCAGAGACCTTATGTCCAAATTCACCACAGAAGTAGCACGGTTTAGTCTTCTGAATCTGTTTCTTTCCCCTATACCCAGATTTCTCATAATGAGACATTTTGGGGGTATCCGTAGGGGTTGGTTTCCTATGAGCCTGCGATGTCTGAATGGCCTGTACTATTGTGCCAATGTCAGAGTCTTCTTCTTCTGACTGCACCTTATCACTGGCATGCAACACCTCAGTAATCTGGGCAATGACAGACTTCTTTGGGGTCTTCAATTCAATTCAATTCAAGGATTCTTTATTGCAAAAAGGTGTTGGTTACAATAATGTAGACCAGCATTCTAAGTAGACAAAAGCCTAGGTAGGTCTTCCGCCGGTTGCCTGAGAACTTGCTTCAACTTATGTTTGGTTACATGTTTCTAGGTGACTAGTTCTATTTCAGGTTATATGAGTAACATGACAATGATTGGATGGGAGTGATGGGGTGAAAGTAATGAGTTGATGAGATGATTACATAGATTGGATAATACAGTTGACAGTGAGGTATGGTTTACCTTCGGTAACCTTTTTAAATAATATTTTATACTAAGTGTCTAGGGTCTTATTCTTGTGCCCTCCGCTAGCTTCAGAGGGTCCGAAGAAATCCGGAGCCGAGCTAGCGGTAGTGTTCTGTATGGATACAGTATTTCCAGCATCCAAATCAGCTCCCTCGAACACTTCGGACCAATGGACGGCCTGTTCAAGGTCATAAGGCTCCTGTAGTCTCACCCACCAGGACTCCTTGCCATTGAACAAGCCATCTAGATACACCTTCAAGCACAATGTCCGTCCAGTGTAATCCATTACGTTGCCGAAAGCAATTCGGGCCTTTTTCTCAACTTCATTTGCAAAGTTGCGACTGGTCTGGTTCATAGTTTGCCTCATAGCATAGAAGATGGCCTGCTTCTTTTGGGAATTGTGTTCCCGGAAATTAGCCTCCATTTGCTGGACAAACTCTGGGAGTTTGAGTCCAGGAGGTAGTTCGCCCAACTCCTGTACCTGGCGACGGCAGGTGGACTTCAGGAACATCAAGAAGATGTCATCTGACCAATTCTGTGCCTCTGCCATAACCCTCATCTCCCCCAGATGGACGCTCCAACTGTCCTTGGAAGAATCCCATTATTTTAGAAAGGACATCTTTGGAACATAACTGGCCACGTCCGGCATATACTCATAATGGAATGAGCTCTCTGCTGGCTCAGGCCCATCATATCTTAAAGGTAAATACCAGTGTTTAAATAAAAAATGAATGAATCATGGAATTTTCTTTAAACTTTGGATTTAGAACGAACTTGGTTGGGGGAACTCAAAAAGCCCAAAAAAACCATATGTCATTGGATTAGTTTTTATTTCAGGGACCACTGAAATTTATTACTGTTCAGTATAGAAGTCTATGGGACAACGAGTGTTTTTTGCATTTTCCCCAATGGCATATGATTGAATCATACGATTTTCTTTTAAATCTGCATATACATTGCTGACATGTTATTCTACCCTCCCAATTAAAATAAATAAGGGGTCATTGAACTAAATAAAAAGTTATTCAGCTAAACTTGTATCTCAATGAGCTTCCCCCATTGAAATCAATAGTGAAGGGAAGTAAACTTCACTCATCCCTAAAACACAAAATAATATGATAACATCCAGTCTTTTTGGCATTTTGTATTCCCCCAACCATGTTCTTTCTCAATACAAAGTTTGAATGAAATATATTGACTTCTATTGTTTCATGCATTAGTTCCTTGAATTCCCGCCTGCTGCAGTGCTGACAATGCTGGTATTTATCTTTAATCCTTGGGTCAAGGATTTATCTTTGAATGAGTTTCTCTCCTCATCGTTGTTGTATGACTTACAGGGGCATAACTCCGAGAGGAATTTGCCCCAGCAGTCACTACAGCATCATGTCGGACATGATGCCCACCCAGATAACCAATGGTGGGATCCAAAGGTTTCTTTATGGTGGAGATGCCAGCACCAATGCCTGGTCTACCTGCTGTGCCAGTGGGTGGAGTGACTATCCCCTGATTTGGTGGGAGGTCTGGGGTATCTCCGGGGTCTTGATCTGGACTTTCTTTTCACCCAGTCCGAAGGAAGCAGGAGTCCTAAGTACATAGGATTCTCCTTGTGCTTCGTTCCTCACACTGCCAACCTTTTCGGGTGTTGGTTCCACTATGGGAGAAGCGGGTCTAGGACCCATCCCCAATCCGAATATAGCAGCTATCTGCTCTACGGTTGGCTCAGCCGTTTGTACAGGCTCCGCTGTCAGATCTTGTTGCAATCTAGACAGGTCATCAACTCTAGAGGCCTCAGCCTGAAGTTTCTCGTTCTCAACCATCAGTCTGGCTGTAGAACGATCACTCCTTTCGGCCAAGTCCTATAGAGTTCTCTGGAGCTCTGCATTCTGGTCCTCCAACATGATCAGTTGGTTTCTCTGGCCCAAGTTAAACTTGTGCGCTTGCTCATATGCGTTGCGCCAAGCATCTACCTGTGACTGGAGAGGTGAGGTAGGATTTGTTACATGAGTGTGTGTTACCTGCTGTCGTGGTAAACTCTCATCAGCCTCATCCGAAAAGAGAATCTATCGCGAGGCTCACGGTATTCCCAGGGGTTTTGCACAATTTTCTTTGTGACTGGACTTGGTCTGGGTACTGTGGTTTGGACTTTCGGTATAGCACCTGTGCCCTTACCTGTACCTACACCTCCAACTGCCCCTTCGGACTCCGTTTGACTCACAACATTCAGGTCTGCCATTTCTACTGACCTCTTTTCCTTTCTTTATTTCAATCTTAGAATTCTACCTGGATGGATCCGAACACTTTTCAGGCTTTTTGAAAAGCTAACTTCTGGTTGCGGCTAAGAACTGGTCACGGCACCAATTGTAGTGAACTCGGTTCGGGACTCTTAGCATAGAGAATAAAACGGAACAAGGATAGACTATTGCACTCTGGTCTATTCTCACACAACCACATAGACCAACCCTTATGGACCAGCCATAAGGTAAATACGAATACTGACAAACAGTAAGATAAAAGGTGTGGAGAAGAGTAAAATATATCACATACAATAAAAGATAAGTTCAAAGTAACCAATACCAGAGACAGATAAGGACAGCACAAAAGGACATTACAAAGGTATAAAATAGCAATATACAGGAACAAGGTACAAATTAAACATAGGCAGAAGTAATATAAAACAGGACCACTCATCCAGGGTCTCTGTTCGGACCAATCCGAGAGCCCTCAACTGCCCCCTGGTGTCAGTCCGGAAGGACTGGAACAACCAGCGGACAGCTTCAGACTCCCAAACTGTAATATAACTAAACCCGTAAAACACTTGACCACTACAACTTGATATTACTATAAAAACCTAGGTTTGTGCTTACTGGTAGCAGCATCTTTTTGGGCAAGATTTGTGTTCAGACGGTATGTAAATTATAACCAAAACAATATCGTTCCTTAGAACGGGTTTCCTCATGCCCTGATTCTTGTTGCTCCAACTCTTGGCCGAATTTTTTTGGTGGGTGAATATATTTATCATATAATATATATAATAATAGTTGGTTGGTCCAAAATGGCAATTATATTTCTAATCAGATTCGGCATTTTTGTTATAAATCACCATAATTGGTCAATCTTATTACCACCAGCTAGCTGTTATGGATGAAGGGTGTAGTGAAAATAAGAATGAGTAATGAGTAATGATGAGATGAATAAGGTGAATATTACATCATATTACGAATTGTCTGTCTATGATTTTGACTATAGGTGGTGGGTGCGTCCATTTCCTGATTTGGCTCTGACCTGTTCTATGGCATTTACCTCATTTCTTCTGTTATAATCACATAAACCCACTCTTTAATTGTGTGATTCGTAAACATATCAAACTTAAGATATAGAAATACTTAGGTTCATGGAAATATAAAAATGATCGGGTCTTTTTTGCACCGATCTTGTAAGTTACTTTATTGGTTATTACCCATCGAGATACATTGCAAACTTTTGAAAAATAAAAAATATCAAACTTAAAATATAGAAATACTTATTAGGTGTCTTAGTTTTTCTATGAACGTGTAGTTAGAAATGTAGTTACAGAAGGTTTGTTCGGAAGAGCTGTCTGGGACAGAGAACAAAAACCGATTTCCATGTAGAAAACGTTTATCACAGTCTGTATAACAAAATGGAAATAAAGTTTCTTATATATATATTTGATTTTTGCACTTTATGTCTCATTTCTTCTGTAACACATCTGACATTAGCTTACCCTAAGTGCTAGAAGCATGCACCAATCAACCTTAGTATGAATGGTTAAAAAGTGAATGATGCATAATATATTAAATGTTGATGTAGTCTAGACTGATCAACGTGACATCAATATTAAACATTGCCAACCCAACATTTTGCCAAAAGGGAATTATTTATTTACATTCTGTCATTGTTCAGTGATCAGTATTTCTGGTCAATATTAATAGTGTCCCGACATTTAAACACTTCAGCATCATATGTGTTTCAGGAAAATGAGTCACAAGTCGCAAAAAATAGATTTTGAAATATCATTATAGTTGTAGAGTAGATGAATCTGATTCAAATGGTGGTAAACATTAAGCACATCTAAGAATTTTTTTTATATTTCATGTTTGATAATATAGTTTAGCGCTCCTTTCCTTTATAGGGAAGGGGGAGGGGGAAGATGGAAGGGGTGGGGAAGGCGACGTCCTTAGGTCATATTATGATTTTAAGTGTCATTAAACGTTGCCTACTTGATATGTGCTATTTCGACCTGGCTTAGAGGGGTGAGGATTAAATCTTCCCCCCAATTTGAATCGAGGGAGGCGAGCCCAGCTGTTTTTTTATGGGGATGTGAACTGATTAACAGGGAGTAATGGAATAAGTAAGAGTAATTCATCACCCCCTGTATTGTATTGTATTGTAACAACATTGTATTAATATTGTGTTAGCACCAACTATCATAGCATTAGAATTAAATAACTAGAACCAGTGTGAGACCGTAGTTAGACACAGCAGTGGACGGAAAACCATGGAATTCAGCAATGAATATATACCTGTGAGACCATGTCTAGGTTAAAACCGATTTGCAATTGACTATGTATCTTCATTGTACTTGACTACTTGTGAAATGATTTGACTTATTGATTTGCTGTATAAACATCCTAAATAAAAAAAAAAAGAGTAATGCCTTCTTCCACGCCTCGACACCAGAGAGAAATCCCCGCTCTATAATTACCCTGCCATAAACTATAGTATGTTTGGAAAAAGTTTGTGACACTTTCTGGGTGGGAATTACCAGTGAAGTAGCTAAGCATACTTATTCTGATGGCCTCCAATACGAGAGAATAGATTAAACTACAGTCTTAAAATTTGTGATTATGTGTGATCCGTTTTAGTAAAATGAGTCATAAGTCGCAAAAAACGGATTTTGAGATATCATACTATTTGAAAAGAGGAGATCAAGCCGATTCTAATGATAGTAATCATGAAGGACATTTAAGAAGTATTGCTATATTTTAAGGTTGATATTTTTATTTTTTGGAAAAAAATGTTTCTGGATGGGTAATTACCAGTAAAGTAACTAAATATACTCCATACAAAAGCCTTCAAAATGCAAGGATATATTTAATACAATGTCCCGAAGTTTGTTTGTTACATGGATTCATATGAAAATAAGTGGTAATCCCTCTAGAAATCAGAACATTTCAATAAAGAGATATTGTAAAAAAAAGCTTTGGAAAATATAATTTTTTGCGACTTATGACTAATTCTCCTGGAACACATCACATTTATGTTACTTATATTATTACAGCATCTTGCCCTCCAAGAATGTGAAAATTCCAACAAGGTGATCCCAAGAATTTTGAAAAGTATAATTTTTGCGACTTGTGACTCATTTCCTTGCAATACCTCACCTGAATATTCTGCGTCGTTCAGGGATCATGTAGTTTGTCACAGACAACTAACCTATATTATTCATATTGCTGACATCGTCAAGCTAAACCATCACAATGGTTGGGTGGGGATAGATGGATGATTGCCCATATATGGCGGCAACTAAAACCTGGGTCAGACTTTCAGAAAATGTACAATTTACATTTTACAATCTCCTCAAATAACCCAAATTTCATACGAAAATAAAGTTCAAAATACAGTTCAATCTAACCAAAATGATTGCTAGAATCACTGCAATGCCAAATGTACTCAAATTTACCAAGTATTGACCAAATTGCAGCCTAATTCTGCAGCATTTACTATATATGTATAGAGCTGCCAATTGTACATGTTCTGAAAATGTGACCCACATATTGCACATTTATTGGCTTTACTTCACACAATTTAAATAAGGCCAAATAAAATAGGTGTGTTTCAGATTTACCCGCCCCCCTACCTTAAAACACCTTCCCCTACCTAATTTTTCTTACCATACCTGCTTTATTTCTTTACCATACTTTACCTTTTTTTATTTAACAAAAAATGCAAATAAAAGCAGGAAAACAGGTTTTCCTACCCTGTAATTATCGAAAAGCACATTTCCCTATTGTTATAGAACATTTTTTCAGTTCCTGGGAGGTGGTTTCTTAATTTTTTTAAAAAGGTTGCCACCACCACTACCTAGTTTTCAGCCAGATAGATGCATCGGAAACCAGCCTATTTTTTTGTTGGCCTAAATAAAAGTCTGGGGGTGGTAAAGTCAGCTTGTTAGATAAAGATTTCTTCATTCTGGAGGCTGATGGCTGAAGGAACCTAAAACTTAGGATACATTTCTAAGGATTAGCTTACATCCTATTCTACTCTGAATAATTACTGAATAATTCGTGTAAGAAAAGAAGGTAAGTTGCATAATATATGGAAGAACACTTTCATTTATTTATTTATTTATTTATTTATTTATTTATTTATTTATTTATTTATTTATTTATTCTATTTATTTATTTATTTATTTATCGGCAGACAACAGAAGACCTGGCATGTCTCAGTGTCAGATTTGTATGACCAGTTGTAAATAAGACTTCATAATAAAGAATGTTTGAATTGAATTCTATTGAATTGAATTTATATTGAGTATTTTGCTACCTAGATTCGTAGTAGAAATATGTGATGCCTTTCAGGAAAATGAGTCATAAGTCGCAAAAGTGTTTATTTCACAAGATCACATTATTGGAAGGTTCCGATTTTTGGAGGGTTTATCACTTATGGCTATATCAATCGATGTACCTATTTTCAGGACAATGTATCTAATATATCCTTTAGTTTTAGAGGTCCTCATATGGACTACATTTAGTTACTTTACTGTTTATTGACCCCCAGAAATATTGGAAACTATTTTTTTTTAAACAAAACAATCAAACTTAAAATCCAGAAATACTTATTAAAGTATTAGACTGTTTACTATCATTGGAATCGGCTTGATATCATCTTTTCAAATATGATGATATCTCAAAATTTATTTTTTGCGACTTATGACTCATTTTCCTGAAACATCTCATATGATTAATCGGATATTTAAAGGAATTATCCAACAGATAAAGAGTAGCCCCCAACTGTACACCATGAAATACACAGAAACTGATTTAAATGAAATTGAATAATTTTCAGATTGTTCCAGAGACATTTCCTTTCATTAACACAGATAACTTACAAAAAACAAAAACTATTTTCGTGTGCGTATATTGTTTAAGTTTTTTTTCGTTGAATAGGCTATTTTTAATGTTTTTCAGGATGTGCAAACAATTGTTTGAAATGACTGGGGCTGGTAGACTACTGGGAATAGTTATCATACTGCAAGGGTTGATAGCAAAAGGTGAGTAACAGAAAATGTGCTCAACATCTTTATAAAGAAATCTTCTTGCAGACCAGCTTCTGCCCCCATTATTTGGGTCAGATTTTCAAAGAATATACAATTGGCAGCTGTACACATTTAGTAAATTCTAAAAAATTGGGCTGTAATTTGGTTAATACTAGGTAAATTCGAGAATATTCAGCATTGCATTGAATCTAGCAATCTGTTTGGTTACGTCCAACTGCATTTTAAACTTTATTTTCGTCTAAAATGTAGGTTATTTGAGAAGATTGGTGAAGCTGAATTGTACATTTTCTGAAAATCTTACCCATTTAAGATCTTTTCCTCTCTCAAGTTCATTTACTTTGGTAGAACAGAGTTGGACTGACAATCCTGACTTTAATGTGTTATGTGTATAGGGCGCGTAAGTAGTCCACCGCGGCGATTTTTTGAGTCACGCTACTGTTGCAGTTTCATGACGTCATGTGGACATGTCGCGCGAAAGTCCCATAGCCCCAACGTTACCGCGATATTAAATCTCTGTTCTTTCAACGATCATATAGATTTAGGACTTTCAACTCACATATATCCATCTGTAGAGGCACACGATTTCAACTATAGCCTCCATAATCCTTAAACCTTTACAGGGGCGATGTAAAGAGTGATTATTTATCGCCCCAATGCTAACTCTATGGAGATTGTTTACTTCCGGTCCACACATCGGTACAACTACGCGACTAATTTTCGTTAATTCGCGCCCCGCCGCCATGACACTTACACACTCTATTGGTAGAGAGGGACTGTTGTAATGTGTTCCCAAGATTGGGGCGTGCCTCAGGAACTACTGTAAACGTATTAATGTTCGTGCAGTATTTATTTTCGCGATTTTTTGTGACCAACAATTAACATATTTTCCATCTCCACAGGTTGGGCAGCGCGTGCCGGAGTGACCTACTACCCATCTGCTTATAAGATACACAGCTGGACACAAGCCGGAGATGCATGTGCGCACATTGGTGGCCACCTCGCCAAGATAACGTCTACTGAGGAACATAAGGAAATACAAGACTTCTTGTAAATATCACCACTTGGGTCAGGTTTTCAGAAAATGTACAATTCACCTTCACCAACCGTCTCAAATAGCCCAAATTTTAAGACTGTTTATTAACTATATGGGTCAGATTTTCAGAAAATGTACAATTGGCAGCTCTACACATTGAGAAAATTCTCCTAAATTAGGCTGAAAAAATTATTAATATGGGGGATATCTGAGTACATTTGGTATCGCATTGATTTATAGTATCAGTTCTGTTATGTTAAACAGCATTTTGAAGCTTATTTGTGTCTTAAATGTGGGTTATTCGATAGGATTGGTGAAGGCGAATTGTACATTTTCTGAAAATCTGACCCATATCAGTGCGTTTCTTAGATCATCTCATTGAGTATATTTAGCTACTTTACTGGTAGGCTAATTATCCACCCAGAAATATTGCAAACGTCAATCAGAATTCACTTCCACCAATCCCCTAAAAAACAAATTTCAGACGGAAATAAAGTTAAAAATACAGTTCAACCTAACCAAACAGATTGCTAGAATCAATCCAACGCCGAATATATTCGGATTTACGTAGTATTGACCAAATTGCAGCTTAATTAAGCATAATTTACTAAATGTGTACAGCTGCCAATTGTACATTTTCTTGAAATCTGACTGACTTATAAATCTGTACACATAACAAATACCATCAACAAATGTGACTAAAACACCAACAAATTAAAACATCAATAAACAAGGATAATAATTCGATAAATATTATTGTAACAGAGTCTCGTGGGACAACAGTGGTATAGATGCATGGCTTGGTGGTAGCGATGAGTTGGAGGAAGGTACATGGCTGTGGAGGGATGGAACCAGTGTTAATTTCACCCTGACCTCCTCCTCCAGCATGGATGGTGGCCAGTACCTCGTCATGAACAGCACCGGTCACTGGATGGATGAAGGAGCTGGTATCCACAGAGCTATTTGTCAAATAGTCGAAGGTGAGTGCAGTCTAGGTCCAGAGATGGGAGAGTCCCTTCAAACGAAGAACCAAACGGCAAAATGTCATTATATTCCCATTGAAACAAAGATTCTTAGGCGAGGGGACAGATTAGCGAAGTAGGCTGACCTACCATTCTTATCTGATCTGAGGGTTTGGACCTAGAGTGAGTGGATAATTCCTGGTGACTTTCATATGGATAGGATGTTCGATGTTCGCTGTATAAAGATTCTAAATAATAAAAAAAAAATGCTTCCTTGTGTAATAAAATCTGATGTGTTCCAGAAAAAGTAGCAGAATTGAAATTTGTCTAAGTGTTTTAGTTATGGGATATCTTTGTTTGAATGTTCTGATCTTTGGAGGGTTGAGCATTTATAGTCATCTGAATCTATGTACCAAATTTCAGGACATTGTACCAAATTTCAGGACATTGTATCAAATATATCCTTGTGTTTTGAAGGCCTTCGTATTTTTTTTCAAAAATAGAAATATCAAAATTAAACCATAGGAATATTTATCTGTGTATGCCTGTACAATGCACCCTGGGATGGATTCAGATGAAATCTGACATACAAATATTTTGCCACATACAAATATTTTGCCACATTTTTATTTTAATCGAAAATTGCAAGAATGTTTTCACCAATATCGGAATTTGTATTTATGATCTATGTAACAAAATGGATGATGTGAAAGATGTAAAACATGTACATAATATACATTGACATTAGAGCACTGATGAGTATTCCATGCTGAACATGGCATGTTTTCTATAGATTTTACACTGTACTATTATTCGCATAATCAAGATTCAAAATGGCGGCTATGCAAATTCCCTATTGAACTTCTTGAGATACAAATCCTGCTGCCTGCTTATCTATAGGATCTACTGAAGCACTGACCAGAGCTGATATCCGGGCTTGTTGGACAGCTAATGGACTCTACTTGCCGCAGCCTGGTGAGTACTACACATGAGTTTTTGTATGGCGTGGTACAAGATAGTACCGCATGAGTAGGTGGTCTGGCATGATGGACCCGAGATGATTCTTTTCCCATGGCACACAAGCCGAGGCGAGTGTGTTATATTGAAAAGAATTGTTGAGGGTCTTTGCAATCCTTTACACCAGACCACCAACGAGATGCGGTGCTATTTTTACTCCATGGTGGTATTAGATCAATTATAAATTATAATACAAAATCCATTATTTACTTACAAAGTTATGGCCATTCTTCTCTCACTGATGCCGGCAACGACACAATAGTGTACATCGTAACGTCGCAACGTTAGTAACGCTACTAAGAGTCATTGTCGACGCATTTTCCCATGTGGAAGGAAACCAATCAAATGAGTTTAATTTGCACATCATTAGGCCTGCTCATGTGGTACAAAACAATGTACCACACGGTATGTACCACCCGCCTCTACATACAAATACACACTTCACCATGGAGTAATGAATATTATTTCACCTCTGGAATGGAGTGCCTATAGACTTTGTATTGACTCGCTATATGCAAGTGAGCAGGAAGAAACAATTCTCATTCCTCCCTAGGGAAGAAACAGATGACCCAGTTTATTTGTTTGCGTTTTCATTGGTTAATGTTAAAGTAGGTCAGTATTGTCATAGTGACACGTCAGGCCATGACGCCACGTCATATGCTAAGCATTGAAACTGCAGAGGCCATCGTTAATGTTATAATGGCCATAAATTTAAGCGTCAAAGGAATTCCTTGCCACACCGTCGATGTGTTTCTCTCGCAGTAAGTTACAGTAATTAAAAGCAATGTAATATGTTTAAAATCGTTTTTAAGAGGTCAAATAAATCTCATACTAACCTTGGTCTTGTCTGTGGGATCTTTCTTCACCTTGTTTCCGGCGTGAGGAATCCCTCGGTGCTACGCTTCAACTCGGTGAAGAAAGATCCCACAGACAGCGGTTAGTTCTATATATTTACTCCATGTTGATGTATGTACCACATGCTATTTGTATGGACGGGAGTAGTGTGGTAATTTGCTCCAGTTCAACATGTGTGGTATGACTTCCTTCTCCAGAGCACATAACCATACAAGGTAAGCATAGCAACGTGGGAGTAAATATAGAACCTTAATTCATTGATTGATGAGAACATCAATCTAAATAGATTGGGGGGATGTCTGTCAATCATTGATAGCATCTTGGCTCCTCCCATTCTGGATATCAGTGTGAAGAATCTGTTGATTCTGATATCAGCAGATGGGATCAGAATCATGCTGGTAATGGCTGGGAGGGGGAGAGGATGGCGTTTAGGTGTGAATTAAAGGGTAGGTCTAACCATATGTGAATTAAAGTAACAATTTGAGAAGTAAGATGCCTCATATGCAAAGGTGTTTAAGGGACCATTATAATTACATGGAGTGACCAGTCAGATAATTATGGGATAGGGATTTCATGTTTTCTGTCTCCCCTTCCTCTCCCTCCTACTATCATTCCTACTAGAACTATACAATAAACTGACATCAATCTTCATTTCCCTTGGAAACACAATCTTCTGCATGAACCAGAAATAAATATATAATAATAAATATATAAAAAATAAATGTAAACTGATTACTGTGAACTTATTCTTACTAATACTACTGTTCGCAGGTACTGTGCGACAGGCCTGCCCAAGGAACCAGCAGTATTTCTTCCAGAACATAAGAATTGACAAAAGCTGGAATGATGCAAGAGCTTTGTGCCAGCAGGCCGGTGGTGACTTGGCCAAGGTGACAACAGAGGAGGAACAGAAGATGATGATAAGCTTCAAGTATGTCACATATTCTATTTACCCCCTAGTATTAGATAGACAGAGCCAATATCTCAATGACATTTTAATATAACTAATAATGTATTATAATAATATTGTAATATCTTTGTATTGTCTAATGATTGCTGTATAAACATTTATTTTAAATTTCCAATTAGGCCATTTACATTTAAACAATCATAACAAAAACGCATGTCGACTCTGTCAATGTTTTGTTGCGTTGCCTCCAATAGTTCTAGTATTAACTACCATAATATTACAAGTTTACAGTGGGACTATCAGTGATCAATGATAAGATGATAGAAATAGAAAAATGTGTTCCTACTCTTGCAGGACCCTGCAAAGAGCTAACTCATATGTGATATGGCTTGGTGGGAAGTGGGTAGATGGAGGCCCATGGACCTGGAGTGATAATACTATCCTTACCTGGCCTGCATTCATACCTACTCTTAGTGAGAATGTGGCAGAAGATTCCTGCCTCAGGTTGAAGACTGACAACACTTGGACCAATGCAGACTGCTCTGCCATTGGTAAACCCATGTGTGAAAGACCTATGAGTGAGTCCTTATTAAAGCACTAGACCACAACACTATTTTTCATTTTCAGGAAAATGAGTCATAAATCGTAAAGTGGATATTTTTTAAACTAATTTATTTGAAAAATATCTGTGTTGGAATATTCTGATTTTTATGGTAGTTAATGCTGCTACTAATATCTATATGTGTACGAAATTTCAAGGCAATGTATCAAATATATCAATGAATTTTTAAAGTCATTTTAAGGAGTATATTTAGGTACTTTATTAGTAATTATACATCAGAAATATCAACACCAAGATCAAACATATAACATAGAAACACTACTTAGCTTAGATGTATTAGAAATATTGGAAGCTTTTTTTCAAAAATGAAAATATCAAACTAAAAATCTAGAAATACTTACCAGATTAATAAACTGTTTACTACCATTAGAATCGGCTTGAGCTGATCTTATTATATTATGATGATATCTCAAAATCCTTTTTATGCGACTAGTTGTGACTCATTTTCCTGAAACACCTCCAAAAATGATTTCCTCATGTTAATATTAGTTTCAAGAGGAATTGTCATTATTGGTGGATCGTGTTTAATAGCAAGAAGAAAATGAAGATTCATCTGGTTGATCATGCTATTCTAGTTTATCATGCCACATTGTTGTCTTCAACCTTTTGACCTTTATTGAAGACACCGAGAGTGAAGTCGCATGTGCCACAAACCATGGCTGTAACAGTGCATCCTGTGATGAATCCTCGTAAAATCTGCCAAACAAATATTTGGCAAAATTGCAAGAATGTTTTCAACAATATTACAGCTTGTATAACTGATTTATATTAACCAAATGCATGATGTGGAAGATCTGGACTTGTGTAATATGGAAACATGTACAATACATAGATATTGAAATTAGATCATTGATGAATATTCCATGATGAACAGGGCATGTTTTCCATAGATTTTACACTTTACTCCACGTTGATGTATGTACCACATGCTATGGGTGTGAGTAACGTGGTAATTTGCACCAGTTCAACGCATGTGGTATGACTTTCTGTCCCCAGTAAACATAGTCATATAAGGTAAGCATAGCAACGTGGGAGTAAATTTATATAGAACTTAATTCGAATGTGGTACTAGGGACAATATTGCAATGTCCTTGACGGCCGGCATCGAATCGCCTATGTTTACATAGCACAGCTATTACATAGAACATTTCGAATGATGCCCGTAAATCGGGTCTCTCGTATAATACAAGGACACATCAAGGGGATCTGCTTTTCCGATGTATTTTCCCCGTAAAACTACGCTATTATCACTGTCTCTGTACATAAACGATATCGCTCTACAACTTGGACAGAATGAAATGTTTCATACGGCCTTATTTAAAAAAGAACCAAAAAGGTGTTTAAAAGTACCTTCTCATGGTGTATTCCAAATGGTACCGAATAACTACTTGTGTAGTTGATCAGGCTCATCAGAGCCTGAACAACCCTTGTCAACAAACAATCAACAGCTTTGTGCGAGAGGGTGGGTGGGGGTGGGGAGGCTATAGATCCTGAGCACAATAATCTTACTATACTAACCAGCCAAACAGTTACATGGTACACCACCTTGCCGATTTACTTCTGGATGTTTGGGCCACAGAAAACAAACATCTTGGGCAGTGCAATAGTGTCCCTTGTACCTCATTCTCATCAGGTTCTATCTATGTACCATTAGTCCCATAATTCCATGTGAATAAAGATTCAAAATGGCGGCTATGCAAGTCCCCTATTAACGTGTACCTGATTATCTGCAGATGCTTCACGGAAGTATGGAGATGTGTGTTTCTGGTATGACACAACTGCTGCAGGTGGTTCTGGGTTTAACAATGCTGAGCTGCTGTGTGAGGCTGCAGGAGGCAGATTAGCCAAGCTAGACAACTGGGAGGAGCACAGGTTAATGGTGACAGGCTTGGTGTAAGTACTTCCTAGAATAGAGATTTTTTTTGTTTTTCTTTGACGAATTTTATTCAGGTTGATATGCTGGCTTTGGCCATTCTTAATGTGGTTCGGGTCATATCAGACATGATTCTGATTTCTGGGGAGTTCACCTGTATAGTTTTGTCGATCGCTGTATCAAATTTCATGACAATGTATGAAATCTTTTCGTTTTAAATGTCCTCATATGGAGTATATTTAGTTACTTTACTGTTTATTGACCCCCAGAAATATTGCAAACATTTTTTCAAACGAAACGAAAATATCAAACTTAAATCTAGAAATGTGATGTGTTTCAAGGAAATGATTCATAAGTTGCAAAATTGATGATATTTCTCAAAGTGTTTTCTTCACAAGATTTCCTTATTGGAATTTTCTGATCTTTACAGGATTTAGGACTAGTAGTCATATAAATCTATGTATCAAATTTCAGGACATTGTATTAAATATATCCTTGCGTTTTGGCCTTTGTATGGCGTATATATATTTAGTTACTTTACTGGTAATTACCCATCCAGAAACATTGAGAACTTTCTTTTTCAAAAATAAAAGATATCAGACTTATAATATAGAAATACTTTTTATGTGTCCTATAGTGTTTACTATCATTGCAATCACCTTGATCTCCTCTTTTCAAATATGGTGATATCTCAAAATCTATATTTTGCGACTTATGACTCATTTTCCAAAACCGGATCACATTTTGTAGCAACTTCAGAGGCTTTATTGGAGGGAGAGATCTGTCCACATTAAAGCATGATTACGTCTGGCGGGATGGTTCCAGTATGACATGGAACAACTGGTATCATAGAGAACCTAACAGCCGGGATGAGGCTTGTCTGATGGTCAACAATGGCCCAATGCATGACATCCGATGTGGAACATCCCATATGGCATTTTGTGAGAAGGATGGTTAGTACTATTTGTATACTTAGACCCTGCCCACACACAGCCGATTTGGCTCCGGATTGCCACCCGATTTTGTCTCCCAATGAATCCTAGGATTTAATTTCCAATCCTGGTTTATGTTATTTCAAAAACCGGAATTTGAAATGAAGTCATAGAATTCATCGGGAGACTAAAATCGGGGGACAATCGGGAGCCAAATCGGCTCTGTGTGGGCAGGGCTTTAGATGGAATGCGCCAATAAGTTAGTTTTTGAGTGAATATCTTTTGCACAAGCAGTAGAAATGTGCACATGGGTGAAGTTGCCAGAAAGTGTCTAATTCACCTTCACCAATTGTCTCAAATAACCTAAATTTCAGAGGAAAATAAAGTTCAAAATACAATTCAAACTAACCAAACAGATTGCTAGAAACAATGCAATGCCAAATATACACAAATTTACCAAGTATTATACACACATTAAATATCAGGCACAGACGGCGGTTCATTACTTGTAAAGTGGTAATGGACTAGAACATTACCGAAAAAAACCTATTGCGCATTGTCATGCCAACCCAAGTTCAATCAGCGGTGCAATTTTGGCGACGCAAGTTTACCAGAGCGAGTGTGTTCTTTGATTGTTTCACCTAGATTATTATATCTAGTTATATTCCTCTGGAATGAAAACCAGATATTATGGTGAATTAAATTATTTGTTTAGCACTTGTTGGACGAGTTGACGAAAGGCGTGTAAAAAAAGAACAAGATCACAGATCAAGTTCTTTATTTATACGTCTTGATGGGAAAACAATTCCTATAAGTTGATCATTAATTTTGCATGTATAACATGCTTAATTAGAATAATGATAACATAATTTTCCATATATTGTTGGAATAGAACTAGAAACAGGTAAAACGATTGAGGAAGAAAGCATCTGCTCTGGCAAACTTGTGTTGCTAAACTTGCGTTGGCAAACTTGCGTTGGCATGACAATCATCAGTCCAATGCACTAGTCCATTACTGCAGTAACCGCAGTAACCACAGTATTGAACGGCCAACAGTGGGTTGATATTGAATGCATATGTATGATAATTATTTAATTAAGCACGTTTTACATGCAAATTAAGGCACGTATAATAATCAACCTATAGGACTTGTTCTCCTCACAGATGTGTAAATAAAGAAGTGATCTCCAATCTGTGTGTCAACTCGTCCAATAAGTGCTAAGTATTGACCAAATTTGGCCTAATTTGGCAGAATGTACTAATTGTGCTGCCAATTGCTGCCAATACATTTTCTGCAAATCTGACCTTAATCATTGCAAGTGGGGAAGCCACAATCAATGATACATGGATAAAGCAACCAATCACACTCACTCACTCTGTCACTCAGTCAGTGGCTTCAAATATCCTGAAATACATGAATTGATTTTAGTGAGTACGGAGCCTGATAATGGGCGGAACTTGGTGAAGCGTATGAGACAGGGAGAGGTTGTTTATCAGCCTAAGTTCACTTCTTCCTTCCAAGATGGCAGCACAGAACAAGTGTACCCATGCAACTCTTCAGAGAACTACATCCTCTTCCTGCAGCGGGTGGTACGGCTTGGTGCAGGTAGTGGTTCTATATATAATCTCAGTACTAATTTACTAGTACTTATTTTATGATTATGATTGGGCAGAAACATCCTAAAAAAACAAAACAATTGTAAGCATACAAGAATTACCCCACACTATATTTGTTATCTACTGCAAGCTATGCAGCCCCCACAGAAAGTGAAAACACTGTACAAAAGTGTATTATGTGCTTTGTTTTATTGTTATTCTATTTTATACTGTTTAAAAACTTATCTGTTATATGATAAGCATATGTTATCTTAAGTAGAGGGTCCTGTCTTCTGAAAACTGACTGAGACAGGAGACCCATTCTCCATGTAGGCCATAAGTATGTAATATTAAAATACAAGTTTATATATGTGACAGTCTCTGCGCTTTCCAGTCTTCGTTGTCAGGGCAATAAGACTGGAAATCACAGAGACTGTCACATATATACTAATAAACACCGATGATAATAAACATTGGATCACAAAAATAGTTTGTTTATGACAAAAAAGTAGCATTTCATAGATATCTAACAATTACTGTGTTTTTTGTAGGTTTCCCATAACAGTTGGGAAACCTAGATTGTGCCATATTACTGCTTGCTATAAAATCTGCGCGCTTGTTAAAGGAGGGAATGTGAATCAGTTAAGTCTGTAGCAAGACGCTCTAATGACCCCCTAACTTTTAGGGGTCAGGTGATTCCCATTAACATCTTTAGCCTTCGTCTTAGCCTTGGGGTTAAGCTTATCATTGTATGCGGTGAACTGCAATGCTCAAGGAATATGGCTTTCTGCATAGGACTGAGTTGGGACTGTGACTAGAGCCATTGGTCACATAATGCAGTCCCTTGGTCTGCATGTTTTTACCCATGCACACATGTATAGCCAGCAAGACATCTGAGTACAAGAGGTTGAGCTCACAGGATGCAATGCTCTATTTACATCACCTTAGGCGGATGTTTTACTAGTTTTTTGTGGCACAATCTCTGATTGACGTCCTTCAACATCAACTAATGTTCTCCAATGACCATCTCTTGTGACATGAGGTAAGCTCTTTCTGAGTTTCAAGTTTCTATGATGAACAAGAAATTTTGGTTGTGACCAAGGAAACAACGGTTTCCCCCGAATCCCTTAATTCTATCAGAGGCAAAGTCCTAAGCAACCCCCAGCCCCACCCCACCCACATCCTCACTTCGATCCCACCTTCCCTCCCCACACCACGCGGGAAAAAACGTTGTCAAGGACGCGTTACTAACGTGCAAATTTGAAGCGCGCCAGGTCTAAATAGACCAACATTATTGCGTTGTCGCCGGCATCAGCATCACTACAGTAGAGTTTTCTTCATATCTTCCTTATTTAGATACAAATGTTGATAAAATTAAATACATTGGGTAGAAAAGCATGCTCTTTCAGAATCTAAACACTTTGGCAATGTATTTCGAATAGAAATAGCGTTTTTTTATTACTTCAAGGAGCGTAATTTCCCCGCGATGTGTCAGGTCATCAGAAAATGTACAATTGTTAGCTAAACATTTATTGAATCTTGTTAATTTACTCTGATGAATATTAATCACTTAATATTAATATTAATGATATACCACTGAGAGTAAGATCCTTACAGGTTATACCAGAGAGCCAAATCATCACATTCCTAACCTGTTTATAGATGAAACACCTCTTTCAGCAACATAGAGCAACAGCAAATTCTAATCAATCCATGACATTCTCTCCTCATTAGGTCATTCAGAGACGCGTGGACGCCACTGTTGATTTCTACAGAGGTTGGTCTGAGTATAAAGACTTCTTTGGGGACCTGAATGGTAACTTCTGGCTTGGATACGATAACATTCACAACTTGACTTCTGTCAAAGGCCAATCCATTGATCTAGAGGTAGATACAGTATACTACAGCACATTCAATGTGACCGGAGAAGAACTGAATTATATTCTAACAGCCAATGGATATGAAGCGGTCCCTACAATAACAAGAGGTAACTGGTGCACAGTGTATAACTGCAAGAACAATAACAGGCAGGTGGTGCACAGTGTATAACTGCAAGAACAATAACAGGCAGGTGGTGCACAGTGTATAACTGCAAGAACAATAACAGGTTGTTTGCTTTGTCCCAACCTGTGTGGTGTTTAAGTACACTACAATATATAGTACCACTTTCTTCATTTTAGGCGACAGCATGATAATTCATGATGGGATGCAATTGACGACAAGAGATAGAGACATTGACCTCCAAAACAACAAGAACTGTGCAGAGGAAAACCAAGGTGTATGCTGGTATAAGGCCTGTTCCAGGAGTAATATGAATGGTGTTTATGGGACAGGTATCATCAGGAAGTCATGGTCATATGTAACTTCCTTGAACAGTGTACAGATGATGGTTAAGAAACCTTAGTATCAAATGTAATTTGCCACAGGAAAATTCCTGTCCAATAAAAAAGAGATACCATAATGTTTTACAGGATAATATATTAGATAAATTCAATGAAATTAAACTTTAGTACATTCAATAAGTTAATAATGGTCCCTAAATAAGTGTGAAGATGATGGTTGAGGAACCTTAGTTACTTAATTGAGATTGACATTGCGAAACATTTTATTCAGTTATGGGGATGGTTCTCCTGTATAGGAAGTTTTCAATTGAATTTGAGTTTACATTTTGGGGAAGCATATGATCAGTAACACCTTCGTCATTGACAGAAGGTGACCAATCGATTATTTTTCCATTATCATCTTTATGGAATACAGAATGGCTTAAGATATACATATTTTTCTGCTATACAGTTTTCTATAAGTCATTGTCAATCAATATCATTCCATCTGTGGCATAGGTCTTGAATGCCATCTGATTCAGTAAACGAACACAAATCAAAAAGAACTTGGATCGACCCCCTCTGACGTCCAGGTGGAGGAGTGAATCCTCTGTCATTGACAACCCCTTAACTTTTTAACAATCACCTCACATCCATGAAAAAGAAGTTATGGTTGTCAAAACATCTCTGGAGAAAACTAAATGAACATATGTATACCAAACCCCTATATTACCACTACTTGGTGGTGTAGCACTGTCATATCCGGCCATGAACCTTCTATCTAGAACCTTCTAGTACATTGCGTCATCAGGGATCCAGAACATTGCATGATACATGAGCATTGCATCATCTATCATGTGGATCTTTCCATCCAGAAAGTAACCGCTTGAAAGATGTATTTATATTAGTAGTTTGGTTATATTTCTCAAGATCTGTATGCCTATTATTGTTTTTATATTTAGCTGAATCCCAGCCGTCCCGTTCCCCCCACCCCCCACCCTCTTCCCTTCTACGCCTTTGTTTTGGTGTCTAATAATACACATGCCTCTGTGAGGCATGTGTACCGCCAGCAGTAGTGGCGCCGCAGCAGCCGCAACGGCTTGTCTCGGAACTAAAATGCGGCAATCGCGATCGATTCAAATCATAACACACCAATCGAAAGTGGTAAATGGGCTTATATCTTCTTTTCTAGACAATATTGTTCCAGTAATCACTAGCTAATATCGTTACTTACTAATATACGGTCGGAGTGAGCGTGGATACTAAGCTGAATAAGCATGGCAGAGACAGCAGCAATTCCCTTTTCTTCTACTATGTACGTAGGACAGTGATAACGGGTACGACTGGACTAATTTTAGTGAGTAGCCAGTGGCGGCTATTTTTAAAAAAAGCGGTGGTCGTGGGAGAGTCTAGATGGATCCACATGCCAGACCCAGATCCCTGTAGAACATTCCAAGAAACTACATACATGTACGTTGTACACATGTATACCAGAGTATAAGCCTCACATGTACCCATGCTCATCATTCAACATTCATCAATAAACTACGGAATCGTCAATCACGAGTTCTCTATTCCTTCATATCTATCACTATTACACACTTAGAGCCAGTCAACATGTGACTCAAACATTTGCAAATACGACGGTTGCCACACATCTAGAAGCCTTCATTAGCGGACGCTCTCTTTGTGCCATAAAATATATTGTAATCATCATGTGAAATATTTGGGTTTGGCCTTCCAATATTGCCATCACTGGAATGAACTAGGCATTGAAGCTCATCAAATAGAGGACCAGAAAACCTTCAATAAGTTCATCAATGTCCTGCTCTGTATAATAGGTGTAATGTGGTGGTAGCTTGTTTCTAGAACTGTTCCATGTGTTCATATGTCACAGAAAATTAAGTCTCAAGTCACAAAATTGATTTCATTTAACTCATTTAAATTCTATTTCTTTTATTAATATTCAATGGAGTTTCCTTTAATTAATAAGGAGGTGTACACAAATGACAGTTACATTTGTGGCCCCAGCCTCCATTTTGTTGTTGTTTTAAAGAGGCAATAAAGATAATATAAAGAAAAACATGTGCATTATTCATAGTGCGACTATTATATCAAATAAGGACTACCAAAGTAACCTTATTATAGCAAATGGCATGATGGAGAGTTCAAACTGATCAAGACCCATCAGAACACTTAAAAGTTAATTGACCTGATGAAGGGCACACCATAGCCCGAACGCTAGTGATTAATAAAAAGAACTAAACTAATAGTAAGGGTTTTTCTAATCCTTCAACACATCGCTGATTTAATAACCCGGCCAGAAGATATACAAGCGACCTACCGATACATGCTAATTGAATATTGAGTATTTTGAGAAAGTAAATACTTCTAGAATGTTCCTAATCTACGAAAGAATGTAAAAGACACATTGACTTGACTGAGAAGTATTCACAAATCTGAATACAATTTTCTGGCGTCCTGACTGCTCTAATTCATGTTTAGACCCAGTTTGGTCGGATTCTGGGGTGTATTTTTGTCACAACAGACCACGGCAATCACTTCCGGCAACTTCCGGCAAGAAATCGGGGTTATAGATGTCAAAAGAACTGGTAAATAAAAGTCAGTAAGTGGTAAATAACAGTCAAATCGGACCAAATCGGGTCTAAAAGCACTAATACCCGAGGTTTTGGATGGTCTATTGCCTGGTATATTAGGCTCAGTTTGGTAAGATTCTTGGGGGTGGGGAGCCACAATGGCAGGTTATGTTTGAATAAAACCTTTTCAAAAACAAAAACAAAAAAGATTCTTGGGGGTCTTTTTGTCACTTAAGACCCAGTTTGGTCAGATTCTGGGGTGTATTTTCTCATAACAGACCACAGCAATCACTTCCAGCAACTTCCAGTAAGGAATGGGGGTTATAGATGTCAAAATAACTGGTAAATAAAAGTCATTAGACTATGCTTGGTCCTTCCGCCAACTTCCGGTTTAAGTAATGGTGGTTCAGCGGCACAATATTGATAACTTATATTTCTGGTATATTTCTATGTTCATAATATATAAGATACCTTCTGATGATTAACTTGTTTACTGTTTCTGAGCTGTGCTAAAAGATTATAGGGTCAATTTCTAGGCTCCCTCTACTAGTCAGCCTATGCAGGACGTTTCCAAAAGTCATATTTCTGAATCATCACCACAGTGTCAGATTTTTAGAAAATGTACAATTCACCTTCCCCAATCCTCTCAAATAACGCACAATTAAGACGAAAATGTACTTCAAAATGCAGTTTAACATAACGGTACTGATAGTAACTCTAAATCAATGTAATACCAAATATACTCAGATATACCCGGCATTCATAATTTTTCGGCCTTATTCAGGAGAACTTCCTAAATGTGTAAAGCTGCCAAGTGTACATTTTTGAAAATCTGACCCAGTGTAGGTGGCTGGGTGAGTGAGTTTTTACGGTAAAGGCGGCAGCGTGTTGTGGTGATTGTCCCGCCCAGTGTGAAATGTACAAGGGTAAGATTGTCAGAAAATGTACAATTCGCCTTCACCAATCATCTCAAATAATCCAAATTTCAGACGAGAATCAGGTTCAAAATACAGTTCAACATAAGCAGACAGATTAATTGAATGAATACAATATAGAATACATTCAGATATACCTCAAATTTATCAATTTTCACTCTAATTTAGCAGAATTTGGTAGATGTGTAGAAGTGTAGATTGTGCATTTTCTGAAAATCTGACCCACATCAGGCAAAGCGTACTGCCTTGTGTGAAATGGACATCAAGCAATGCGCGCCAAACTCCCCTCAACATAGACTTGCTCCAAGTCTCTCAACGTGGATACATGTTTGAATTATGATATTAACTGCATATAATGGTGAGTGAGTGAGTGAGTGAGATTGTTTGCTTTACGCCCTTATCAACACTTTGAAGTGTTATATCAAGGGCGGGAGAGCTGAGAGGGAGGCAGTTTATGATCATACCCAGGAAATAGAGATAGAGAAGAAGGAAGAGAGAGAAAGAGAAAAGAGACAGAAAGGCACTTTAAGGTCCCACCCAGGACCAGGCAGTTTAAGGTCTTACCCAGGACCCCTGCATATATAGTCATAAAATCAGCAAAAAGTATTTGAATAACTGCTTATATGGGTGATGTCTAGATATAATCTACGTTATCTACACAGGTGATATCGTCAGAAAATCTACAATAGGGCGCGTAAGTAGTCCACCGCGGACCCTACTGTAGCAGTTTCATGACGTCATGTGGATATGTCGCGCGAAAGCCCAACGTTACCGCGATATTAAATCTCTGTTCTTTCAACGATCATATAGTTTTAGGAGTTCTAACTTACATATATCCATCTTCATAGGCAAACGATTTCAACTATAGCCTCGATAATCGTTAAACCTTTACATGGGCGATGTCAAGAGTGATTATCGGTCCAATGCTAACTCTATGGGGATTGTTTACTTGCGGTCCACACATCGGTACAACTGGGCGACTAATTTTCGTTAATTCGCGCCCCGCCGCCATGACACTTACGTACTCTCACTCACCAACTCCAATAATATTGATTTTACAATATATTATTTGTTTTTATATAACTCTTTTAATTGTGGTGTCAAACCATAGAGGGAATACTTCACTATGTTTTATTTGTCTTTAGATTGTAGGTTGACAAAAGGTTCATATATGTGATGTGTCCCTAGAAAATGAGTCGCAACATTTATATTTTCCAAAGTGATTTATTCACAAGATGTGTCCATTTTTTGCCACTAGCCTATTTACTGAAACCCCAAAGGAATGAATTCAGAAAATATTTAGAAAAAATTGATGTCTAACAGCATTTTCAAGCCTTCAAAATTATTCATTCAGTCATGAAATGAAGGTATCGTTTTATTTTGTTTTATTTTCATATTGATTTCTTTTTTTACAAGAGGCAACGCCCAGAAACATTCATGGTGGATAGTGCGTTTTTTCATATATCTGTTAAATATCTATCGGCCTTAAATGAATAAAAAAAAAAGTCAACATCAAGGCCCTGCACTAGTCTACAACAGAGAACCGGAAGTGTCACCTTCCCCGTCGGCGACCTTCACTCTTGCGCCTGTGTAGGCAGTTGAGTATTGGACCCGCTCGGGTCAACACCTCTCAGTTATAGGTAGGTATTGTTGTATTGTATTCTATTGGTCATGGGTAGTTATTCTTGCATTGTATTCTATTGGTCATGGGTAGGTATTCTTGTATTGTATTCTATTGGTCATGGGTAGGTATTCTTGTATTGTATTCTATTGGTCATGGGTATGGATTCTTGTATTGTATTCTATTGGTCATAGGTATGGATTCTTGTATTGTTTTCTATTGGTCATGGGTATGGATTCTTGTAATGTATTCTATTGGTCATGGGTAGGTATTCTTGTATTGTATTCTATTGGTCATGGGTAGGTATTCTTGTAATGTATTCTATTGGTCATGGGTAGGTATTCTTGTAATGTATTCTATTGGTCATGGGTAGGTATTCTTGTAATGTATTCTATTGGTCATGGGTAGGTATTCTTGTAATGTATTCTATTGGTCATGGGTAGGTATTCTTGTAATGTATTCTATTGGTCATGGGTAGGTATTCTTGTAATGTATTCTATTGGTCATAGGTATGGATTCCTGTATTGTATTCTATTATTTCTTACCTTTACCGTTGTTCTGTTCCTTCCGTGGCTTCTGTTCAAGTTATGGTGTCCCTCGTGAAACGGTTTGGTGCTCAAACATCATATGCACTGGTTTGCTCTGATTGCTGCTTGTATAATATTGACTTTGTTGTTGTTTGCCTTCTATAAATTTCCTATTCTGTATTACCATACATACAACATGATACAAGTATGAGTACTGCATCGGCACTATACACTAAATGGCTGGCTTGTATAGGCAGAACTAAATCTCTAGGTTTGGATATATTGAGTCCCAACTCCCTGAACGTTGGGTCCAGGTTCCGAGTGGTTACTGTAATTAAGGTTTCAGTCATTGGAAACTTATAGTAGTCTGTAGTCGCATTTCAATTCAATAATAAGTTGGAAACTGGACTTTTTTCAAAGGAATGTTTCACCTTATTATCTATGAACAACCAGAATGATTGGAATGATTGGCTGTTGTTTTGCTACCAAGGTGGGACTGTATGTTGCTTGACTTTAGGAGCCCTAAGCTAAGTGTGCCTAACCTGGTAGTCCTGACGTGCAAACTTCCCAAACTTTATCTCATTCACACATCACTGTATCCGTGGATGCAAACAATTTTTTTTTATTGTTTTTATTGGCAGTAAAGAAAAAATACATGGCATCGCTGATCCAACGTTCTTCCAGCCCTAGATACTTAGATACTAATATCTTAATGACTAATAATACTAAAAGTGAGTTGTTAATGTTAGTGTCAGGCTTCAGAGCATGTTATTTCACTGGGGGAGGCGGGGGTGGGTGGCTGGGGGGTGTGGGGAGGGGCGGGGTGTGGGACGGGTCGGGCGGGGCGGGGCGGCGAAGAGGGGTGAGCCTCATATATTCCAGTTCCTAATTCAAAAGTCAATAACACAATTACCAGGAATATTATGAAAGACTTGAGGCACCCCGTTTGACCTATGTCTATAGAGATTTTTAGGGAAAAGTTATTTTCATTTTTTTTTATTACTGAAAAAACGACAAAATTGTCCTTTTCTCATAGACTTCTATAGTGAATAACCATAAATTTCAAGGCTCCCTGGAATGAAAACTAACCTGGTGACATTGTAAAATTGACAAGCCCAAATTGTCTAATTTTGAGTTAAAGTTGTCTCATTCAGCCAGACATTCGTCGCGCCCCTACCGGCCAGAAGGCTACCCACACTTTCTTACCGCCACAACGCTCGCGGATTTCTTATCATCCCAAAGTCCAAAGGTACAGGTGAGGTCCAGGTCTGACCGTTATCTCAAAGTCAATCACGTGGGAAAGGAGGGGAGGGGCTGACCGCCAGGTCAGGGGAGGGGAGGGAATACTGATTAAAGAGTGGGAGGGAGAGGGGAGGGGAGATAACCCCGTGACCTGGTCACCACCCAAAGAGATTGGTCAGAGTGGCAGTGGCCACTCTGAGCCTCGTTTTAATAAGTGTCTGTCATTATTATCCTGTGGCTGATTGGATCTCTAATCTAACCTGTCAATTAATTGGACCAACGGAACCAAAGCCAATCAGCGCAGGACCAGTGTATTTCGTCCTAATCTGTCTAGTATAAGAATAAAGGAAAGATGAAAATCGGTCTCTTCCGAGGCTGGTACTGATTTGAAGCATACATCTCTGTGTGTTGCGTTGATTAATTTCTCGCCCAACTACTGACCCTGAATTATTACGAAGAATGACCCGCATTTCTTTATTGGCGACCATGATTAGGGGCTAGTTAGTTGGTCAGATCGGTATCCGACCTTAGAAGCAAGCAAAAGGAGTCAGGTGAGTGTGCCTTTTTCAAAACTGCCATTGTATTTATGGGTGTTGTATGTTTGGGACTCTGAGCTGGGCTTTTATTGGAAGGTGCATTAGCTGATCACACAAGTATTATCTTACTTTATCCTGTAGAGATAGTATTTTAGACATGCCACCGGCGGAAAGAATTGAGTATGTGGAAGAGTTCCCACAATACCTCGAAGCTGAGGATATTTTCCTAGAGGAGATATTCAATGATGGTTATCCACCGATCGCAGAACCTGAGGATTGGAACGACTGCGTAGGCACCTCTGAAAGTGTGATTCAGTTCAGCAGTGAACAGCTAGACACTATGTCTTACCATTGGGATAAAATGTAATGAGTAAGAATAGGGACTAAAGAGATCAAAATATTTGTTTTTGGAAATACCTGCACAAAAATTGTTACGTTGGATCTAGGCAAAAATTAATATTCCAAATTCTCTATATAGAAATAGAATATTCCAAATCAAGCAGGTAATAGTAATTCATCTTTACACATAATCAGCTAATTCAATTACCTCCAAAATGGCGTTGACAACACCCATTAACTGGGATATCACCGCCGAAGAGGTAAATGCACTCAATGATGCTGATCGTAAAGCACACTATGCGTCAATAGAAGTAGTTAGAAGGCGTATGGAGAGACATGCAACCTTGCTGGGTCCTAACGATGGGACCAACAAAGAATCACTCAGAGAATGGTTAGAGGGGTTGGACAGAGTTAGAATCACGGTAGGGGCACATGATAACATAGCCATAGAAGCAGTTATATTGTTAGCGCAGGGATCATTAGCACGTTCCATCGAATCTTATGTAGAAGCACGGGGAGATGAACGCACATGGGAGGCTGTAAAACAGGAAATAATTCGCTTGTTTATGGGAGAAGAGGAGACCACTCAACTTAGAGAGAAGTTGAAGGGGATCCATCAACTCCCATACGAAGACATACGAATTTATGGCCGTAAATACCTGGAAACAGCTCTAAGGGCTTATGAACCAGGCATTTTGGCCTTGCCTGTAATTCAGTCACAATTAGCTCGAGATTTTATACGTGGGCTCACCGATAGACAGGTACGGTGCGAGGTATTCTCAACCAGACCAGAGACTTTGGGGGAAGCAATTGACCTGGCGACAACGGCAGCGTATACCCATACGTTAGCCGATGCTCCAGCTAGAGGTGAAAGGAGAGAGGAACCTATGGAAATAGGCGCCTTACTCCCAAAACTTCGGACGCCAACCCAAACTCTGACTCCACCGACCCCTACTGGGGAGACCAATATTGGAACAAAAGCTATGATGGACGAATTAAAAGCATTAAGAAATATGGTAGAACTCTTGGGGAGGGAAAGATCTCAACCTTCATCGGTAACAGTTCATGCACCACCAGTTCAGAACCAGACTCAGTTTCCCTTTGTGCAACCATCCTATTTGCCTACATTTCCGCCTTATAGCGCTCCAAACCCTGCCCCGGTTGCCAATTCTAATCAGGTAGAGTCACAACAGGGTCAGAAAAGGAAGGGAGGGGCACAGAAGGGGGGAAAAAGGTTTAGAGGTAAGAATACTTGCTATGAATGTGGATTGGAGGGACATTTTGCTAGAGAATGCCCTACTCGATTCGCACAAATGAGAGCGGCTGTACGGCCAGACATGGAAGAAGTAATGGATAACAAAATGCAACCCGTTATAGCGGCTATACAAGCATTGACTCCCAGAGTTCCCACAAACCCCTTTGTTCTCCCTTCGGGGGAATAAATTCGCCGGATAAGCGGTTTCGTGTGGCCCTTCCTGTGGCGGGAAGGAAAGCACAAGCACTTATCGACACCGGCGCCACTAGAAGTTTAGTTAAGTATGATTTGTGGAAACATTTCAATAAGGTAAACCACCGACCGTTAATTTTGGAACAAGGTGAACAATTACGGTCACTGAGTGGTCACGCTTTGCAGTCAGAAGGCAGGGCGATAATTAAGGCTGGGGGTAGTGATCTTCCTGTATACGTTGTTAAAAACCTCCAACACGATCTCCTACTAGGGGACGATGCTCTGGACATTTTGGATTCAGTAATCTGGCACAGAAAAAGAATCATACGTCTAGGAGGTAGAGAATATAAAAGTCAAGCGGTAGAAGAAGAAATAGATTCTGAATTTGCTTCCCTCAAAACAGAGGAAGAAATCTGGGAAGAAAGATACCCAGAAGTTTTCGGCAAAAATGGTAAATTAGGCATAGTTAAAGATGTATACATGGAGATTGACACGGGGAATGCCCGCCCTATTAATCAGAGACCTTATCGCCTTCCCTTAAACAAAAAGCTGATAGTAGATAAGGAGATTGACGAAATGCTTGAGTTAGGTGTGATTGAACCAAGCTCGTCACCATGGGCTAGTCCCATAACTTTAGTACCTAAGAAAGACATCAAACAAAAGTCTGCAATTATTTGAACAACTGGGATCTTTTCATCCATACTGTCAGTCTCTTTTTCAGAAAATAACCAGTATGATACTGTTACTACAGTTCCTTTAGTTTGGGTTGTTTGGATTTTAATGATGTGTACATGAACGGGGACATCAACCCCTTCAACAGACCACACATGATCAATATATTTATCCAGGAGGCTGGCAGGGTCACTGATGATGTTGATCAATGTTGCCTGGAGTTCTACCTCTGTCTTATCAAAGATTGCCTGGACATTTTCATAGCTTTGGCCTAGGGCCATCTTGATCCTCCTCTGAAGGGCATTCCGATCAGAATCATACCTTTTTTGTATGCATTCCTGTGCCCGGGCAGATATCATGGCATCTGTGGGCCTAGCTCGCACATTTCTTAGTTCTTGTACCTTCCTTGCACGATGGATGGCAAAGTTGTTTTTTTCTTGTTCTATTTCAGGCATTTCAGACAGCGATGAGATGGTTGGTGATAAGGTGGGGGTGGTTTATATTGCGATTAAAGTTGATCATTCTAATGTTTTGATTGATTGTGAGGATTACGTTTGAAATCATTTTCTGATATGGAGAAAATCCAGTTAGGCGATTGGCCTTGTTCAATTCCACTCTTATGAGGCCACCAAGGGCAATATTGCATATGCTTTGTTCTTGCGATAATTCCAGAGCTGCTTCGTATTTAGAGTTCATGTACCAGGCCAAGTTACCTTCATAGTAGAATGCTAGATATTTCATTTGTTTCACGATTCTTAATGTAAAAATCACATATTCCGCCAATCAAGATTGCGTTTGTTGGATGGTGAAGATTGATTTTCATCTTAAGTTCAGCAGATAATCTTTCCAAATTCGCCCCACTATAATAAGCATATACGATCATATCATTTGTCTGGAGGTATGGCTGCAGATTTTTCCCACAAGAATCGGTGACGATGATAATAGTTTGGTTCATTATGGCTGTAATAGATAGATTTTGTTTGTTTTAAGATGTTTATTCAGCAAAGCAAAAATTATGTAGTATGTACACTATTCTCATTTCGAGCTGATTTTTAGAAAAAAGTTACAAAAATTATTCAGTCGGCACAACAACAGCTTGACAAGTAGAGCCGATTAGGCATGAATTATCATGCGAAAATAACTAAGTTATACAAAAGAAATAGAAGATCAAGAAAAAAAACAAAAAAAAAACCATCACCTAGGGCAGCATCCTTTAACAACATTCCTAGGAGCATCGTTTCACCCTCAAATATCAATCAAAATACAAAGGAGCAAAATAAGTTTCAAGTAATAATCTGATTTGTAGTCATTCATATCAAGCCATCAGGATTTGGAATCTCCCATACATTTTGGGTGTTTGAGAAGGCATTTTTACATATGTTCTTTATTTGATTTTTAAAAAAGGTAAGATCGTTATTCACCTTTACTTCTCTAGGAAGTGAGTTCCAGAAACTTAGGATTTTACCAAAAAGACTCTTACGAATCCTTTCTTTGTGCCAGGGAGTTAATATCACTCTATTTTCCCTCATGTTATAGTCATGTTGTGGGAAATTCTCCGCAAAGTTATGACAATTCCAGAAGACTCCAAAGAATTGTTGTAGTCTTCTGTAACATAACGGGATAATTCCTAGACTATTATGTAATTCTACGTTATTAACCCTATAAGCCCCTCTTCTCGTTTTAACACCAATGCACAACCGAAGACAATTATTTTGAGCTACCTGGATTCTTTTTAGGTCCTTTTGACTACCTAAATCCATAGTTAGAGTACTTGATTCTAGCACTGGAAGGATATATGTCTTAAATATTAGGAGTGCAATATCTCTACTAATATAGTGTCTTATCCTCGCAAGCCTTTTGTACAATAAGTTAGTTCTTACACAGACATTGTTTATGTGACAAGACATCGTTAATCCACTATCAAGGAGATATCCGAGATACCTAAAACTTTGGACATTATCAATCTGGACACCATTATTATATATGATATAATCATCATGGTTTTTTTTCCTTGTGCCGTAAAAGGTTTGCAATTTGGTCTTAGAGTTGTTAATAGTCAAACCATTTTTGTCTGTCCAGGTCTTAAATTTGTTCACATCGTCTTGGACATCAACCAAATCTCTATTGGATCTTATACAATGGAGAAGAACACAATCATCAGCGTATAAGATTATCTTCCCAGCAAAATTTATATCAACCACATCGTTAATGTACAAAACAAACAGTAAAGGTCCCAAGATACTGCCTTGGGCCACGCCAGCATGTAGGAAGCGCCTATCAGACATATTGCCATTCAGGCAGACCAACTGTTCTCGGTTCGTCGAGTAGGAATTCAAAAGAGAAATCAGCCGTGGACCAAAGCCTAGTTTTTTCAATTTATGCATCAAGATTTTAATATTTATTGAATTGAAAGCTTTAGAGAGATCAAAATATGTTGCGACTGTATCT
Organism: Sthenelais limicola; assembly: GCA_942159475.1. Lineage (NCBI taxonomy): Eukaryota > Metazoa > Annelida > Polychaeta > Phyllodocida > Sigalionidae > Sthenelais > Sthenelais limicola. Next base: position 8,519,612 of record OW804097.1, read on the forward strand.
AAGCTATTGTCTTTATTTTAAACGACTATTTTCATAAATTCATAGATGGCGGTGTCCACGCTTTTTCCTACCCGAAAACCATGCTGGGATGGGGCAAGAATGTTTCGATCAAGAAGGTAGTTGGAAATCTTTTCTGACAGAATCTTCTCAAATATCTTACTGGTCATAGGGGCTATCGAGATGGGCCTAATATCATTTATATCTCTTGAATTTTTCTTTTTTGGAATCAGGGTGCAAAGCGAAATCTTCCATGACTGTGGGAAGGATCCAGAAAGTCGAATTTTGTCAAGTAGGGAGGTAAATTTGGTTGCACACGATAACAAGGCAAGTTTCAGAAAGGATGTATTTACATCTAAGATTCCACTAGATTTAGTTTCATCGATATTCTGAATATGCTTTACGACATCGTCCCTGGAAATTTCCCGGTCCCACTCAAAGACATCAAGGTTATTCTCCATGTCTTCATTAGCTGAGAAAACTTCAACAGAGGATTTAGGCATTATATCACAGAAGAACCTATTGCTGTAATTTGCAGCATCAAGGCCCATAAATTTGTTCCCATCAACATCAATAACATGATCGATCGACGTCTGAGAAGCCCCTTTAATACCGTATAAGGTTGAAATATGATTCCAGAATTTCTTGTCATTTCGACTAAAACGCTGACATATATCATTCAAACCTTCCCTTTTTAATCTGATAATCAAACGCTGTACTTCCATACGTAGGGCCCTGGCCTGTCTGAAATCCTCAACATTTTTGCTTTTTGTAGCCTTCTTAAATTGTCTATTTTTTCTCATTACAAGCTGTCGTAGGTCTCTATTATGTAGAAGTTGGCCATTTTTTATCTTAAAGGTTTGCACTGGATATAGATCTTCCTGAATTTTTTTAAATTCACCCATTAAATTGTTACCTAACACTTCAAGATCTGGCTCAGACCAAAGTTCATCATCAATATTAGATACCTGATCGTTAACAGCTTCATACGACATTCTCGAGGTTGGTCTACATTTGAAGGTGGCACCACTGTTAGGTAAACTATTTGTCTTACCTTTCTTTAGAATTACAAAAACAGGGACATGGTCACTTATATTTTCATAGATGTTTCCTGTATCCGCAACATTCTTACAATTAGTGGCAATGAAGTCGATCAGAGTACACGAATCAGAAGTAATACGTGTGGGTTCTGAGATATGCTGTATTAATCCAAACGAGTCTAATAAATTTATAAAACGTCTGGTAGATACATTTTGCTTTAGCAAATTGATGTTGGCATCACCACCTAAGATTAAGTTAGAATTTCTATAACGATTGTTCACAGTACCCAATAAAGTTTGGTTCAACGCTGTGAAGAAACTCTCAACAGAGCTACTTGGAGGTCTGTAAATAACAGATAACACAATTGATTTATTCATACCAGCCTTCAATTTGCATCCAAGAATTTCACAGTCATTGTTGTTTACACACAGGGCCTCTTCTAAACTAACATTGAATGTGTTTCTAAAATACACTAGTAGACCGCCACCACGTTTACCATTGACCCGGTCCTGTCTGACAAAGCTATATCCATTTATATCTAGCATTGAGTCAGGGATATCGACAGACAACCAACTTTCCACAATGCATATAACATCGTAGAAACCATTCACGAATTCGTTTCTTAGATAGTTTAGCTTGTGAAATAGACTGCATACATTAAAAAACACAATCTTCAGCCCTTTCTTAGTCGAGACATCAATGTTCTGGTAACAATACATTATATAAATCAGTCGACAGTAAAGTTGCCCATATTAAAACGAGAAAACAAAGGTTGAAATAAACAACCAAAAGAAACCCAGACAAACATATTATTCATGCCTGAGATCGGGGTTTCAGAAATATGTAATCCCAGATAGACAATTATATGGGTAGAGACAGCAGCAACACAAATTTATACATTAAAACATACCGGAGCAGGAGTCGACGTACATGATCCGCCATCTTTGTTATTTACACAGCCCGAACCCCGTTACGATAGATTAACGACAGTTACATGGCATTAAGGAAACAACAAAAACACTATAAATTTCCATCACAAATCAACCAATCATTTAGATCTTGTCTAGAAACTAAGATTAATCGCGGATAGGAGACATCACATCATTGTATAGAGGCAGCACTTCGAAATACAGTTTACGACATTAAGAACCTGTGGTCGGTATTCAAAATGGTCGCCATCAACACATGTTGGTCGAAATCAGGCTAGCGACAACTAAAAATAATGGATTATACAGTGACATCGTACGTAATGAAGCCAAAAAAGGTATACAAATACACACTCAAGTATCCTCGGGGTCTCCTACCTCCATAACAGACTCTGATAAATCCGCAATGTTCTTTGAGATATCGAAACGTAAGGGTTTGAGCTGTCGACGAGATCTGTTTGCCGTACGCGTGGAAATGTCTATATCGGCAGTGGTATAAAGCTGGGACTTATCGCTACGCTTCAGGAGGGGAGGTAGCGGACTTCTTCGTGAGCTATCTCCATCATGGCTCGATGTAGAAGCTAATGGACCATATTTGTTGGATACAGGAACAGTTGGAGAAGAAACCTGGGCGTTGGCAATCGATGTCGACACTCTGGGCCTTGTATAGCCAGCTTTATCAACGGTGACCGTGTGTTTGGACGATGCAAGTCTTAGCCTCTTGCATTGAAGATTTTCGAAACTTCCATCTGCTAGAGCTTTAATTATCTCCTGTCTCACAATCATTAGGATTTTACCTAGCTCATTCTTTCCACTCCAAGAGTCGTCATCCAGGCGCCTATCACCCAAATAACAACCCGCACCCCAGAAGGAGTTATTGGTAGCCTCGATCAGACGCACCGTACCTGTCTTGGACAGTTTCTCAGCTAGTTTGCGGTTCTGGAAGTACTTGCATCTAGTTATATCCATCATTACTTCCTTTTCCAAATTCCTCCATTTAGGTGAAGTCTCAACATGGTCCCCGAAAGATTTAATCTCGCGAGGGTCTTCGTTCTCCATTATAGCACTGGCCGTTTCAATGTTACCCAACACAGAACATTTCTTGAAATGAAACGCCTGCTCAGATGATATAAAGAAGTTTCAGATCAGTATTAATTAATGGCTGTCTGCAAGTAAGCCAGCTGTGTCAAGTTTACACATTCTATTTAGAGAAAGTTTCCCCATCTTTAGATATATTGGTAATATGAGCAGGTGGAATATCAGTTACCTGAATTGGTGGTTTCTTAGGTTGAGGTTTACTCTTGGATGAACTTTGAGGCTTATTAATGGTTTTGTCAGCTTCTTTGGAAGACAAATTCTATGAATGGGACCAATGTGTTGGCAACAAACTACATGAAATACAACCAATGCTTGCAGAACCTATTAAAGCTTCCTTTAACACCAGGCCGGAACAAGTTGTGTTCTGTTGTCTTATCGGACACACCAGACTGACCCATGTCCACCTGATGAAGCGAGAACCACAGCCTGAATGCATTGCTTGTCAAACCCCACTCACTGTCAAGCATATCCTACTGGAATGTGCAGGCTTGCATGATGCCTGTATCAAATATTTTGACGCTCCTGACCTCAAAACACTTTTTAAAACGGTCAATGGTGACAATGTCATCAATTATCTAAGAACTGCTGGTCTGTTCTCTTTGTTATAGTCTCTTTCATACAAAACCAAACTTTCGTTATTGCTATATCCATTTTATTTTGTTTTATTTGTTTCTATTATTTACAGCTGGACTGTAAACTAAATCACTTTGCTCATCTCATTCCATCTCACTAACTCTCATTGCCATGAATATGACTCCACATGGATGTCGTCATGGCATTAAGCAACCATCACTCACTCACTCACTCACTCTTTTTACTTCTCCTGGGAATTTGGGCTGTTTTGAGTCCTTTGTTGGCGACAACGTTCCACAGTTTCTGGGGAGAGCCCCATCATGTTTCTGGGCGACTGCACCTTCATTGTCGGTATTCAGGGTGACTCTTCCTTCCTGGACTTCTTCAGTGCCAAGGATCCTTCCCATCTTGCTGATTAACTTTCTATTTTTCTATTTCTATTTAAAGCCCAAACTTCATAGGATATAATGTATACATTTTCGAAGAGGGAGAATCATATCCATCTTGCATATGTATTTCAAGTAATACCTATGTGATAAAGGAGAAGCGCTTTTACACAGACTTTGATTACAGCAGACGATGGCTATGGGCGCCGCCACCATTGGTATAAGTCATGTGATCGGTAGTGACGTAGGCGAACCACTAGGTTGTTTGTCTTTCCGACTATTGTGGTGCTCCACCTTTTTACCATTCATCAGGTGTTGCACTAACTCGACCTGTCTGTCCAACACCTGAGCACAGTTGGTGTAAGGAAAGGTCCAGTATCTTTGTTGGGGGGCGTGGCATTCACAGAGGTGCCGGAAGAACCTCTCCCTCGACCCACTATCTGCTCTGAAGTGGTTTGCGGTAAGTTTAGACTCCACGGAGGACTGAATCCAATGTACTCAGATAAATAGTCTCAGCTCATACTAGTGTGTTCTGCACTGAGCGGCGCCATCTTGACTGTTTCAAGATTAACGTTCTTATATTCTTTTATCGGGCACATTCTATCTAGGATTTGTAAGATCAGGTGTTCAAAATAGTCCCAGCACTCATCGGGGTCCCACATAGTATAATACTTATCCCAGTTATTATCTCGAAGGATTTCCAGGTAAATATTCTCATCAAAATTTCGATAGCTTCTTGATTCAAAGGTGGTTTTTGCGTGTTTTAGCTTTAGTTTTTTTCTGATGAGGAAAGTAGGTTTATGATCAGAGATATTTAGATCAAGTACTCCTGTGGAGGAGATAAATCATGGTTGGAGTAATTGTGATCGAGGATATTGTAGAGTTGGAGTAAATGTGATTAAAGATATTGGCAGTAGAGGAGGTGGTTCCGGTGGGCTCAGTGATATATTGTTTAAGTTGGCTCACTTGTGACAGTTTCTTTAGCTCTTTGCTCATGGGAGAGTTGTCATTAGGATTGATGTTAAAATCACCTAAAATAAATACCTCATGGTTTGAGTGAAGGGTGTCTAAAATAGATTGAAGTGAATCCAGTGCCTGTTGGTACTGGCCACTAGGTGGATGATAGAAGTTAATGAAGATTTTGATTTTTCTTTTTTCATCATTGGTTTTTGGGATCTGTACTTCTAGATTTTTGTCACTGATATTAAGCTGTGAATATATGTTAGTGTCAATAGTCATGTTGTTTTTCACATAGGCCGCCAGGCCACCACCTTTTGATTTGCCGCTATCTCTGTCAAGTCTAAATAAATCGTACCCCGATATAGAGAGCTAGCTATGTACTATCCTACTAGATAGCCATGTTTCCGACAGCAGCAGCATGTCAACTTTGGTCTTATCTAATAATATTTCAATTTCCTCATAGTTCCTAATGAGGCTTCTAATATTCAGTCCAATAACCTTGAATCCCTTTGCAGTGGCTAGTCCTTCGATTTGATCTAGGGAATCTGGTGCCATGCGCTAGGATTCAGGGCTGTGGGGATAGGAGCATCAATAAATGTTGATTTATATTGTTCTTAACACTAATGTATGGCTACACACATAGTGATGTGTGAGAGAGTGAATAATTTATCACAATAGAATGGTTGTATAATAAACAATGAATCACAGTCATAATCACAGTCATAACCACATTGTATTATTACATTTTATATACTTATAGCTAGCTATCAGTTGGTAGTTATTGATTGTCCGCATGAAAATAAAAAATAAAAAATATAGCTTTATGTGCTTGTTTACTATCTCAGAGAGGAGAGATAATTTCTTGGGATTTTCAGGAATGTCAGTAGAAAAGGATGGTGAGGGTCCTTTATGTCATTCTTGGCGATTACCTATGGGTGGTAAAGTTAGTTGGTTAATCGTGTAGTATGTAGTAAAGAATCACCAACCAACCAATCCCATGTCTAGTTGTAATGAAGACGAGAATTGTCTCCTGTTGGAATATTTGGAATATTTATTTTTCTCACCATCAACGATACTGAGTAATAAATATCAAACACTTAGGAGAAGGATTTTAAAGCTTATCACAAGCTTTAGGAAGTTTGTAGGCCCATTGATCTGCACATGTATCGGAGAGATGACATCCGTCAGGTGCAAGTTGAGAATAATTATTTTGGTGGCCTTTTTTCACATTGTGGTGCACATAATCATTCACAAAGGGTGTTGGTTGCGGTTGTATTCGGTGATCACTTGGTTTACTGCATTTATTATCAAGTTTAAGGTATCTTGTTATGGGTCACAGATTGGGTTGTTGTTATAAGTAGACAGCTCCATACCGGTTACCGGGCAGAAGATGATAGCAGATGGTATTGGTAGAGTAACATTCTCAAGAAGGTTTTGAACATGGTCCATATCAGCTTGATATTGCTGTACTGCTTTTTACCATCGAGGATAAACTCATTTAGTACTAAATCAAATGTAAGAATTGATCTGAATAAACTCTCAAACTTTTGACATAACCATTGGGAAAGTAACCAGAACGCATCAATAGATGCATATCAAACTCCCCAGCAACATTATTAGTATGGGGCAACAAAAGTAACATGACTGTCGTTAATATCTGCAATGTCTGGAGTTACAATAACACAAATATTGTGGGGGCCGCCATCTTGGATCACGGAATACAAGATCTCGTCCTGACCCGGAAGTGTGACCCGACCAAAGTCTCGATATACAAAATCAGTATCAAAATACATGGGGCCAGAAAAATAATCTTGACATACAACATCATTGCAAGAAATAATACCAACAACAGGCAAAACGCTACCTGAAGTTAAAGAACAGTATCTGGTACCCCAAAATCATAAGTAACTACATTCAAAACAGTAAATTCACAACTAGTATTACAAGCCCCTTCCTATGTGTCATGGCACCCTGCGGCACCACCGGCAGAAGTTTTACAATTCGACTTAGCATGATTGCCCGAGCACAGAGCACAAATATGGGGAAACTTGCACTCAGCGTTGCTACAATTGTCACAATTGAAATTCCAACAGTAATACGTAGGACTTTTCCTGTTCCCAGTCTTATCATTAGAACCAGAAGCGTTAGCCTTTGCTTTCGCTGGTTGTTTTCTAGCATGCTCCTGACCTAAGAAGCGTAAGGCAAACCCCATATGCCCCAACGTATAAGCTTTAGGCCCAATGGTAACATGATATAAAGACTCAGAAAAATAAGCATGGTCAAGGTATGTGACATATTTAAAGCAAAGAATAAGGATTATAATTATTCCAACTAAAAAGGGCCTATGGACGTTAGGGTTAAATTCTGAAAACCCTTGCAAAGTTGGAAAATTTTTTACCACTGGTCCGATTTTGTTGGAATAAAGTGTCAAATTCAATTCAATTCAATTCAAAACATTTTTTATTTGCATCAATGGTGATTACAAAAAGGAGGGCCCAGTTTTGAAACCTATGTTCCAAGTCTTCCACTGGGTTCCTGGTTGGTTGGTGATTGCCGAAACAAATTCATAATAAAATACTAGAATAGAAATTTCATGGCTATTTCATTTGATATTCAAGGGCTACTTACTACTTGTCTAGGTTTAGGTTTAGCTGTTTCTTCATGTGTAGGCTTAGTTGAATATTATATATGATAATTAGCTAACACTAAGTTGTACTAACTAGAGCATGAGGTTAAAATTAGGGTACAATAACAACAGTGTAATTAATGGTTGGTAGTTTGTGTGGTCGGTCCAGACCAAGAAGTATTATACAGACATAACAAAATATGTATACGTATTAAAAATACAATAGCGATAAAAATAGAATAAAATAAGATGAAAGATCTGCAATAGATCATGAGATAGGCATAGTAATATACATATACAGAGTTTGGTACAATGGTAGGGGATGATCTACAGTATTTCAATTGTATTTAAACAGGTATCAATAATTTTGCTAAAAGTTTTCCGGTCCTGTACCTGGTGAGCATGAGTTTCAAGGGAATTCCAATATTTCGCTGATTTATAAGGGAAAGAATTTAGAATTTTTGCAGATATTGGTTGTAATAATTTTAAATTACGTCTGCCTTGGGCATGACTTCTAGTTGAAATTTTTCTGTTATCCAAATTGGTTCCATTGGGCCGATGAATGAAGGTAAATCGTTGAGCATTATGATAGAAATAAAGAAAATAAGTTTTAGTACATTTAAATTTAGGCGATCCTATGACCACCCATTTCTGCAATTTAGCACAATTGAAAAATCTACCCCATAGGTGAGTGAGTGAGATTGGTTGCTTTACGCCCTTATCAACACTTTGAAGTGTTATATCAAGGGCGGGAGAGCTGAGAGGGAGGCCGTTTATGATCATACCCAGGAAATAAGAGATAGAGAAGAAGGGAGAGAGAGACAGAGGAAAGAGACAGAAAGGCACTGTCTCAGATTTGATATCTTGGGGTCTGGCCCCCTCTGGCAATTTTGGGAGGTCGGCCCATTTGTATCGTGTACCCTCAAGATCGATGTGTGTGGTAGAAAGTGTAGGTTTGCTTTTGGGTTGAGAGTTTTTAATTTATTGTGACATTTGTGGAGAAGTTGAAATTTTCTTCTTGTGTCGTCAGGTGTGTCTTTGTTTATCCATATGTCAGGCATGGGGCTATTTTGCTTGATTAGTTTTGCTTGGCTGATTATGATGTCTTTATTCCTCAACGAAGAGATAAGGACCATAACTGTTTGCGTTTTGTTTGGGCGAAACTTGTCAAGATCATAATTTGGGATTATAGTTGTGAGAATATTGGCCAGTATTTCACGAAGATTTTCGTTGCTTGTCTCTGGGATTCCATCAATCACGATGGTGTTTTTCCTCGATTTTGTGTCGAGAATCTCAACCTTTTCCAGTTAGAATGTCAGTTTTCCAATTTTCTAAGTCATCGAAGAAGGAGGTTTGGCTTGCAGCCACATCAGCTTTAATTTTGTCTGCTTCCATTACTAATTTAGCATCGATAGTGGTTTTGATAGTATTTCTGATTTTATGTCTGCTTGAGGGACTTGGTTATCTTCAACAGCTTTTACTCTTACTTCAAGGGCATTGAGTTGTGAACTTAGATTGGAGTCAAGTGACTGTAGGTCGGTTGCGATTTTGCTTACAGATTCTTGCTGGATTAGATGTAATTCAAGGTTGTACGATTTTTGGGGGGTGGGGTTGGGCAGGGTCGTGGTCGGTAGGTTTAGTTAGGACAGATGTGGGATCTGTTTCAGCATCGGTAGAAATCGTTTGAGGTGGGTTTGAGGGAGAATGGTTTGTTTCAGCGTCGGTGGAAATCGCTTGAGGTGGGTTTGAGGGAGAGTGGTCTGTATTTTTGCTCGAGGGTATAGCTTCAGGGCAGCGTTTGGTTTCAATGGATAGGCTTGGTGGGGGGGTTCAAGGTGGACGAGTGAACTGTAGGCATATTTGAGTTATCTACAGACAATGATGGTAGCAGTGGGTCTGGAAGTGGAATGGATGTTGGTGGAAGAGTTGTGGGAGAGGTTTTAGGTGGACTTGTGATGGGTGGGTCACTAATTGGGTCATTTAGACGAGGTGATACTGTTGCTAGATCTGGTAAATTGCCAAATATTAGCCGTGTCAGGCTATTGTCTGCCAACGACGACATGATGTGATGAAAGTACTTACAGTTTGGCTTGGACATTAGTGAGATACTCATATCCCAAATTGATTTGTATTCAGCACATTGAAAAGCATCCTCTCAGCGGTGGCGCCATATGTTATTAAGCAAGATCGATCTCATACGCCTCTTTGCGTTTTTCCCAGTCTTCATCGGATTTTAGTTTAGAACCCTTGCTTTTGATTTCATAAGGATCCCCAAGTTTTGCAATTCTTCTAGCTGCAGTGTTGTTGCCTGTTTTAAGGGCTTTAAAGTAGAAGAAGGCATGCTCTACAGATTCGAATGTAAGCCTGTTGATAACAATTCTGCATGGATATAGATTCGAGGGCCAGGTGTAGGAGGACTGATAGGTGAGACCCAGGGCGACTTTCTGGACTTTAATGGCAGCAGGAGCTACTGACTCAGGCAGCATTTCCAAGTCATCAACGCTATAGGTGCGTCCTTTCACTAATACCTTATCACCTTTTACCTTTGCGTTCTCATCTAAGTTTTCATTAACAGCCTTTTTGGCTATTTGTCATAGAAGCCCCCTATTTCGTCTGACTTCGGCATTTATATCATCTTCAAATGACCAGTACTGTATTGCTGGGTAACGCTCTGGGTTAAACTTTGTATTGTCAAAGAGGGCACCTTTTCTAGACATGAATAGTTTTTTGTCTTTCAAAAATTTAAATCTTACACGATGGGATCTGGCCTTCTCCTTCTGTTGTCGCGGCTCTTTCTTGTTACAATGCGGTACGTTTCGTCTAACTGGTCATTCTTGAAATTTGGAATAACCATTCGAATGATTTGGGCAGCAGTGATATCAACGTTTTCGTCCCTCTTAGCAAGTACACCATTAAATAATGATGCACTGTTGCCTATGTTTGGTGTCAATTTCGTTATTTATAGTTTTTTGTTTTTGCAACTCAAAAGTGAGAAACTGTACCTGGTGTTGTAACTCATTCATTCTTTGTTCCTTCAAACAGGCCTTATCATCCTGCTCGTTATTCCTGATTATCTCGTCTGTGAGATTAGACGCCAATTCAGAACATAACTTGTTTGTGTCCTCCAATGAAGATTTCGTCTCAACTTGGGTGGCTTGGACAGAAGCAACAGTTGGATTTTCTCGCATCGGTTTGAAGAGCTTCCTGATCACGTAAGGGTAACCTAAGTGTCATATAGTTAATTGAGGAAGTTAAAAATTCCCCATCCGAAAAATGAGGTGTTTAAAAAATCCTTCCTATATACAATGCCTACTCTCTGGAACGAACTACCAGATGAGAGACAGGTAATAAAAGATAGAAAAGAGTTTAGGCGGTACCTAAAGCAAGAATATAGCTTGGAAACGGACCAATACCTAAAAATGGACGAATAATCTGTGTATATTGGAGAAAGATAAGCGCTATCCTCAAACTGAGCACGGTCCTACTGAATTTCATTAAAACTGTATGGAATTATTGAACGGATTACTATTACTATGTTATTGTGTTGTAAATGTATTGCAATTGATACAGCCTGAATAACCATTTAATTGTCCAGTGGTATCTTGCCACAATCAAACAATGGACAGAAATGTCATAGCTTACTATGTTTGCATTGAAGTGTGAATGATGAATGTTAAAAAGAACAGGAATGTAAATCCTTAGTACAGTGAAGATCGATATAGCGATAACATGAAAATTGTTTATAAGGGGGCAAGGTAAGGGTGCTACCCGACGGGCAAATGAAAGCGATTCTACACGATTTTTAATGCGCAATAATCTCGCCATAGTTCTGTGATGAGAGTGGACGCTTTTCACGCAATAATTATTGCGCAATTATTGCGCAATGATCACGCTAAGGGTATAACGCAATATTAGTGCAAAAATCAGCAAATTCTTATGGCATTTGGGCAGGATATTTCATGCACAATTTTCACCTTATTGTATGGGTTTTTAGTGTAGAATAATATCATTCAGAATTACTATAATTAATTCTCCATGGTAATCCATCAATTATTTAAGATCATTTTCGTTATCTCTTTCCACTTCACAAAGACAGCAGGTTTAGCTCCCTGTAGGTAAAGGTAGTGTGTATACAACGGGTACAGAGTACTCATAGCACCCATACCATTTCTGTATGCAGTTATATGGGGTGTTTGGATTATTTACTTTTTTAAAATTAAAAACATAAATTACACTAATGAACTATCTTACGAACTATCTTGTCTAATCAAATAGTTAGGAGCATGTATAATGTATAATTGCTACATAAGTGTATTGGCTGCACTTTCATTGTAAAAGAAATTGTAAATGCACCCCAGTTACCAGTTGCGCCACCTGCTGACAATGAAATAATGAGTATTAAGACGCGATTTTTAATGCGCATTTTATGCGCAATTTAGCTTGCACCCATATTATTGACTTTTGAAAACCAGAAATCCACCTTTTTCAATAAGACATAGGAAGAAAATTATATAAAAGATATTAATCATTTCTATACATAAAGACTTCGACATGCTGGATACATGATTTTAGATTTAGAAAAGATTTTTGATAAAACAACTCTATCTAGCTAATTTTGTGAGGTCTGGAATAGTTGCATAATACTAGATACAAAAAAATAGAAAAATGATGTGAAAAACTAACATACTGGTAGTTATTGGAATGTTATACTATATATTGTATTAGGTTTCTCCTTTCATGTATACTATTCATTGAAATATTTTTTTTTCTTTGTCTAGAGTAGATCTGGAACATTGTCTTGAATGTAATGTACAAATATATGAAGTAGTCTTGATTATTAATGGTTAATATGAAAGAGCATGGCGTCGATAAAACTGTATCATAATGTTTTTTAATTCTTCCTCCTCTCAAACACTCGCCATTGATAAGGTGAAATGAGTTGGAATCCTTGTTTTTAACTTTCTTCTTTCATTTTATTTTGATTATACCTTACCTAACATGAGTATTATATAAATTTAACTTATTGAGTTCATGTAAACGTATCATGTACTGTTCTCAGTAGAGTTGATGTATATAAATCTCTTGTCACCATCTGTTATTTCGATCAGGCTGTCCTGAAAATATTCATACTATATACGTGTGGAAATGTTGTAGACCTCAATAAAATATTTTCTAAATCTAAAAAAATAATCTATATGAGTAATTCTCCCCATCGTTTAGCTTTCTGTACAGGGGCTTCTTTTACTTGGTCTCAGAGTGTGAGTATGTGTCACAGAGAATGGAGCATCAGATGCGCCACAGTATGTGTGAATGCTAGGTGAGTGAGCAGTGCCAGGTATGGGGTCCTGTTGTGGCTTCATTATAATGAGTATTTAGGCGCGATTTTGAATGCGCATTATATGTGCAATTGCTATCACACCCATAGGCCTATTATTGACTTTTGAAGAAAACATGTATTTGCAGATAAAATTGATTGAGTAACACATGTTTAATTTGAACATAAATAAATATGAATGAGAACTTGATCCAACACAAGTGTGAGACCACCAACAACATAGGAGGAAATAGACGCAATGGATTTCACATAATGATGGCTAATGAGATGTCCATTTCAATGTGATTCAAAGCTATAAGTATCACACTTCACTATTTTGCGGCCAATCACAAAATGATTGCAGTGCTATCACATTCAATTGCACTCAGTGCCCGTCGGGTACGGGGATTCTGTGGAGGGGGAAGGGATCGGGGGGTTATGTATTAAGCATAACAAGTCTTGATTATCGAATTGAAATTGATGTTCTCACTATTGATGTATAAAGTATAAAATATTAATAGACAGTAGGAACAAGTCTCTACTATCATACACATTGCATTGTTTATTAATGTACAAATAAGGTCAAATTGTTGGACTAAGTCCCAAACAATGGATTAGGTTATAAGATGAAACAACGTGTCAACCTCACAATTTAGAACTCAGAGAAATACAACTTATCCTGAACCGTCCATTGAAACATAGTGAATTGAAATATACTGTAATGTAATGTTATGTATTATGTAGGATGAATGATTAAGTGTGTATTATATTTAGTTAGGGCGGTCGTGGAAGAACTGCGAGGGGGCAGAGGACAAAAACCTTTTCCATTCTTTTTTATGTGATATTGTAATTGTATATCATGAATGAATAAAAGCATTATATATATATATAAGTGAAACACAAACACAGGATGGCACTGGAAAGTGACGGCCTAGTGTACCACCCATTTATTAACTCTTTTTCAAAAAAAAAAATTCCGTCCGCACACCTGGATACTGAGGCTCAGAATGGCTAGCGCGGGGGAAACCTAGCAACCACGGGAAACAAACAATTTAGGTTCCGCAGCAACAAATATATATACATTATATCTTACAATAAACATATAAGGTGACATATAGTTAGTTGAGGAAGTGAAACACAAACATGGGATGGCACTGGAAAGTGACGGCCTAGTGTACTGCCCAACACCCATCAATCAATATGAAGCAAGTCCAGATGCAACACAACTGTTAATGTCCATAAGGCGATTCAGTGGCGAGGACAAATAAACAAGAACAGACATTGACTTCCAATGTCCCATGTATTTTATGTCCTGAAGGGACACACCTAACTCTTGTAGATACATTGCTCCACTGCGCCTTAATGAGTGTAACCCAGTATATTTAGTGGCCAATCCAACATTGTCCAATAATGCTTTAAGGTATTTAAGTAACTCCGAATATTTCACCGGAATTAAACCTTTGGATGACAGACGCATCATCAGAGGAGCACTGTCCGCAGCTGGGTATAAGAGAACATATTATTGCAATCTAGTAAACACATCAAAAACATTATTGTCGCACTGGTGAACAGGCAGAAATAGTGAATTGTTGTCTTGGGCATGTGTCTTTGATGAACGCACTGTAAACAGCACATAATCTTGATAGAACTTGACATCTGAACGAAGAAGAACATGTCCATCTGCCGACCCACTACTAACAATATTACTCTTACGTAATAATGTCCTGAAGCATATTATGCAGCACAGCCAATAGATCTCACTCAATGGATCTTTGAAGAAATGTACATTTCAATTAGCTGAGATGGTGTGAGGAACAACCGCTGTACATGTCCGGGAGCAAGAATCTTTTTCAACCCAGATAGCACAACTTTAATCAGATAAATGTCCCTGAAGGCTGTTGGATGTCCCAGCATATTGTGTAGAGATATTATGCTGCTCAGGTAATTATTTACAGTGGTAAAAGTACATGATTTACTAAGATCCACCAAGAATCTAGCAAAAGATCCACCAAGAATCTAGCATCTAGTCTGCCGGGCACGAAATAAGACCAAGCTCACTGCAGAAGGTGGTATATCTCCGCCACTGTGAACCCCTCGTCGACATTGTATTCTGGGCCCAAGCCGAGCATATCGCTTCAGTAACCCGTTTATCAATCAGAGGTAGATGTATGGCTGCAACACAACGAGATCGTTGTAAAAAATCGAAATCGTCAATACACTCATGAAATTCTATCAGCACAGACATTATCAACACCTTTTACATGCCTGGCAATAATATAAATGTTGTGGAGGACTGACGTCCAGAATATCTGGCGGATTAACCTCATGCAAGATAAGTTTGAGCTACGACCAGTATTGATCATAGACAAAACTTGGGTATTGTCTGAGTATATGACCACATGTTTGTTGACAAGCTGACATGCAAACACTGAAAGACCAACCGATATGGGAATTAACTCCCAGAAGTTAATGTTATCATCTTCCTCACATACCAAGGGTTGATTTATCCAATGGCCATGAACATCGAAAGATTGTATATACACAGGTATAGTGTCTACATCCAAGAAACCGCCAAGCCATTGGTTACCCATGACAAAACCATAGCCTGTACCGCTAGCATCAGTGAAGCATGGGCCGGCACCGAAGTTAAACCTGATAATAGAAGCAACACCATTGAATATTGATGCAAATTCTAACCACCATTGTATATCTTCTTTGAAACCAGCTGACAGTCTCACTCTACACCTATCAGGTAAACCTTTTAGCTGACATAATATTCTATGTGAGAAGGTGCTACCTCCTCTAACAATGCCTGAACAATGCCTAAAATACCTCCTAAACGTTGTAGTTGTTTTTTGGTGGCCCTGGTCTTGGTTGCGAACAACTCAATCTCATGTTGAAATTGACTCAATTTATCAGAGGGTAGTCGCAAAACCATATCTACCGTGTCCTATTCAACACCAAGATATCTCGTGCATAATTCTTCTGCTTGTTGGATGCATTACCCCAGGAGTTCCCACTGTGGCCTTGACCTTGGTCTCGTTGATCCCTGTGCTTTGACAAGGCTGCACCATGAAAGCAGTAGTTGCAGCCCCGGTTATCACAATCAGGGAACCCAGATGCAGGATTCTTCAGGAATGTATCTACAACATGATGATCATAATTGGCATATGCACTATCAATATAATCACCTTCTGTGGCGTGTCTAGTTACAAACTCCATATGTGATAAGTAGGACTTGACGTCTCCGCCAGTTGACAAAAATTCAGATCAAAATACCATACCCGCATTCCGTTTTATGGTCTCTGGATCT